>CM059319.1:12084849-13284849 GCA_030340685.1 Protosalanx chinensis
CACGAGCCCCCCCGCCCCCCTCCCCCCGCGAACGCCGATCGCCCCCCCCCCTCCGAAAACGACCATAAATAGTCAAAATGCACACAAATAACCCCCCCCCCATAACCCTCCACCACCGTCCTGACTGATAAGCACATGAATACATATAAGCCCAAATGTTAAAGAAGTCCAAAACCCACATCTTAGCATGCTAGAAACATATGCTGATGCACTAGCAATTAGCTTAAGCGCTAATTTTAGCATTGGTCGCTAATGTTAGCAAACAGCATATCTTTACAGCTAGTTGGAATATCAGTTGTAAATCCTGACTGATGAGCACATGAATACCTATGAGCCCAAATGTTAAAGAAGTCAAAAACCTACATTGTAGATAGCATGCTAGCGAAAGAGTTGAAAAAGATGTTTGCTTACCTTAGAGACTTAGAGCCAGAGAGGAAGAGTTGAGCTGGAGTACAGTTTATAAATACACCCGAAACAAAAAGAGCCAATTTGATTCCTCCAGTAAATATCCTCCAATTAAAGTTATTAAATGTGAAATGAATTACTGTTCATAAAATAGCCACCGTCATTCGTGGCCACCGTCTCTCCTCTTTCAAGCACGTTGCTAAGTAACGAACTAATGAGTTGCAGCTGACAGTTGCAACTGTCATGTCAGTTGAACAGACAGAGAGAAAAGGCTTACCGCACCCCTCGAACAGGAAGGATTTCTGGCCAAACCGTGTTTCCAATCATAAAACCAGGTTAACGTGAAGCCGGCTGAGCCCTTCCTGAACGTCTACATAGGCATTTTGTGTTGACAAGTGAAGAAATGTGCTCTTGGGAGCAATTCTAAAAAGTGTTAGTTTTGTATTCCTCCTGAAATTTTCCTGGCACTTTTAACATGGGAGTCTATGAGGCTCTTCATGGGTGCTGCGGCCGAATTTTCGCATGTCAAGCTAAAACAATAAATCTGACAGATAAAGTAAAGCAAGTGTGAGCTAGAGGACACATTTTCCTACGTTTCTATGTATAAATTGTGTCTGTAGTGTTGCATTTGAGGCCATGGTAGTCGAATATGTTTTATTTTTTTCACGAATTCTTCTGTCTCCTCTCCACTCTAGCGATGACATCACCCACTCTAGTTTTCAAACATTCTCTCCATTAACACCCATAAATTTTTCTGGTGTGGTTTTTGGCAATTTTTGGGCACAATTGTTCGCCAAAAGTCTTAGAAAAATCATAGCACACATGTCGGGGCCGAGCCGCACGTTTTGATATAACTTTTGTGTATATGCGTCAAAAACTCTGGTAGGTGTTTTGAGCCAAAAAACGGCGTAAGAATAATAATAATAAACGCTAGTAATAACATAGTGTGCGCCTTGCAGCACGCACACAATAATAATAAACGCTAGTAATAACATAGTGTGCGCCTTGCAGCACGCACACAATAAACGCTAGTAATAACATAGTGTGCGGCTTGCAGCACGCACACAATAAACGCTAGTAATAACATAGTGTGCGCCTTGCAGCACGCACACAATAAACGCTAGTAATAACATAGTGTGCGCCTTGCAGCACGCACACAATAAACGCTAGTAATAACATAGTGTGCGCCTTGCAGCACGCACACAATAAACGCTAGTAATAACATAGTGTGCGCCTTGCAGCACGCACACAATAATAAACGCTAGTAATAACATAGTGTGCGCCTTGCAGCACGCACACAATAAACGCTAGTAATAACAAAGTGTGCGCCTTGCAGCACGCACACAATAAACGCTAGTAATAACAAAGTGTGCGCCTTGCAGCACGCACACAATAAGCATACTAAAGGATGCAACCACGTTTGACATTTTATTGATCTGCTTGACAAAACAATATAATTCAATCATATTTAGACAGTATTATATGGCCCATATTAGGAACACAACAGTAAAACCACAGTAACGGAGGACTGCAACTGTCATTACTATTGTTTTACAATTGTACAATCATTGACAGAGTACATATCTACTGAAGAGGGCAGTCAATTATAAAACAGACAGTTTAACCACTGAATGTGATAGGCCACTCCCAAGGTATGGGTGACAAAACTACAATAGACATTTGACAATCTTCCCCTGTCATTGACATTGTGAAATAATTGCCTCACATTTTAGCTTTATACCAGTGTGAGAACAAATCCCATTTCACAAATAATCCTAATATGCCTTTAAATGAGCTGCAAAAATTGCCTATTTTGATGGACTTTCCAGGTGTACTGAGATAACCTGATATCACATAGCTATTCTTTCTCTTCAGAGTACTCTGCCTTACCCAAGAGACCACCCACACACAATAGTTTTGATTTGATTTTCCAAATTCTTTCTGCTGTTCCTCACCTCTGACTTGTTCAAAGTTATGTCCTATTGAACGGTTAGTTGTAATTTTAATCACAAACACTGGACCAACCTACAAATCCTGTTGTTAGAAGCCATATAGCTAATGACAAGCCAGCTAGTATCCCATTTCTGTGGAATATTGTTACTGTAGTGCTGCACTGTTAGGTTTTTGTGTAGTAAACAAACAAACATTCAGAAATGTTTATCAGCAAGAGTGTGACAGTGGGACTCATAGGTGGTGTAGAAATTGGGGTGATTGCTGTCTTGGGAATTGAAGATCCTGGTCTCCTAAGGAGGAGAAACATTCATCCACATATTGCACTCTCACCTCTTCCAGTGTTGAGGGATTCCATTTTGGATTGTGGTCCTTGTTTATGAGCACTGGCAACACAAAGTGGCAAAAACGACAAACACTTAACAATTATGCTAGAAAATCATTCACATTTTTCTACAATAGAAAATACCTTCTAAACTACTTGTGCTTGAATAAATCACTGCCAGAGAAAGGTCACAACGTCAACACACGTTAGCAACAATGCATATGCAACGTTCTAGTAAGCCATGTCAGCAGGCCCTCAGCATCAGGAAACTCTATGATCATCGCTACCAGTGAACTTTTTTTAAACAAGCAATTCCTAAATAATTCATTCATTCATTTTCTTCCGCTTATTCCCGTTAGGGGTCACGGGTGACTGGAGCCTATCCCAGTTACTTTCGGGCCGTAGGCAGGGTATACCCTGGACTGGGGCCAGCTAGTCGCAGGGCTATCATACAGACATTGACAGACAACCATTCACTCGCACAGTCATACACTAGGGACAATTTTTTCCACAATGCCCAATTAACCTACCACATGCATGTCTTTGGACGGTGGGAGGAAGCCGGAGTGCCCGGAGAGAACCCACGGTAACACGGGGAGGACATGCAGACTCCTCCCAGAGAAATCATGGTCGGGCCCGAGATTCGAACTCATGATCTCCTTATTGGGAGGCGAGAGCACTAACCGCTCTGCCACCGTGCACTCTAAGTACCCATTATCCTAAATAATTGTTAAGCTTATTAATGTTTTAGGAAGGGGCATTAGCAGACTATACTGTTTGAATGGTACTGTTTGGATTCCCTGCTCCAGCACACCTTATTCAAATGAATGGGTCATTATGAGGCTTCCACAAAGCTTGATAATAAATTATAATAAATAGTCATTTAGCAGACGCTTTTATCCAAAGCGACTTACAGCAAGTATAGGGATAATCCCCCTGAGGCAATTAGGGTGAAGTGCCTTACCCAAAAACACAATATCACATTGCCACAGCCGGGAATCAAACTCAAAACCTTCCGATCATGAAGCCAATGCCTTAACCCGCTGAGCCAATGGACTCCCCAGTGGCTCAGCAATCGTGGCTCATTGGAATCAGGTGTGCTAGAGCAGGGACACATCTAAAACCTTCAGGACTTTGGCTCTCAAGGATCAGGGTTGCCTATCCCACCATACAGTGCTGGCCAAAAGTACTAGCACCCCTGCAATTCTGTCAGATAATGCTCAATTTCTCCCAGAAAATGATTTTCTAGTGTTTTGAGTCATGACCTCTGAGGGAGACCCAGCTTTCTCACACTGGGCCCTACATTACGCTGCAAAATGTGGTGGTAGTAATGCCATGCACACAGTCAAGCAGTCCAGTGCCAGAGGCAGCAAAGCAACCATAAAACATCAGGGAACCTCTGCCATGTTTGACTGTAGGGACAAAAAGACTGTAGGTGTTCTTTTCTTTGAAAACCTGGTTTTCTTTCCTGTAAACTCTATGTTGATGCCTTTTCCCAAAAAGCTCTACTTTTGTCTCATCTGACCAGAGAACATTCTTCCAAAACGTTTTTGGCTGTCTCAGGTAAGTTTTGGCAAACTCCAGCCTGCCTTTTTCTATGTCTCTGGGTCAGAAGTGGGGTCTTTCTGGGTATCCTACCACAGAGTCCCTTTTCATTCAGACACCGACGGATAGTAAGGGTTGACACTGTTGTACCCACTGCAGTCGCAGGACAGCTTGAACTTGTTTAGATGTTAGTCTAGATTCTTTATCCACCATCTGCACAATCTTTTGTTGAAATCTCTTGTCAATTTTTATTTTCTGTCCACATCTAGGGAGGTTAGCCACAGTGCTTTAAACTGTAAACTTATTGATGACACTGCGCACGGTAGACACAGGAACATTCAGGTCTTTGGAGATGGACTTGTAGCCTTGAGATTGTCCATACTTCCTCACAATTTTGCTTCTCAAGTCCTCAGACAGTTCTTTAGTCTTTTCTCCATGCTAAATGTGGTACACACAAGGACACAGGACAGAGGTCGAGTCAACTTTATTCAATTTTAACTGGCTCCAAGTGTGATTTAGTTATTGCCACCACCTGTTACGTGCCACAGGTAACAGGTGCTGTTAATTACACAAATTAGAGAAGTAACACATGATTTTTCAAAGGGTGCCAATACTTTTGTCCACCCCCTTTCTTATGTTTTGTGTGGAAGGATATACAATTTGGCTTCATGACAATTATTTTTGTTGTTTTCCTTTGAAGACAAAATAAATGACAATTTTAATGTCAAAGCATTTGTAAATGCAATCATTTTCTGGGAGAAATTGAGCATTATCTGACAGAATTGCAGGGGTGCCAATACTTTTGGCCAGCACTGTAAGTCAAAATTATATTTGATTTATTGACACATAGATATTGTGGCCATAAATACACACATTTCAGGCATTTGAAATCAAATTTCTTAAAAAACAGGAAAGACATGTATTCTACAATTCTATAAGAAGTCAGTTGGATCTATAGTTCATGAAGAGATTTTTGAAGGTTGTCAAAAATGTGTCCAGTACAACATGTTCATAAATCTGACCTTGTGGTTTATGAGGAGAACCTACCAGAGAACCCCTAAAACAAATAAAAACAACAGAAACAATAACGTTCATGAGTTACTGCAAGTTTCAAAGTCAATAATCTTACCAGCTCTAACTCCCTCATAGAAGTCTTGGCCCCTCTGTAATAAAAAATACAAAAACACATTACATTATGGTATGTTGCTGCCACTTCCAAGGACAAGAGAGGACTGCAACGTATCATCCGATCTGCAGAGAATGTAGCAACCTGCCTACCCTTGAGGACGAGTAGACCTCAAGAACCTTGAAGCGAATGAGGAAGATTGTGGCTGACTCCTCACACCCTGGTTACTCTCAGTTTCAGCTTTTTCCCTCTAGCACAGGGGTGCACACACTTTCTCAGCATGCGAGCTACTTACAAAATGACAGAGTCAAAGTGATCTACCTACTATAAAATTGCGCAACATATAATTATTCAGAAATATATTGAGAATTATTTTGAGAACCATATATGTTAGTATACCTTGCATAATTGCGTGAACCCATATTGCTTGTTACAACCCCAACACAAAATGAGGAAATCAGCTTACAAATCAATAACGTTTATTTACAAAAAAACAACACAGGGATCAAGGAGGACTGCCAGTGGCACCAAATGAAATAAATAAATAATAACCCACCCCCCCTTGACAGGTGCTAAGCAACCATAAATACAGTGGTTGGTGCTCACTCTAACCTAGGGTTGTAACAACAGGTAAACCTACGTGACGTTAGATGCCAAGCCTCACTCAAGGCTGACTCGCATAAATAAGTGGAGCCAAATAATGCAGTCAAGGATTTAAAAAATGTCCTTAATATGTTGGGGTACTTTTTCTCTGTGAGTAAGTTCCAGAATTGTCCATGAGCTCTGGCCTTCAGCTCAATGTCGGCTTTTAGTGTCAAAATCTCATCTTCCACTCCAGAAGAGTTCAGGTGAAACAGTGGTGCAATTTTTGATTCGAGTGAAACAACATCAGCATCTTGCGATTGGCTCGAGTAAAGCAAAGTCTTGACTGCTGTCCTGACAACTGGGATTTTAGTTCCTTAACCTTTCTCCTTCTCAACTCACTTTTTTTCGGAGGGAAGTTAGTGTCGTTTTTTATGTACAGTCCGACAATGCCGCTCCACATTTCCCTTTCGGTATAGCAGTCTGGCAGATGAGGCAAGCGCACTTTGAAAATGACATAGTGAAAGAAAGTCCAACTCCCATTCCGTATGGAAATGGTAAGTTTTAGTCTATTTATTTGGTCCAGCTTCCCCACTCATTTTTATACTCTTAAGTTTAGAAGTCGTAAATTGGAAAATAACTCGCCAATATGAGCACATGCGCAGAGGTCAGATTGGTCAAACCGACTGTCAGTCAAGGGACAAATGTCATAGTATAAATGGCTGACATCTACGTTGTAATGGTTTGTTTCTGTCCTCTTTATGGTTTTATTCTTTGCATTTTGTCTATCCATATAAGTTTGATCTTGCTGTTTGTAGTCTTGTTAAACTTGATTTTATATTTCAATAAATCTGTAAAAGAAGAAAAAACCAGTAGTACCTTCGCGATCGACCTATTGAGCACCCCTGCTCTAGCAGAAAGCTACGATCCATCCCGACAAAAAACTCTCGCCATTAGAACATCTTCTTTCTATCCGCTACTGCCCAAGGCCAAGGACTCTTATGATGTTAACAATTAACACTCCACCTTCCATCCACAAGCCACTTAGATCTTTTTGCATTACTGTGTAGATACTTCCCACCTCTAGTATATAGTCACACCCATATTTTTTATACAGTCATATTCTATCCTTGTGTTATAGTTTTTATTGTATTCTATCTATCTTATCTCAGACTGTTTATTCCAAAACAATTGTCGGTTTACACCCATTTATGTTCATTGTTTGCTCCATCTAGCTATAGTAAATTCGGTATTTGTACAACTTACATGGCGACAAATTCAGATTTTGATAAAACATGATAGTGCCCTGCTTATTTCACAGAAAACTAATACTCAAGCAGCAGCATCACTGAGAGGGAAAGGAAGAAGCTGGACAAGGTAATAAATAAGTCCAGCTCAGTCCTGGGCTGCCCTCTGGACTCGGTGCAGGAGGTGGGTGACCGATGGGTCCTGGCAAAGCTGAAATCTATGCTGGACAATAAGTCACACCCCCTGCAGGACCCACTGTCCGCTCTGGAGAGCAGCTTCGGCTGCTGGAGCTGAAAGGCATGCCTGCCCTGCCCGGAGATACACCCTATCCCAGCTGAGATACGAAGATGGACTCACCGGAATAGAAAAGCCGGGAGGAAAGTCCAGGAGAACAAGGCACGCTCAAAGCGTTCAGCTCTCCCCTCAATCATCATAGGGAATGGCCAAACACCAGCGGGAGTGCAGAATTATAGTTTTCTCAGAGACGTGGTTAACCCCTTAAATCCCAGACTCTACCGTCGCACTGGATTACTTTCACCTGCTGAGGGGCGGACAAAACGGAGGACGGTGATAAGAAAAGAGGAGGACTAGCTGTGTTTCTTAATGAGAGATGGTGCAAACCTGCGGCCCGTTCTTCGTACGTCGCTTAATACATCCGAGATCAAATGACACATCCAAGATTATTTCATCCTGCTAACCATGATCCGGCTAATTGGGTTTTTCGAACAAACCTGTTGTGTATGATTAGTATAGCTGGATTTTGTTATGTGTTGGCTTAAAAGGGGATATGTATTGATAGTAGAAACATTGATCAGCAACGCTGCTATTGGCTGTTCAGCATGGCCAAAGAACGTGCCCACTTTTTCTCCCAATAAGAACAAGATCTTTTAATGGAAAGTTATGCCGAACTTGAGTTGTTAATTAAAACGACAGGGAACACCTCAAAGTCTGCAAATGCCAGGAGAGTGGGCTGGCAAAAAGTAGCAGACAAATGAAAGTGAAATACAAGAATATTCTACAAAATGGTAGCCTTTAAATCATACTGTCTTTATTTTAAAAAGCCACTTATTTTTCCTCCTTTTTAAAAATCACTGTTAAATTATGTGTTTGTCTATTTATAACAGCCACAAAGAAAAAGGCTGAAAAAACGGTATCTCTTAACAATTACACTTTATTCCGCAATAGCCGATTAATTTGAAAAGCTCTGCAAATTATTCTCCCACCTTTCGCAAGAGGTTGCTCGCGTATGGCTGCAACAGACTTCCCTATCTCCTCCGTTTATAAAGCCTCAATCTAATCTTGTTTACATGAAGTAAACCTGCTCCCGAGCAGGTTTGATCTTACGGACCTGTTGCTATGACAACAAGGCTAGGATGAGCTATGAAGAACCAAACGATCCAAGATCATGCCAAATCGTCAACAATCAAATCCGGCTAACTGAGTTAGCGACGTACGAAGAACGGGCCCCAGGACACTGTACAGTAAAAGTGGAGATGTGTAATAAGGACATTGAACTGCTAGCAGTTAGCACAGGGATGGGCAATCCTGGTCCTTGAGAGCCACTGTCCTGAAGGTTTTATATCTTTACCTCCTCTAACACACCTGATTAGAATTATCAGGCTTCCACAGAGCTTAATAACGACCTGTTCATTTGAATCACGTGTGCTAGAACAGGAAAACATCTAAAACCATCAGGACAGTGGCCAGGACAGTGGCCAGACCCTCCCGCATTGCCCCTCCGCGCACCTCCAAAAAATACTAACTACGCGTCGCGTTGTCTGCGTCGCAAGCGCTGTCATTGGTCCGCTCAGAACGTGACGTAGTTTTGTAAATAGTTGAGATACGTGTGTTGTATCGTTTGAGTGCACTTTTTGCCGTGATTTTTAAAATGTGACTTTTTATATTACATTTATACATACTACAATGCATATTGTGTGTTGTATTGTTTTAGTGCTGTGATTTTTTTTATTATACTGTGATAACCTGGTTAACGTGTTCTGTTGTGTGTTCTGTATTCTGACTGTTGTTCTTATGGTAGTTGTGCCTTTAAGGGAAACTGGGAAGTGGGAGGGGGCTTACCTGAGTTTTTGGGGGTGAGGGCGCATGCGGGAGAGAAAAAGAGCGGGAGTTATAGTAGAGGTTGTTGAAAGGATTACTGATGAGGAGTTGGACGACTGTGTTGAGAAGTGCTAAAATAAAGCGTGAGTTGTGGCTAAAACAGCAGCTCAGTGCCGTTATTACAATAGAAGCAATTAAGAGAATTGGGGAATATTACACTGGTGTCAGAAGATCGGAATTCGACATTCACGCTGAGGGGGCTGTTTCGGACCGGTGAGGACAGTATGGAGGAATACGCGAGCGTGCGCTCGAACGTAAAGGAGGAGGAGGGGGAATTAGATATCGAGCTGCCTGTATTTCCTGGACTCGAATGGCGGGATGACAACCACGGTCTGCGCTCGGATGGCGCAGTTTCCCGCCACAGCCACTCGGGTAATGGCTCGCCCTCTCGCCGTCTCAACCACGAGGTACCAGCAGAGGTAAACGAACATGGCGGAGCCCGGATATTCGCGCCGGCCAGCCTCAAGACGCCGAAGTTCAATGGTAGGGGAAGCTGGGAAGCTTACCAGGCACAATTTGAACTGTTGGCTTCAGCCGCTGGCTGGTCTGAGGCAACTAAAGCCTTTCAGCTAGCGTTGTCACTGACAGAGGATGCCTCAGCTTGCTTGCTCCTTTTAAGCCCGGTGGAGAGAGGTAATTACAAAACGCTAGTGGGAGCCCTGCAGAGGCGCTTTGGGCAATCGAATTTGAGAGACTCACTTCGCTGTGAATTCAAGCATCGCTCCAGGCAGTTGGGGGAGTCACTCCGCTCCCTCGCTTATGACATTGAGAGTCTTGGCAGACGCGCGT
Organism: Protosalanx chinensis; assembly: GCA_030340685.1. Classification (NCBI taxonomy): domain Eukaryota; kingdom Metazoa; phylum Chordata; class Actinopteri; order Osmeriformes; family Salangidae; genus Protosalanx; species Protosalanx chinensis. Next base: position 12,094,938 of record CM059319.1, read on the forward strand.
ATGCTAACATGCCACCTACCATTCAGAGCGAGCTGGCCCGTGATCAATTTTTTCAAGACCTGTCGCCGGACAAGCTCCGACTGCATGTTCAATTTGCCCATCCAGCCACTCTAGGTGAAGCGCTAGAACTGGCCATCGAAAGAGAGACGGCTGTCTGTGCTGTGAAGCAACCCTCACCTGCGGCTGTCTCGGTGGCGGCTGCAACGGAGGTGATGGGCCAGAAGCCGGCGTGGGTGGACGAGTTGGTGCGTGCTGTCCGAGCCCCAGTGGCGCACACCCCCGGAAGCGACACCAGGCGCTGCTGGGGATGCGGCGAGCATGGACACCTGCGGCGCCACTGCCCCTCAGTGAAAGGACAGCAGGGAAACGGGAGTGGGTCCGGGTAGCCCCGAAACCTCGGACCCCCTCTGCCATTTCCAAGGGGCTGTATGATACGCCGGAGAGGGGGAGGCGTACGGACAGGACCACACCCACGGACACTGTCATAACAGTTGGCTGGACTGTAGTGGGAAATTTATGCCATGTCCCTGTGTTGGTGGGTAACATGTCTGCTCGGCCATGAAAGGCAGGGGGACTTTTGTTTTCACAGTGGGCGGGGTAGCAGTGACCTTTACAGCTTGGGTGGCAGAGGTGCGTGACCCCTGCATCCTTGGCCTGGACTTTCTGAGACTCACAGGGTGTTCTCTAGACCTGGGGGCTGGGGTTCTAGCCTTTCCAGGGGGGGCAGCGGGTTCAGCTCATGTCGCCATCTCAGCAGGTGAGACAAGTTGTACCCACCTGCAGTTTGACTGCAAACCCTGGAGTGGCAGGTCCTCTTGCGCTGGGGGGACGGCCTGACCAAACAAGGTTCCCGTCGGGCCAGGCAGATCTGACCCCACAACATCAGCCAATGGACAAGGAAGATCGACTACAGGCAATCAGAGGCATCTGGGAGAGAAACTGTTCCGGTCTGGATGACCAACAGAAGATGCTGCTGTGGCAGCTGCTGGGGGAGTTTAAAGACGTATTCGCTCTCAGTGAGGATGAGGTGGGGCTCACTCACCTGGTGGAGCACCACATCGACACAAGCACAGCGAGGCCGATCAGATTGCGCCCCCGCCGCCTACCTTGGGTGAAACAGGAAGCTGCGGAACAGGAGGTTCGAGCCATGCTACAGGCAGGCGTCATCAAATTTCTTACTCGTAAACATTGGCATAGTGTGGTCAGAATTCAGAATAGTTTTTTATTCACCATGAATGTTTACACATACAAGGAATTTACTTTGGCAGGAGGTTTCAAAAGGCTATAACTTGAAAGTAATTTGAGATAATGGAATACATTCAACATTCAATATGAAATATCTTTAGTATGAAACTAAATTTGGGATAGAAATACGTTTACTGATCCAACTTGTATAATCAATTGGCGCGTTGACCACACTGATGCTCAGAACCGCATCTAAAATGCAGTTGTACTATTTCCTAGATCTGTGTGGAAACAGGCATGTTTTCATCTGTGGTTTTCACCCATATTTGTGGTGTTATGAGCCCCCCTGCCACCTCGAACATGTCCCCTTTTTGGCGTTCGCAGAATGCTTCCACCCAGGCCAGGCTGAGGTGAAGCATCCGCTATACAGTGTGCTGATTGTGGACTTTGTGCACGGACGCGCAGTCACTACTAACGTCAGTTTATGCTTCACTAGACAGACTGCATTTCATTCCTCTAAGAAGTCATCTAATATCTGAATAAATACTTTGTTGACGGTAAACCGACCTCTTGATATCGCGAGTAACAAAAAAAACCACTATTTCGCTCTGCTCTGCTGTCGCTCCGCTCAGCCCTTCTATCATTGATTAGCAGCGTCTAAGCAGAGCTGCATCACTGGTCAGGAGGGGGTTTTACAAACTCGTTTTTCTCAAAAACTTTTTATACAAACATGCCCATAAATGATGATTATATTACAGGAACACATGTCTTCTATCACTTGGTTAAAAGTAAAAACAAGATTCGGCCCCACAGTCATAGCTACAGCCTGTTTTAATCAGCTATGTTGCTAGTCGCAATTCTGCGACTTTGGTGCTTAAAGGGTTAACAGCGCCATCTAGAAAGTTTCAGCATAACATGAGGAGAGGAGAGGAAGGAGTCTCTTGGTCCTCGTTCCCATGCAGAGCCGGCAATTTCCCCATGATGTAATCCATTTTGCGTTGTATACAGTCTGAGTTCTGACGGCACTTGCCCATCGCGTCAATCATTCCTCGATCAGCCTTAGGGGGCTTTTGAAAGCTGTAGCTGTAAATTTTCCGATATCCCAGGAAAGTGCCCAATCAGCAGAAATCCTTTAATTACTTCGAAGAGTGATGTGAGAAGTCTCTCCAGTAGACAGACATGATGATAGACATAACGATAGAGCAAGCAGGAAAGAAGCGGAGGGGAAGGAGAGAAGAAAATGACAACCGTCAAGAGCCAAAGCAAAAAAAAAAGAGGTAAATGTACTTCATGTCCTCAACTCCTCCCTCGCTTCTGGCACTTTTCCCTCAGTGTTCAAACAAGCCATAGTTAGACCCTTGCTCAAAAAACCCTCTCTTAACCCAGTCACCCTCCAGAACTACAGACCTGTCTCACTGCTACCCTTCTTCTCGAAAACAATTGAGCGCGCCGTATCCAACCAACTGCCAAACTTTCTCTCCCAGAACAACCTTCTTGACCCTAACCAATCGGGCTTCAAGACCGGCCACTCCACCAAGACTGCCCTCCTGGCAGTTACCACAGCTCTCTAGTCTGCCAGGAAATCTGTTGTCATTCTGCTAGACCTCTCTGCATAAAAAACAAACTTGGCGGTAGAATGTGCGGTCTCTACGCAAACTATGACCCTCCCGTAAACCTACACACATTTTAGAGACAGTGGAAATTGGAGACACAGATGACCGTACTGTAGTCATACTGCAAAAAGTAAAAGTGGGAAGAGCGATTACTTGTAATATTTATGTATTTTGTTGTCCTCACACACGTTTTTTCACTCAATGTCATTATCATGAAGATTAAATCCAGCCGTGTTATTTGCGCTTGTTGAGTGATAATTGTTCCATAAACATCTTGTACAACCCAACTCAAATTTGTAATCAATATTCAGCGCTGTCTGTCTCACAATCAGATTGTCCACTACGGCAGTGTAGGAGGCTGAAATGCATGTAACTACAGACCACAGAGTATAATGTTACGGCCCCTGGTGGTTGCCTTTTTGTTTGCACTTAATTTTGACTATGCAAATCAGGTGCAGGCTTCCATGTCATGGATTGGTCCACCCAACCTGCCAATCAGAAGACAGCAATCAACCCTAGCTTTCCTTTAACTAGTTTGTTTGTCCACAGTTCAGGGCGGCTGTGAACCAGTGATCAGGTCGGCTAGTTAAGACTGGTCACATACCACTTGGGTTGACCTAGAGTTGAGATTTGAGATTTGTGATTTGAGATTTGGTATTTGGTATATTTTGACTTTTTGTACTTTATTTTCATTAATGCCATGTTGCCAAATGTTTATTTCCTAGCCTTTGTATAGGCTCTTATTGTGTTAAATTTAATTGTGCAAGAGCACTTATTTCTTACTAGTTAATTAAACACTTTAATTCAACCAGAACCTGTCCAGTTGCCGCGTCCAGTTGAATTTCAATTTCCCCAAAATATGTTACTGCTCTCCAAAATGAGCCGGGCTGTAACAATAACTAAATATATTTATTTAATACTGTGCATATCATCATTCTGATTATACTGTTCATACTGTGTATATTTTGAGTATACCCATATTTATGATATTCTGTTGGATTAACTGTTTTGCACCTCTGGTTGGATGCTAACTGTATTTCGTTACCCTGTACTTGTACCTGTGTAATGACAATAAAGTTGAATCTAATCTAATCTAATATGTCAAAAACTGGAAATACAGTCGTTAAGCTCCCGCGCAATTGCTACATTCATTACACAGAATCAGAATTCGTTATTAATCGCCATGCAAGATACACAAACACGGAATTTACTACGGCAGTTGTTCCCACTTTTTCTCCAGTTCTGCCACTTGGCGTGCTGTCAGATTATTTAGTTGTTTTTTGTTTGCCTTGGTTCACCATGAAGAAGAATCACTTCCCAGGTTCATGAGAATGATACGTACACTTTTAGTAAGAATCCTACGAACTGTTTTATAAATGAGACCCCTGGTAGTCACTGTGTTGTCTGGTGACATGGTGTGTACAACACTCAACATGGACCAGAGGAAGCAAAGGAAAGAATTGTCATATTACAAATTGACAAAACGATCTGCAGTAGCAGAAAAAGTCAGCCGAAAAAAGGACACACAGCTTCGCAGTTGAAGAATGCAAATGAGCCCAGACGTAGCCTGACAGTGTGGTGTTAGGTTTCACCACGGAGCGGTAAAACTTTGAACAAGCACCAGCGTTACAAGCACAGAGATGAACATAGACATTCGAAATTAATTACATTCTAATGTCTATGGAGATGAGTGCCCACGTTCATCGCATGTGTCAAACTTAAGACAAATGACACGTGTCTGACAGACCCCTACGTAAAGCCCCGCCCCAGGCTGTAGTTCTGCACTGTTTGGTTTAATACAATCACAGCGTGTTTTTGTTGTAGAGTGGAGAGAAAAAAAGAGGAGTGGAGAGAAAGGAGGGTTTTTCTAGCTGTTAAGTTGCTAACAACAAATTTAAAAACAAGCAACAACAAAAAAAATCTGTTGTGTTATATAAATTACTTAGAGAATACTTTTTTTATTGTAAAAACTGCCTTTCAGTTGAGTAAATATTGACTTTAAGTCCAACTTTAGGTTAAGATTTATTTGAGAAATAGACCATCCAGTTAAGATAAATGTTATGTTGTTAGTTTATAGTTAGTTCCCCCCCCTGAGGGATTGCCACCTTATTGTGGTCAGGGGGCTTGCGTACCTCAGTGACCTTAAGAGCTATACCAGCAGGAGCTTAGTCTTCAGGTGGGACACCCAAGTTGGATAGGTCTGAAGGTAGAGGCCTGACAAAGTGCAATCCACTTCTCCAGGTTGGGGTTGGACACATAGCTAACAACCCAATTCAACGAAGAAACACTTACTATAAGCACAGAAAAAAAGTGCTGGAGCATGATGTGTACACATGACACATCAGCTCTATGTTCGACAGAAAAATGAAGCATATCAAGAAGAGATCACTACTGTGAAACAGAGGAGGCTCTGTTATGTTCTGGGCTGCATTGCTGCATCTGGCACATGGTGTCTTGAATCTGTGCAGGGTGCAATCAAATCTGAAGAGTATCAAGGGAGTATAGAGAGAAATGTGCTGGTCAGTGTCAGAAAGCTTGGTCTCAGTCGCAGGTCATGGGTCTTGCAACAGGACAATGACCCAAAACACAGCTAAAAACACCCATGAAAGGCTAAGAGGAAAACATTGGACTATTGCCCTGACCTCAATACTATTTAGCATATTTGGAAGGAGCTAAAACATGTCTGAAAAAGACACCCTTCGAACTGGGGCAAAATACCTGCTGAGAGGTGCAGAAGTCTCATTGACAGTTACAGGAATAGTCTGAATGCCTAAAAGATTGTGCAAAAAATATAAAATTAGGGGTACCATCGTTTTTTGTCCAGGCCTGTTCCATTAGTTAATAAAATAAAAATAAAATACATTGAAGCATGGTCTGACTTTCTTTGGTTAACATTCGTAACATTTTATTTATTTTAACTTTTGTCAGATTAAAGTTTTTTCTGTGACCATTGCAAGTTTTTCTTCAATTGACCGAAGGGTACAAACATTTTGTCTGTATGTACAGTGGCGAGTCTGTAAAGAACTCAAGTTGAATTTGAGGCAGGCAAATTTAGATTTTTTTTATTTTTATATATTCATTCGTTTCTTGGGTCCAGCTCAGCCTCTTTTCCCAAACCCCCTTTACCGTGTGTTTGTAATAAAAGTTTATGTTTGATGGTAACTTTGGTTGTCTGTCGTTTGTTCTTACTCTGCCTAACACTGCTTAATTACATCAGTTTAATGTTACAGGTCTACAACATCTACCCTAGACTGCTAGAGCCACAGGGTTCATAAAGTGTCTCCAGCACTCCATTGGCATAACTGGCACTGCCCTCTCCTGGTTCACCTCATATCTCTCAGACCGCCATCAATAATTTCTGTAAACAACTGTAAATCCTCCACCTCCACAGTCACACATGGTGTGATCCCCCTTGGATCCCCCAAGGTCTTGTGCTTGGTCCCCTTCTCTTCATCATTTACATCTTTCCCCTTGGCCAAATCATCTGTCACCACGGTCGATTTACTACGCTGACAACACCCAACTCTACTTCTCTTCCAAGACCATCACCTCAATCACTTACTCCACTCTCACCACCTGTCTTGCTGATGTAAAATAATGGATCCAACAGAACTTTCTCAAACTCAACTGCAATAAATCTGAAATACTTTTAATCGGCTGCACACACTCAGCACAGACCTTCTCCCTCAGAATTGAGCCCTCCGTCATCCACCCATGTCCACAACCTCTGTATCATTCTAAACCCCACACTCTTTTTGCAACCCTGCGTCAATCACATCATTAAAACCGCCTTCTTTCAACTCAAGAACATTGCACGCCTCCAGCCCTTCCACCCAAATCTAATCCACACCCAACACAACAGCATCCTCCATTGCTCTCCCAACACAGTGCTCAATAAACTTCAACTGTTCAACTGCTAATTCCTGCGCCCTACCCTCTACTCCACACACAATTGTATTTATTTGTTTAAATTGTTTCCTGTTTGTCTGTCTTGTTTGAGCCTTTTACATCTTTGCTGTTGTTTGTTGTCACTCATGTAAAGTGTCTTTGGCTAACCAGAAAAGTGCCATATACATTTAAATTGTACATAATTATTGTAATTATTATGAATGTCAGTACTGCATGTCTCTATCTATGTTTACATTCTTGTGTCATATAAAAGATGGTCTTTTGGCCTTACGAGGGGGGGAGAGAGGCATGAGTGAGACCTAAGCCTGCAGTTGTCTTCATTCATTGTTAGAGGTCTGGTATTTCCTCCCAATCTGCAGATTGAAAAATCCAGAACTCAACTGAATTTAGTCACTCCGTTGATGAAGAGATGGACAAAACATTCTCCTCAACATGTAACATCTGCATATGTTAGCAACGAAAGTTGTTCTAATAAGCCACACAGCATTTTTTGCGAGCCCTCAGCATTAGTACCTTAGCTAAGGTTCAATGTTTTTCAACTATGAGGCTGCTATGTGATCACCATTCCCTCATGCAAGGGAAATGAGAAGAATAGTTTAATTATACTCTTCACTCTTTGTATTTTGAGTTTTGAAACAACAATGAACTTTTGGAGTGTGCATTATTTTTTGTAAAAACATTTTTACTTAAATTTTACAACTGATATTTCTTTACATTTAATACAAAATGCATGTTATTTATTTATATTTACAAAGATTACATAGATTTTAAAACATGCATTTTGTATTCAATGTTAAGAAATATCAGTTGTCAAATTTAAGTACAAAAAAAAGAAATGCACATTCCAAAAGTTCTCAAGTAATATTTTTTTCTCCTCTTGGAGTGTATGGCAGCCCCTAGAACTGTATAGTCAAATAATTTGCAATTTGAAACATACATTTAAGACAGTACAATTTTTTTGATGAGGTACCGTTGGATTCCCTGGATCAAGACAACTTCAAAAAATCCTGTGGTGTAAATTTGCATTTATACATATTTTCCCCCATTTTGAATTTGAAAGAACAAAGTTTTCTTACTATGTAGTTTAGTTATGAAGTTTTAGTTAGTCTATATAGTTTTAGCTATTAAAGTTTAATATCAAACAATCCTATCACCTGCCAAACCTAATCATTACCATTTGTTCTAACATTTCTACTCACGTACACTATATTACCAAAAGTATTTTACTTTTGGTAATCTGTAGATTTAATTGATTTAATTGAAGATTACATTATGGCAGGAAATTATAAACTGCTCTGTCCTCTGTTGTCTCTTCGATTATTATGCCACATATATGTTCTATGTTTGCTCATTTCTGCCACAGTGAATTCTATGTTTGTTAATCTTGCATAGCGAATAAACACTTCTGAATTGTGTAATACTGACTTTTCCAAACTTATTTTCTAATAAATACTCCACTATTTCAGCCATATTGGCCAAAGTAATATTCTGCTGCCCTCACATTACCAATGGCAGACTTTCTTTAATGTAATGTATTTAATTTCTCCCTTCTGCTTTTATTGGAAGTGTATTTAATGTAAACAAATGATGTTGCAATATACATTCTAATTTTATATTTTGTCCTTTTAGTAGACGCTCCATCCAGAGTGACTTACACAAAGTACAGGGACATTCCCCCTGAGGCAAGTAGAGTGAAGTGCCTTGTCCAAGGACACAACATCATGTTGATACAGCTGGGGCTCTAACCAGGTACCTTTCGATTACTTGCCCGACTCCCTAACCATTCATTCAAATGACTCCCACTATTTACCACAATAGTCGAACATTCATTCTGACTGGTCAACTTAGTAATGTGAGGGAGCAGTTATCCTTACATATATATATGATGGTCATTATCAACAAAACATTTCTAATAAAGTCTAATTTATTGCTTTACCTAATATAATTTCTGAGTCATTTTAAATCAGGTTTAGCCTTACTTCTAGGGATATGTCGCTACTGATTACATACCATGCATGCCTGACTGAGCCTATACTCCATCACCAGCACTTCTGGCAGACTCATGGTGGCTCCCTGCTGCAGTTGTTTGAAGGTTATCTTTAGTGATGTAGGAGACATCTGGGATAAAATCTGTGAAACACAGAGAACAATATATGTTTTAGGCTTAAATCAAACATGAAAAAACACTTAAACTTGAATTCCATAGATTTATTTAAAAAGTTTATGTTTTTCCATAACTACAGCAGAACTACCATAAGCAGTTCCAAACTCAAGACTCAAACTCCAATTCCAAACTCTGTAATGTCTCGGTATCATGATAAGATAAGAAAATCCTTTATTATTCCCCCGGGGATGAAATTGCAGTCCACAACAGGTAAGATATACAATAAAGAACATTCAACAGAATACAATATAAAAATATAGCTGCAAGCAGCGATGGTGGATTCCTCCTGGAACAATTTATGAAATTGATATGTAAATCAAAGTGCAATCTGCAAGTTTGGAATGAATACACTGTTTGGACTGTACACCCTGTGCTGTACCGGATAAATTGTTTGAAAATAAAAAATCCTATTGATAACTTTTTTGAGTTCCTCTGACGATGATAACTGCAAATCCTGGGGAAGATTGGACAAAAGTTGTTGGAGTAGTAGTGAAAAAGCATGTTTCCTAAATCTGTATTGTACAGAAAAATCTAAGGGCTTGCACTTGCAATGACTTGTTGAGACTTTATTTTTCATCGTGACAAATTAGGAATCTGTAATGAATTTCAGGACTCTACAACCAAAGGGATACAAATTGGTCTCACATGGACCAAATTCGGTGTGGTAGTTCATAATGTTGTGCTGTTACACCATGTCAAAAATGTAAACTAAGCCTGCTTGGCTAAAGGCTAAGGCTGTCTTGCAAATCCTCTCTCTGTCATGCCAGACCCAGTGGCTCCAAAAAAACTCACACGCACAAGAGTCTATTGACACCCCCCCTCAAGAGCGCCAGAGCGCAACACAAACTCTTCCACTGCCTGGCTCCCCAATGGTGGAATCAACTCCCGACCTCCATCAGAAGCACAGACTGCCTTCCAACCTTCAAAAGAAAGCTTAAAACTCACCTATTTAGAGAATTTAATGGCACTTAACAATAGTATGTCATTTCACCTGATCTAATGTATTATGTGTTGTATCTCTTGCTTTATATTCATAATCGTTGTGTTATGCATTTATAGTTCTTCCTTTGGCACTTATTGGTTCTCATGATGTATGATTCACGATCTAAAAATCCGACTGTGTTCGGGGTCTATCACGTTGCTTTGCTCAATGACTGATGCTCTTTGTAAAAGCTCTCTCTTGTAAGTCGCTTTGGATAAAAGCGTCTGCTAAATGAATAAATGTAAATGACACAGTGGGCTGAGTAAGCCCCCACCTTCACCCTGCTATTGGCTGCTGGATGGATCATGACTCAGGGTGGTTGGCAGAGGCTTGCATAAATGGTTATGTACAGACTATACAATTACAATTGTACAAGTATTGGTCTTGTAGAACAAACAGTATTGTATCAGGATGTGCAGATTTTTTTTGTTGTTGTGCAGAATATACAGCAGAATAGACAGGATATGCAGGATAGAGTGCAGGTTACAGACTATACAGTTATAGTCTATACAATTCAATTACAATTGTGCAAGTAATTGGTCTTGCTGAATATACAGTGTTATGTCAGGATGTACAGGATTTACAGTTTTTAGCAGAATATACATATTATATTACAGTTGTACCCGAATATTGCCAAATATGCATTGTTATGTTACAGAATGTTGTGTGAGACTATTGCCTAATGTCCATTGTTATATCACCGGATGTTATGCCATGTCACAGAATACACAGTTGGCTTACATACTAATGGTGTGAGGAATTGTAAAGTTTGATGGCCACAGGTACAAATGACTTCCTGTGGCGCTCCGTGGTGCATTTCGGGAGGATGAGTCTCCCGCTGAAAGTACTCCTTTGTCCAGCCAGCACATTGTGGAGTGGGTGAGAGGTACTGTCCAGGATGGCGTGGAGTTTGGCAAGCATCCTCCTCTCTGACACCACCTCCAGAGAGTCCAGGTCCCCCCCCACAATGTCACCGGCCTTCCGGATCAGTTTGTTGAGCCTGTTGGCAACCTGCTGCCCCAGCAGGCAGCAGCATTGAGGATAGCACTGGCCACCACAGACTCGTAAAACATCCTCAGCATTGCCCGGTAGACGTCGAAGGACCTCAGCCTCCTCAGAAAGTAGAAGCGGCTTTGGCCCTTCTTGTAGATGGCTTGAGTGTTCTTTGCCCAGTTCAGTTTGTTGTCCAAGTGAAAACCAAGGTACTTGTAATCCTCAACGGTGTCCACACTGACCGCCTGAATGGAAACAGGGGTCACTGTTGTCCTGGTCCTTCTCAGGTCGATTCAGATTGAGATTCAGAATACTTTATTAATCCCCTTGGGGAAACTCTTTGGCAGGACAATGCCCACCGAGGCAACACGACAAAATACATTATCGGCGCACAAGCCTTCTGAAATTGGGAAAACACAAATAGATTTTTCGAGGAGAAAAAATAAACAAGCCAGAGCCCGTAACAAAAAAACACACAATGACCAGCTCCTTGCACTTTGCCGCATTAAGCTGCAGATGATTCCGCTCACACCATGCGACAAAGTTCCCCACCACAGTCCTGTACTCAGGACGGTTCCCTGGGGGGCCCCAGTGTTGCTGACCACACTGTCCGACACACAGTGCTGTAAACGCACATGTTGTGGTCTGCCAGTCAGGTAGTCTACAATCCAGGACACCAGGGAGTTATCCACCTGCATCGCTGCCAGCTTCTCACCCAGCAGAGTTGGCCGGATGGTGTTGAAAGCACTGGAGAAGTCTAGGAACACGATCCTCACAGTGCTTGCCGGCTTGTCTAGATGAGTATAGCAGCGGTCAAGCAGGAAGAGGATGGCATCCTCTACTCCCATCTGGGGCTGGTAGGCGAACTGAAGGGGGTCCAGGAAGGGTCCGACCATGGGCCGCAGCTGTTCCAGCACCAGTCTCTCCAGGGTCTTCATAATGTGGGAGGTCAGTGCCACCGGTCTGTAGTCCTTGGAGCCACTGGGGCGCGGCGTCTTTGGAACAGGGACGAGGCAAGATGTCTTCCACAGGACAGGGACCCTCTGGAGACTCAGGCTCAGGTTGAAGATGTACTGCAGCACTCCACACAGCTGGAGGCACATGCTTTCAGCACCCTAGGGCTCACTTCGTCAGGGCCAGCAGCCTTGTTTGCGTGGAGTTTCAGCAGTTGTCCTCTAACCTGTTCCACAGTGAGATTCACTGATGGGGTCATGGGGGGGGATGGGGGTTGTTGTGGTGAGGGGGGGGGGGGGGGCATTGTTCTGACGGAGAGAGGGAGGGGTAAAGGGGTACTCACGGGAGCCAGAGGGTCTTCAGGAGAAGGGCTAGAGGGGGGATGGGCAGGGACCAGGTCAAATCTGTTGAAGAACAGGTTCAGTTCGTTGGCCCTGTCCAGGCCGCCTTCGACCCCCCTGTTGCCAGTCGGTCTGAAGCCAGTTATAGTCCTCATACCGCTCCAAACCTCCCTCGTGTTGTTCTGCTGGAGTTTCCGCTCTAGCTTCCCTTTGTACTTATCCTTGGCCTCCTTGATCTTCACCTTCAGATCAGCCTGGATTACCTTAACCTCCTCCCTATTTCCATCGTTAAAGGCCCTTCTCTTGGCATTCAGAAGGTCCTTGACGTCCTTTGTTACCCATGGTTTGTTGTTAGGGTAACACTGGACTGTCTTGGTAGGGACAATGGAGTCCACACAGAAGTTGATATAATCCGTGATGCAGCCTGTGAGTCTATCAATATCCTCTTTGTGCGGCTCGCAGAGTACATCCCAGTCTGTAACCTCATAACATTCCTGCAGTGTCCCATAGGCCTCCTCTGACCATCTCCTCAGTCTTTGTGGTCACAGGCTGCCGCTTGAATAGGGGCACATAACAGGGTCTGAGGTGGACCAGATTGTGGTTTGACCGACCCAGGGGGGGGAGGGGGGAAGAGTCATAAACCTCCTTAACATTGGCATACAACAGATACAGTGTCCTCTCCTCCCTAGTTGGGCCACTCAGACTGGGTGAAGGTAGACAGTGTAGATGACACACTGACATGGTTGAAGTTGCCTGATATCACTATCAGCGCGCTGGGGTGTTTCGTCTGAAGTTGCGCAATCTCCTTATGAATGGCGTTGCACGCCAATGTAGGGTTTGCGGAAGGTGGAATGTAAACAGCCACCACAATGGCGTGTGAGAATTCACGTGGCAGACAATATGGCCGGAGTCCAATGGCTAACAGTCCAATGTCTGGGCTACAGACCTTCTGTTTGATGGTAACGTGGCTAGGGTTACACCATCTGTTGTTTACAAGCACGGCAAGCCCTCCGCCTTTCCGCTTACCGCACCCGGCGTAATCCCTGTCTGCCCGAACAGTCAAGAAGCCGTCTATGGAGGTGTTGTGGTCCAGTATGTCCTGGTGTAGCCATGTCTCTGTGAAGCACATCAGGCTACACTCCCGGAACTCCACCTGACTCCGGGCTAACGCTGCTAGCTCGTCCATCTTGTTTGCCAGCGATCTCACGTTGCCCATGACAACGGAGGGCAGAAACAGCTTAAATCCCTTATTCTTAAATCGTTTCTGCCTTCTCCTCTCTCTCTTCCCTCGTCGTTTTGTTCCCCCTCTGCATCCACGGTGTGTTCTCCTCCAGATTTCCGGTGGGATCACCGCCGATCTTGGCTCGGTGCAGACCGGCCTCAGCGCAGTCAGCTGTTCCTTTGTGTAAACAACCCGCGACTCAGCGAAGGACTTCCACGACGAAGAGAACCACCAAAATACATTCTGCCTTCATTTTCTGACAGAGCGTAGTTACTTAGAAGAATACATACAGTATACAAAAGTTACAAAGAAATAAGTTTCAGAAAAACTGAAAACCAAGTGGCGAGACTCGTGCCGGCTCAACAGGCAGCCTGCGTTCTCATGCACTGGCACTAGTCAAGTGACACTGGTAGTTGTCTTGTATCTCAGCAAATCTTTGACATAGTCACATCAAACTTGCAGGGTGCACTTTGAATTACAAGACAATTAAATTATTATTGTAAAGTGGAAGTAAATGGCAGCCCCTAGACCAAAGGAGTAAAATGTTTAGATTGTTGACATGGTGTAACAGCACAACATTATGAACTGCCACACCCAATACGGTCCATGTAAGATCGATTTGTATCCCTTTTGTTGTAGAGTCCTGAAATTCATTACAGATTCCTCATTTGTCACGATAAAGAATAAAGTCTCAACAATTCATAATGGCAAGTTCTTGGATTTGTCTGTTTAATATAGATTTAGGAAACATTTTTCTTCGCTACTACTCCAACAACTTTTGTGCAATCTTCCCCAGGATAGGGGAAGCAGTTATCATCGCCAGAGGAACCCTTACATAAGTTATCAATAGGATTTTTGATGTTCAAAATCCTTGGTCTGTTATAGCACAGGGGGTACTATAGTCTTGGATGTATTCACACCAAACTTGCAGATTGCATTTTGAAGTACATATCAATTTCATAAATTGTTTCAGGAGGAATCCACCATGGCTGCTTGCAGCTATATTTATATTTATAGTAGACTTGGCATTCCCTCTCATAGAGAAGCACAAAGATACAGTCTTTTTGACGTTGAGATGCTGAGAAGCTGATGGTTATTGGCTGACTGACAGGATGTTGGTAAATCTATCTATATATATATATAACCTATTGTTTTTGCAGGTATTATTAGGATTCCTCCGTCAGGAGGAAACCTATTGTTTTTGCAGTTATTATTATTATTATTCCCATTGTAACATGGGTTTGATGGCAGCCTTGGTTCACAGCGGGATGAGATTTTTGGCATGGTGAAACAGTAAACATTATAATTTACCACACCCATTTTGGTTCCCTTGAGACAAAAGGGGGCGCTACAGGCCACGCCTTAATTTGACCAACCATTTGTGTCCTTTTTCAAAGTGATGTCCTTTGTAGTCCTTTTGTCCTAAAATTCAGAAATTCCTTACAGATGCCTTATTTGTTACAATGAACAAAAAAGTCTCAACAACTTATAATGGCAAGTCCTTAGATTTTTCTGTACATCATAAATTCAGAAGACATCCTTTTTTGCCACTCCTCCTGCAATTTTTGTCCAATCTTTTTCATAATTGCCAGTTATCATCGTCAGAAGAACCCTCACAAAAGGTATAAATAAGATTTTTGATATTTCAAACCGTTTGTCCGCTAGAGTCAAGGGGGCGCTAAGGGCCACACCCCAATTTCAACTTGTTAAAAGGGATGCCACTTGTATGTCTTTCGTCCTGTAATCTTGAAATTCATTCCATGTACCTCATTCCTCACGACAAACAAATAAGCCTCAACAACTTATAATGGCAAATCTTTAAATTTTTCTGTACAATATACATTCAAAAAATATATCTTTTTGATACTATTCCTACAATGTTAGTCCGATCTTCCCCATGTTTCTATGGCAACATCTTCAGACCAAGCCCCACACATTATCAAAAGATTTTATATATTTCAAACCGTTTGTTCGCTACAGCCATTTAAAATCGGCAAAATTGAAACTACACAGGACGTTCGTCTTATAATATTGTGAAAGTCCACAAATCTTTGAAATATCAATACCAAACTATATATGCACGAAGAACACACTACAAAATACAACCCAGTCAAACAGCTAAGTTCATAACTTCAAAAATGATGTCAATAATGGTAATCGAATTAATGGCTAAGATTATTTTACTGCTGTAAACAAGTAGCTTATAGCTTCAAGCAATCGGGTATGCTTGATTTGGTACACCGTGGCAAGCCACTCAGCAGGTTGACTTACAACAGCCAATGGCTGATCAAATGTTTAAGTCAGCAGTGGGAGGTGAATAATATCATTCGTCCATCTATCCATTTTCGTTTGGACTGGAGAGAGTATGGCTGCCGAAACAACGTGACTTTGGACATGCGGATGGCTTCAGTTCGGTAAGATATTTAACTTAATTTTCCACGCTTTGAGGTAGAATCACCAACGGCGAAATTTTGAGAGATTTTGCTAGGTTACATTTTTCTATATGAATGAAAAAAACGATTAATTTACATTTTGACTGTAAATACAACAGCATGTTTGTATGATACAGATTGTATGATAACTTGAACACAATTATATAGTTCAAATATTGTTGTTAACGTTGTTTTCAGTTGATTAGCTTGTTGCTATGCTCAGTGACAGAGGTACTTGAGGTGTATTTAAGACAACGAAGTCCCTTGCGCGAACAGTATTTTATTGTTCAGTGTAGGTGTACAAAACTGTACTGTTTTATATTCTGTTTTGTTCAGTTATTGAGCTATGAAAAGAACGTGGTCCTGACAATTCCGGTGCCATACGTTTAGCCTGCGTTCTTCAGGTTTAGATTAGATGCAACTTTAATGTCATTACACACGTACAAGTACAGGGTAACGAAATACAGTTTGCTTCCAACCAGAAGTGCAAAACAGTTATTACAACAGAATATAATACATATAAGTATACTCAGAATATACACAGTTATGAACTGTATAATCAGAATATACAGGGTATGTACAGATTAAAGTGATTTAAGACAAATGTACAGCTAAAATCACTTTAATCTGTACATACCCTGTATATTCTGATTATACTGTTCATACTGAGTATACCCATATTTATGTTTTGCACTTCTGGTTTAATATGCTAACTGTTTCGTTACCCTGTACTTGTTAGGTTGAATAGCTTGGCCAGTGTGATGTCAATTGTAATAGCAATAATGTACCCGGAGAAATAACATTCATGTAGTTTTATGACCAGTACTGCTGATGTGTAAATTTTTCATTCCTAAATAACTATTCTGTGTTTTTCAGATGCCAAAGAAGAACTCAAGCCCAGCCACAAGCTTGAAATACTACTCTTCCCACCTCTGGATCTTTCCATCAAGGACATGTGATGTGTAAATATAATGCTTGTGCACAATTGTTACGTGTGGGGGTTTGTGTGTCTTGTTTGGTTCTGTGTTGTGTTGGTTTTGTCTCCCTCTTCTGTTTCTACATATCATTTTCCCAGATGCACCCCTGGTTCCTGTCATCATCAATCACCTGTTCCCAGTCACCAATCAAGCAATCCCACACCTTATATATACTCCCCTTTGTATTCAGTTGGCTCTCTTCTGTTTGGCTGATGTCTTTTCTGTTTGGCTGAGAGCTCTCCTCTGTTTGCAAATAGCTCTTCTGTTTTTTTTTATAGGTATCGTATGGTTATTTGATTATCCACATTGTTTGTTTATTTATTTTGTTTTACACACAGGGACAAGTGAGGACAGTAAGATACCCTGGGGTCTACATCTACCATCACGTAGGTTTACCTGCTGTTACAACCCTAGGTTAGAGTGAGCACCACCCTCTGTATTTATAGGTGCTTAGCACCTGTCAAGGGGGGGATGGGTTTTTGTTTCTTTCTTTTATTTGGTGCCACTGTAAGTCCTCCTTGATCCCTGTGTTGTAGTTCTCGTAAATAAAGATCATTGATTTATAATCCGTTCAGTTTTCCTGCTTTTGTGTTGCTGCACCCTCACCCACCATGTCTGTTGCCTTATGTTGCGCCCTTTCACTGAGTGACAACAGGGGGGGCGTAACAACAATGTTTGCATCATTTGTATTATTTGTAACATTTGTATTCCCTGTCTATATGTATCATATCTGCAGGGTATTTTTACATTGTATTCATTTTTCATTTTATTAGTAGGCCACATTTATTTATGTTCTATGTTGCTCATTCCTGCCAAAGTGAATTATATGTTTGTTTATCTTGCATAGCGAATAAACCCCCATTCTGATTCAGATTCTGAAACAGTTTGACAGCAATATTGATGAACAAACTTAAAGATGTATGCACATGGGAAAGTAGTGGCCTTGATAATATTCTACTAAACAGAAATAAGCTTTACACATCCGTGCAGAATTGCTATCATGTAAACTATACTCTGATCATCTTTTGGTAAGTGATTCGCCAGCATCACGTGCTGCATCATGTTGATTTTTCAATTGAAGTTGGACAAGCATTTTGTACCCTCCAGACTTTTGTAATCATGTGTTATTGAAATTGTTAGCACTATCTGTTGACAGCACTACAAATAC
Organism: Protosalanx chinensis; assembly: GCA_030340685.1. Taxonomy (NCBI): domain Eukaryota; kingdom Metazoa; phylum Chordata; class Actinopteri; order Osmeriformes; family Salangidae; genus Protosalanx; species Protosalanx chinensis. The sequence continues at coordinate 12,112,878 of CM059319.1, forward strand.
TTTTAAAATGAATATTAATGTTCTTTTAATTTGTGCCTTATAATGTTCATACTTCTTCACTCTTTGAAAATATTGCCTTGTTTTCCTCTCTTCTTTCTTGTGTTCATTTTGCCATTGTTCTTTGCACCTTCTTTCAAACCACCTTACTTTGGGTATTTATTCAACTGTGATACAGGTTGTGTTTTCATTAAGTGAACAACCGATTACCAGTTTACCTTGGCAACTTGTTACACTGCCATTTGACTTTGCACCATATGACTTCAAAAGTCATCCTTATTTTTGTATTTCTTCTATTGTAATAAATGTTGTATTTCCACAGAGTGACAAACAGATTACTAGTTTTTACTAGACCATGCAAATATTTCTCATTCACATATTAATTCCTTTGTCCCTTGCAGCACAGGGGTCACTACAGTCTTGGATGTATTCACACCATTGCCTTGTTTTCCTTTCTTCATTCTTTTGTTCATTTAAATTACATATCAATTCCATAAACTGTTCCAGGAGGAATCCACCATCGCTGCTTGCAGCTATATTTGTGTGCGTGCTGCAAGGCGCACACTATGTTATTACTAGCGTTTATTGTGTGCGTGCTGCAAGGCGCACACTATGTTATTACTAGCGTTTATTATTATTGTGTGCGTGCTGCAAGGCGCACACTATGTTATTACTAGTGTTTATTGTGTGCGTGCTGCAAGGCGCACACTATGTTATTACTAGCGTTTATTATTATTATTATTATTCTTACACCGTTTTTTGGCTCAAAACATCTACCAGAGTTTTTGACGCATATACACAAAAGTTATATCAAAACGTGCGGCTCGGCCCCGACATGTGTGCTATGATTTTTCTAAGACTTTTGGCGAACAATTGTGCCCAAAAATTGCCAAAAACCACACCAGAAAAATTAATGGGTGTTAATGGAGAGAATGTTTGAAAACTAGAGTGGGTGATGTCATCGCTAGAGTGGAGAGGAGACAGAAGAATTCGTGAAAAAAATAAAACATATTCGACTACCATGGCCTCAAATGCAACACTACAGACACAATTTATACATAGAAACGTAGGAAAATGTGTCCTCTAGCTCACACTTGCTTTACTTTATCTGTCAGATTTATTGTTTTAGCTTGACATGCGAAAATTCGGCCGCAGCACCCATGAAGAGCCTCATAGACTCCCATGTTAAAAGTGCCAGGAAAATTTCAGGAGGAATACAAAACTAACACTTTTTAGAATTGCTCCCAAGAGCACATTTCTTCACTTGTCAACACAAAATGCCTATGTAGACGTTCAGGAAGGGCTCAGCCGGCTTCACGTTAACCTGGTTTTATGATTGGAAACACGGTTTGGCCAGAAATCCTTCCTGTTCGAGGGGTGCGGTAAGCCTTTTCTCTCTGTCTGTTCAACTGACATGACAGTTGCAACTGTCAGCTGCAACTCATTAGTTCGTTACTTAGCAACGTGCTTGAAAGAGGAGAGACGGTGGCCACGAATGACGGTGGCTATTTTATGAACAGTAATTCATTTCACATTTAATAACTTTAATTGGAGGATATTTACTGGAGGAATCAAATTGGCTCTTTTTGTTTCGGGTGTATTTATAAACTGTACTCCAGCTCAACTCTTCCTCTCTGGCTCTAAGTCTCTAAGGTAAGCAAACATCTTTTTCAACTCTTTCGCTAGCATGCTATCTACAATGTAGGTTTTTGACTTCTTTAACATTTGGGCTCATAGGTATTCATGTGCTTATCAGTCAGGATTTACAACTGATATTCCAACTAGCTGTAAAGATATGCTGTTTGCTAACATTAGCGACCAATGCTAAAATTAGCGCTTAAGCTAATTGCTAGTGCATCAGCATATGTTTCTAGCATGCTAAGATGTGGGTTTTGGACTTCTTTAACATTTGGGCTTATATGTATTCATGTGCTTATCAGTCAGGACGGTGGTGGAGGGTTATGGGGGGGGGGTATTTGTGTGCATTTTGACCGTTTAGGGTCGTTTTCGGAGGGGGGGGGGGCGATCGGCGTTCGCGGGGGGCGGGGGGCGGGGGGGCTCGTGCGGGGGGGTTTGAGGGCAGGGTTCATGTGCTGGGGTCCATAGGATTCTAACGAGATATTGGGGAGGTGTGTGGGAGGTCGGGTTCATGAGCTATGAGCCTATTTGTGGGAGAGGTTTGAGAATCGCGATTGATTTACATGCACCTTCAAGCGGAGATTGTGACGTTGCGGGGGGCTCGGGGGGGCGATTTCGGAAGGGTTTGGGGTATTGGGGAGGTGTGTGGGTGGTTGGGATTGGAAGTTCCATAGAGAAACAGTGGGGATTAAATACAGGTCTTTTAGGAATTGCTATTTAAATTGTTGGGGGGGCTTGCTGTAAAACATTCATAATCGTCTGGATACTGGTTGACCTTGCAAACTATTGGCTAGTGTTGTATGGGGAGTCCTGTAGTCCTGTAGTTTATAGATGATTAAACCTGTGTGTCTGCTACTAAGTGATTCATTGCACTGAATGGTTTGATTGACAGTTCATCATTAAGTCATTAATGTACAGACTGCCTGTGTGTATGCACATATATGTATCTATCTATAGATAGATATATATATATGTGTATGTGTCTGTGTGTGTGTGTATGTGCGTGTGTGTATGTGCGTGTGTGTTTTTCTCAATTAATGTTGGATGAAAAGCACTGTTTTTGTTAGTGTGATATCAGAACTGTGTGAGCACTAGGTCACACAGTTCTGAAATCACACTAACAAAACAGTATATATATATATATATATATATATATGTGTGTGTGTGTGTGTGTGTGTGTGTGTATGTGCGTGTGTGTGTGTGTATGTGCGTGTGTGTGTGTGTATGTGCGTGTGTGTGTGTGTATGTGCGTGTGTGTATGTGTATGTGCGTGTGTGTTTTTCCTCAATTAATGTTGGATAAAAAGCACTGTTTTTGTTAGTGTGATATCAGAACTGTGTGACCTAGTGCTTTTTGTGAATTTTGATGCTAGCTTATTGCTGAATCCTGATTTGTTACATGTTTGATTGCATGTGGATTGATTTGACATTTAACACAGCTGTATAACTTTATAATGTTATCTGATATTTATAATGCGGTATCATTTTGATAAAAGGTGTATTTCTAATACCAAAGTCATAGCCATTGATGGCCTAATTCTGGCATTGGATGTATTTGGGTCTTTTTACACTCTAAGTTGGTTTGATTGACAGTTCATCATTAAGTCATTAATGTACAGACTGCCTGTGTGTATGCACATTTATGTATCTATCTATAGATATATATATATATGTGTATGTGTGTGTGTGTGTGTGTATGTGCGTGTGTGTATGTGCGTGTGTGTTTTTCTCAATTAATGTTGGATAAAAAGCACTGTTTTTGTTAGTGTGATATCAGAACTGTGTGAGCACTAGGTCACACAGTTCTGAAATCACACTAACAAAAACAGTATATATATATATATATATATATATGTGTGTGTGTGTGTGTGTGTATGTGCGTGTGTGTGTGTGTGTGTGTGTGTGTGTGTGTGTATGTGTATGTGCGTGTGTGTTTTTCCTCAATTAATGTTGGATAAAAAGCACTGTTTTTGTTAGTGTGATATCAGAACTGTGTGACCTAGTGCTTTTTGTGAATTTTGATGCTAGCTTATTGCTGAATCCTGATTTGTTACATGTTTGATTGCATGTGGATTGATTTGACATTTAACACAGCTGTATAACTTTATAATGTTATCTGATATTTATAATGCGGTATCATTTTGATAAAAGGTGTATTTCTAATACCAAAATCATAGCCATTGATGGCCTAATTCTGGCATTGGATGTATTTGGGTCAGTTTACACTCTAAGTTTTTGAAAGCATTTATCTCTATTATCAAATTAGAACCAAACTATTACTATGCTACTGAACTGTAATGTAAAGTGCTACCTGACACAGAGTGACCAATTGTTTACTGCTTGCTTACTACTTAAACTTAAACTGTGGCAGTGTGCTCAAGTGGAGCTGTCTTTAATCCTGCTGAAATTCGTGTTTACGCTACTACTAGTGCATCAGCATATGAACACCTGTTGAAAGCTTGATCTGTCACATACCTAAGCAATGGTAGAAGTCATGTTCTGAAAATTACTCAACAGTGTCAGTGATGTATGGGGGAGAGTCCCGGGCCAGAGTCACGCACACTCAAAATTTCTTTAGGAATTTTTTTCTAGTTATTATTATTATTCTTAGGCCGTTTTTTGGCTCAAAACATCTACCAGAGTTTTTGACGCATATACACAAAAGTTATATCAAAACGTGCGGCTCGGACCCGACATGTGTGCTATGATTTTTCTAAGACTTTTGGCTAACAATTTTGCCCAAAAATTGCCAAAAACCACACCAAAAAAATGCATTGGTGTCAATGGAAAGAATGTTTGAGAGGTAGAGTGGAGATGTCATCGCTAGAGTGAGGAGAAGAGAGAGAAATGTGTAAAAAAAATAAAACGTATTCGACTACCATGGCCTCAAATGCACCACTACAGACACAATTTATACATAGAAACGTAGGAAAATGTGTCCTCTAGCTCACACTTGCTTTACTTTATCTGTCAGATTTATTGTTTTAGCTTGACATGCGAAAATTTGGCCGCAGCACCCATGAAGAGCCTCATAGACTCCCATGTTAAAAGTGCCAGGAAAATTTCAGGAGGAATACAAAACTAACACTTTTTAGAATTGCTCCCAAGAGCACATTTCTTCACTTGTCAACACAAAATGCCTATGTAGACGTTCAGGAAGGGCTCAGCCGGCTTCACGTTAACCTGGTTTTATGATTGGAAACACGGTTTGGCCAGAAATCCTTCCTGTTCGAGGGGTGCGGTAAGCCTTTTCTCTCTGTCTGTTCAACTGACATGACAGTTGCAACTGTCAGCTGCAACTCATTAGTTCGTTACTTAGCAACGTGCTTGAAAGAGGAGAGACGGTGGCCACGAATGACGGTGGCTATTTTATGAACAGTAATTCATTTCACATTTAATAACTTTAATTGGAGGATATTTACTGGAGGAATCAAATTGGCTCTTTTTGTTTCGGGTGTATTTATAAACTGTACTCCAGCTCAACTCTTCCTCTCTGGCTCTAAGTCTCTAAGGTAAGCAAACATCTTTTTCAACTCTTTCGCTAGCATGCTATCTACAATGTAGGTTTTTGACTTCTTTAACATTTGGGCTCATAGGTATTCATGTGCTTATCAGTCAGGATTTACAACTGATATTCCAACTAGCTGTAAAGATATGCTGTTTGCTAACATTAGCGACCAATGCTAAAATTAGCGCTTAAGCTAATTGCTAGTGCATCAGCATATGTTTCTAGCATGCTAAGATGTGGGTTTTGGACTTCTTTAACATTTGGGCTTATATGTATTCATGTGCTTATCAGTCAGGACGGTGGTGGAGGGTTATGGGGGGGGGTTATTTGTGTGCATTTTGACCGTTTAGGGTCGTTTTCGGAGGGGGGGGGGGCGATCGGCGTTCGCGGGGGGAGGGGGGCGGGGGGGCTCGTGCGGGGGGGTTTGAGGGCAGGGTTCATGTGCTGGGGTCCATGGGATTCTAACGAGATATTGGGGAGGTGTGTGGGAGGTCGGGTTGATGAGCTATGAGCCTATTTGTGGGAGAGGTTTGAGAATCGCGATTGATTTACATGCACCTTCAAGCGGAGATTGTGACGTTGCGGGGGGCTCGGGGGGGGCGATTTCGGAAGGGTTTGGGGTATTGGGGAGGTGTGTGGGTGGTTCCATAGAGAAACAGTGGGGATTAAATACAGGTCTTTTAGGAATTGCTATTTAAATTGTTGCGGGGGCTTGCTGTAAAACATTCATAATCGTCAGGATACTGGTTGACCTTGCAAACTATTGGCTAGTGTTATATGGGGAGTCCTGTAGTCCTGTAGTTTATAGATGATTAAACCTGTGTGTCTGCTACTAAGTGATTCATTGCACTGAATGGTTGGATTGACAGTTCATCATTAAGTCATTAATGTACAGACTGCCTGTGTGTATGCACATATATGTATCTATCTATATATATATATATATATATATATGTGTATGTGTGTGTGTGTGTGTATGTGCGTGTGTGTTTTTCTCAATTAATGTTGGATAAAAAGCACTGTTTTTGTTAGTGTGATATCAGAACTGTGTGAGCACTAGGTCACACAGTTCTGAAATCACACTAACAAAAACAGTATATATATATATATATATATATGTGTGTGTGTGTGTGTGTGTATGTGCGTGTGTAAGTGTGTATGTGCGTGTGCGTGTGCGTATGTGCGTGTGTGTTTTTCCTCAATTAATGTTGGATAAAAAGCACTGTTTTTGTTAGTGTGATATCAGAACTGTGTGACCTAGTGCTTTTTGTGAATTTTGATGCTAGCTTATTGCTGAATCCTGATTTGTTACATGTTTGATTGCATGTGGATTGATTTGACATTTAACACAGCTGTATAACTTTATACTGTTATCTGATATTTATAATGCGGTATCATTTTGATAAAAGGTGTATTTCTAATACCAAAGTCATAGCCATTGATGGCCTAATTCTGGCATTGGATGTATTTGGGTCTTTTTACACTCTAAGTTTTTTAAAGCATTTATCACTATTATCAAATTAGAACCAAACTCATACTATGCTACTGAACTGTAATGTAAAGTGATACCTGACACAGAGTGACCAATGGTTTACTGCTTGCTTACTACTTAAACTTAAACTGTGGCAGTGTGCTCAAGTGGAGCTGTCTTTAATCCTGCTGAAATTAGTGTTAACGCTACTACTAGTGCATCAGCATATGAACACCTGTTGAAAGCTTGATCTGTCACATACCTAAGCAATGGTAGAAGTCATATTCTGAAAATTACTCAACAGTGTCAGTGATGTATGGGGGAGAGTCCCGGGCCAGAGTCACGCACACTCAAAATTGTTGGGGGAGCTTGCTGTAAAACATTCATAATCGTCTGGATACTGGTTGACCTTGCAAACTATTGGCTAGTGTTGTATGGGTAGTCCTGTAGTTTATAGATGATTAAACCTGTGTGTCTGCTACTAAGTGATTCATTGCACTGAATGGTTTGATTGACAGTTCATCATTAAGTCATTAATGTACAGACTGCCTGTGTGTATGCACATATATGTATCTAGATATATATATATATATATATGTGTATGTGTGTGTATGTGCGTGTGTGTATGTGCGTGTGTTTTTCTCAATTAATGTTGGATAAAAAGCACTGTTTTTGTTAGTGTGATATCAGAACTGTGTGAGCACTAGGTCACACAGTTCTGAAATCACACTAACAAAAACAGTATATACATATATATATATATATATATATATATATATATGTGTGTGTGTGTGTATGTGTATGTGCGTGTGTGTATGTGCGTGTGTGTATGTGTATGTGCGTGTGTGTTTTTCCTCAATTAATGTTGGATAAAAAGCACTGTTTTTGTTAGTGTGATATCAGAACTGTGTGACCTAGTGCTTTTTGTGAATTTTGATGCTAGCTTATTGCTAAATCCTGATTTGTTACATGTTTGATTGCATGTGGATTGATTTGACATTTAACACAGCTGTATAACTTTATAATGTTATCTGATATTTATAATGCGGTATCATTTTGATAAAAGGTGTATTTCTAATACCAAAGTCATAGCCATTGATGGCCTAATTCTGGCATTGGATGTATTTGGGTCATTTTACATTCTAAGTTTTTGAAAGCATTTATCACTATTGTCAAATTAGAACCAAAGTATTACTATGCTACTGAACTGTAATGTAAAGTGCTACCTGACACAGAGTGACCAATTGTATACTGCTTGCTTACTACTTAAACTTAAACTGTGGCAGTGTGCTCAAGTGGAGCTGTCTTAAATCCTGCTGAAATTCGTGTTTACGCTACTACTAGTGCATCAGCATATGAACACCTGTTGAAAGCTTGATCTGTCACATACCTAAGCAATGGTAGAAGTCATATTCTGAAAATTACTCAACAGTGTCAGCGATGTATGGGGGAGAGTCCCGGGCCAGAGTCACGCACACTCAAAATTTCTTTAGGAATTTTTTTCTAGTTATTATTATTATTCTTACGCCGTTTTTTGGCTCAAAACACCTACCAGAGTTTTGGACGCATATACACAAAAGTTATATCAAAACGTGCGGCTCAGCCCCGACATGTGTGCTATGATTTTTCTAAGACTTTTGGCAAACAATTTTGCCAAAGAATTGTCAAAAACCACACCCAAAAAATGAATTGGTGTCAATGGAGAGAATGTTTGAGAACTACAGTGGGTGATGTCATCGCTAGAGTGGAGAGGAGACAGAAAAATCGGTGAAAAAATATAACATATTCGACTACCATGGCCTCAAATGCACCACTACAGACACAATTTATACATAGAAACATAGGAAATATTGTCCTCTAGCTCACACTTGCTTTACTTTATCTGTCAGATTCATTGTTTTAGCTTGACATGCGAAAATTTGGCCGCAGCACCCATGAACAGCTTCATAGACTCCCATGTTAAAAGTGGCAGGAAAACTTCAGGAGGAAAACTAAACAAAAACTTTTTAGAATTGCTCCCAAGAGCACATTTCTTCACTTGTCAACACAAAATGCCTTTGTAGACGTTCAGGAAGGGCTCAGCCTGCTTCACGTTAACCTGGTTTTATGATTGGAAACACGGTTTGGCCAGAATTCCTTCCGGTTCGAGGGGTGCGCTAAGCAGTGGTCTCAACAACTCTGTCAGCAATTTTCAAACTGTTCCACGTGCAGCTGATGGTCGCTTAGCAACCCTGATCAACCCCAGCCTGAGGTGGCCATTTCACATGACATATTTGACTTTTAATAACTTTGATTGGAGGACATTTACTCGACGAATCTAATTGGCTCTTTGTCTTTGGGTGGATATATATACGCTACTCTTAACTCAACTCTTCCTCTCTGGCCTTTGTCTGAGGTGAGTGTACGTCTACAACTTTTTTGCTAGCTAGCATGCTATTCATGTGCTTATAAGGGAAATATGAGTGAAAAATCGACAATAGCCTACTACAGTTAATAATGTTGAATACGCAAAGTAGAGTTTTGGATGCTTAACTTATGCTAGTGGTTGAAACTGGTTGAAAAACTGGACAAACTGTATGTGAGACCAATATTAATGTCATTTGTGTGTATTTAGTTAGTGTGTTAAAGTGCAAAAATTTTAATTTGTTACGAGTTGAAAATGTACGCATAAATAGCTTTGGATTAATTAATTAATAGATGTGTGAATCCACGTGCAGGTGGCCTGAAGAAATTAGCTGTGGTTGGTAATATAGAAAGAGCCTACATAATGGACTATATAACACGTTTTTTTCTTCTGGCCAAGCTAAATAACTGTCACGTTTTGATACAATTGAGAGAATTATCATACATTAGTCGATAATAGAACGTGTTCTTTCTGGCCAAGCGAACCAACTGCTGAGTGAGTGAACGTCTACAACTGTTTTGCTAGCTAGCTAGCTAGCATGCTATTCATGTGCTTATAAGGGAAATATGAGTGAAAAATATACAATAGCCTACTACAGTTAATAATGTTGAATAAGCAAAGTAGAGTTTTGGATGCTTAATTTATGCTAGTGGTTGAAACTGGTAGAAAAAATGTATCCTGTCATCTTGGACATACTGTTTCTGAGACCAATATTAATGTTGTGTGTGTATTTAGTTAGTGTGTAAAAGTGCTAAAATACTAATTTGTTGGGAGGTAAAAATGTAGGCATAAACAGCTTTGGATTAATTAATTAATAGATGTGTGATTTCACGTGCAGGTGGCCTGAAGATATATTAGCTGTGGTTGGTAATATAGAAAGAGCCTACATAATGGACTATATAACAAGTTTTTTTTCTGGCCAAGCTAAATAACTGTCACGTTTTGATAAAATTGAGAGAATTATCATACATTAGTCGATAATAGAACGTGTGTTTTCTGGCCAAGCGAACCAACTGCTGTTTGGTGAGTCAGTCTCAGGGGTTCCGCGGAGGTTAATATTAATTATTTTGGGCCGCATGAGCAAGCAAGGGGGGGCGCATGAACGAGTGACTTCGATTACTAACATTTCAGACAACAAACACACTTCACAATTGTTTTCCTTACTCAAATGTATATGTAAAAGTTAAACATTTAGCTACGTCATGTATTAGTACACACTTACACCTTAATGCTATCAAATGTTGTTTGCATTGAGTGTATGAAAATATTGCGTATAGTTTTTGCAGCTTTGGCTACCTTTCATAGAGGGTCAGCACAACCGGTAGACATGTCTTAACATCTTGTACAATGTTATGGGTCAATTTGAGTCAATTACTTTTTAGATGATTGAACCTGTGTGTCTGCTACTAACTGATTCATTGCACTGAATGGTTTGATTGACAGTTCATCATTAAGTCATTAATGTACAGACTGCCTGTGTGTATGCACATATATGTATCTATATATATGTGTATGTGTGTGTGTATGTGCTTGTGTGTATGTGTATGTGCGTGTGTGTTTTTCTCAATTAATGTTGGATAAAAAGCACTGTTTTTGTTAGTGTGATATCAGAAATGTGTGACCTAGTGCTTTTTGTGAATTTTGATGCTAGCTTATTGCTGAATCCTGATTTGTTACATGTTTGATTGCATGTGGATTGATTTGACATTTAACACTGAAACAGCTGTATAACTTTATAATGTTATCTGATATTTATAATGTGGTATCATTTTGATAAAAGGTGTATTTCTAATACCAAAGTAGCTATTTGTGTACAGGGAGAAGATTAGGGGAAAGGACACAGCTTTGAGGAGATCTAGTGCTGATGGACCGAGAGTCAGAGACTTGTGTTCCCAGCTTAACGCACTGCTTCCTGTCAGACAAGAAGTCTGTGATCGACCTGCAGATGGGGTCAGGCACGTTCAGCTGGGAGCGCTTGTCCTGAAGCAGAGCCGGGATGATGGTATTGAAGGCAGAGCTTAAGTCCACAAACAGGATCCTGGCATAGGAGTTTGGGGAGTCCAGATGCTGGAGGGTGAAATTGAGGGCCATGTTAACTGCGTCGTCCACAGACATGTTCTGTCAGTCCTTGACAGACAGAAGCAGAGTCGTTCACAGATAATTGTTGTTTCAGCTTATCTTAGTACAGTCGTTTGGCATCCCTCACTGCCCTACTAAACAACTTTTTAGACTCCTTGAATCTGTGCTTGTCCCCACTCTTAAATGCCTCCTCTTCCTTAAACCTCAGACTTCTGAGTTTAGCCTCAGTGAGCTCATCCAGACCGTTTGTAGTAGTTGCAAACACTTCCCAGTCAGTGCAGTCTAAAGTTTGCCCTGATATCCTCCACAGCCTCACTGGTCCACTGCTTGGATGTTCTCACTGCAGGTTGGCAGAGTTTTAATTTCTGCCTGTATGCAGGAATCAGGTGGATCATGGCGTGGTCGTAGTGACCCAGTGCTGCACAAGAGACTGCATGATAAGCTTTGCTGACTCAGGTGTAACAGTGGTCCAAGGTATTTCCTTCTGTATTTGGGGAGGGACGATGTCTAGCGAGTCCAGGTGGGTTCGCTCCACTTTCAGGATCTGGCCTGCAAGCGCGCGCTGGGCTTCTTTAACCTGCAGGCCGGGCAGCAGATAAACTCCAACCAGAATGAAGGACGCAAACTCCCAGGGCGAGTAGAAGGGTTTACATTTTATGATAAAAAGATTCCAGGTCAAGGGAACAATGTTTCATAATCACAGACACATCCACACACCTCCACCTTTCTTTTTCCCAGACAGGACTGTGCCTCGGTCCGCTCTTAGCAGCTGAAATCTGGTCAAGTCAAGCACAGTGTCCGCGATCTTGTCACAAAGCCAAGTTTCAGTAAGCACATTGCAGAGAAAAAAATAAGTATTTGTTTTTCGCCATGGTTAGCTGAAGTTCATCCATCCGAAAAGATTCGGCAGCGCAGGTTTTATCAAGCAGATAATTTATGTATATATGTATATAGTTTATGGCAAAACTGGTGGCGAGTGGCATCTTGGCAGCTTCATACTTGACTTTCCTCAGTTCACGGGCAGTTACTTTGCGCCTTCTTTTTTTCAACACGCTTCTTGCGACCCTGTTGACTATTTTGAACGAAGCGCTTGATTGTTCGATGGTCACGCTTCAAAAGCTTGGCAATTTTAAGAGTGCTCCATCCCTTTGCAATATATGCCATTATTTTTGACTTTTCTGAGCCGGTCAAATCCCTCTTCTGACCCATTTTGCCAAAGGAAAGGAAGTTGCCTAATAATTATGCACACCTGATATTGGGTGTTGATGTCATTAGACCAAACCCCCTTTCATTACAGCAATGCACATCACCTGGTATGCTTAATTGGTAGGAGGCTTTCAAGCCTATGCAGCCAATATGCATAGATGTAGGCCAATATGCATAGATGTAGGCCAATATGCATAGATGTAGGCCAATATGCATAGAGAGGGTAATGTGGTCAACATACTCATTAGCCTAATAATTCTGCACTCCCTCTAATTCTATCATTCTGCAGCCAAGGGGTCGTAAGAAGAATCTCTAGAATCACCAGCGCCCCCTGTCATGAGGCAGTAGAACACCTAGTACCTCTTCGCAGCAGTTTTATGATCGCTCAGCGCAAGAATATGTTACACACATACAGTTGTTGATAAAAATAAAATAAAATAAACACATTATACAACCCCTAGCAAAAAGTATGGAATCACCAGTCTTGGGCGAGCACTCAGACATTTTATTCTGTAGAACAAACTCAGATAAAAAGCATGAAAAAATTATGACATTTCTCAAAAGTGCAACTCCTTGGCATTCAGAAACACTAAAGCAAATTAATAATAAACATTGAGGTGGTCAGCAAATGTTACTTTTACAGACCGAGCACAGGGAACAAAATATGGAATCACTTGATTCTGAGGAAAAACAGACAAAGAAATAACAATCAAAACACATCACTAGTATTTTGTTACACCACCTCTGGCTTTTATGACAGCTTGCAGTCTCTGAGGCATGGACTTGACGAGTGTCAAACAGTATTGTTCATAAATCTGGTGCCAACTCTCTTTGATTGCAGTTGCCAGATCATCTTTGCAGGTCGGAGCCTTGCTGTGGACAATTCTTTTCAATATCCACCACAGGTTTTCAATTGGGTTGAGATCTGGGCTATTAGCAGGCCATGACATTGACTGGATACGTCTTTCTCCAAGGAATGCTTTCACAGTTTTTGCTCTGTGGCATGATGCATTGTCATCTTGGAAAATTATTTCATCACCCCCAAACATTTTTTTAATTGAAGGGATAAGAAAGCTGTCCAAAATGTCAATGTAAACTTGTGCATTTATTGAAGATTTAACCACAGCCATCTCCCCAGTGCCTTTGCCTGACATGCAGCCCCATATCATCAAGGACTGTGGGAATTTTGATGTTTTCTTTAGGCAGTCCTCTTTGTAAATCTCACTGGAACGGCACCAAATAAAAGTTCCAGCATCATCACCTTGTCCAATGCAGATTCGTGACTCATCACTGAAGATAACCTTCATCCAGTCATCCACAGTCCATGATTGCCTCTCCTTAGCCCATTGCAGTCTCGTTCTTTTCTGTTTAAGCGTCAATGATGGTTTCCTTTTAGCTTTCCTGTATGAAAATCCCATTTCCTTTAGGCGATTTTGTACAGTTCTGTCACATACATTGACTCCAGCTTCCTGCCATTTCTTCTTCATTTGTCTTGTTGTGCATTTTCTGTTTTCAAGACATATGGCCTTGAGTTGTTTATCTTGACGCTTAGATGTCTTCCTTGGTCTACCAGTACGCTTGACATTAACAACCTTCCCATGCTGTTTGTACTTGGTCCAGATCTTCGATACAGCTGACTGTGAACAGCCCACATCTTTGGCAACCGTACGTGTAGAGTTACCTTCTTCAAGAAGTTTGATAATCCTGTCTTTGGTCTCAAGGGACATCTCTCTTGTTGGAGCCATGATTCTTGCCAATCCACTTGGTCCAGCAGCCCTCCAAGGTGTGATAACTGCACTGTTTTTAACTGCTGACTAATGAGCAGATCTAATCTGAGGCAGGTGCCTTATTAAGGATAGGTAATTGACTGGGTGTGTCCTTATTTTCAACTCAAAATGGAGTGATTCCTATTTTTTTTCCTCAGAATTGAGTGATTCCATATTTATTTCCCTGCTGACCTATAAAAGTGACATTTACTGACCATTGCAAATTTTTTTTCATTTCTTTTAATGTTTCTGAATGCCAAGATGTTGCACTTTGGAATGACCTTACGATTGTTTCATGTTTGTGATCTGAGTTTTATCTACAGAATAAAATGTCTGAGTGAGTGCTCGCCCAAGACTGGTGATTCCATACTTTTTGCTAGGGGTTGTATACACCAGCTAAACCGTAGAAATGTAGTTCATATACTAAAAGTGTAATAGCGATATACAGAGGGATAGCAATGCAGTCTCACTGCAGAGCAAGCCAGCATAGTTTGCATAGTCATTGCGCAATCCATGGTGAGGCTCAACGGCTGCTGCCTCACCGCTCGTCTCTACTTAGTATTTGAAGTGTAAATGTGAAAATTCTGCGATTTTGGAAAAGATAAATAGTTGTTTATTTTTTTTATGGAAAATAACTTTAAAGTACAAATCACTAAATAAATATAACTGTTTAATTTAGTTTTTTATTTTATATTTCCATGATGACAGGTGAGGCACGGCCTCCCCTGCCTCCCCTGACTGTATGTCAATAATAGGCACTAAGTGCAGCTAAACTAACAACCCAGTCAGTGAGTTATCTCAATTTTTAAGCCCTAAAGAAAGCTTACGACTATCAAAAATAAGTGGGGTTGCTGGACCGGGCAAGAAGACAATCACTTTCATACGGAATGGGAGGTGGACTTTTTTTCACAATCTCATTTTCTAAGTGGGTTTGCCTCCTCTGCCACCCTACCATCGCAATACCAAAAAAGAGAAATGTGGAGCGGCATTTTTGGACTCTTCAAAGAAAATATGACTTCTGAGAAACTTCCTGAGAAAGCTGAGGAAAGGACTAAAATCCCAGTTGTCCGGACAGCAGTCAATTTTCATGCAGCATACTTCAAAAGCAAAAGCCGCCAACAAAGCATCGTTCCGGATGAGTCATGTCATCGCTAAAAAGTTTTTCCATGATGGAGAGAGGGTGAAAGAGGCATTTGTTGAGGCAGCTGACTCATTGTTTTGAGACTTTAAATATAAGACAGGAATATACCTACATGTTGGTTGAGGAATATACCTACCTAAAGAGGAGCTTTTAACAATAATTAATAGGCAAAAATCATGGATGTGGCAACAATGATCGCCTGTTCTATTCGAACCAGATCAGATCTATTCGAGCCAAAGACAGTTATTCCATGCACATCTGAAGAAGGCTGACTGCGACCACTCTGAGTTGTGTCTACATACTGACGTACTGGCTTATCATGGGAAATTCCTTCAAAGATTTTTAGAGCTCTGTCGGAGATTAAGAAGTTTTTCTGAGCAGCTGGACATGCAGAATTCAAGCAACTAAATGACGGTCCGTGGCTGTTAGAGACTTGGCATTTTTAACCGATCTAACAAACATGTTGAATGACCTTAATTTAGAGCTGCAAGGAAAAGACAAAACAGTGATAAATATGATCAGCTCAGTTAGTGCTTTCAAACGAAAGACGCCAACATCTCTCCTCAAAGCTGCAGCGCCGAGATTTGGCAAATTTCCAGAACCTGGCATCAGAGCTGGAGACACAAGGGAAGGCCTGTGTACAACTTGATAGTGCAGATTGCCAATTGTCTGTCAGAGTTTGACAAACGCATCAGTCCTTGAGTCATTTTTTACAGATAAGACAGTCAAGTGCTTGGTCATGTTGTCAATATAACAGTGTACTCTGGAGGGATGTTCATACGTAAACTATGGCAAAAGTTTTGATGATAATTATTTTAAATTTAAGGTTACACCTTATTGTAGTTTGATTGCAAGAGACTGGGCAAGATTTACATTTACATACATTTATAGTTTGTACTGTACTCTGTTGACAGACCACGTCATAGTGAAAGCACAATAAATCGAAACGTAGGACACTCATGAAGGGGAGAAGAGGCTATATATACTTGTCAGTTGATGGTTCATGAGATGACTGCAATTTTACAATTCAATACCAATTTAATTTGAAATGTTTTAAATAGAAAAACGGAGGGGTCTAAAATTGTCATCATAGGTGAAGCATATCAAGGTTCTGGATTGGCCTAGCCAGTCGCCAGACCAAAATCCAATAGAAAATCTTTGGAGGGAGCTGAAACTGTGTTGCTCAGTTACAACCCCGAAATCTGACAGATCTAGAGAACATCTGTATGGAGGAGTGGGCCAAAATCCCTGCTGCAGTGTGTGGAAACCAAGTGAAGAACTACAGGAACCATTTGCCTTAACAAAGGCTTTTGTAATATAAAAAAAAAAGAAATCTATCAAAATTAATGTCATTTGTGTTCTGAAGTTAGTTCATTAAAAAGGCTAACTGATACTTTAGTTTGGCTGGACGCTAGCAGGAAGTTTGTTTGGTGGCAAATACAAGTGCTAATCCATTTCTTAGTGGAGCTCAACTTGGCAAAAACATGTTTCATGTTCACATGTACCTAATTAGCAGATGCTCTTATCAAAAGCATTTAGACTTGAAGCTGAGAGGCACAACCATGCTGCCGTACATGCGCCATCATGGCTCATTCAGTTGAAACGACGTGCTTGGATCTTTAGCTATTGACCCTTTGCACGTGTCGTCACGCTGAGGAACGCCCACTCTGCTATGACGGACGGCAATAGTATTCCATGTGCGTGGTAAAGGTATAGAAAGTCTCTCTTGTTAAGCCAAGTTTAATAGATTTTACCTTTTAAAATTGTGATATCATGTTGTGCGGTTGGCTGCACTCACAGGCAAGGCTATAAACCTAAATTAGCTTTTTATCATATAGCTTTTTATCGTATCTACCTGCTGATGAAGACAGAAGACGGCGAGGGGTAGACCCCTTTTTACAAGGTAAGTCAAATGTATGATATTTTACATAACGCAAATTGTTTCGTTGTGTTTTTATGCGTGTCACGTCTTTAGCGATCTATTTACAGGGTGCCAACTCGGGTAGAAAAATTATTTGTGAATAAAATTGTATATTAGTGCAAGTATCCCACACGTGCCTCACAGGTTATATGAATTAGAACTGATTGTCTGACTGGTTGGTTTGTTTTAGATATCATTTATAAAGGCATTCATTTATTTTTCCAGGAGAGAAGAGTGATGACCCCTTATCACCTGATTATGTGCCTAGTGATTGTGAGAAGGATTCTTCCCGTCTGACGGGAGTCACAATTAAAAACTGAGCCCTGAAAAGTTTGCTTGGTTACAACAATACGTTTGCTTTCAAATGTTTTCAGTTTGATTATTTCTAAATGTAATTATATCCTGTATGTTTTATGAAGATAACTTTATTTTTTGATAATGTGATTGATTGAATAAGCACATGAGCAAAAAAGTCGACTTGTATTGTACATCAACAGTTTATTATTAAATAAATTGTTTTATTCATGCCTGGTAGTTAAACTGGGAGTTGGTACATATCGTGGGGGGTTAATTCGGGTAAAGTTGGCGATTTCATTAAATTGGTGAATATGGACGGAGGGAGAAGGTACGGGTCAGTTTTTAAGCTATCGATCTTGACTTTTCCCAAATATCGCACTTTGTGAACGCCTTAAAGATGATTTACTTCCACTGACAACCGAACTGAACATGCCCTAGAAGAAGTCATGATTGCTGACAAAAATAATTGCGAGACTAAACTTGCAGTTTCGTAAGTTTTGCGCTCCCTGCAATGCTTCGTTCACTCACTCTTGCCAGCATGGCACACCCACGTGATCATGTGACGTAGGTGCAAAGGGTCAATACACTTTCCTGATTTAAAATCCAAAAAGTGCTTGGTTATCTAAATAGACGAGCCACACACACACAAACACACACACACACACACAGAGAGACAAACCCACCTCAGCCTGTTTAAGAGCAAATGGTGATCCCTCTGTCCTCAGGTTCTGCAGAATCCCTTCCACACTGCTAGAGTTGAAAAGCCTGTGCTTACAAAGAGCAGAGCAAGACAAGGTAAAGTAAAGCATCGTACAGCGTACTCTAAATTTTGGGATTATACACTCTAAACTGTCATTTGTAAATATACATTTACATTTTACATGTATTCATTTAGCATATGACGCTTTCATCCAAAGCAATTTACGAGAGAGAGCTTTACAAAAGAGCATCTGTCACTTAGCATTGCAATGTGCTAGACCCCAAAATATAGCGGGCTTGTAGATTATTAACATTTATTCATTTAGCAGACGCTTTTATCCAAAGCGAGAGAGATAAAGCTTTACAAAAGAGCTTCGGTCACTGAGCATAGCAACTTGATAGACCCAACATAGCGGGCATCTAGATTACAAACATACATCATGAAAACCAATAAGTGCCAAGAGAAGAACTATAAGAGCTTCAGCTGAACAAGTCTTAATGTGAGCCTCCGACAGACAGTAGTCTACCTGTGGGGCGAGTAATAAAGCAACAACAACACAACAATAGCGAGTTTCTTAACAATAGCAACAACAAGTGATATTTCTGAGTGCCATACTATTTCTGTGCCATTAAATTCTCAGAATAAGTGAGTTTTTAGCCTTTTCTTGAAGGTGGGGAGACAGTCTGAGTTTCTGATGGGGGTGGGGAGTTGATTCAACCATTGGGGAGCCAGGCAGTGGAAGAGTTTGAGCTGGTCTCTGGCGCTCTTGAGAGGGTGGACCACTAGGCAGTTGTCAGAGAAGGACTGTAGTTGGTGGGCAGGGGTGTAAGGCCAGAGGAGCAAGTTGATATAGCTCGGGGCAGTCCCGTTCACTGCTCGGAAGGTCAGCACCAGGGTCTTTAATCTGATACAGGCCATGATGGGCGAATTGCACTTGCTGGAAGGCCTGCTAGTACTGAGTTGCAGTAGTCCAGTTTTGAGAGGACAATAGCTTGGACTAGCAGCTGGGTGGAATTCAGACAGGTATCTTCTGATTTTCCGGATATTGTAGAGGCTGAATCTACACGACTGAGAGACTGCGGCAATGTGAGCCGTGAGGGAGAGCTTGTCATCCAAAGTAACCCCCAGGTTTCTGGCAGAAAATGAAGGGGTCACTGTTGCAGATCCAAGAGTGATTGGCCCAAGTGAGGTGGTGTATAGGGAGAATAGGAGCGGTCCAAGGACAGAACCCTGTGGGACCCCAGTGGAAAGCTAGCGAGGACGTTTTTCCTCCCCAGGAGACTTGATAGGAGGTACAAAGCGGAAATGTAATAGCAGTCATAGACTGAAACTGCTGGATTTTGTGATAGCTGAACAATTTTAATAGCTGAAGATTTGAAAGCGCTGAAAGGTGCGGAAGAAATAGAATAAAAGGTTGAATAAAGAGTCAAAGAACAATACTTGGAATGCTGAAGCAGAACCAGACGAGGGACTGGCCTTCTACTCTCCCCACACATCATATATACATCCACCCTGCTATCTGTTACTGCTAAAGCATTTTAATAGCATTATGTGATGCAAACTGACCCTATCAGAGCACTCTTAGTTGTCCTTAGTTGTAAAATTCGGTACATAATAATTAATCCCAGCCTACACCCCCTGTGTGCATTCACTTACTTATTTTGCCCCCACTCCTTTATCCATGTGTGCACTCTTGTAATATTCTACCTCACACCCTTACCCCTGTGTGCTTTTTACAAGACTGTGTGCCATTGCTGCTAAAGAGTTTCCCCTCTGGGATTAATAAATTATTCTGAATCTCAATTATCTAAATCTGCACTACATCCAAAAACTTTACATCTAAAGATTATGAGACTGATCATTCGAAGGCTATCATATTCTGGGGATGTCAGATGGCTCAGCAGGTTAAAGCGTTGGCCTCATGAGCAGAAGGTTGTGAGTTCAAACCCTAGCTGTGGCTATGTGATGTGATGTCTTGGGCAAGGCTCTCCACCCTACTTGCCTCAGGGAGAATGCCCCTGTACTTACTGTAAATCGCTTTGGATGAAAGTGTCTGCTAAATGAGTCTTATTTATACTATTAAGATATAAGGTTTCCTCAATTCCTTTCCACTTTAATAACCTCATAAGATGTGGTCTCACTCATTACAATTTTCCACTCCAGGGGCCCGTTCTTCGTACGTCGCTTAATACATCCGAGATCAAATGACACATCCAAGATGATTTCATCGTGCGAATCATGATCCGGCTAACTGGGTTCTTCGAACAAACCTGTTGTGTACGATTAGTATCACTGGATAGGATCGCGTGTTGGCTTAAAAGGGGATATGTATCGATAGTAGAAACATTGATCAGCAACGCTGCTATTGGCTGTTCAGCATGGCCAAAGAACGTGCCCACTTTTTCTCCCAATCAGAACAAGAGCTTTTAATGGAAGGTTATTTCCGAATTTGAGTCGTTATTTAAAACGACAGGGAACACCTAAAAGTCTGCAAATGCCAGGAGAGTGGGCTGGCAAAAAGTAGCAGACAAATGTGCAATACAAGAATATTCTACAAAATGGTAGCCTTTAATTCATACTGTCTTTATTTTTAAAAAGCCACTTATTTTTCCTCCCTTTTAAAAACCACTGTTAAAGGATGTGTTTGTCTATTTATAACAGCCGCAAAGACAAATGCTGAAAAAAACGGTATCTCTCAACAATTACACTTTATCCCGCAATACCCGATTAAGTACTTACTTACTTACGACATACTTCCCTATCTCCTCCGCTTATAAAACCTTAATCTAATCTTGTTTACATGAAGTAAACCTGCTCCTGAGCAGGTTTGAGTTTACGGACCTGTTGCTATGACGACAAGTCTAGGATGAGCTTCGAAGAACCAAACGATCCAAGATCATGCCAAATCGTCAACAATCAAATCCAGCTAACTGAGTTAGCGACGTACGAAGAACGGGCCCCTGGAGTGTTGGACATGTGGGTGATTTCCAGTGCCTTAATATGATTCTGGTGGCTGAAGTTATCCCCACCATCAGAACTGAGTATATACTTTTTGTTAAAGTTGGAACTTCTGTCCTATCTCCTAAAAGACATAAATGTGGAGATATTGGCAAGGCTACTCCCACCCATGCCTCCAGATATTTCAACACATTGTGCCAGAATGGCATAACCATGGGGCATTCCCATATGAGATGCAAAAAGGTTCCCATTTATTTTGTACATTTCCAACATGAATTACTAGTTGTTAGTCCTATTGTGAAGAGCCTACAAGGTGTCCAGTAATATCGGTGCAGAATTTTATATTGGATACATTTCCCTCTAGCGTCTTTGAAATATTTGCCATTTTGTGCTATGATTTGACTCCATGTATCCTGACTAATTTCACAATTAAGGTCTCTTTGCCAGATTATTCTCAAATTATCACATATGCTACTAATTAAATCAATTGAATTTTTATAAAATGTTGACGCTTTATGATTAGAAAGATTATCTAGATAGTCGACAATCGGGTTGGCTGATTTCTGCGACTGAAACTTTTAAATTAAGCAATGTCTAATTTGTAAGTATTTCCAGAAATCACCTTTTTCCCTCAACTGGTACTGTTGAACAAGTTCTTCAAATTACATAAATGTTCCTTCTTTATAGAGATCTTTTACAGTGTGTATACCCTTGTCCAACCATCTTTTCCAAAAAAACTTCAGTTTCCCAATCTTTACCTCTGGGTTGAACCAGAGTGAAGCATACAGTTGTTTGTAATGGGAAATCTCCCAGACCTCCTGGGAATGCTTAATGACTGGGTTCATGTTTTTCCCT
This sequence comes from Protosalanx chinensis, assembly GCA_030340685.1. Lineage (NCBI taxonomy): Eukaryota > Metazoa > Chordata > Actinopteri > Osmeriformes > Salangidae > Protosalanx > Protosalanx chinensis. The sequence continues at coordinate 12,134,818 of CM059319.1, forward strand.
TTATTTTTAAAGCACTGAGATAGGACATGTATTGGGTGAAATGGCTCTGCCAGGTTTGTCTCTATATTAGCCCACACTAATCCAGACCCCATTCCCCTCCAGTGAGTGATTATTTTAGCCATCTCAAATGATAGATTATACAATCTAACATCTGGAAGACCAAGCCCTCCCTTCTCTTTGGGTGCACACATTGTACTCCATTTAAACCTGGGCTTCCTTCCTGCCCATAGAAAGTCTCTGATATTCATATTCATATTGTTTAAAAATGTGATCAGGCTTACTAAGTGGCACCATCATAGATATGTAATTAAACTGTGGGGCTATTACCATTTTAATGACATTTACCTTGCCCCAAAGGCTCAAATTCAACTTTCCCCATTTTCCCAGGCTTGTTTTAATGTTTTGAAGGAGAGGGTCAAAGTTCAGTGCTGTCATCTCACCCAACTCAGAGGTTAATTTAATACCCAGATAAATCATGCCTTTAGGAATCCATCTGAAATTATACTGTGTTAGCATTTGCGGGTGACAATGCTTAGATATGGGCATTGCCTCTGATTTGGTCCAGTTAATTTGGTAGCCAGACAATTTAGAATATTTATCAATGGTGTTCATTAGAGCAGGTAAAGAGTTGTGAGGATAATTAGTAAGAAGAAGAATATCATCAGCATATAGCATTAGCTTATGCTCAGTCCCACCACCATCTACTCCCTTAATGGCAGAATTTGCTCTTATAGCCACTGCCAGGGGCTCTAGCGCAATTGTGAACAGGAGAGGCGACAGGGGGCATCCCTGTCGTGTTCCTCTACAAAGGTCAAAAAGAGATGAGATAAGACCGTTTGTCAAAACGGACACTTTGGGCTTACTATATATTATTTTAATCCATTTAGCAAAACCAGGGCCAAAACCAAACCCCGACAGGGCCGAGTGTAAGAAACTCCACTTGACCCTGTCAAAGGCCTTCTCAGCATCAAGCGAGACAGCAGCCACCGGCTCTGCACTGGAGGCATGTAACCACATCAAGTGCATAAACCTTCTCAGATTATCAGTAGAAGACCTACCCTTAATAAACCCTACTTGATCAGTATGTATGATGTGTGGTAGAATTGTTTCAAGTCTTAGGGCCAGTACCTTAGCCAATATCTTGCTATCCACATTGATGAGGCTAATTGGTCTAAAGTTTGCAGGATGTGTATGATCTTTCCCCTTAGGTATCAGAGAGATTAACGCTTCATTGAGAGATGGTGGAAGTGAGGCCATTTTAAATGCTTCCTCAAACACTATTGTCAATATTGGCGTAATTATATCAATATATTCTTTATAGTACTCCACAGGAAACCCATCAGAGCCTGGTGACTTCCCTGTATTCATGGGTAAAATAGCAGTTTTAACCTCTTCTTGGGTTACCGGTGCATCAAGAAGAACCACCTGATTAGGAGACAAAGTTGGAAGATTTATGTTTGAGAAAAACTCTCGGGCCGATAACTCATCTATAGCTCCAGATGATCTATACAGGTTCTCATAGAAGTTTCTAAAAACATCATTAATACCTTTAGAAGATGTTATAAGAGAGCCTCCTGCTCTTATTGCTGGAATTATATAGGCAGAGCTCTGTTCCTTCAGCTGTCTGGCTAAAAGACTTCCAGTTTTATCCCCTGACTCATAGAATCTTGTTTTGAGTCTAAACATAGCATATTCTGCTTTTTTATTGAAAATGTCATGAATTTGAAACTTGCATTTGCAAATATTTTTAAATAAACCTTCCGAATAATGTTTGGCCAAATCTTTTTCCATACTATTTAGTGCTGCTTCCAAGTTTGTAATATTGTCATTTTGCTTTTTTTTTCCTTTTTGAAGTCTTAGCAATAAGTTTACCCCTAATGTAGGCTTTAGACGCCTCCCAGACCATAGCCACGCTTTCTGTGCTGCCCATATTAATTTCAAAAAATGAGGATAGGTCCCCTGCAAGTTCCTTAGAAAACACTTCATCCTGTAACAGAGATGTGTTCATTCTCCACCTACCTTGCCTAAGCCTGTCTGAATGTATATCTACACAGAGCCCAACAGGTGCGTGGTCTGACAAGGAAATAGCATCAATAGTGCTATCAACGACGGCATTAATTAAACTCTGTGAGATCAAAAAGAAGTCGATTCGTGAATAAGATTTGTGGCAGTGGGAATAAAATGTGTATTCCTGATTTCTAGGATTGACCAAACGCCAGACATCAATCAGGCCATTGTCTACCATCAGCATGTGAATGGCAGCTCTATCCTTCGGTGCAGAAATACCTGAGTATTTACTTTTATCCAATATCCCATCTAAGACCTGATTAAAATCTACTGCCAAAATGATTTGTCCTTGGGCATTTCCTAATACACTATTCAGTCCATGAAAGAAAGATGGATCCTCCTTGTTAGGAGCATATATATTACATAATGTTATTTCCCCTCCATTGATATTGGCTTCTATACAGACGATTCTACCATTACCATCCTTGTATTCCTTCAGCATAGAAAAGTAAAATCTCTTATTAACCAGAATAAGAACTCCAATACTTTTGCTAGAAAAGGAACTATAGTAAACATGACCTACCCAGTCTCTCTTAAATTTTTTTAGCTTCATCATCTTGTAAATGAGTTTCTTGAATGAATGCTATATCAACTTGTTTATGCTTAAGATATAAAAGCATTTTTCCTCTTCACTGGATTCCCACAACCATTAATATTCCAGGAGACTACCTTAACATAAGCACTATTAGCCATTCACATAATGAAAGAATAAGATTGAAAGAAAATATTGGTATACATATTGTCCCTTGTCATCTGACCATCCTAATTGAGAAACATGAGTTATAGCTTTTGTACCACTGAGCATTAACAGAGAACCTATTGTGTTAATTTTAACATGAACCAACAACAGGACCAAACTGGTCAACCAAAAACTTCCCTCCACAGCAGAGGGGAGAAAAAAACAAACATAGAAAACTGTCCAGCAACTAGCTGAAATTTCTGTTCTTAATAAATCAAAGTCCATAAAATAAACAAAACTTAACTTAGGTCGTGGAATGTCTGAGTAGCCCTCTCAGCTATAACCTAGACAGCTACCTGAGGTTATCCAGCCCCACCCTACCTCTCTCAGTCTCCTTACTGGTGGATGTGTCACAGTTTATTCTCCTTCACTGACTTGCTGCTCGATGAACCTGACCGCCTCCGTTGCAACGTCGAATTTTTGGTTCCTCCCTTTCCACGTGAACCGGAGCGTTGCGGGGAAGACTAATCGGAACTTCACATTCCTGTCACCAAGTAGCTGCTTCGCTGTTGTAAAAGTTTTCCTCCTCTCAGCCAACTCCTTCGTCATGTCTGGAAACAGGGAGATGTTGCATCCATTCCACACCGCACCTCCTTTCTCCCTCGCAGCTTTTAAGGCTTTATCTCTCGCCGTCGAACGCAAAAATCTTATTACCAGTCTCGGAGGCTGGCCTTCATCTGGACGCAAACCAGGAGAGCGGTGTGCTTGTTCAATTTTGGAATTCGTTGTCAATTTCTATGTTCAGGCCCTCTGACAGAATCTTTTCGATGCATCGCCTTCAATGCCCTCTTTTAAGCCCAACAGTCTAACATTATTGCGGCGGCTTCTAATTTTTTTCCAAATCTTCCACCCGGCTCCACAGAGTATCTATGCGCTTGCTTTGCAGCTCGCGACCGTTCAGCAACTGCTGAGTAGAGTCCTCAAAATCGGAGATTCGCCCTTTAATCGTTGACACATCAGACGCCACTGTTTGAAGCACCAAGCTAATTTTACTCATTTCAGCGAGGATATTATCCAAATTAGCACTCTGTATGGGGTCCGCTTCGGGCTTGTATCAGATTCAGTAGCAACTACCCCCTTTCCTCGTGAAGGTTTGAAATTTCTCGAAGATGAGGACATGTTCTTTCGCGTGAACGGTTATGTTAAAACTGAGAGATATACTGCAATACTTAAACAAATATTCAAAAAAGAAATTACGGAGAAATGACGGATTCTTTTGGATTAAAGGCCATGGGGCTCAGGACGATCTCAACTAAGCAGCCATCTTTCCCGTCGATCCCACGTGACTCCCCAACAAATGGTATTCTACAAGAAAGGAGAAAACCTCCTTACATTTACAGGTAATGCCCTGTTAGAACCCTGTTACCCTTTTTTTGACCGTTACCCAAGTTTGGAGGCTAACCTCTAAAACCCGTTACAAAACCCATCTGATCATTGTGAATACAAGAGGGAAACAGAACATGAGAAAGTGATAATGTTGATATGGGTTGATGACTTGGTTATTGCTGCCAGTGATGAGAGGGCTTTAAAAGCTGTCAAGGAGATGCTTACTGAGATTCCAGACAACATTTTCTGGGCATAACTTTTGACCAGTGTGCTAGGGGTTTGACATGCAAGACTGTAAACCTAGGTCTACACCTTGTGAACCTAAATTGAATTACACCAACATTGATAAAAAGATGAGCGATCCCAAGAAATACAGAGGCAGTAGGTAGCCTAATCTGCCTTAACTCATACACTAGACCTGATCTGAGTATTGTTGTCAGTAAATTGTCACAATATTTAAGAGAACCAACAGGAGAACAATGGACAACTGTAATGCATGTACTTAAATATCTCAAGGAGACAAATCCAAAATGCTCTGTTACAGAAAATGTGATGAAGGGTTAAGATTGGTGGCTTATAATGATGGAAATTGGGCAGGCGATGCAAATGACGACTTAGTACATCTGGTTATTATCTAAATTATCTGGTTATTATCCACTGATTTCCTGGAAGACAACCAAGGTACAATTGCAATGGCAAAGAATCCTGTTTTAATCAATATTAAAACAATAAAAGGCTTGAACTACTTCAGTTGTGTAGAATGAATAAAAAATATATTAAAGTCTAATGTTTATCAGTACATTACAGAAAATAATGAACTTTACCCACAATATGCTAATTTATTTAGAAGGACCTGTATCTGCTCTCATTCTCTCCCACCGCTCCACCTCCTGTCCCCTAGATCCAATCCCCTCCCCTTTCTTCCAAACTATAACTTCTTCTATCACACCTTTCCTTCTCCATGTCGTCAATGTCCAGAATAAAAAAAATATATATATATCACTGCTACACTTCTTTTCTAAAATAATTGAACACGCCGTATCCAACCAACTGGCAAACTTTCTCTCCCAGAACAACCTTCTTATATCAAATCTCTCCTCTGGTCTTACAACCCTGCCCGCCACCTATGTTCCTCCTCTGACAACCGTCTAATGGTCCCGCCCCTCAAGAGCACCGGGTCCCAACACAAGCTCTTCCCTTGTCTGGCTTCCCAATTGGGGAATCAACTACCCACCTGCATCAGAAACAATGACTGTTTCCTCACCTTCAAGAAAAGGCTCAAGACTCACTTGTTCCTGGAGTTCAATCGTTCTTAGGAATAACTGCTCATCCTAGTTATAGCCTCTCCTCTAGGGTCATAAGAATTCCTACTGGGGGAACTATTGCCTATTTGACGGTCCTAACCTGCATAGGAGTCTTGGTACTCGCAGTCAGGAGCACTGTTGTTGTTTGCTTGCAAATGTAATGTAATGCCCATTCCTATTCCTAAACTTGACCAACTTGTCTCCTCAATCCCCAGAAGTTTGCAGACTGTTACAAAAAGAAGACGAGATGCCACAAAGTGGTAAACATGGCCTTGTCCCAACTTTTTTGAGATGTGTTGATGCCATGAAATTTCAAATGTACTTCATTTTCCCTCAAAATTATAAATCTTCTCCGTTTAAACATTTGATATGTTATCTATGTTATTCTGAATAAAATATTGAAATTTGAAACCTCTCCGTGATGCGCCACCTTAACGTGGTGGAGGGGTTTGAGTGCTTGGATGATCCTAGGAGCTATGTTGTCGGGGGCTTTATGCCCCTGGTAGGGTCTCCCAAGGCAAACAGGTCCTAGGTGACTAGCCAGACTAAGAGCGGTTCAAAAAACCAATATGATGACAAATCCAACGAAGTCAGTTACGTCGCCCGGATCGGCTAAACCAGGCCCAGAGTGGGAGCTCGCAGGCGAGCGCCTGGTGGCCGGGTCTTTTCCCATGGAACCCGGCCGAGCCCAGCCCGAAAAGGCGACGTGGGACCACCTTCCCGCAGGCCCACCACCCGCAGGAAGGACCGTAAGGGGCCGGTGCTGTGTGATTTGGGCGGTGGTCAGGGGCAGGCGCCCGGACGACCAGGGCCGCGCACACAGTCTCTAGCGCTGGGGACATGGAATGTCACCACACTGGCGGGGAAGGAGCCTGAGCTTGTGCGGGAGGTCGAGCGTTACCGGCTAGATATAGTCGGCCTCGCCTCCACGCACAGCTTGGGCTCTGGAACCATTATCCTTGAGAGAGGCTGGACTCTTCATTTCTCTGGCGTTCCCCGTGGGGAGAGGCGGCGGGCTGGCGTGGGTTTGCTTATAGCCCCACAGCTCAGTCGCCACGTGTTGGAGTTTACTCCGGTGAACGAGAGGGTCACGTCCCTGCGCCTAAAAGCCGGGGACAGGTCTCTCACTGTTGTGGCGGCCTACGGGCCGAACAGCAGTGCAGAGTACCCGGCCTTCTTGGAGTCTTTGGGAGGCGTACTGAACAGTGCGCCGACTGGGGACTCTGTCGTTCTACTGGGGGACTTCAACGCCCACGTGGGAAATGACAGTGACAACTGGAGAAGGGTGATTGGGAAGAACGGCCCCCCTGATCGGAACCCGAGTGGTGTTCTGTTTTTGGACTTCTGTGCTAGTCACGGTTTGTCCATAACTAACACCATGTTCAAGCACAAGAGTGTCCATCAGTGCACGTGGAACCAGGACACTCTAGGCCGAAGGTCGATTATCGACTTTGTTGTCGTGTCTTCTGACCTGCGGCCGTGTGTCTTGGACACTCGGGTGAAGAGAGGGGCGGAGCTGTCAACCGATCACCACCTGGTTGTGAGTCAGATCCGCTGGCGGGGGGGGAAGTTAGACAGACTTGGCAGGCCCAAACGTATCGTGAGGGTCTGCTGGGAACGCCTGGCGGACCCCTCTGTCAGAGGGGTCTTCAACTCACACCTCCGGGAGAGCTTCTCACAGATCCCGGGGGAGGCTGGGGACATCGAGTCTGAATGGACCATGTTCTCGACCTCCATTCTCAATGCGGCAGTCCGGAGTTGCGGTCGCAAGGTCTCTGGTGCTGGTCGCGGCGGCAATCCCAGAACCCGGTGGTGGACACCGGAAGTAAGGGATGCCATCAAACTGAAGAAGGAGTCCTATCGAGCCGTTCTGGCTTGTGGGACTCCCGAAACAGTTGACCGGTACCGGCAGGCCAAGCGTGCCGCGACTCGGGTAGTCACAGAGGCAAAAACTCGGGTGTGGGAGGAGTTCGGGGAGGCCATGGAGAAGGACTATGGGTCGGCCCCAAGGAAATTCTGGCAAACCGTTCGGCGCCTCAGGAGGGGGAAGCAGTGCTTCACCAACACTGTTTACGGTGCAGGTGGGGAGCTGTTGACGTCGACTGGGGAAGTTGTCGGACGGTGGAAAAAATACTTTGAGGGTCTCCTCAATCCTGCCCTCACGTCTTCCGAGGAGGAAGCAGAGACTGGGGACTTCGGGGCGGACCCGCCTATCACCCGGGCTGAAGTCACTGAGGTAGTCGATGGGCTCCTTGGTGGCAGGGCTCCGGGGGTGGACGAGATCCGTCCTGAGTACCTGAAGTCTCTGGATGTTGTGGGACTGTCCTGGTTGACACGCCTCTGCAGCATCGCGTAGCGGTCTGGAACAGTGCCTATGGATTGGCAGACCGGGGTGGTGGTTCCCCTATTTAAGAAGGGGGACCGGAGGATGTGTTCCAATTACAGAGGAATCACACTCCTCAGCCTCCCCGGTAAGGTCTACGCCAGGGTACTGGAGAGGAGAATCCAGCCGATAGTCGAACCTCGGATTCAGGAGGAGCAGTGTGGTTTTCGTCCTGGCCGCGGAACACTGGACCAGCTCTACACCCTCTACCGGGTGCTCGAGGGTTCATGGGAGTTTGCCCAACCAGTCTACATGTGTTTTGTGGATCTGGAGAAGGCATTCGACTGTGTCCCTCGTGGTGTCCTGTGGGGGGTACTTCGGGAGTACGGGGTCCGGGGCCCCCTTTGTTAGGGGCCGTCCGTTCCCTGTACAACCGAAGTAGGAGCTGTGTTCGCATTGCCGGCAATAGGTCAGACCTGTTCCGGGTGCATGCTGGACTCCGCCAGGGTTGCCCTTTGTCACCGGTTCTGTTCATTGTTTATATGGACAGAATTTCTAGGCGCGCCCAGGCGGCGGAGGGTTTCCGGTTCGGGGAGCACGGGATCTCATCTCTGCTGTTTGCGGATGATGTTGTCCTGTTTGCTTCCTCGAGCCGGGGCCTCCAGCATGCTCTGGAGCGGTTTGATGCCGAGTGTGAAGCGGCTGGGATGAGGATCAGCACCTCCAAATCCGAGGCCATGGTACTCGACCGGAAAAAGGTGGTTTGCCCCCTCTGGGTGGGTGGGGAGCCTTTGCCTCAAGTGGAGTTCAAGTATCTCGGGGTCTTGTTCACGAGTGACGGAAGGACGGAACGTGAGATTGACAGGCGGATCGGTGCAGCGTCTGCAGTGATGCAGTCTCTGTACCGGACTGTCGTGGTGAAGAAGGAGCTGAGCCGCAAGGCAAAGCTCTCGATTTACCGGTCAATCTACATTCCTACTCTCACCTATGGTCATGAGCTTTGGGTCATGACCGAAAGGACAAGATCGCGGATACAAGCGGTCGAAATGAGTTTCCTCCGCAGGGTGGCTGGGCGCTCCCTTAGAGATAGGGTGAGGAGCTCGGTCACACGGGAGGAGCTCGGAGTAGAACCGCTACTCCTCCACGTCGAGAGGAGCCAGTTGAGGTGGCTCGGGCATCTGTTTAGGATGCCTCCTGGACGCCTCCCCCGGGAGGTGTTCCAGGCATGTCCCACCGGGAGGCGGCCCCGGGGAAGACCTAGGACACGCTGGAGGGACTATGTCTTTCGGCTGGCCTGGGAACGCCTCGGGATCCCCCCGGAGGAGCTGGAGGAGGTGTGTGCGGTGAGGGAAGTCTGGGCTTCCCTGCTCAGACTGCTGCCCCGGCGACCCGGCCCCGGATAAGCGGAAGATAATGGATGGACGGATGGAATTTGAAACTTCCACATCATTGCATTCAATTTTTATTCACAATGAGCTGTGTCCCAACTTCTTTGGAATCAGGTGTGTACCATTTGTGTCACATTTTATTTATGTCCAACACATTACACAGGGACATTCCCCTTACCGCTCAGCCACATTACTCCCTAGTCATGCACATCAGCACAAGTAACAATATGGTGCAGTAAAGGCAAAATACAGGGAGTGCAGATTTATTAGGCTAATGAGTATGTTGACCACATTACCCTTTCTATGCATATTGGCCTACTCCAAGCTGCATAGGCTTGAAAGCCTCCTACCAATTAAGCATACCAGGTGATGTGCATCGCTGTAATGAAAAGGGGTGTGGTCTAATGACATCAACACCCTATATCAGGTGTGCATAATTATTAGGCAACTTCCTTTCCTTTGGCAAAGTGGGTCAGAAGAGGGATTTGACGGGCTCAGAAAAGTCAAAAATAGTGGCATATATTGCAAAGGGATGGAGCACTCTTAAAATTGCCAAGCTTTTGAAGCGTGACCATCGAAAAAAGTAGGCACAAAGTAACTGCCCGTGAACTGAGGAAAGTCAAGCATGAAGCTGCCAAGATGCCACTCGCCACCAGTTTTGCCATATTTCAGAGCTGCAACATCACTGGAGTGTCAAAAAGCACAAGGTGTGCAATACTCAGGGACATGGCCAAGGTAAGAAAGGCTGAAAAACGACTACCACTGAACAAGAAACACAAAATGAAACGTCAAGAGTGGGCCAAGAAGTATCACAAGACTGATTTTTCTTGTTGGGCCAGATGGATGGGCTTTTGGCTGGATCAGCAAAGGGCAGAGAGCTCCAGTACGACTCAGACGCCAGCAAGGTGGAGGTGGGGTACTGGTATGGGCTGGTATCATCAAAGATGAGCTTGTGGAACCTTTTCGGGTTGAGGATGGCGTCAAGCTCAACTCCCAGTCCTATTGTCAGTTTTTGGAAGACACCTTCTTCAAGCAATGGTACAGGAAGAAGTCAGCATCCTTCAAGAAAAACATGATTTTCATGCAGGACAATGCTCCATCACACGCATCCAAGTACTCCACAGCATGGCTGGCCAGAAAGGGTCTAAAGGAAGAAAGATTAATGACGTGGCCTCCTTGTTCACCCGATCTGAACCCCATAGAAAACCTGTGGTCCCTCATCAAATGTGAGATCTACAAGGAGGGGAAACAGTACACATCGCTGAACAGTGTCTGGGAGGCTGTGGTTGCTGCTGCACGCAATGTTGATCGCAAACAGATCAAAACACTTTTTAATTATTATTTTGAATGCCAGCAATGTATATTAGTGAATGCTGAGTTGTTATATTGGTTTCCCTGGTGAAAATGAATGAGGGAAACGGGTATATGTTTGTTTTTTGTTAAGTTGCCTAATAATTCTGCACAGTTATAGTCACCTGGACACACAGATATCCTCCTAAGATAGCTAAAACTAAAAAAGCCCTACTCCAACTTGCACAAATATTCAGCTTTGATATTTATGAGTCTTTTGGGTTCATCAAGAACACAATTGTTTTTCAATAATAAAACTAATCCTCAAAAATACAACTTGCCTAATAATTCTGCACTCCCTGTATTTACAGTTCATACTTATCGACTCAACATCGAGAATGTTAACCTTTGTACTCTCTTAACATTCCGCATACCCCCCCTTTTCTACGGTTTAAAAAGTACACACATTCAAACCTGAAATGAAGGTGGTTGATAAAGAATTTACCCTGTAAATTTGGGCAAAAAATGTGCAGTCAAGCTGTACAAAAATCTGAGAGATTTAGTGTTGTTTAAATTCAGTCAAGCACAAACAATCTAAATGTCTCATTGTGGGTGTGTACATTAAACGTAGGCATTTCACCCTACTTGCCTCGGGAGACTGTCCCTGTACTTGCTGTAAGTCGCTCTGGATAACAGCATCTGCTAAATAACTAAATGTAATTAGACCTAAGGTCAATTGACCAGATTGAAGTCCGTCTTAGCCCATCTGATCTAAAAAAATAAATAATTAAACACTAATATCACTACTCTGGATTGTAAAATCTTGAGATAACATTTGTGACTGAAGTGGTGATTCTAAGGGAGGTGTTAGGGTTGAAGACTGTAGAGTACTTGAAGGACTTACCTATCGATTGCATCTGTATGCTGTTGAAGGACAAATCCATTTTCTGTATTCAGAATGCTCTGGGAAGGTCAAATATCGAATTAATCCTTAATGTTACACATATCCATGGTCAAACCTTTTTATGAATAATAGATGAATTTTCCAATTTAGTTTTACCTCTTTCTGGTAAGAATCTAGCATTTGGGAAACATCTGCATTGGAGGGAGAGCTCAACTCAACCAGATCCTTCTCGAGGGCTGCAATCTAGGGTGAAAAACATGTTGAGGTCATCATGAATTCAGTTTGGATATTGAGACTGACAGACGAAAGAAACATACTTATGGTAAAATACGTGTGTAACTGCTTCTACTGGCTTAAAATGTGAATTTGTGAAACCCAGACTTGTTTTAGAACCCCCCCCCCCAAAAAAAAAAAATCCCTCCCAAAATGGAACCCTTGCTGACATGTGATCTTTGAGAAGGCATCTGGTGTTACACCCAGTGCCAGTTAGGAGTCAAATAGTTCTTTGAATCTTTACTCAATTTATAATTGACACTGTGCTTATCTCAATTTATAATTGACATAATCTTGACACTGTGCTGTACTTGCTGTAAATCGCTTTGGATAAAAGCGTCTGCTAAATTAATATTTATATTGAATATTTTTATATTGCCATAGATTTAAATTGGTACGTTTAAATAAATTTAATCTTGCTTCAGACCTCTGGTGCTATATTCTTTCTTAATTAAAAATGTTCCCCCTAAATTGTAATAATAATTTATTAGTGAATAGTTTGAATTTACCTTCTGAGACTTCACAAAGTGAGTAGCCACCCCTGCCCTCTGTACATCAAGTCCTTTTAGGCGAAAACCTGTCAAGGCAAGAAACAGACCTAGCTTGCCTTGCAACCTTGGAAGGAAGTAGCCGCCTCCAACATCAGGAAACAGCCCTGAAAAGTCAAGACACACAAAGATGAGTTCAGTAAACTACTGTTTAAAGTAGTAAATTATACTAACCACATGTATCCACGTTTTCCAGGATATTTTTGTTTGTTGGATTACTTTTAAATCCCCTAAGGAATAAAGAACATACAAGTACACATTTTTATAGACATATCATACCTATGGTATTATGTTATAATAAGGGATGCTTTTATTCTGTAGGGATGGGGGGAAGTGACGTCTATATGTTTGAGGCGGGAGAGTTGAGTCGGGGCTGTTTCCACACGCTAGTGGACTGCAGACATGAAGCCTTCGGATGTAAGCAACCAGTTTTAATAAAAGACAGACTCCGCATACGTCGGTGTCCGGACCTTTATTGGACTAACTTGACAATACCCTGTCTTGACCTGACTATTACAAGAGGATATCTTTGTGAATCCACGTATTTCACTGACTGATGTATTTATTTGACTGACACATAATAACTACATAAAGTAATCCCCCAAAAATACACCCATGCAAAGATCATTTTTTGTTTGTTAAAAAGTCACCTTTTTGTAATTTAGGCAACTGTGACATTGAAAAACCAATCCTAACTTCAATTAAAGTAAATACATGTTGATATACACTACCGTTCAAAAGTTTGGGGTCACCCAAAAAATGTTGTGTTTTCCATGAAAAGTCACACTTATTCACTACCATATGTTGTGAAATGAATAGAAAATAGAGTCAAGACATTGACAAGGTTAGAAATAATGATTTGTATTTGAAATAAGATTTTTTTTACATCAAACTTTGCTTTCGTCAAATAATCCTCCATTTGCAGCAATTACAGCATTGCAGACCTTTGGCATTCTAGCTGTTAATTTGTTGAGGTAATCTGGAGAAATTGCACCCCACGCTTCCAGAAGCAGCTCCCACAAGTTGGATTGGTTGGATGGGCACTTCTTGCGTACCATACGGTCAAGCTGCTCCCACAACAGCTCAATGGGGTTCAGATCTGGTGACTGCGCTGGCCACTCCATTACCGATAGAATACCAGCTGCCTGCTTCTGCTCTAAATAGTTCTTGCACAATTTGGAGGTGTGTTTAGGGTCATTGTCCTGTTGTAGGATGAAATTGGCTCCAATCATGCGCTGTCCACTGGGTATGGCATGGCGTTGCAAAATGGAGTGATAGCCTTCCTTATTCAGAATCCCTTTTACCCTGTACAAATCTCCCACCTTACCAGCACCAAAGCTACCCCAGACCATCACATTACCTCCGCCATGCTTAACAGATGGCGTCAGGCATTCTTCCAGCATCTTTTCATTTGTTCTGCGTCTCACAAACGTTCTTCTTTGTGATCCAAACACCTCAAACTTGGATTCATCCGTCCACAACACTTTTTTCCAGTCTTCCTCTGTCCAATGTCTGTGTTCTTTTGCCCATCTTAATCTTTTTCTTTTATTGGCCCGTCTCAGATATGGCTTTTTCTTTGCCACTCTGCCCTGAAGCCCAGAATCCTGCAGCCGCCTCTTCACTGTAGATGTCAACACTGGTGTTTTGCGGGTACTATTTAATGAAGATGCCAGTTGGGGACCTGTGAGGCGTCTGTTTCTCAAACTAGAGACTCTAATGTACTTATCTTCTTGTTTAGTTGTGCAACGCGGCCTCCCACTTCTTTTTCTACTCTGGTTAGAGCCTGTTTGTGCTGTCCTCTGAAGGGAGTAGTACACACCGTTGTAGGAAATCTTCAATTTCTTAGCAATTTCTCGCATGGAATAGCCTTCATTTCTAAGAACAAGAATAGACTGTCGAGTTTCAGATGAAAGTTCTCTTTTTCTGGCCATTTTGAGCGTTTAATTGACCCCACAAATGTGATGCTCCAGAAACTCAATCTGCTCAAAGGAAGGTCAGTTTTGTAGCTTCTGTAAGGAGCTAAACTGTTTTCAGATGTGTGAACATGATTGCACAAGGGTTTTCTAATCATCAATTAGCCTTCTGAGCCAATGAGCAAACACATTGTACCATTAGAACACTGGAGTGATAGTTGCAGGAAATGGGCCTCTATACACCTATGTAGATATTGCACCAAAAACCAGACATTTGCAGCTAGAATAGTCATTTACCACATTAGCAATGTATAGAGTGTATTTCTTTAAAGTTAAGACTAGTTTAAAGTTATCTTCATTGAAAAGTACAGTGCTTTTCCTTAAAAAATAAGGACATTTCAATGTGACCCTAAACTTTTGAACGGTAGTGTATATATATATATATATATATATACACTGTATGCAGTAGTACATTGTACTGTATATTACAGTAATCCCTTGTTTATCACAGTTAATGACTTTCCGTACGTTTGTGTGGGTACCAGAATGTTTAACATATGTATATTTATACTTATATATATATATATATATATATATATAAAAAATCTATTTGACTTGAATCTATTTAATATAAAACCTTAATTTTATACATTCTCTTACAGCGCTTAGGAGGCATTTTAAAGGGCTTAACAAAAAGTAGATTTCTAACAACACTAAGATACGCGAGAAACAGTTGACTATGGAGTTAGATTAGTTGCATTTCATGATTCACAAATAAAATGAATGCGATTCACAAATGTATTTCGGGATTAACAAATGTAACACAATTCACAAATGAGACCCCATTACATTTGTTTGCAACCTGACAAACACAAATTACAAATCTGAGAACACAAATTACAAATCCGTGCATTTGTGTGTGTGGATCTTTCCTGACGTGATGATTAAGTACGATCAGTGATTTTGATCGTTTGACTTAATTCTAGACAAACTGTATAATAATCATAAATGCAGATCTCAAGATAGAGGCAGGGAGGGGTAAAAGAAAGGCTACATCTCTTAATCTCACAGTCAAGGTGTTAAGAAGAGGGGTTGTATATCTGCATGGGGGGATTGTACATTCCCAGAATGCCGGCACATTTTATTGTAAAAAGAGGGCTTCTTTCTGTGCTATAATCTCAAACAGGCTTGTAAATGTTCCCGTCTTTTGTGGTAGATTGCAGTGAGTCTGACTGCATAATGCCTTCTGACATGCTCCAAGGTCATGTATCTTGGGTCAGAACATGGGCATCGTTAGCCCTGTTTTAGGGTAGCTGAAGCCCCCCTAAAATGTTCTTCAGCCCCACTAAATAATTATCGGGATTATTATCGGGCTGCCGAAGAAATACGATAATTAATTTATTTCAAACAATTACCGGGTGCTCTCGGTTAGATGTCGGTCACTTGAGCGTCAAAAATGTAACCCACAAGTTCAAAAAACGAGTAAAAAACGGATGTCTTTGGGAATCGCTGGCTAGCTCACATCGGGACTACAGGAACATCATCATGGGAAACATGAGGTCTCTTCCCAGCAAGAGTGATGAGCTGGCCGCGCTGACCAAACACCAGAAGGAGTCCAGACAGTGCGGAATCGTAGTCTTTTTGGAAACGTAGTTTACCCCTCAAATCCCAAATAATTTCACCTGCTGAGGGCAAACAGGAAAGAGGACAGTGGTAAGATACACAGCACCCACAGGCTTTTCCTTATCTCTGGAGACTTCAACTATGCACCCGTCTCATCTGTGTTAGACACTTCCGGCGCAAGTTGGCTGCTGATCACAACAGCTCCGTGACTTATTTTCCTTCTTTCACTGTAGTTATTTAAGACTACAGGTATTTCTGTATATATTTTGTACATATGTTTATTAAGGCGTGTACGATAAAACCCGCCACTTTTCCGGACTTTTCACGGCCTCATCTGCGACTTTATTTACTTTTTGTGTCGCGATGCGTGTCGGATCCACGCTGCCTCGTGTCCGTATCGCCTACAGCAGAGATCAGCTGCTGCAGCTGAAAGGTGTGCCTGCCCCTCCCGGAGATGTACATCATATTCCGGCCGAAATACGAAGACGGACTCGCGGAGGAAAACGAGCCGGTCGGAAGGTACGAGAGAAAGGCATGCTCAAAGCGTTCAGCTCTCCCCTCCATCATCATGGGGAACGTGAGATCGCTCCCTAACAAGAGTGACGAGCTGGCAGCGTTGATCAAACACCAGCGGGAGTATAGAAAGTGTGGATTTATAGTTTTCTCTGAGACGCGGTTAACCCCTCAAATCCCAGACTCTGCAGTCGCACTGGATTACTTTCAACTGCTGAGGGCGGACAGAACGGAGGACAGTGGTAAGAGGAGAGGAGGAGGCCTGGCTGTGTTTGTTAATGAGAGATGGTGCAAGCCAGGACACTGTACAGTTAAAGTGGAGATGTGTAGCAAGGACATCGAACTGCTAGCGGTTAGCATGAGACCAAGCTGAGCAGGGTACCACTGCTCTGGAAGACCTCCTGCCTGGTACCAATGCCTAAGACACCGCGGGCTAAGGACCTCAGCAGCTTCAGGCCAGCGGCTCTCACATCACACATGATAAAGACACTGGAGAGGCTGATTCTGGGCCACCTCCGCTCTGAGGTGAGCTCAGAGATGGACCCACTGCAGTTCGCTTACTGACCTAGAATCAGGGTGGACGACGCATTGATCTTCCTGCTTCATCGTGCTCTCACCCACCTCGAGAGGCCTGGCAGTGCTGTGAGGATTACTTTCTTCGACTTCTCCAGCGCGTTCAACACCATTCAGCCAGTGCTTCTGAGGGACAAGCTGGTGCGGGCTGGTGTGGATGTACCCCTGGCCAACTGGACCCTGGACTACCTCACAAATAGACCCCAGTTTGTGAGAACCAGGGATGGTGTGTCTGATCTCCTGACCTGCAGTGTGGGGGCCCCACAGGGGACGGTGCTTGCACCCTTCCTCTTCACCCTCTACACGGCTGACTTCAGACACAACTCGGAGGGCTGTGCTCTCCTGCTCAAGTTTTCCGATGACTCCGCCATCGTCGGACTGATCAGTGACGACGATGACACGGAGTACAAGCAACTGACGCAGGACTTCGTAGACTGGTGTCAGCCGAACCACCACCTCATCAACGCGGGCAAGACCAAGGAGATGGTGGTGGATTTCCGCAGACACCGACCTCCCCCCCCACCGGTGAACATCCAGGGAATGGACATTGAGAGAGTAGAGTCCTGTAAGTACCTGGGTGTTCACCTGAACCACAAACTGGACTGGACTCACCACACTGACGCACTGTACAAGAAAGGTCAGAGCCGGCTGTACTTCCTGAGGAGGCTGAGGTCTTTCGGAGTGCAGGGGGCACCCCTAAAGTCTTTCTACGACTCAGTGGTGGCCTCTGCCATCATGTACGGTGTGGTCTGCTGGAGCAGCGGCATCACTGAGAGGGAAAGGAAGAAGCTGGACAAGGTCATCAAGAAGTCCAGCTCAGTCCTGGGCTGCCCTCTGGACTCAGTGCAGGAGGTGGGTGACAGACGAGTCCTAGCAAAGCTGACAACCATGCTGGACCACGAGTCACACCCCCTGCAGGACACACTGTCCGCTCTGGAGAGCAGCTTCAGCAATAGGCTGATTCACCCTCGGTGTGTGAAGGAGAGAATCCGCAGGTCCTTCCTTCCTGCTGCTGTCAGACTGTTTAACAATAATCACTAAATACTTGTGTCCATAGCCACTATCATGTGCTACACTTTACCATTATTATAACGATTACCATCACTACCTCACCACCGTGCAGTATTACTGTTTATTACTCTTTTATTGTATCTTTATTAGGATTCCTCCGTCAGGAGGAAACCTATTGTTTTTGCAGGTATTATTAGGATTCCTCCGTCAGGAGGAAACCTATTGTTTTTGCAGGTATTATTGTGTGCGTGCTGCAAGGCGCACACTATGTTATTACTAGCGTTTATTGTGTGCGTGCTGCAAGGCGCACACTATGTTATTACTTGCGTTTATTGTGTGCGTGCTGCAAGGCGCACACTATGTTATTACTAGCGTTTATTGTGTGCGTGCTGCAAGGCGCACACTATGTTATTACTAGCGTTTATTGTGTGCGTGCTGCAAGGCGCACACTATGTTTTTACTAGCGTTTATTATTATTGTGTGCGTGCTGCAAGGCGCACACTATGTTATTACTAGCGTTTATTGTGTGCGTGCTGCAAGGCGCACACTATGTCATTACTAGCGTTTATTGTGTGCGTGCTGGAAGGCGCACACTATGTTATTACTAGCGTTTATTATTGTGTGCGTGCTGCAAGGCGCACACTATGTTATTACTAGCGTTTATTATTATACTTATTCTTACGCCCTTTTTTTGGCTCAAAACACCTACCAGAGTTTTTGACGCATATACACAAAAGTTATATCAAAACGTGCGGCTCGGCCCCGACATGTGTGCTATGATTTTTCTAAGACTTTTGGCAAACAATTCTGCCAAAAAATTGCCAAAAACCACACCAAAAAAATGAATTGGTGTCAATGGAAAGAATGTTTGAGAGGTAGAGTGGAGATGTCATCGCTAGAGTGAGGAGAAGAGAGAGAAATTTGTAAAAAAAAAAACGTATTCGACTACCATGGCCTCAAATGCACCACTACAGACACAATTTATACATAGAAACCTAGGAAAATGTGTCCTCTAGCTCACACTTGCTTTACTTTATCTGTCAGATTTATTGTTTTAGCTTGACATGCGAAAATTCGGCCGCAGCACCCATGAAGAGCCTCATAGACTCCCATGTTAAAAGTGCCAGGAAAATGTCAGGAGGAAAAACAAACGAACACTTTTTAGAATTGCTCCCAAGAGCACATTTCTTCACTTGTCAACACAAAATGCCTATGTAGACATTCAGGAAGGGCTCAGCCGGCTTCACGTTAACCTGATTTTATGATTGGAAACACAGTTTGGCCAGAAATCCTTCCTGTTCGAGGGGTGCTGTAAGCCTTTTCTCTCTGTCTGTTCAACTGACATGACAGTTGCAACTGTCAGCTTTAGTTCGTTACTTAGCAACGTGCTTGAAAGAGGAGAGGGGCAGACGGTGGCCATTTTATGAACAGTAATTCATTTCACATTTAATAACTTTAATTGGAGGATATTTACTGGAGGAATCAATTGGCTCTTTTTGTTTCGGGTGTATTTATAAACTGTACTCCAGCTCAACTCTTCCTCTCTGGCTCTAAGTCTCTAAGGTAAGCAAACATCTTTTTCAACTCTTTCGCTAGCATGCTATCTACAATGTAGGTTTTTAACTTCTTTAACATTTGGGCTTATAGGTATTCATGTACTTATCAGTCAGGATTTACAACTGACATTCCAACTAGCTGTAAAGATATGCTGTTTGCTAACATTAGCGACCAATGCTGAAATTAGCGCTTAAGCTAATTGCTAGTGCATCAGCATATGTTTCTAGCATGCTAAGATGTGGGTTTTGGACTTCTGTAACATTTGGGCTTATATGTATTCATGTGCTTATCAGTCAGGACGGTGGTGGAGGGTTATGGGGGGGGGTTATTTGTGTGCATTTTGACCGTTTAGGGTCGTTTTCGGAGGGGGGGGGCGATCGGCGTTCGCGGGGGCCGGGGGGGCTCGTGCGGGGGGGTTTGAGGGCAGGGTTCATGTGCTGGGGTCCATAGGATTCTAACGAGATATTGGGGAGGTGTGTGGGAGGTCGGGTTGATGAGCTATGAGCCTATTTGTGGGAGAGGTTTGAGAATCGCGATTGATTTACATGCACCTTCAAGCGGAGATTGTGACGTTGCGGGGGGCTCGGGGGGGGCGATTTCGGAAGGGTTTGGGGTATTGGGGAGGTGTGTGGGTGGTTCCATAGAGAAACAGTGGGGATTAAATACAGGTCTTTTAGGAATTGCTATTTAAATTGTTGCGGGGGCTTGCTGTAAAACATTCATAATCGTCTGGATACTGGTTGACCTTGCAAACTATTGGCTAGTGTTATATGGGGAGTCCTGTAGTCCTGTAGTTTATAGATGATTAAACCTGTGTGTCTGCTACTAAGTGATTCATTGCACTGAATGGTTGGATTGACAGTTCATCATTAAGTCATTAATGTACAGACTGCCTGTGTGTATGCACATACACTACCGTTCAAAAGTTTGGGGTCACCCAAACAATTTTGTGTTTTCCATGAAAAGTCACACTTATTCACTACCATATGTTGTGAAATGAATAGAAAATAGAGTCAAGACATTGACAAGGTTAGAAATAATGATTTGTATTTGAAATACGATTTTTTTTACATCAAACTTTGCTTTCGTCAAAGAATCCTCCATTTGCAGCAATTACAGCATTGCAGACCTTTGGCATTCTAGCTGTTAATTTGTTGAGGTAATCTGGAGAAATTGCACCCCACGCTTCCAGAAGCAGCTCCCACAAGTTGGATTGGTTGGATGGGCACTTCTTGCGTACCATACGGTCAAGCTGCTCCCACAACAGCTCAATGGGGTTCAGATCTGGTGACTGCGCTGGCCACTCCATTACCGATAGAATACCAGCTGCCTGCTTCTGCTCTAAATAGTTCTTGCACAATTTGGAGGTGTGTTTAGGGTCATTGTCCTGTTGTAGGATGAAATTGGCTCCAATCATGCGCTGTCCACTGGGTATGGCATGGCGTTGCAAAATGGAGTGATAGCCTTCCTTATTCAGAATCCCTTTTACCCTGTACAAATCTCCCACCTTACCAGCACCAAAGCAACCCCAGACCATCACATTACCTCCGCCATGCTTAACAGATGGCGTCAGGCATTCTTCCAGCATCTTTTCATTTGTTCTGCGTCTCACAAACTTTCTTCTTTGTGATCCAAACACCTCAAACTTGGATTCATCCGTCCACAACACTTTTTTCCAGTCTTCCTCTGTCCAATGTCTGTGTTCTTTTGCCCATCTTAATCTTTTTCTTTTATTGGCCAGTCTCAGATATGGCTTTTTCTTTGCCACTCTGCTCTGAAGCCCAGAATCCCGCAGCCGCCTCTTCACTGTAGATGTTGACACTGGTGTTTTGCGGGTACTATTTAATGAAGATGCCAGTTGGGGACCTGTGAGGCATCTGTTTCTCAAACTAGAGACTCTAATGTACTTATCTTCTTGTTTAGTTGTGCAACGCGGCCTCCCACTTTTTTTTCTACTCTGGTTAGAGCCTGTTTGTGCTGTCCTCTGAAGGGAGTAGTACACACCGTTGTAGGAAATCTTCAATTTCTTAGCAATTTCTCGCATGGAATAGCCTTCATTTCTAAGAACAAGAATAGACTGTCGAGTTTCAGATGAAAGTTCTCTTTTTCTGGCCATTTTGAGCGTTTAATTGACCCCACAAATGTGATGCTCCAGAAACTCAATCTGCTCAAAGGAAGGTCAGTTTTGTAGCTTCTGTAAGGAGCTAAACTGTTTTCAGATGTGTGAACATGATTGCACAAGGGTTTTCTAATCATCAATTAGCCTTCTGAGCCAATGAGCAAACACATTGTACCATTAGAACACTGGAGTGATAGTTGCAGGAAATGGGCCTCTATACACCTATGTAGATATTGCACCAAAAACCAGACATTTGCAGCTAGAATAGTCATTTACCACATTAGCAATGTATAGAGTGTATTTCTTTAAAGTTAAGACTAGTTTAAAGTTATCTTCATTGAAAAGTACAGTGCTTTTCCTTAAAAAATAAGGACATTTCAATGTGACCCTAAACTTTTGAATGGTAGTGTATATATTCAAGGTTTCTGTATATATATTCAAAGGATTAACTTCCTGAACGGCATGCCATAATATACATATATATATATATATGTATATATTATATGTATATATATACATATATATATATATGTATATATATATGTATATATATATATGTATGTGTATATATATGTATATATATATATATATAGATATAGATATATCTATATCTATATCTATATATATATATATATATATGTATATATATATATTATACATGTAATATTTCATATTTTAGTGGTCAAATGGCTTTGCGGCTCCAGATACATTTTCGTTCATAGCTAAAAAGGCTATTTTGATAGAGAAGGTTGCCAACCCCTGGGCTAGCCAATAGTAACAAGTAATTGGATGATACCAAACCGTCCACTGAAGTACCTGATATGCAAATAGACTATCCAAACCCATGATTTCAGTAAGAAAACAGGTTTGAATTGATGTCCACTGTAGTGACTACTCACTCACCATCCCATGGTGAAAAAGGGAGAATTTTTTGGGGTATATGGAAAGAAATAGTATTGTATTGAAAGACAAATACAATAATTTGAAAGTTAATATTACTGTGAACCTTGCTTTCTCTACATTCTGCATGGGTACCTTACAGTTACTTATCCAGTTTATCACCAGTTTCAGTTAAGGAGGCTGATACCGTTAAGTTAGGTAAAAGTTAAACTGTTAAAGTGTGTGAGCGTTATTTACTTTTAGGGTATTTTGTAATGTAACCCCGGTTTGTGTAACTGTCAGTTTCAATTTATTTCAATACAAATAAAGTTTCAATATGTCCCCGGAAACCTGACATAAATGTACAAATAAGGCAAACCTGTAACTGTATGCTATTGTACTGTACTGTATATAGTCGCTTTGGATAAAAGCATCTGCTAATTGAATATAAAATGTAATGTAAATGTACTGATTCTGTTAGCTGGAGATGACAGGGGACAGGGCTTTATAAAATTACTATCTAAGAGTTTCTCTTCGTTGATTCCAACCAAGGGGGGCTGGTGCTGTCTTTGTGTCTAAGGCTGTGTCAATCGTGCTTTTTTGGTCTGATAAACTGCTGCACTAGCCCACACTGACCGGTGGCGACCTCATTCTTAATATTGCTATAACTGTTAGCTGTTTCTTGCACTCTCTAACATCTCCTCTCCTCCGTCTCACTTTCCTCACCACCATACCTCCCCCCTTGGTAGGGGGGGACTGAGCTCTCAGCACATGCGTGGTCATCGGCCAATGTTGGACCTTGTGCCAGTGGACATCAATATGAGACGGTCATCCAACCTTGGATTTGATCGCCTGTCGGACATTGGTCTACCTGGACGAGGAGAGAGTTCCCGGTCCCTTTCCTCATCCCCCGGCATGTGATGCTGCGCCAATCAAGAGCCCAAGCCCAGTAGTAGCCTAAACTGACTTTGTGCTACCTCAGACCCAAGTTGAGCATTGAGTTTTGATGTTTCAACAACTTATTAACTCTCTCTAGAGATATGCCTGTTTAGCTTGTGTTCTGCTCCTCACTTTGACTAACCGTCCCTGGAGGGGATCTCTCACTGAATTGCTCCTTCCAAGGTTTCTTCAATTTTTTCTCCCTAGTAAGTTTTTCCTTGTCTTTCTTGAAGGTTTAGGTTGGTTGAGGGGCAGTTCTATGGGCATATGTGAAGCCCTTTGTGACATTGTTTGTAAAAGGGCTATACAAATAAATGTTGATTTGCTTAGATTTGATCACGACTTGATCATGCATAGTCTGAACTTGAATGAGATTTCTTCCATTGCCACCATTGCCTTACCAATTGCTGTCTCTGGCATGGCAAAAAGCGTCTTCTCTGTTGCCACCCTAAAACGCCCATGGACGGAGAGGCCAACGCCCTAAGAGAAAGAAAATTACAAACATTTTGTGTGCGTATAGGCTGAAGTGGTTGAAGTATCAACAGATTGATCAAATTTTTTCAGATATGAAAAAGAGTCAAGAAGGAGATAGAAGAGATAGAAAGGATAAAGGGAGGACATTTGCATAACCCATTAATACAGCGTACATTTGAGCTTGACATAGACCGAATGATTAATTATGGCTACCAGATGGACAATGCTAAGTTTGTGGTTAAAGCTTTTGATCTTGTGTGATTTACAAGCCATGGACAAATGCCAGAAATGTCCAACTTACATTACAGCATAAAGCATTACAGTGTGTGACTGTGTGACCACAACAAGACTGCAACATGCTGTTGCATGAACCCATGGTGATCTGAAACCTTACCTATAATTTGAGTAAATGTGTACACAGTAGATTAATTTAACAACTTCACAATTCATAACCTAGCATACACATTTAATCATATTATTCAGGCGAGTTGCAGTATAAATAGGGTTGCCCACAGTGGAAACAATTGTGGCAATTTTCCTCCCACACCTTTTTAGTCAAAAATGTGTTGGGTGGATTTCTCCTAAACCATTTATTTAAATACAAAATAGTTCACTGTGACTTCACTTTCTAGCGAGGACACCGGTCTCCTCAACTCTGAAATTTTCTTGACAGGCCATGCAGAGACCTCTAAAGAGGCCGCTGCTCAACGTTAAAAAGGGGCATAGAAAAGGTTGAAACAAAATGGATCTGGATGTATAGTTTCAAGGTCTTTGTTTCAATCTTTTCTTCAGTATGACCTATGTCCTAGATGACTATGAACCTCGTACGGAAAGTATAATTTTTATATCATCACCATTTTTGAGACAGTGTAACCAGGCATGGAGGCAAAGGCTGTCAACATTTGGGGCTCCAACCACAGATGCATTCAGTGGTAGATGTTATATAGGGACTTGAATATTTAATGATTTTTCTATGGTCTTTATTTAAATACAAAATAGTTTTTTGAGCCTTTTGTAAAATGAATACAGTAATCCCTCATTTTTCACAGGGGTTACGTTCCAAAAAGCACCCGTGATAAGTGAAATCCGTGAAGTAAAAACCTTCCTTATTTTACAATTCTTATACTGTGCAATTACATTTTTATTAAAGATTCATGCATTCCGTAATGTCGACCTACAGCCGCACAGCTTTTACCCTCCTTTAGCATTTTGTTAGAAGAATTTAGTATATTAACTTTTATCAGACTTGTAATCATGAACTAATCATACTTATCAAAGTTATGCAAAATACACTGAAGCAATTTGTCTTATATCTTGTTAAAGGTTACTGTATAAAGTCAGAGACACCAAATGGAACAGGACATTATGTTCCATTTGCTTGAACAGAAAAAAAGTTACACAAGACAGAAAATGTTGGATAACAAAGCGATAAAGGGGGGGTGGAGGAAGAGCAAAAGCAGATGTTTTTTACATTAGTAGAAATGTAACCATATAAGGCAGAGGTCACTAACTGGCGGACCGCGGTCCGGGTCCGGACCTAGAAGCTGTCTCATACGGACCCGGACCTGCAGCCCAAACAGAGGGTTACGATTTAAAATCGGATGGAGCGCTTCTATTTGAACCGGCGCAGCTTTTATCATCTTTACGGTAGTGGGTTTGTGGATAGGAATATGCACAGGCCAATCGCATACGAGTTAAGCCATCCCACGTGATTCCACTCAGCCAATCAAAACTGTATTCCAGGCGGTAAACATTGAGAAGATGCAGCGCACTTAGATGAAAGTTATCAGCGAGACACAAAAATACGATAGAAAGAAAATAAACATAAACCATGGGAGAGACACGGAGGAGTGAGACAGAGAAACGGAGAGATGCGGACGAGTGAGAGAGAGAGACACGGAGGAGCAAGACAGAAAGGGAGAGAAAAATATGAGGAAAAACACAACGCACGATTAAAAAAACGTGAAGTAGCGAAACCGTGAAAAGTGAACCGTGATGTAGCGAGGGATTACTGTATAGCCATATTTCTTTACAATCTTTTCTATAGTGAAGGTGAATTTCTGCCTCCAGATTGTCGACAGGGAAAGCAGAAATAAAAGGCTTCCACTACACACCAATATGCAATAACGAGTGAGTGGAAAGAAATGCGAGGTTAATTTCACTCTTACTGGTAAACATGGAGGCAGAGCTCTAACCTGCGTAGCCCATTCTCAACCAGACAATCGTCCATTCCATCCATCCATCATCTTCCGCTTAACCGGGGCCGGGTCGCGGGGGCAGCAGTCTGAGCAGGGAAGCCCAGACTTCCCTCACCGCACACACCTCCTTCAGCGCCTCCGGGGGGATCCCGAGGCGTTCCCAGGCCAGCCGAGAGACATCGTCCCTCCAGCGTGTCCTAGGTCTTCCCCGGCGCCGCCTCCCGGTGGGACATGCCTGGAACACCTCCCGAGGGAGGCGTCCAGGAGGCATCCGAAACAGATGCCCAAGCCACTTCAACTGGCTCCTCTCGATGTGGAGGAGTAGCGGTTCTACTCCGAGCTCTGTCCGAGTTCGCAATGTGAACACAGCTCCTACTTTGGTTGTACAGGGAACGGACGGCCCCTAACAAAGGGTCCCGGACCCCGTACTCCCGAAGTACCCCCCACAGGAGATCACGAGGGACACAGTCAAATGCCTTCTCCAGTTCCACAAAACACATGTAGACTGGTTGGGCAAACTCCCATGAATCCTCGAGCACCCGGTAGAGGGAGTAGAGCTGGTCCAGTGTTCCGCGACCAGGACGAAAACCACACTGCTCCTCCTGAATCCGAGGTTCGACTATCGGCCGGATTCTCCTCTCCAGTACCCTGGCGTAGACCTTACCGCGGAGGCTGAGGAGTGTGATTCCTCTGTAATTGGAACACATCCTCCGGTCCCCCTTCTTAAATAGGGGAACCACCACCCCGGTCTGCCAATCCATAGGCACTGTTCCAGACCGCCACGCGATGCTGCAGAGGTGTGTCAACCAGGACAGTCCCACAACATCCAGAGACTTTAGGTACTCAGGACGGATCTCGTCCACCCCCGGAGCCTTACCACCAAGGAGCCCATCGACTACCTCAGTGACTTCAGCCCGGGTGATAGGCGGGTCCGCCCCGGAGTCCCCAGTCTCTGCTTCCAACAATCAGATTAATAAAATGTAAAAAAGCATAATACTGAAAGCCCTAGCAGCAACAGCTAGCAGCATCTCATTTATGATTAATTATATACCAAGTTAAATCAAATTAATGAATTACTTAAATACTAAGAATAGTTTTCTTGAAGGGCACCTCCAAGCGCTCCTGCTTTAAAAAGGAAAGTAAATTGATGCTCTGATTGATTTATTGCACATTACGCCCAAACCACACCTGACTAATTTACCACTTCAGACCAAACCATTTTTGCTTTGTGCTGGGTGCAGGAGTCTTACCCCACCTGTATAAAAGCAAAAGTGCCGGAAGAAGAAATCTCATCTTCTTATCTTACACTTGCAATTCAGATCGTATTATATTTTTATATTTACATCTTATTATGTCCTTTGTATTTTATGTACAGTGAGGAAAATAAGTATTTGACCACCCTTCTATTTTGCATGTTCTCCCACTTAGAAATCATGGAGGGGTCTGAAATTGTCATCGTAGGTGCAAAAAGACATATTCAAAAACAATTATCCAGAAATCACAATGTATGATTTTCTTTTACTATTTATTTGTATGATACAGCTGCAAATAAGTATTTGAACACCTGAGAAAATCAATGTTAATATTTGGTACAGTAGCCTTTGTTTGCAATTACAGAGGTCAAACATTTCCTGTAGTTTTTCACCAGGTTTGCACACACTGTAGGAAGGATTTTGGCCCACTCCTCCACGCAGTTTTTCTCTTTCTCTATGAGCTACCTTCAAAGATTCCCTATTAGGTTTAGGTCTGGAGAGTGGCTAGGCCAAGCCAGAACCTTGATATGCTTCTTACAGAGACACTCCTTGGTTATCCTAGCTGTCTGCTTCGAGTTGGAAGACCCAGCCTCGACCCAATGCTCTAACTGAGGGAAGGAGATTGTTCCCCAAAATATTGCAATACATGGAACCATCATCCTCTCCTTACATTTACACTACCGTTCAAAAGTTTGGGGTCACCCAAACAATTTTGTGTTTTCCATGAAAAGTCACACTTATTCACTACCATATGTTGTGAAATGAATAGAAAATAGAGTCAAGACATTGACAAGGTTAGAAATAATGATTTGTATTTGAAATAAGATTTTTTTTACATCAAACTTTGCTTTCGTCAAAGAATCCTCCATTTGCAGCAATTACAGCATTGCAGACCTTTGGCATTCTAGCTGTTAATTTGTTGAGGTAATCTGGAGAAATTGCACCCCACGCTTCCAGAAGCAGCTCCCACAAGTTGGATTGGTTGGATGGGCACTTCTTGCGTACCATACGGTCAAGCTGCTCCCACAACAGCTCAATGGGGTTCAGATCTGGTGACTGCGCTGGCCACTCCATTACCGATAGAATACCAGCTGCCTGCTTCTGCTCTAAATAGTTCTTGCACAATTTGGAGGTGTGTTTAGGGTCATTGTCCTGTTGTAGGATGAAATTGGCTCCAATCATGCGCTGTCCACTGGGTATGGCATGGCGTTGCAAAATGGAGTGATAGCCTTCCTTATTCAGAATCCCTTTTACCCTGTACAAATCTCCCACCTTACCAGCACCAAAGCAACCCCAGACCATCACATTACCTCCGCCATGCTTAAAAGATGGCGTCAGGCATTCTTCCAGCATCTTTTCATTTGTTCTGCATCTCACAAACGTTCTTCTTTGTGATCCAAACACCTCAAACTTGGATTCATCCGTCCACAACACTTTTTTCCAGTCTTCCTCTGTTCAATGTTCTTTTGCCCATCTTAATCTTTTTCTTTTATTGGCCAGTCTCAGATATGGCTTTTTCTTTGCCACTCTGCCCTGAAGCCCAGAATCCCGCAGCCGCCTCTTCACTGTAGATGTTGACACTGGTGTTTTGCGGGTACTATTTAATGAAGATGCCAGTTGGGGACCTGTGAGGCGTCTGTTTCTCAAACTAGAGACTCTAATGTACTTATCTTCTTATTTAGTTGTGCAACGCGGCCTCCCACTTCTTTTTCTACTCTGGTTAGAGCCTGTTTGTGCTGTCCTCTGAAGGGTGTAGTACACACCGTTGTAGGAAATCTTCAATTTCTTAGCAATTTCTCACATGGAATAGCCTTCATTTCTAAGAACAAGAATAGACTGTCGAGTTTCAGATGAAAGTTCTCTTTTTCTGGCCATTTTGAGCGTTTAATTGACCCCACAAATGTGATGCTCCAGAAACTCAATCTGCTCAAAGGAAGGTCAGTTTTGTAGCTTCTGTAAGGAGCTAAACTGTTTTCAGATGTGTGAACATGATTGCACAAGGGTTTTCTAATCATCAATTAGCTTTCTGAGCCAATGAGCAAACACATTGTACCATTAGAACACTGGAGTGATAGTTGCAAGAAATGGGCCTCTATACACCTATGTAGATATTGCACCAAAAACCAGACATTTGCAGCTAGAATAGTCATTTACCACATTAGCAATGTATAGAGTGTATTTCTTTAAAGTTAAGACTAGTTTAAAGTTATCTTCATTGAAAAGTACAGTGCTTTTCCTTAAAAAATAAGGACATTTCAATGTGACCCTAAACTTTTGAACGGTAGTGTACATGTATTCATTTAGCAGACGCTTTTATCCAAAGAGACTTACAAGATAGAGCTTTACAAAAGAGCTTCAGTTACTGAGCATAACAACTTCAGAGACTCCAACATAGCGGGCATCTAGGTTACAAAACATACATCATGAGAACCAATAAATGCCAAGGAAAGAACTATAAGAGCTTTCAGCTGAACATTATACAGCTTAAAGGTGGGCCTCCGCCAGGCAGTAGTCCACCTGTGGTGTGAGTCATAAAGCAACAACACAACAACAAATAGGGAGTTTCTGAACTACAGCAACAACAAGTGATGCTTTTGAGCGCCATACAAATTCTAATGTTTCTAAGTGCCATTAAATTCTCTGAATCTCCTTAATACAGTGCAGTCACCCTGTCCCATGTGCAGAAAAACACCCCCAAAGCATGATGCTACAACCCCCATGCTTCCCAGTAGGGATGGTGTTATTGGGATGGGACTGATTATTCTTCTTCCTCCAAACAAGTTTCATAGAATTATGACCAAAAGGTTATTATCTCATCATCTCATCTGACTACTTGACTTCCTCTCATGACTCCTCTGGATCATGGCAAACATAAGATGGGCCTGGACATGTGCTGATTTAAGAAGAGGAACATTCCGTGCCACGCATGATTCCAAACCATGACGTCTTAGTGTATTACCAACATAACCTTGGAAATGGTGGTCCAAGCTCTTTTCAGGTCATTGACCAGCTCCTCCCATATAGTTCTGGGCTAATTTCTCACCTTTATTTGGATCATTGAGACCCCATGAGGTGAGATCTTGCATGGAGCCCCAGTCCGAGAGAAATTGACAGTCATGTTTAGCTTCTTCCATTTTCTAATAATTGCTCCAACAGTGGACCTTTTTTCACCAAGCAGCTTGGCAATTTCCCCGTATCCCTTTCCAGCCTTGTTGAAGTGTACAATTCTGTCTCTAGTGTCTTTGGACAGCTTTTTGGTCTTTTGTTAGTAGTTGGATTCTTACTGATTGTATGGAGTGGACAGGTGTCTTTATGTAGCTAACGACCTCAATCAGGTTGTAGCGGGGAAGCTAGCTGGTAGAAAAGGGTACTGCATATGGAATTAAGGGTATCTCATATCTGTGAGGTATCTAAAGAAAACAGGGCACCACCGCAATATTTTTGGAAAGGAATTGAGGGAAACCTTATGGATTAATGAACAAATAATAGCCTCTTAATGATCAGTCTCTTTAACGTAAAGTCATGAGGTTCCTTAGAATTAGTGCATATCCGATGACCGAGAATTGTATACAAAAAGGGTTTATTTAAGCAAATGGGAAACAGACAAGGGGGAGACAAGGAGAAGGGGGGGTTATTGGCCTAGGTAGACAAAGGACAGTTAGCATTTGATATGCTAACGACAGGAAGACTAACTTAAATCAGTTACAGTTCACCACACTTATGCCAAGGCCTACGCGTAAGAAATTAGCTTAATAGCAGTTTACTGTCTGTTGAAGAAAGGTAGTTGATCTTCCGTTTGGTGTCCAAGAAAAAGGAAGTGTTCCTTAACTTCCGTTATGGTCCTTGGTTCCATTGAATGGTAGTTGCTCAATATTCCAGATTCCAGATCTGATACAAATACATTGTAAAAAAAAAATCTGAATATATATATCAAAAGACCATTGAGCCAAGCCAAGCGCTACAAAGAAACTGGCTCACACGAGGACCGCCGCAGGAAAGGAAGACCAAGAGTCACCTGCTGCGGAGGATAAATTCATCCGAGTCACCAGCCTCAGAAATCACAGGTTAACAGCAGCTCAAATTAGAGAACAGGTCAATGCCAAACAATTGCCCTGACCCTTTTAACACACTTAAATGATGAGTCAGCAGCACCCCGGTCACCCCATAACTTTATCCCTCCCTGTCCCAGTGAAAAAGGTGAGCAACATTGTGTTATGTTAATGACATGCCTGTTGGCATTATTCCTGGGAATCTGTGGCGATTTCTCTGCTCACTTTTTTTTTATTAATGACAGAAATGTTATTGTATCTCTTTAACTTCACCACTTGCCTTTAAGACAAGGTTTTCTATACCAAGCTTTAATCTTGAATTAAATAGTGAACTGCACAGACAGATCATCGTGTCTGCTGTACACACACAAGGCAGATCACCTCTTCTGATGGGTAACAACATGTGCTTCATCCGAAATACCTCGACCATAATGACAGCCAGCATGTGCTTCCTCAATATTCCTGTTCACTACACCACTCGTAGACGCAGATATATCACAAAAGTATATACAGTACACTTCTAACCTTACCTACCCACTAGGGCTGTCAACGAATATATCCTACATTCGAATATATATTCGAATAGTGTTTAAATAACGAATTTCGAATATGAAAAATAATATTTGAACGTTAAAAAAAAGAAAATAATTGCGACCTTAATTTCCTGCACAAAACTTTTGATCAACACTCAGCATTTGTTTATTGTATGCGCAGTGAGCGCGACAGTGCGGGAGAGAGAGAGAAAGAAAAAGTGTGTGTGAGAGCGAGAGGCCAATGTCTGCGATCTTGGCCATTAGTTCATCTACATATGTTTGTGTAGGTATGTTGTTAAATTTACTTAAATATATTGCATATACAAGTAGTTATGTCTCGTTGTATTACCGTATTTTTCGGACTATAGTGCGCACTTAAAAGCCTTTATTTTTCTCAAAAAACTACACTGCGCTCTATAATCCGAAGCGCTTTATATATGGATTAATTATTTTGTTTACTGACCTCTAAGCGATTTTTGTGTGGTACAAGGCGCTCACGGCGCTAAATCAAAATGTTTTAGTACGACTTTGGTCAACTACAAAGCTGCACCGCTTGCAGCATTACGGCTACTGTATCCAGGAGCGTCGCGGAGTAATACATACTGTGCTTCACCATAATATAATTTGACTGATTTATCTGACAGTTTTTTTCCCTCTTAATGCGCCTTATAGTCCGGTGCGCTTTATATATGAAAAAAGATCGAAAATAGACCATTCATTGACAGTGCGCTTTATAATTCAGTGCGCCCTATAGTGCAAAAAAAACTGTAATTTGTCCTGTTATTGACGTGCCTAATGCACAACCGGGAAACTCGAATAAATTTGAATATATTCGAATACATATGTGGGGAATATTCGAATATTCGAACGTCCCACCCACCCAGATCTCCTCCACCTACCCCCTCACTTTCAATAGGGCTCTAGAAGTGCCAGTCTCCTGTAAAAAAGGGCTAACTTCATCCTAGCATTTGCATCCCAGGCTTCTCTTCATGGCCTTGTGCTGACAGAGACTTGGAACACACAGAGAACACATGAAACAACAGCTTCTCTCAGCAAACCACTCCTTCTCCCACTCGCCCCACTCAACCAGGCGAGATGATGGGGCAGGTTTGCTCCTCTCCCCACACAATACACATCCACCCTGCTCTCTGCTACTGCCAAAGAACACCATAAAGTGATGCTAACTAATCATATCAGAGCCCTCTATCACCCGGATGATGGAACTCCGCTCGTAATACTTGGGGACTTCCACATCCACCTCGAATGAACACAGGCCGTCGACTTCTTGTCCTTTCTGTCTTTCTTCACTGACTCTACAGGACACACCGGCAACCCACAGGGCAAGAAAACAGCTCAATCTGATCCTGACGTGTGACTGCATTGCAGACCAGATCTGTAACCCCATTACACATTTCTGATCACTTCCTCATCCAATTATCTGTCTCTCTCCCTCCAACTCCTCCTACCTCCCCTCCCCTCCCCTCTTAACCTTCTGCCATAACCTCTGCTCCCTATCTACCTTACATTGCCACCCACATTTGGTTATCCACACTAACTGCGTCTCTGGACACTCTCTGTCCCCTGTCAACTAGAGCTGCACGATCCTCTCCCGCCAGCCTGTGGCTCAAGGATGTTATTTATGAAGAGTAATCCACCCTTCAAGCAGCTGAGAGGAGATGGCGCAAGTCAAATGACAGTCTGGACCTTGACAAGTATCACTCCCTCCTGCTAACATAACTGAGGCCAATAAGTAAAATACTCACCCCTCCCATAGTGACTCCATCAATAAGGGCCACATATGGTTTCTGCAACGTTCCTGAAAAAGGGGTGTCAAATGTAGATAAATTGCTCTATACAGCACATGTAACTGACACCACATACTGAGGAAAATAAGTATTTGAACACCCTGCTATTTTGCAAGTTATCCAACTTAGAAATCATGGAGGGGTCTGAAATTGTAATTGTAGGTGCATGTCAGAGAGATCATGGTCTTGATGTATTAAATAATAAATTAATAAATGTTACCTACCAATTGCATGGTTCAGGATGTATTCCTCACGGAAGAAATTCTGTGCAAGAGGATCTCCAATCTTTCCTGCTTCTGTGACAGCTAGGAGACAAATAACGTCCTAATTCAGAAGAACACCCAGAGACTCATTAACATTAAGTGCTAGTAAAGTGCTCATGATTCCTGTGTCCATGATGCAACTGGTGATAAAGACGTTGGTTAGTTGGTCGAACCTTTTCACAGTTGAAATTACGGGCGGAAAACTCATGTAAAATTCACTTATCTACATTATCCCAGGGGGGATAAGAAGTCAAATGACCAACTTCTCTCAGCCTTCGCTCCTCTAAACCAACGTTAATACAACATTGACAGCCTGCAAGCCTTGAAGATAGCAGCACAAAACGTAACGATGTATTGTGTGGTAAAGGATTACATTTTTACATTTACATTTATTCATTTAGCAGACGGTTTTATCCAAAGCGACTCACAAGACAGAGCTTTACAAAAGAGCATCGGTCACTGATCATAGCAACGTGAGAGACCCCAAAAAGTTTGTGTTGGGCTCTGAGGGAGGGGGACCACTGCTACCAGTCAATGGCAAAGGTACTACTGGTAGATCGCATGACATAATGTATAATGCTGTATGTCACCACGCACAAAAATAGGCGCCAAGCAATGTTCCCTCTAAGCTGCGCAATTGCGCACTGGTCTCACACTCTCAGCGCACAAGAAAACCTATCCACCGCAGTGAACGCACTGCAAATTAATTAGATATAACTTTTATTCTGTATCACTTTGCTCTGTAATTCAGTGAGTGACAGGTGTCCAGCCAATCATACGATACGATGCATTTACTGTTAGAATCATTTTAGTTATCTTATATTTTCTTATACAACTTTCATAGAATTGATAGAATTGTAGCTTGTGTATGTGCTTTTGAGTTTGCTTTGCAGAGGACCTCCTTTGAAGTGGAGATTACCATTTGGTTGATGATCTGCAGGACTGGGGTTGTGTTGAGAAAACCAGGCCCAAAACAAACAAGCCATAAAACAGGCTTCCAGGAGAACATTCTTGAATTACATTTATTCTGATTGATGTACTATGATTGTGTGAAGACTGATACTTTTTGAACTGACGTAATAAAACGAGGTACCAGAGAGATGTGGGCCAGATCAGATTTGGGATTGCCATAAGCATAAGCAAATCTCTGCTGGTCTCCTCATGAGTATATTTTAGAACTTTGTCTCCTTTCTTGTGCACATATAGATTTAGTTTGAATCTAACATTTACGCTACATAACCAATCACGGCATTGACAGTACTTGCGCACGCGCTCTGCTCATATACTCTCCATAACAATAATAACAGTGCAGCGGAGTTAAGTGACACTAATGCTAACCCCTTATCATGGCAAAACATGCAGTGAATGTGATACGTCGACTCCCCAAACCAAAGTAAAAAAGAACTGCGGTTCTTTTAAATTGGAATGGCTGTCGGAGTATGTGCAAATAGAAGAACAAGCGGTGAAACTGGGTAAGATCTTATCTTTTTCGAGTGAGAAAGGTATGCTCTGCAAAACATGATGCGAAGCTAAAGTTGTCAGCGAGTTTTCTGATAGAAAAATATTGACCACATCAGGGGTCAGCAACCTTCTCTATCAAAAGAGCCATTTTAGCCCCTTTCCCACGAACGAAAATGTATCTGGAGCAGTCAGATACTGTATCTGTATCTGGCAAATGTATCAAAGCCATTTTACCCCTAAAATACATTTAACATGTATAAGAAATAACTAAAAAAGGAATGGTTACACTTTGTTGTTGGTTATACCTGCTATTATAAAGGGCAACAACAAACTAACTGTGAAAGAAAGCATTTGCTCTGATCAGCTTTCCACCGACGTTCAGAAGCCGCTCTTTTTCATTCATGTCCAGCCTTTTACTTTTCAGCAAAATCTGCGTGTTCTAGAATGTTTTTTTATGCGTTATTTTACGTTGTTTTATCATTTCTCGTCACATATTAAGCACAGTGTAGCCCACTAAATCAGCACCGTAGACACTGACAGTGAAAGCAAATTCATTTGTCCGCGCAGGATTAAACAGTAATTTCAAAACCGCTACTTTTCCCCCCAGGTTTTGAACCGTGCGGCTAATACAGAGATGCATCTTTTCTATGAATTTTTCTTCAGTCCTCAGGAGGATGAATAAGTGATGCGTGGCTTCAGTGCACGGGAGAATTCAACGACTTTGCGCAGTTGCGCTTTTATCCAAAGAGATTTACAAAAGACTCCAAACATAGCAGGCTTATAGATTATGAAACATACATCATGAGAAACAATAAATGTCAAGGGAAGAGCTATATGACGATTCAGCCAAACAAGTTACAATCATATGGCAAGCATTTCTGACTGACAATAATGTATCTCTAGGAAGCTTGTGCAGTGCACAGGAAGAAAAAGTGACAGTGGTTTCAGTACGCAGGACGAAGGAAAATAAAGCAACTTGGTTTTAGTGCACAGGAGGAAGATGAATGAATCCATCGATTACTTTTCCGTTTTGTTTGATCAGCGCTTTTACTACTAAGGCACTTCCGTAAACAATTAGTTCAGGAATATGAACTGGATTTATAGTCCGGTGCGGCTTATATGTGACAAAATTATATATTTATTTTCAAATTTTAGGTGGTGCGGCTTGTATTTCGTTGCGCTCTATGTTTGAGAAATTACGGTATCTATTTTCTTCCGAAACCTTTCTTTTTGGAGGATTTATCCATGGTTAGCTGGCTGTCGAACGCAATATCCCAAAGGCAATAGAGAAAGACAGCAATAGACTTTGCAGGATGGGACGCATTGTTTGGTTGACAGCATATTAAAACGCTTATTAAAAACGATGTGATTGTCACAGAATCACATCCACCTCCAATACTGAGGTGTTCCGTTTCAAAGCCAAAGCGGCAGGGAGCCACTGCAGAAGGCTTAAAGAGCCGCATGCGGCTCCAGAGCCGCGGGTTGCCGACCCCTGGACCACATGGAAGCAGGACAGTGCAGAGGATTTAGTTTGATGAATCATATTCATCAATTCAATCCCACCGGTGAACATCCAGGGAATGGACATTGAGAGAGTGGAGTCCTATAAGTACCTGGGTGTTCACCTGAACCACAAACTGGACTGGACTCACCACACTGATGCACTGTACAAGAAAGGTCAGAGCAGGCTGTACTTCCTGAGGAGGCTGAGGTCTTTTGGAGTGCAGGGGGCACCCCTAAAGTCCTTCAACGACTCAGTGGTGGCCTCTGCCATCATGTACGGTGTGGTCTGCTGGAGCAGCGGCATCACTGAGAGGGAAAGGAAGAAGCTGGACAAGGTCATCAAGAAGTCCAGCTCAGTCCTGGGCTGCCCTCTGGAGGTGGGTGACAGACGAGTCCTAGCAAAGCTGACAACCATGCAGGACACACTGTCCGCTCTGGAGAGCAGCTTCAGCAATAGGCTGATTCACCCTCGGTGTGTCCTTCCTTCCTGCTGCTGTCAGACTGTTTAAAAATAATCACTAAATACTGCTGTCCATAGCCACTATGATGTGCTACACCTTTACCATTATTATAACTATTACCATTACTACCTCACCACCGTGCAGTATTACTGTTTATTACTCTTTTATTGTATCTTTATCTGTATTTTATTTTTTTGCTTTTATTACTTACCTCACTCACGTGCAATACTCATGTTATATTCATATTCTGTACTAAGTGCAATATTTCTACTTGCTTACTTTTTGTTACTTGCTTACTTTTTGCAATACTGTAATGCTGTAATTCTCCATACCTGTCCATATGTCTATATGTCTACCTAACTTTTTTTTTTTATCATACTCTTGATACACTTTATATACTGTAATTCTGTAACTCCTCAAGTGCAATAACTGCCTACATGTCGACTTAACTTACTTATTTTGTATACTGGACTACTTAACCAGACTACTTAAATTACTAATTTTCTTATTTTTTTATATATCTGACCTTATCGTGCCTGCCTATTGCTATTGTTATTGCTATTGTTATGTTATTGTCATTATGTATATTACCCTGCAACTCTGTGTGCTGTACTTTACCCTGCTGCTGTTGTGAACTGCAATTTCCACCCCCCGGAGGACAAATAAAGGTTAATCTAATCCAGTGTTTCTCAACGAGGGCGGTACCGCCCCCCAGGGGGCGTTCAGAGAACTTCG
Organism: Protosalanx chinensis; assembly: GCA_030340685.1. Taxonomy (NCBI): domain Eukaryota; kingdom Metazoa; phylum Chordata; class Actinopteri; order Osmeriformes; family Salangidae; genus Protosalanx; species Protosalanx chinensis. The sequence continues at coordinate 12,172,842 of CM059319.1, forward strand.
GGGGCGCTGGGAACAATATTTTAAAAAGGGGGGCGTTGAGGTGCGGTTGGGGGGCGTTTGTGTCTGTTTTTTAATGCCAGTTTCGTCTAACCGACACCTTCTAATTTTTACGGAGCCCCTCTGGGGTTACATATAGGAGAGAGAAGAAAAAAAATCTGTGCGCAACATTTTGTAAACTGTGGCCTCGGATTCATAATCGTATGCACCTGATAGTGATAAAAGCGATCAGCGATACTCATTGCGCGTCTCGCAAGCCACATGGCTCGTCAAGCTTTAATTGGTGGCTCGCACTGGCATACTAGCTTATAACAATATGGTAACACAGCCAATAATTTTTTTCTAATGTACTACATAAACATGCAGTGAACACAAACGCAAACATCTGCATAATACTTAAGTAATTATCTATAAATTAAGTAATTTTCTGCGGTCTCGCGTGAATACGGCCAGCCTGCAAACCCGCGCGCCGTTACGCACCAAGCGAGGATTGACGACCTACATAGGATGGAGCAAGCCAGTTTGAGATGCGGGCACGTTTTTTTATTAAAAAAGGGCAAAAACCAGCACTAACACCAAACGAAAATCAGCATGAAGACAACGGAGAGGGGGCGAGCAGGACAGACGAATTCTTATTTATTCTTCATGGCATGAACCCTCTGTGCTTAATATGCAAACAAACCCGCGCCTGTTTCAAACGACGCAAACTTGGAGCACCATTTCAAAACTGCATCCAAATTTCAATGAAAGTTATTCGCCTGGCAGTGAAATAAGAAAGAATAAAATAGCGCAGCTCACTACTTCACTTCACTTTGTGAGCAGCAAAATCTTATCCACAGGACAACCTCCACTGCAGAGCATTAAACAGAGGCATCTTTTGAGATGGCTTGGATTTTGGCGCGGGCCAAAACACCGTTCTCAGACTCATAAATAGTAAAAGACTGCTTTTGGTATTACATTTTATACATACTACAATGTATATTGTGTGTTGTATTGTTTTAGTGCTGTGATTTTTTTAATTATACTTGTGTACATAATAAGAATAAAACACAAGTTTGTTTTCAAACAGTTGTTTTGAAATGTATTTATAATAATAATTGTATATCTTGTTAGAAGAAAAAGTTGTTACGGGGGGGCGGGGGGGGGGGCGTCGGTCGGACCTGGAAATTGGTTAGGGGGGCACTGGCCTAAAAGAGGTTGAGAACCCCTGATCTAATCTAATCTAATATGAAAACCGCATCCAGAAATCGTCTTGAAGAGACACATTTGGACATAAAGTTAAAGCAAAAAGCAGATGAAGCCATCAACCTGGACAAAGTGTACAACTATTGGAGAAGAGAGAAGGACAGACGTGAAAAATAAGGTACAATTTAAGTCTGATTTGTGCATATTCTAGTGACATTTATTAAGATGTTTTATTTTTTATATTAATCATAAAATATATTATGACTATATCCTTCATGGTTAGTTGAAATGCTAATAAAAGACACTGTATCACAAGCTACAGCAAACGTCAATATGGAAAATGTGAATGTTTTAATGTGAACAAAATGATATGTCTGAAAGGTGTGTTTGTCTAATTTCTTCCAGAGCAAGACCCTCACCCAGGCCAAAGCTGGACCTCACCGACCTAAGTCAAAGCAGGACTCTCACATAACATACTACAACTCTCACGAACAATCTTCAATCAATAAGTTTTGTCTTTTTCATTTTAATTGGGCCAAATGAGTTATATTAAAAGTTAACTAATGGAAATTGCTTTTGTAATTTGATTGTTTTAATAAGCCATGAAACTGTCTATGATCCCAAGTGTGATACTGGTGTTTGGCCACAGAGAGCACTTCTGATGTTGCTCAGTGTGTTCAGGGAGGTTGTCTGTATGCCCAGACATATGAAAAATTAGAGGGAATATTGGCGCTAAGTGCAGCAAAAATTATTTGGGGTGGCTGAAGAATAAATTATTTGGGGGGGCTGAAGAACATTTTGCTAGGCTTCATCCCCCCTAAAACATGGCTAATGATGCCCCTGTGGAGGGGGGGGGGGGTTTTTGGACTGAAAATATGACACCGACTTAAATATAAGTTTTGAATTTTTGTAGTGGGTAGATCATTGTGACTTGGTCATTTTATAAGTAGATCCCATGCTGATGCTCATAATCCAAGATGGCGCCACGAACGGCTGCCTCGACGGGACTGAGCTACCTAGTATGTCTGTTTTTGTTCGTAAATTGTGTGTTCTGCCAAGATCCGCTGAGTTTTTTTTTATCAAAAGAAGAACTTGTGGATATTCTGATCAGCTCAACACTCGGTATTGTCTGTGCCCTGAAAAAGCGCTACAATGCTAAAAAGGCTAGCACCAAGAAAAGGGGGAGACTAGCGGGCGCTCTAGTCCGACTCAGGAGGCGTGGAAACCGGCCTGCGCTACCGAGTCTCTTCCTCTCCAATGTGCGTTCACTGCACAATAAAATGGACGAACTCCGGTTTACCATGGCGAAAAACAAAGATTTCCTTCTCTCCTCGGCTATGTGCTTCACGGAAACTTGGCTATGTGACAAGGTGGTGGACGCTATGCTGGACCTGACTGGATTTCAGCTGCTAAGAGCGGATCGAGACGCGGCCCTGTCTGGGAAGAAGAAAGGTGGAGGTATTTGTTTTTATATCAACCGCTGCTGGTGTGTGGATGTATCGGTGATTATGAGACATTGTTCCCCCGACCTGGAATCTTTTTTCATAAACTGTAGACCATTTTATTCGCCCCGGGAGTTCGCGTGCTTCATCCTGGTTGGTGTTTATCTGCCACCGGGCCCGCTGGTTAAAGAAGCCCAGCGCATTTAAGCAGACCAGATCCTGAAAGTGGAGCGAACCCACCCGGACTCTCTAGTCAACGTCCTAGGTGACTTCAACAAAGGAAACCTCAGCCAAGAACTCCCCAAATACAGACAATTCATAACCTACCACACCAGGGAGTGTAACACCCTGGACCATTGCTATACCACAGCCACCAACGCTTACCATGCAGTGTCCCGTGCTGCACTGGGTCACTCCGACCACGCCATGATCCACCTGATTCCTGCATACAAGCAGAAACTAAAACTCTGTAAACCTGCAGTGAGGACATCAAAACAGTGGACCAGCGAGGCTGTGGAGGAACTCAGAGCTAATCTGGAGTGCACTGACTGGGAAATGTTTGCTGCCGCCACAAATGGACTGGATGAGTACACCGAGGCTGTGACATCATACATCAGCTTCTGTGAGGATTCCTACATACCAACTCGATCCAGGGTGAGTTACAACAATGACAAACCCTGGTTTACTGCAAAACTCAGAAGTCTGAGGTCGAAGAAGGAGTTGGCGTTTAAGTCTGGCGACCGTTACAGATTTACGATTTACCGGTCAATCTACATTCCTACTCTCACCTATGGTCATGAGCTTTGGGTCATGACCGAAAGGACAAGATCGCGGATACAAGCGGTCGAAATGAGTTTCCTCCGCAGGGTGGCTGGGCGCTCCCTTAGAGATAGGGTGAGGAGCTCGGTCACACGGGAGGAGCTCGGAGTAGAACCGCTACTCCTCCACGTCGAGAGGAGCCAGTTGAGGTGGCTCGGGCATCTGTTTAGGATGCCTCCTGGACGCCTCCCCCGGGAGGTGTTCCAGGCATGTCCCACCAGGAGGCGGCCCCGGGGAAGACCTAGGACACGCTGGAGGGACTATGTCTTTCGGCTGGCCTGGGAACGCCTCGGGATCCCCCCCGGAGGAGCTGGAGGAGGTGTGTGCGGTGAGGGAAGTCTGGGCTTCCCTGCTCAGACTGCTGCCCCCGCGACCCGGCCCCGGATAAGCGGAAGATAATGGATGGATGGATGGACCGTTACAGATTTAAGGAGGCGAAGAAGCTGTTCAGCAGGGGCGTCAGAGACGCGACTCTACTCAAAGAGACTGCAAGAACATTTCTCCTCAAATGACTCTGCTTCTGTCTGGAGGGGGCTTAGGCAAATTACCAACCACAAGCCCAGAGCCCCACCCACCACCAACGACGACTCCCGCCTGGCCGAGGACCTGAACGAATTCTATTGTAGATTCGAAGGACAATCGGACAGCCCCATGCCCCAGCCCCCACCACCCCAACCAGCACCCCACCCCCCCACCTATCAACACCAACACAATGTTGACTCTCTCCATCCAAGAGAGGGAAGTTAACAAAGTGTTCAAGAGACAGAACCCTCGCAAAGCTGCAGGGCCGGATGCTGTCTCCCCTGCCACACTGAAGCACTGCGCTGACCAGCTGTCTCCTGTGTTCACCAACATCTTCAACACCTCCCTGGAGATGTGCCATGTGCCAGCCTGCTTCAAGTCCTCCACCATCATCTCTGTGCCCAAGAAGCCCAGACCAACAGGACTGAATGACTACAGACCCGTCGCCCTGACATCTGTGGTAATGAAGTCCTTCGAACGCCTGGTGCTTGCACCCCCTCCTAGACCCCCTGCAGTTCGCCTACAGAGCCAACAGGTCTGTGGATGACGCAGTCAACATGGCCCTCCACTACACCCTCCAGCATCTGGACTCTCCAAACACCTACGCCAGGATCCTGTTTGTGGACTTCAGCTCTGCCTTCAAGAGAAGGTGATAGGCTGCAACCTGCCATCCCTTGAGGACCTGCACACGGCAAGGTCTCTAAAACGGGTGAGGAAAATTGCGGCCGACTCCTCCCACCCTGGACATTCTGTGCTTCAGCTGCTCCCTTCTGGCAGGAGGCTGCGGTCCATCAGGACCAAAACCTCTCGCCACAAGAATAGCTTCTACCCCTCTGCTATTGCCCTCTTCAACAGGGCCAAGGACTCAGTTTGAGACACCCCCCAACACCCCCCACCCCAGAATCCCATTGCACTCTGCCACTTTAGCACAAAACACTTTAAACTTAAAAAAACTTACCACTGTGATTTTTGCACCACTGTGTATATACCTCCCCCCCCAACGTACTATATATATATATATATATATATATATATATATATATATATATATATATATATATATATATATATATATATATACCCATTCCACTCTGTACCCATGTCATTTGCAATTCCATGTTACCTGTATCATTTGCACTACTTGCATCATTTGTATTATTTGTATTCTTTGTCTATATGTATCATATCTGCAGTGTATTTTTACATTGTATTCATTTTTAATTTTATTAGTATGCCACATTTATGTTCTATGTTTGCTAATTCCTGCCAAAGTGAATTCTATGTTTGTTTATCTTGCATAGCGAATAAACCCCCATTCTGATTCTGATGGGAGCACCCCTGTTGTAGAGGGTGAAACTACATGACCGAGAGACTGCGGCAATGTGCGCTGTGAGGGAGAGCTCGTCATCCCAGGTGACCCCCAGGTTCCTGGCAGAAGATGAAGGGGTCACTGTTGCAGATCCCAGAGTGATAGAGAGATCGTGGGTGATTGAGGGTTTAGCCGGAATTATAAGAAGTTCCGATTTGGCAAGGTTCAGCTGGAGGTGGTGCCTGGTCATTCAGGCCGAGATGTCGGTGAGGCAGGCCTCAATTCTAGTTGAGATCCCTGGATCAGTCGGGGGGAAGGATAGGTTTAGCTGTGTGTCGTCAGCGTAGCAGTGATAGGAGAATCCATGGGAGGAAACGACTGGGTTAGGATTGTGATTTGATGCAAGAGGTTGACCATGAATAACTTGTACATGAAGGCATTGGAAAATCAAGGTTTTCCTAATCCTTAATACCACAGTGAGAAATTGGCAAAACGGTTACAAGAAGACAAAGGCATCTCTCATGAACTGACATTCTCCAAGGTGGAACACCATGGGTGTATTGAGTATTGAGTCAAACTTCATATTAACATTTAATCTTTTAGCAGTCGCTTTTATCCAAAGCGACGTACAGTAAGTACAGGGACATTCCCCGAGGCAAGTACGTTGAAGTGCCTTGCCCAAGGACACAACATCACACAGCCACTGCCGATCATGAACCCAATGCCTTAACGCACTGAGACTCCCATACTCTTCATACACAGCTCTAGCATTACTGTGGATGAAGCAGTTGGATGTGCGTACGAACTTGGAACAGCTGACCAACTTCAAGAAGCAGCACTCGCCCTCCATCCTCGCATTATAAAGTCAAAGAGACACTTGATGGTGAAAAGTGTGAGTACACAAGAGAAGGTACACAAGATGTGTCAAGCAGCAACTAACAGCAAGTGGAAACTCCCAAAACACATCTTCCCATGTGCCACATTTTTATTGAAGCAAACAGGTTATAAGTTAATTTACTTCTTACGAGTTCCTGTAAGTTCCTTACTCTTTTTGATGCAGGTATTTGATTGATTTTATTTTTATATTTACTAAATAAATTTTATGTCTGTAGCTCACAACCATCCTCCCACAACACTCATGTGACCTATGACTTCGGTATGGTACTTGAGACAGTAATGGCCCAGGCTTTTTATGACATTTCCACCAACATGACCCCTCAAATCAACGACGGCAAGGAAAATACTGCACATCTTTTTCACAGCGAGTGGGACAACCTAAACAGATTCAAAATGGGTTCACGGCTCAAATGTTGTGAACAGGAGAGCCATGTGAGCACCAAGAATAGGACCCTTCCTCTCTGACAGGTCATTGTCAAATAAATTGAGGATACTACATTTCTTCTGTATGAAACAGTAAGTCTACTCAGCATTCTAGTTTGATTACAACAGAGGAAATAACCTTAAAGGAAACTTTAGATGACCCTAGGCTTCCGTAAACATAAAGACCCCATTCTTGCTTTTCTGGAGTGTCTCTGTGTGATTTGAATAGTGAGGGCTCTGCCTGTTGCAGAGAAGTTACTTTAACAAATTGCTTACTTTACTAAAAAGGTAGACATGTACACTGGTGTTCAAACTGCATGCTCTCCGGTTAGTCTATTTTGGCCACGACCAATGTTAACTTAAAAAAGTTTATTGACCGCATAAAAAAATCTAAAATCACTTTGCTAAGAGCATGTTCTATATGTAGGTAGGACAAACGTTCTGCTCTCAATGTAATCAAACGGAGAGTTCCAGGCGTCAACAAAGGCAAAACCGAACTTTTTGCTAATTTCAAACTGTGATTGAAAACACATTTGTGAGATTTAAGGTACAATAAGACGTACGCTGATATTATTAGTACCTCTATTTTCGAAAACAGTAGTAAATCTTTGCTGGTTGGACGAGTCGTTAACGTAATTAGCCTCTGTTGGACGACATATGACGAAGGTGTGTGATACATCCGTTAACATTCATTAAAATGATAAACCTGCCTCACATATAACTGAATATTTTATGATTTATTGTGACTTAATATTACTAGTAAACGATTCGTGGGTAAAGGTGTCCTTATATACCTGTAGTTTTAAGCCAATGAAGCTCAGTGTAACGCTATACGCGAAACACTTACAGTCCTACAGCTGTTTAGGAAGCCAAACGATCACAGTAAAATCTTGGCACTCCCAAGAACATCTGTGGCATTGAACAAGAACATCAAGCCACAGCTTCAATTTGATATCGTCATGTACATTAAAGTCTCCTCTACAAGACTGTGAAATGGCTCCAGATTCCTTTTTTTGAGTGCCCTTGTTTTGAGCTAAATTCTGAGCTTTAGTAAACTCTCCATGCTCTATGCAGCTTGTTAGCGCCACAACAAGCAATAATCTCCCTGCTTCACTAACAAAATATGGACGAATGCGTCTTGTGTTCGCCCATTTAATCAGATCGACTTCAAATTATCTGTTAACATATAGTGTAAACATACACCTACGAATATGTGATCGTGAATATGCATAAAGATGAATAAATAAAAAATCCCAATTGTTCTCCTCAGTAAATTTACAGAAGCTAGAAACTTCGAGCTGCAGCAGCCTGTCCCAGTGACAGGTGGGGGGAGGGGAACACTTATTAGCAGCAAACTATTTATTTAGGTAACACATTTATCCAATTCTACAGCATGTTGACAACCCCTGTCTTGTGTCTTACGACAGACACCTTAAACCAGGGGTGCACACACTTTTTCAGCATGCGAGCTTCTTACAAAATGGCCAAGTCAAAGTGATCTACCTACTATAAAATTGCGCAACATATAATTATTCAGAAATATATAGAAAATTCTTTATAAGAACCATATATGTTGGTATACCTTCTCAACGAACTTTTCGGATGGAAGTTATTGTCGTTTTTATGTACAGTCCGAAAATGCCGCTCCAAATTTCCCTTTTTCGGTATAGCGACTGCAGTCTGGCAGATGAGGCAAACAGACTTTGAAAATTACATTGTGAAAAAAAATCCAATTTCGTATGGAAATGGTAAATTTAGTCTATTTATTTGGTCCAGCTTCCCCACACATTTTTATACTCTTAAGTTTAGAAGTCGTAAATTGGAAGATAACTCGCCAATATGAGCACATGCGCAGAGGTCAGATTGGTCAAACCGACTGTCAGTCAAGTGACAAATGTCATAGTGAGGATAATTGGCTGACGTCTACGTTTGCATTTTGTCTATCCATATAAGATTTTATCTCGCTGTTTGTAAGTCTTGTTAAACTGGATTTTATATATATATATACACACATTTCAATAAATATGTTTACAAAAAAAGAAGAAAAAAGGGGGTGTTTACGTTTTAATGCCATGCGATCTACCAATCGCGATCGACGCATTGAGCACCCCTGCCTTAAACCTTAGCAACATGTACTGTTGCTCCCATCACTGCAGTTACAAACTCAAACGTGAAACTACATAATTGTTTAAGACCACAGTAAAATCTTGGCACAGTAAAATCTTGGCACTCCCCTCACTAAAATTAATATTCCCAGATGAGTTTTTCAGTTAGTAAAACAACCTACCACTCAAATTGTAGCCAATACCTGTGTGAATATCATCCTGTATGTGGCAATCAGGTTTTCCCCTTTTAAGACGTCTGTATTAGGCTGAGAGCCCTTTGTACCGTCGGCTACTAGTCTGCACATCAATGCCACAGCTGCAATTTGATATACCGTATTTTTCGCACTATAGGGCGCACTTAAAATCCTTTAATTTTCTCAAAAAACGACAGTGCGCCTTATAATCCGAAGCGCCGTATATTTGAATTCATTCTGGTTTTGCTTACTGACCTCTAAGCGATTTTGTGTGGTACAAGGCACTGACGACGCTAAGTCAAAATGTTTTTGTACGACTTTGGTCAACTACAAAGCTGCACCGCTTGCAGCATTACGGCTACCGTAGCCAGGAGCATCCACGTCGTGGACTGATTTATCTGACTGTTTTTTTCCCGCTTGATGCGCCTTAAAGTCCGGTGCACTTTATATATGAAAAAAGATCGAAAATAGACCATTAATTGACAGTGCGCCTTATAATCCAGTGCGACCTAATGTCTTATTTTCCGAATTCTAACTGTAGCTATCCAACTTGGAATGCACACAACAGACTGAAATTATACTGGCTTTGGTTTTACAAGTGTAAAAATGTACATTCATAAATCATTTATATTTTGAGTATACTTGTACTTTGATAGGTTTACACTGAATTTACTGTTGTGTTTTTTTACATAGATTAAACAACAAATTTAGCCAATCCCAAATTTAAGTAGGCGTCTGTATTAAAGGGGTTATGGAGGATGTTTGGGTTGTTAGGAGGCTCTTTAAAAAGAGCCTTTCAGTTCAGTTTAAGTTTGTCCCCCAAAGGAGGAAACTTGACTTGCAGCAGGTAAAAAATAAACATACAGATAGCACAACAGTTAAAACAGTTAAAAAGGCACATCCACATACACATAACACAGACTAGTTAAAAACACTGTTACACTAAAATGCATCTAAAACTTCAAGAATTGTGCTAATTTAATAACCTGATTGCAGTTGGTACAAAAGAGTTCTTTGTCCTATTGGACTTAAAACAAGAAACTCTGAATCTCCTGCCTGAGGGGAGAACCTCAAAAGAGCAATGAAGGGGGGGATTTACACATTCCAAAATGGCATCTGCTTTCCTAATAACCTGCCTCTCATAGATATATGTTAAGGAAGACTGTGGACAGCCTATTAGCTTGCCAGCCACCTTCACAATATGGCTGAGGTTATTTTTCTCCTTCAGGCTGGTACCCCCATACCAAGCAATAAAAGCAAAAGTAAGGACAGATTCAATAAAATATTTACAAAACAAAGACAGAATAACCTTATCAATATTAAAAGAGTTGAGCTTCCTTAGGAAGTACAATCGTTGTTGACCCTTTTTACAGATGGTCTCTGTGTTTGCATCAAACTTTAGCTTACTGTCTATCACAGTGCCCAGTTATTTGTATTGCTCTACCACCTCTATGCTGCTACCTTTTATATAGGTAGGTTGAGGAGAAGCAGGTCGATTTCTCCTAAAATCTACCAGCATGTCTTTAGTTTTAGAGGTGTTAAGCTGGAGAAAAGAGTCGTCACACCAATTGACAAACTCATCGACCACCGGCCCATGCTGAGATTCATGTTTCTGCAGTAAACTGACAATGACTGTATCATCAGCATATTTCAGGATGTGTCTATTTCTATACTGGCTCTTACAGTCATTAGTATAGAGGATGTACCTAAAGGATGGACGGAGGATGGACCTTTGGTCCTTTATAGGCATGAGAATGATTTGAGCTTATAATATTTTGCTCAGACCAGATTGGACATTTTGCAGGAACATTTCATTGCCCCTGAAATTAAGATGCACGCCATCCCTTAGGTCAGGGGTCGGCAACCCGCGGCTCCGGAGCCGCATGCGGCTCTTTCATCTCTCTGATGCGGCTCCCTGTGGCTTTTGAAAATAATTAATGAGTATTGAATTCAAATTTATTTGAGTTTGTTCGTTTTTAAAATGTAATTCTAAATTTGAAGATTATGGTGATCTTCTAATATCTAAATAAAACGTGTAAAAAAAATGTTATGTCGCTGTTACACTGTTACTATGCGTCACAACCGCCAATGTGCGACACCCGCCAGCACGCGATTTCTTGAACTTTTCGAATCCCAGGTAGGACAACTATGGAGAGTTCTAAGAAGAGAAAAGTGTCTGAAGCAAACAGAACATTCAATGGTACGTGGACAGATTCGTTTGCTTTCACTGCTGACGAGACTGGTTTACCAGTATGCTTAATATGTAATGAGAAACTAGGAAACAACAAAAAGTCAAATGTCGCAAGACATTTCCAGAATAAACACGCAGCCTTTGCTCAAAAATATCCGGATGGAGATGAGAGAAAAAAAGCCGCTTCGGAACTGATGCGGAAGGTTGCGGAAGGTTGATCCGAGTAAAAATCACTTCAAGCATTTTTGGTTTGCTGATGGCGGATAATTTAAGTTCAGCGTTTTTGTTTTCATAAGTAAAAGAAGGACTCAAATAGACATTGCGTATTTTACTTGAAAGTAACCTTCAACCCAACGTCAACGTCTTTTTTTCGGAGCTCAAAATGTGTTGTTGCATGCAGAAATGTAATTTTGTTTTCTCTGTAGTCGTTCATTGATTTTATGAATGCAACACATTATAGTTTGTTTATACATAGCATAAAGGCAAAAAAAACAACGCTATATGCAGTGTTATTTCATTTTAAATGTCAAAAGGGTTTTGTGGCTCCCAGTGTTTTCTTTACTGTGGGAAATGGGTCCAAATGGCTCTTTGAGTGGTAAAGGTTGCCAACCCCTGCCTTAGGTAGCAATCCATGTGATGCTGGATGTTGCTGTTCCTAATCCCACCCATCCCCCTATCTCTCAGAAAGGCAGCTATGCCAGCATTTATAAATCTACTTTATAATCTAATTAAGACAATCAGTGCTTTGTTTTTGTCAACCCCTCCCCCTTGCCAGTGAAGAGATTTTAGTTCAAATCTAATAATTTATTGTTGACAGAATACAAGCAAGACAACATGAGCTGCAGCAAAGAGACAAAGACTGATGGTGGTAATGTATTCAGGGAATGTGAAAGATTAGGTGTAGAGTTGTATAATTTATCAGAAAAAAAGGTTAGAATTGATGTTAAGATGTTGACTAATAGGGTCTGGTTTGAGATCAACAGGTTTGTGTCTTTAATGGATGTAGGTACAGTGATCCACAGTGTTGTAGATATTTTGTGTTACAACTTTGCTTTACATGTTGATAGTTGTAGGGCCCTTGAGAGGAGGGTAAGTACATACATCAAGAGAGCGTTGTCTAAGAACCGTAGATTCAGATTCAGAATACTTTATTAATCCCCTTGGGGAAACTCTTTGGCAGGACAGTGGCCACCGAGGCAAAACGACAAAGTACATTATCGGCGCACAAGTCTTCTGAAATTGGGAAAACACAAATAGATTGTCGAGGAGAAAAAAAGGATACATGCCAGAGCATGTGACCAGAAAAAAACACCTCAGCAGACAGATAAGCAACAACAACAAGCAGGTGGAGGCGTTGGATGAGTCTGTGTTCGTAGCCAAAACACAGAACAATCTGCCTCATGGCATTGAGGTCAGGACATCTTGTTCCAGCCAGACAACTCTCACAGAATGGGGTGGGGGGTTGGGGTGGGGGAGGGGGTGTAGAGAGACGTCGTACCTCAATCTTGCAAGATAGAAACAGGTAGGGGGAGGGGTAGCCCTGCACGGTACCAGACAGCCGTACAGGAATTTGGAGCCGAAAACATATACTCATGTAGTTGCTCGTAGAGTTAATTTACACCCTACAAACAAGTCTCACTCAATGTCTCTCAAATGTCTCCCAATGTCTCTCACTCTTCCATTTTGTTGGTCAATACGTTCCACCGTCCCCTGCAGAGCCATCAGTCTCCCGCGATGCGCGAAAGTCACACTTTGGCGACCAACAGCCCTGCCCATCACATCAATCAAGTGGGGCAGCTTAAAAGGGCCGTTAACGGCTGCCTCAGTTTTTATAATTTGTATATATCCCACGGCAACGCCTAATCCAATCAGCAGAAGTCCAGCCATCATAAATCCCAATATGTAGAGATCCTCGAAGTCCTCGACGGAAAGTTCTGACAGGCACACGACACGCCTCTTATCCCACGCGTCCATCATGTATCCCGCTGGAGACGATCCCATGCGGGGACATGCTGGGTCCCCCAAGCCCCTAGATCTCTTTAAATATATGGTGTCAATAGTACTTGACCAGCTAATCAATTCCATGTTTCAGCTTAAAAGGGTGATGCAGTTAGTCTCTCCAGCAGACAGGCAGACGATAGAGCAGGAAAAAAGATAAGGGAGCGAAAAAGTTTGCGACCGCCTCCACGAGAGCAAGGACAAGAAGATGTATAATGATGTATAAAGAAAGGGCCGCTTTTGAAGACAACTCTGTTTTGATTTTGGTCAGTGTACACAGCGTAAGAGCCAGGAGCTAGTAGCTAGTACTGAACTGGAATGTGTCAGGGATGTAGACAAGGTAGTTGTAGATTTAGAAAGGGAATTCAAGGAAAGGGATAAATTACTGCAGGACAATGAGGTTCTGCGTAAAGAAAAAGATAGTTTAGACAATGATAGAAAAGTGAAAGGTTTGAAAGGAGAGCAGGTTCAGACTCTCAATGAGCAAGTGCAGTTTTGGAAAGGGGAACATGCTGCCGCACAAGAGGAATTAGACAGGTTTATTCATGCACAGGTCCCCACTTTTGAGCATTGGTAGGTATTCAGATGCTGTTAGGGAGGTGTATATGGATTTGATCACCACCATGGATGTGAGTTCCACCAAAGCATCTGAAGTTGTAAAAGTTGTGTTGCAGGATCTTGGCAGGTCCAAGATAGGAAGACTTCCTAGCCAGTCTTTTTGTAAATATATGGTGTTGGAAGCAATTCAGATATCATACAGCACAGGGCAGAACCGGATGCCTGCTCTCTCACACCTAAATGCAGTCTAGTACCATCCTGTAAATAGATGCCTGCAGTGCCGTATTTGTGTCCAAACTTGCTTGTTGCATCTGTGCAAAGGGTCAAGTTATTCTCTGACAACAAAGTACTCTGTTGTCAGAGAATAACTTGACCCTTTGCACAGATGCAACAAGCAAGTTTGATACTGTGCAGGAGATGATTTATGATGTTGTTGGCAGTGGTGGTAAAGAAGGTTGTGATTTTTGTGAGAAATAAAAAAAGAAATCCAAAATTGAGAACCTTATGAGTGACAGGGCTAGCACAGAGAAGAGGTTCAATGAGATACTGGCTCAGTAAAGAGCCAGCATCCTGCCTGACATAGTTGAGGACTTTGATCAGTGCAGTGAGGTAAAGAAAGAAACACTCTGGGTGGTGAATGAGCTGTTCTGTGGTTTGCATCTCATTGATGGTCTGGCCCATCAGGCAAGCACTGCCTTGTCTAGCTGGGAAGACATGGTTTTTGGCAGGGCAGAGATTGGAAGCTATAGTCACCCCGGTTTCCAGAAGAGTTGCAGTGAAAGCGGAGCTGTATACCTTTTGAGAATAGTGTGTAAGCTCATTCAAGAGCATGGTTGTGAAAAGACTGGCAAGCCGGTTCAATTTAGAACTTTTTTGATGGAACGGAACAGATTTCGTTCCCCTTGCTCCTTTTAAGGGCAACAGGGCAAATGTCACCTTTTACAACTCAGCAGGTTTGTATTTTTTGAGTAGGGATATTTTGGATTTCTCTTCTGCCAATAGACGTGACAATAGGTTAGTAGAGGCTGTGTATGAGGATCTTAATGTTCCTCATTTCCTTGCAGGTTGTCGGGCCTTGGGACTTGTAGGGAAGTTAGTTGTTGATCCTGTGTGGGAAGCACTTTCTAGGAAGGAAAATGTGCTTGCTATGAATGGCAGGTATCAGGAGCTTGTCAGAAAACTCAGAGTGGCAGGTGGATGGAGTTGCACTTCTTACAGGGGAAGTGACTCTCTTTGAGGACATAGCTGTCCATGATAGTCCTATTTTAAAGTGTCTGACTACAAAGACTGACAATGACTTAGATTGTTTGACAGCGCAGGCCGTTGAGATTGTTTTAGCCAGCCTGGTGAAGGTGTGTAGTAGCAAGCTAGCAGACCACTTAGTGCATGGACGCTATGCAGATGTGTCTGAGGAATTGGTTGACCAACTTGCCTCAGCACCTAAAACCAATGTTAGTTGTGAGCGTGACTTTGGGGTTTTTGATATGCTTCTTGGAGAGAAAGCAAGGGCAAAGGTCAATACCCTAGAAGGCATGATGCTTTTCAAGCAAAATAGGTCATGGGAATGGCTGTCAGGACTAGATACAGACAGGAAAGCACTGTTGGCTGTAGCTAGAGCATCTGTAAAAGAACAGAGAGTTGTTTTCTGTGAGCGTGCTCAAGCCATTAGGGAGAGGGAAGTTAGGGATGTTGCCACAAAGCAAAAGCTCACACTGGAGATCGGTAAGTATGGAGGCTTGTGGACAACATTAGATGAAATAGATGAGCAACTAGAGAGTTTAGGGGAGAGATCCAAACTCTTAGCTGTATCAGCACAGTTGAGGTTTAGACGAGTGGTCCTAGGAGCAAAAATTGCCTTTAGAGGTTCTCATTAGTAATCTTAGGAGTGTAGTTCAGGCACCTCTGGATTTGGAGGACACTGAGGATAGGCAATATGGGTGTGCATCTGCACATGTTTTTGCAGAAGCAAAGGCTGAATTTATACGCCTTGCTGAGAAGCAGCAGGCCCTTGTTCGGGATTTAGGCAGGAAGAGAGGGGGACTGTCAAAGGTCATTGTACCTCATGTGCAGTCGGCAAACCAGCTCCTTGGTAAAATCATCAGACATGGGTTTGATGAGGAGGGGACTAAAGTCTGGTACAGAGCCACAGTTATAGGGGAAAAGGAGGTCAATGCTAAGACCCTTTTCCATGTAAAATATGATGGTGAAAAGAGACTGTGGTGGTTTGATTTATGGTCAGATTTTAAGGAGGGGTATGTGGAGTTGTTGTCTGTCAGTGCTGCAGACATGGTAGGCAGAAAAATAAAGCACATGTATATAGATAATGATGAAGGGTAAGAGTGCTGGTACCCAGGTAGAGTAGTGGGTTGTAGCACAGGTAGTTTACTTGTTGTAGAGTATGAGGGTGAGGACGAAAGAGGGGGTTTATGAATGTCCTCTTTTAGATGACTATTTAAATCATGAAGTCAGATTTACATAGGTTGTAAAAGACTGTTGAGCGGGATTTAAAAGCCAACAGTATAGAGCAGAACACTGGCAGTAAGACTGTAGAGCGGGACTTAGAAGCCAACAGTATAGAGCAGAGCACTGGCAGTAAGACTGTTGTGCGGGATTTAAAAGCCAACAGTATAGAGCAGGGCACTGGCAGTAAGACTGTTGAGCGGGATTTAAAAGCCAACAGTATAGAGCAGGGCACTGGCAGTAAGACTGTTGTGCGGGATTTAAAAGCCAACAGTATAGGGCAGGGCACTGGCAGTAAGACTGTTGTACGGGATTTAAAAGCCAACCGTATAGAGCAGGGCACTGGCAGTAAGACTGTTGAGCGGGAATTAAAAGCCAACAGTATAGAGCAGGGCATTGGCACATTGTACATATAGTTCAGTTTACATGACATAGCAGAAAAGGGCATTTGCAGAACAATCATAACTAGTCTGTCTTTAACACTTCTTTCTAATTTCAGAAATGAAACAGCAGCACATCCAGTTTGCAGGGATGACTATGTTTGTATTTGATGTGCACTTATTTTTCTGTCTTTTTCAGACCTGCCTTCAATTAGCTAGACATTTTCCAGGAGCTTGATCGATCGCCTTTTTAACAGGGATCAGGGAATAATTTTCCAGTATCCCATATTGGCTTAAATAGGTTAACTGTTTTTTTTAATTCCCTCTGAAAAATGAGTTAGGTTTCTTATTAAATGTACATGTTAAATACTTGATGTTGTTCTTGAAACAGTCGTGTTGTGTCATTATTATATGTATATGTGATGTATTATGTTTCAATAGCATAATTCATTGACTACTTAATTACTTAACCATTTAAGTAGGGAGGAAAAACGTTCTGCTCTCAATGTAATCAAACGGAGAGTTCCAGGCGTCAACAAAGGCAAAAACGAACTTTTTGCTAATTTCAAACTGTGATTGAAAACACATTTGTGAGATTTAAGGTACAATAAGATGTACGCTGATATTATTAATACCTCTATTTTCGAAAACTGTAGTAAATACTTGCTGTTTGGACGAGTCGTTAATGTAATTAGCCTCTGTTGGACGACATATACGACGAAGGTGTGTGATACACCCGTTAACAATCATTAAAATGATAAATGTGCCTCACATATAACTGAATATTTTATGATTTATTGTGACTTAATATTACTAGTAAACAATTCGTGGGTAAAAGTGTCCTTATATACCTGTAGTTCTAAGCCAGTGAAGCTCAGTGTAACGCTATACGCAAAACTGTTTGCTAACACTTACATCCTACAGCTGTTTAGGAAGCTAAACGACCACAGTAAAATCTCGGCACTCCCCTCACTAAAATCAATATTCCCAGATGAGTTTTTCCATTGGTGGGCCAACCTGCCACTCAAATTGTAGCCAATACTTGTCTGAATACGATCCCGTATGTGGCAATGGGGTTTTCCCATTTTAAGACGTCTGTAATTGGCTGAGAGCCCTTTATACCATCGGCTACTAGCCTGAACATCAATGCCACAGCTGCAATTTGATATCGTCATGTACATGAAAGTCTCCTCTACAAGACTGTGAAATGGCTCAAAATTCTGAGATGGGGTATTTTTTTTAATCGACCTTATGTCTGAGGAGTGCCCTTGTTTTGGAGCTAAATTCTGAGCTTTAGTAAACTCCATGCTCTATGTAGCTTGTTAGCGCCACAACAAGCATTCATCTCCCTGCTTCACTAACAAAATAAGGACGAATGCGTCTTGTGTTCGCCCATTTAATCCGATCGATTTCATAATCTGTTAACAATATAGTGTAAACATACACCTACGAATATGTGATCTTGAATATACATAAAGACATTGAAAAAAATCCCAAGCGTTCAAATGTTCTCCTCAGTAAATTTACAGAAGCTAGAAACTTTGAGCTGCAGCAGCCTGTCCCAGTGACAGGTGGGGGGAGGGGAATACTTTTTAGCGGCAAACTTTCTTTAGGTAACACATTTATCAAATTCTACAGCATGTTGACAACCTATATCTTGTGTCTTAAAACAGACACATTTTAAACCTTAGAAACATGTACTGTTGCTCCCATCACTGCAGTTACAAACTCAAACGTGAAACTACATAATTGTTTAAGATGCCAAAACGACCACAGTGAAATCTCGGCACTCCCCTCACTAAAATTAATATTCCCAGATGAGTTTTTCAGTTAGTAAGACAACCTACCACTCAAATTGTAGCCAACACCTGTGTGAATATCATCCTGTATGTGGCAATAAGGTTTTCCCCTTTTAAGACTTCTGTATTAGGCTGAGAGCCTTTGTACTGTCGGCTACTAGTCTGAACATCAATGCCACAGCTCCAATTTGATATAGTCATGTACATGAGAGTCTCCTCTACAAGACTGTGCAGTGGCTCCAAATTCTGAGATGGGGTATTTTTTTAAATCGACCTTTTGTCTGAGGAGTGCCCTTGTTTTGGACCTAAATGCAAGCAAACTGTAGCTCCCAGCACTGCAGGTACAAACACAAACATGGAACTCGAGATGCCAAAACGACCACAGTGAAATCTCGGCACTCCCCTCACTAAAATTAATATTCCCAGATGAGTTTTTCAGTTAGTAAGACAACCTACCACTCAAATTGTAGCCAACACCTGTGTGAATATCCTCCTGTATGTGGCAATAAGGTTTTCCCCTTTTAAGACTTCTGTATTAGGCTGAGAGCCCTTTGTACTGTCGGCTACTAGCCTGAACATCAATGCCACAGCTCCAATTTGATATAGTCATGTACATGAGAGTCTCCTCTACAAGACTGTGCAGTGGCTCCAAATTCTGAGATGGGGTATTTTTTTAAATCGACCTTTTGTCTGAGGAGTGCCCTTGTTTTGGACCTAAATGCAAGCAAACTGTAGCTCCCAGCACTGCAGTTACAAACACAAACATGGAACTCGAGATGCCAAAACGACCACAGTGAAATCTCGGCACTCCCCTCACTAAAATGAATATTCCCAGATTAGTTTTTCAGTTAGTAAGACAACCTGCATCTCTAATTGTAGCCAACACCTGTGTGAATATCATCCTGTATGTGGCAATGAGGTTTTCCCCTTTTAAGACTTCTGTATTAGGCTGAGAGCCCTTTGTACTGTCGGCTACTAGCCTGAACATCAATGCCACAGCTCCAATTTGATATAGTCATGTACATGAGAGTCTCCTCTACAAGACTGTGCAGTGGCTCCAAATTCTGAGATGGGGTATTTTTTTAAATCGACCTTTTGTCTGAGGAGTGCCCTTGTTTTGGACCTAAATGCAAGCAAACTGTAGCTCCCAGCACTGCAGTTACAAACACAAACATGGAACTCGAGATGCCAAACGACCACAGTAAAATCTCGGCACTCCCCTCACTAAAATTAATATTCCTAGATTAGTTTTTCAATTAATGACACGAACTATCACTCAAATTGTAGCCAATCCCTGTCTGAATACCGTCATGTATGTGGCATTGGGGTTTTAACAGTTTAAGACGTCTGGATTTAGCCGAGTCGTCTTTACATCGTTGGCAAATAACCTAAACTTCAATTCCACAACGTTAACTTGATATCAATCTGTTCAGGAAAGTCTCTTCTACAAGACTGTGAAAACCGCTAACATTTTCCAGTTGTTACTTTTGAGATATTTTAATTTAAGCCCGCTCTACAACGGAATTCCGACTCAGTTTTTTGGAGCTCCAGGGACACCTGACAAAAAAATACAATGTTTGGCGTGGCGAGCGTTTTATAACTGTTAATTTGATGTGTTACTATCGTATTTAAGACTAGATATTTAACAAACAAGACCTTTGTTAACGTAACTGTATACAGATCTATCTTGTACCGCCTAACTAAGTAGATTGTGTAAATGAACTACATCCAAAGTCGCTGTCGTGAAACTAGCCTCTTTTCCACAAACTGCTGATTAACGGAAGTAGCTTCGAGGTAAAATTAAAAACCTTTAAAAACGTCTAAAATTCGCAAATGTTGTTGATATTATTGTGCATACGTATTTTTGTATAGTTACTATGTAATTTAATTACATGATTTCCCCAGGAATAACTATTAAAACGTATTTAGGAAAAAACGCTCAAACGGGTTTGTCCTCCCTAATTTAAGCGCCAAAGTCGCAGAATTGCGACTAGCAACATAGCTGATTAAAACAGGCTGTAGCTATAAATGTGGGGCCGAATCTTGTTTTTACTTTTCACCAGGTGATAGAGGACATGTGTTCCTGTAATATAATCATCATTTATGGGCATATTTTTATTAAAAGTTTTTGAGAAAAACGAGTTTGTAAAACCCCCTCCCGACCAGTGACGCAGCTCTGCTTAGACGCTGCTAATCAGTGATAGGGCTGAGCGGAGCGACAGCAGAGCAGAGCGAAAGAGTGTTTTTTTTTGTTACTCACGATACCAAGAGGTCGGTTTACCGTCAACAATGTATTTATTCAGGTATTAGATGACTCCTCAGAGGAATGACATGCAGTCTCTAGTGAAGCATAAACTGACGTTAGTAATGACTGCGCGTCACAAAGTCCACAATCAGCACATTCTATAGCGGGTGCTTCACCTCAGCCTGGCCGGGGTGGAAGCATTCTGCAAACTTCAAGATGGGGACATGTTCGAGTTGGCAGGGGGGCTCATAACACCGCAAATATGGGTGGAAATCACGGATGAAAACATGCCTGTTTCCACACAGATCCAGGAAATAGTACAACTGCATTTTAGATGCGGTTCTGAGCATCAGTGTGGTCAATGCGCCAATTGATTATACAGTTGGATCAGTAAACATATTTCTATCCCAAATTTAGTTTCATACTAAATATATTTCACATTGAATGTTGAATGTACTCCCTTATCTCAAACTACTTTCAAGTTATAGCCTTTTGAAACTTCCAAGTTGAGGTTTCCATTTTCCATTATAGCCGCCACCTTGTGACGTCATCATATGCAAATTGGATGGAAAAAAATAATTCCCATCACAAACTTTGAGTCATACTGAACAATTTTCTCATTGACAGTATACCTTTATCTTAAACCATTTTCAAGTTATAGCCTTTCGAAATCTTGATATCAAAATGTTATATTTTCTTGAAAAAACCCTGGCGCCTAAAGGGTGACTACTTTTACAGTGACTACTTGACTACTTAAATTACAATTTTTTTTATATCAGACTTTATCGTGCCGGTCTATTGCTATTGTTATGTTATTGTCATTGTTGTATATTACCCTGTACCTCTGTGTGCTATACTTTACCCTGCTGCTGTTGTGAACTGCAATTTCCACCCCCTGGAGGACAAACAAAGGTTCATCTAATCCAGTGATACTCACTATTTTTTTCACAAGAGCCACATTGGCCGAGCAAAATCAAGGGAAGAGCCACCTTTAAGACACACCCCCTTTTGAAAAAGACACACCCCCTTTTGCAAATGTTAATTTCTACATATAAATAACCATATCCCACAAAAAAAGAAACGACACAGCCAATACATTTTCAATTAAGACCATATTTATCTTAATACTGGGATGAGCGGAAACTGGCATGCATGTCCTTGACTTTCTTAATGTTGTATTTGTAGTTTGTTGTTGCAATCACAGTGAGGCATTCAAGATGAGCATGGGTCAGTCCATTTTTCTGTTTCCTCTTGATAGTGTTCACGGTTGAAAATGTTGACTCACAGGTGTATGTGCTCATGAAGAAAGACAATTTTCTGTGCAAGTGGTTTCAAACTGGGAAAGTCTGCTTCAGAAACCAAACTCCAGAAGTGGACAACACCTGCTCCAGGGGAGTCGTTAGCCCTGTTTTGGGGGGGGGGGGGGGGGGGGGGGGCTAAAATGTTCTTCACCCCCCCTAAAATAATTATCGGGATTATTATAGGGCCGCAGAAGAAATACGCTAATTAATAACAATATTTTATTTCGAAAAATTACCAGATGCTCTCGGTTAAATGTCGGTCACATGAGCGTCAAAAATTTAACCCACAATTAAGTTAGAAAAAACTGACGTCTTTGGGAATCGCTGGCTGGCTGGCTCGCACCCCCTCTATTAACTATTACTATTTCTGAGTCTGAGAACGGTGTTTACTCGTTTGCAGACATTTAACCAAGAGCATCCGGTATTTTTTCGAAATAAAACACTGTTATTAATTATCGATTAAGGGTGCAGCGCCCCTCCAGCCAATGGCGCTCTAGGCGACCGCCTGTCGCCTATGCCTAGAGCCGGCCCTGCATTGTGCCCGCAGCTCAAGCTGGCTTGCTCCATCCTCTGTCCGTCGTCAATTCCCGCTTGGTGCGTAATGGCGCGCGGGTTTGGCGGCCGTATTCACGCGAGACCGCAGAAAACGAAGATTTTTTGTTGTTGTGGCTGTGTTACCATATTGTTATAAGTTAGTATGCCAGTGCGAGCCACCAATTAAAGCTTGACGAACCGCATGCGAGCTGCGCAATGAGCATCACTGATCTAATCTAATGATATGAATAGACTATTCAAGTGTGTACTATCGCTCCCGTCACTGCAGGTATAAGCTCAAACGTGAACTAGGTGTTTAGGAAGCTACTCAGTACTCAGACTCGCACCCCCACTATTTGATTTAATATTCCCAGATCAGTTTTTCAATAAATGACACAAACTATCACTCAAATTGTAGCCAATCCCTGTCTGAATACCGTCATGTATGTGGCCTTGGGGTTTTAAGAGTTTAAGATGTCTGGAATTAGCAGAGTCGTCTTTACATCGTTGGCAAATAACTTAAACTTCAATTCCACAACGTTAACTTGATATCAATCTGTTCAGGAAAGTCTCTTCTACATGACTGTGAAAACCGCTAACGTTTTCCAGTTGTGACTTTTGAGATATTTTAATTTAAGACCGCTGTACAACCGTAATTCCGACTCGGACAACCGAATAGCTCCAGTGAGCCTGACAAAAAAATACAATGTTTGGCGTGGCAAGCGTTTTATAACTGTTAATTTGATGTGTTACCATCGTATTTAAGACTAGATATTTAACGAACAAGAGCTTTGTTAACGTGACTGTATACAGATCTATCTTGTACTGCCTAACTAAAATATGTAAGTGAACTACATCCAAAGTCGCTGTTGTGAAACTAGCCTCTTTTCCACAAACAGCTGATTAACGGAAGTAGTTTTGAGGTCAAATTAAAAACCTTTAAAAACGTATAAGTTTCGATTTTTTTGTTGATATTATTAAGCACACAGATTTTAGTATAGTTACTATGTAATTTAATTCCATAATTTCCCCAGGAATAACTATTAAAACGTATTTCGGAAAAAAGGTCAAACGGGTTTGTCCTCCCTACTATGTGAGCAAAGCCTCTCCTTCACAAAATTGGAAAGAGGAAGAAAATAAATACCCCCTCACTTTGACATGTCTTCAGAGCAAATACTACATCTTATACTTTATAAAGCCATAAAAATTGACCCTAAACATTGAAAAGGAAGCTACATTTTAGACACAGGTTTTACAAGTTTCATATGAACTTACCTCATTGGGCTCCATTTCCAACTCTATCCAACGAGCAATTCAAGATAAATTTTTCAGCTTTCTAGCTCCACAATGTTCTGCCTGTGCTCCTTACAATTTCAGTTCGGAGCTACAATGCTCCTAGTTTAGAAAATGTTAGCAATAGGTCCTGCTAGCGCAATGCTCGCCTTTTTATCAACGAGTGTCACATATGTTGTTGCTTACCCCTGATGTCTCCACCAGCACAAAATGCCTTTCCACCTTCTCCTTTAATAATGACAATGGATGGCTCTTCATCTACCTGCCATTTCTGCAGGAGACACATTCAAAACAAATTTAAGTATGTGCAGTAACATAGAAGGTATACGGTTGTAGATGAGTTGGGTTTGCTATGTTAATTAATGTGTGCTCCTTAATGCTCAGTCAAGTATAAAGCTGGCAACATGATTATAGAAGATGATTTGATCTCCAAATACTATGACAGGATGATCGTCAATGTACCTTAAGTAGGGTGGACAAACCAAATATTTCTTACATGTTTTGCCATTTTTGCAAAGGAAAAACGCGTTCTATAGTCCAGCCTACCTTAAGTACATGATTACACAATGACATTTGTATGTACTAGGGTGGACAATAGAACGCGTTTTTCCTTGCCAAGCTAACCAACTGTCAAGTGATTCTAGAGCGCAGGTAGCAAACACATTGAATCGAACGTCTCTGACGTCATTTTTTGCCTGAATGTGGCTAAAAGCGAATCCTATGAAAATGGCACCGGAATTTTCAGGTCCAAGTCCTTTTTAGAGCTCAATAACTAGCGACTACTTGCAATAAATAAAAAACAAATATGACAGTTAGCATGTAGACACTTACACCTTAATTCTATCAAATGTTGGTTGCGATCAACATTGAGAAAGTATATGAAAATATTGCTTATAGTTTTTGAAGCTTTGGCTACCTTTCATAGAGGGTCAGCACAACCGGGAGGCATATCTTAAACGAAAGCTTAGGTTGTTTTCTTCAAAATAAGGTATGTTTAATCAATAAATAAAATATAAATTTTGAGAAAAATCAAGTTGAAGTCATGTTGATGAAAATCCCATAGGAATGCATTGAAATCTGAACGTTCTATGATGACAAAAGTTGGTTTTCCCCCTTGTAACCTATTTTACAATTTCAGCACAACTTTTTTTACTTTCTGTATAGCTGGGTCCTGCAATGATACGCAATCTATAACATTTTGAAAAAAATCGAAAGATATAAATTTTATGTTTTGGCCTCTTGAATAAGACTTTTTACCAGCCTGTAACAACAGGATTGGAGTGCCTGAGCAGCTCGCGCGCTGGCTAGAAGCAGAGATGTGATGTAGAACAATGCAGAGCCTGATCAGAACCTGACAGATTATCGGTGCCACATAATCCAAGATTAAAGCGATGGAATTTTTCAAAAATCTTGCATAAAAAGGGTTTTTGTGAGAAAACGGCAAAAGATTAAATCTGACTTCGGATTAGTTTAAATTGCATACGAATAGCAAAAAATATATGTTCAAAACATTTAAGAAATGTTTGGTCTTGTCCAATATGTGCAATACATTTTTCAAAAAGTTCAAGCTGACCATAAACATTGAAACATAGCTACATAACAGCTTCTTGTAACAATCAAATTACAATATACTGTTAGTTTTGAGTTATGGAAGAGGTACTTTGAACATCTGGCCAGTCGCTAAATTATAAAGTAGCTGGTGTAACCTTCTCACCTTAAGTTGAGGGTAAATCATTCGGATCATCGACAGGTTGAGGGCATTCAGAGCTTTTGGTCGGTTTAGTGTGATTATCCCTGCACAGCCCACCCTCTCAATCAGAACCTCTGGCCCAGCCTGACTATGCATCTGTTCCAAAGAAAAGAAATACAATTAAACTTAAATGAGCTTCAACGGTAATTAAGCTAGCAACACAGGCAACTACAACACAACAGCGCAATTATCCCACAACCTGCTATTTGAATTGCATTAATACTATAGCTTTTATATGGATTCACGTATAGGACGAATGCTTACCATGCGACCACGTATGCTCTTTAATGTGCAGCAGTAGGTCAGTCTAAAGGGGCGATTTGCAAAATTACAATTTATATTAACGGTAGTTAACTTGTTCCTAAACTGTATTGGACTAGATTGTGCAAGCTAAAGAAGTGTCACTGCTTTTAAATAAACTACCGTTTCTTGACTAGCAAACAAGCTAACAACATCAAGAACTCGTGCTCACTACGTGACAAAAATAATCGTATAATAAATTTAAGTCTTGGTTAAACAAACCTGCGCTTAGCATTCAACATTTTTACTGACATTTTGAACATTTTTTCCTATTCGCACATCAAGGTTGACATGTGTTTGAACGGACAGCTAAACAGAGAATTCTTTGTTTGTAGACCTTAGCATCCAAAATGTGGGGTGTGTTAGTGCCACCTACCGATAGGGAGGACATTCCTGTTAGAGCGTTTTTCCTGAAATACGTTTTAATAATTATACCTGGTGAAATTAGGGAATTCAATTACATATAAAAAGTATAGTCTATACTAATATACGTGTGCACAATAATGTATTGCATCTTCTACTGTGTGCAAACTCCCCACCACCCCCTGAAGTATATATCAATTTACACGCATACGTATGCTAGTTTTTATACTTCTAAAGATTTTTATGTTCCTATCCATGTATATAAGTTATTGCCTACTTTTTAATTGTAATCTTTACTGAAGTTCCCTTAATTCCATGCTTGTATAATGGCGAATTAGAACAAATTCGGATTCTGATTCATACATATAGATTTTAGTTAGTCTCTTTTATAGTCATACCTTGGATTGTAATGTTTGTGCTGTTTTCCTGGGTTTTCCTTTTTGCAGGTAATAGCTGCAGTTATGTTCATTTGCACTTAACAGGAGGTTCATAAGTAATCTAATCTTACTGAATAATTAATGATTAAGTAACTGGACTATGGAAATGTTTCCTATGCTAAATATAATGGATTACTCTGTTGTGTACCATATTAAGTATTTTGTTATTAGAAATATAACCAAACATTATTCACTCATTAATTATCTACCGCTTATTAGCAGTGCTGCTTATTCCCGTTATGGGTCATGATTGACTGGAGCCTATCCCAGTTACTTTCGGGCCTTAGGCAGGGTACACCCTGGACTGGGGCCAGCTAGTCGCATGGCTATCATACAGACAGTGACAGACAACATAGACACAACCATTAACTCTCACATTCATACACTAGGGATTTTTTTTTTTACAATGTCCAAGTAACCTACCACATGCATGTCTTTGGACGGTGGGAGGAAGCCGGAGTGCCCGGAGAGAACCCACGGTAACACGGGGAGGACATGCAAACTCCACCCAGAGAGACCATGGTCAAGCCAAAGATTCAAACTCACAATCTCCTTCCTGGGAGGCGAGAGCACTAACCGCGCTGCCACCATGCACCTCCCTACCTTAATAAAAACATGAACATTTTCATATTTCATATTTCATATTTAGATATAATTTACTTAATAATAGACAGGGGAAGATAGACCATGAAATGGGACGATGTAAGAGTTTGAAGGACACAAATGAGAGGCGAAAGGAGACATTGTGTTTCATTCCCTGCAGAGATTGACACCCAAGTAAAAATAAATGACTGTGCAGTTCCACTGGCTCCATATTCAGAAGAACAGAGCTGCTTTCATAAATTAATTCATAATGCATTTGAATTTTGACAAATACCTTTGTTTACATTTTATTTGAAGCATGTCAGTAAATTAAGATGGGCCAGCCTAAGCAGGAGATCCCTCCCAACATTTCTGATGGCTCTGCCATAATTTGTAGCCCCTTATTATTATAGACTTGTCCGCTTCTTATTTAAGATTTGTTTAATGTTTAATGTGTGCCTCTTCCTGCTACAGTAAATTCCTTCTCAGTGTGAACCTTCATGACGAATAAAACCCATTCTGATTCAGAATAAGAATTCGGTTAATTCGCCCTGCAAGTTACACAAACACGGAATTTGTTGTGGCAGAAAAGAACATACAGTCAGGTCCATAAATATTTGGACATTGAAACAATCAAGATGTGCTTTAAGTGCAGACTTTCAGCTTTAATTTGTTGTTCAGTTCAGTGGGATTGCTGGATGGGGGTGTGGGGTGTTAATTGTTTGTGGAAATGTCATTCTGAGTCCTTGGCCATGTTGAAGAGAGCAATTGCAGGAGAGTAGAAGCTGTTCCTGTGGCGAGAGGTTTTTGTCCTGATGGACAGCAGCCTCCTGCCAGAGTGGGAGGAGTCTGCCACAATCTTCCTCACTCGCCTCATGGAAAAAGTATTAAAGATTGAAAGATGTAAAAAAAAGAAGCTACATTTGAAAATTGGTTCCTTGTAACCTAACCTGTAAGAGAAGAGGCATTTATTTATTATTTCTGGAAAAATGTACCTAGCTAGTAGCCATGATACCTAGTTTCATCGCTCTATGCAGCTAGGCTTTATGTCCAAGGCTTGATTTTGGAAGATTTCTGTGAAACTCTGTATGCAGGCCAGCTAGCCTACTGTTTTGATAAGTAGACAAACTTTCCATATTAAAAACATGGTGATAGGAGGGTGGACGCTAGATAGATAGCTAAATAGAAGAAAAAAAATTCTGGCCAAGCTAACTAACTAGTCCGGGGAAATGTTATGCTATTTTGGCAGTTGGTTAATCAGGAGTGTACCTATGTTCCCACGGCCCAATGTTCCACAGCCCATTGGTCCCACAGCCCATTGGTCTCACAGCCCAATGGTCCCACAGCCCATTGGTACCACAGCCCATTGGTCCCACAGCCCAATGGTCCCACAGCCCATTGGTCCCACAGTCCAATGGTCCCACAGCCACAAAAAAAGGGCAAATACTGCTACTACCGAACAATCCAACTTATTTATGAAAATTGCTTAACTGTAGTTAAGCCCTAATAAAATATGAGAACACAAAAAAAATCAAAGTACCTAGTTTGAAGGTATAGCCAAATTTAATGTAACAATAGAAGGGCAACAATTTTAACCATATTTAGCCCCTAAATAGTGGCATACCCCTTTAAGAAGCATCAGTCAAGTAAGGACCTTATTTATATGAAGTCAGGGAACAACACATGTCCATAGGCTAGGGCTTCTTTAAACTGCTTCCATAACACAGTGGCTGACTGCTCTCCAGTAGGACTCCAGGTTGTGTAATGTCCATCATTATACTGTGCCTTCAGTCGCACGAGCCTCCAAGACTCTCCACTTGCGTCTGCGTGGTGGTGGAGCATCGCCCCTCTCTGCCATCATGGCACGTTCCTCTGTCACAGTCTGTCACAGTGATGGATGAAGAGCCATAGAGTGGGGTGGCGCACTTGCATAGTAGATTAGATTAGATGAACCTTTATTTGTCCTCCAGGAGGTGGAAATTGCAGTTCACAACAGCAGCAGGGTAAAGTACAGCACACAGAGTTGCAGGGTAATATACATAATGACAATAACATAACAATAGCAATAACAATGGCAATAGCAATAGGCGGGCACGATAAGGTCAGATATATAAAAAAAATAAGAAAATGGACAGCAGTATTTAGTGATTATTGTTAAACAGTCTGACAGCAGCAGGAAGAAAGGACCTGCGGAATCTCTCCTTCACACACCGAGGGTGAATCAGCCTGTTGCTGAAGCTGCTCTCCAGAGCGGACAGTGAGTCCTGCAGGGGGTGTGACTCGTGGTCCAGCATGGTTGTCAGCTTTGCCAGGACTCGTCTGTCACCCACCTCCTGCACTGAGTCTAGAGGGCAGCCCAGGACTGAGCTGGACTTCTTGATTACCTTGTCCAGCTTCTTCCTTTCAGAATCAGAATCAGAATCAGAATCGGTTTTTATTCGCCATGAATGTTTACACATACAAGGAATTTACTTCGACATTACATGCCATGGCACTATAAACAGCGCCAACTCAAGGTTTCAAAAACATCACATGACATGAGGAGAGAAGAGGAGAAAAAAAGAGAAGCCGCCCCCAGATTTGGGAACAGCAAAACAAAAAACTCCTCAGCATGAGCACATAAATTGTACAACACAGAGACACATGATTCAACAGGGAATGGGTAGCGTACAGGGGATATGGGTGGGGTAGACCAGCAGCATCCTGGCCTGCAGCCCGGTCATTTAAAAAGCCCTGGGCGCCAGCCAATAGACCGCCAGCCAACCCGGGAGAAAGCGGTTTGAGGCGATCAATTGTGTATGTGGAGTTATCAGTGTAGATGAGACTTTGTTGTGTTGGTATAATCTATGTTGGCGCCTCAGCACAGGCCTAATCAGTCCTTTCTCACACCCGTCCATGGTGTATGGCCTTGGGTCCAGGACGTCTTGTGCCTGCGAGTGGAGGGAGGGCGGGGGGGGGGGGGGGGGGGGGGGGTGAGGTGTCTGTAGAGGCTCTCAGTGATGCCGCTGCTCCAGCAGACCACACCGTACATGATGGCAGAGGCCACCACTGAGTCATAGAAAGACTTTAGGGGTGCCCCCTGCACTCCGAAAGACCTCAGCCTCCTCAGGAAGTACAGCCGCTCTGACCTTTCTTGTACAGTGCGTCAGTGTGGTGAGTCCAGTCCAGTTTGTGCACAAGGGAAGAACTATAAGAGCATACAGCCGAAAAGTTTACAAATCTTTATCAAGTTTTACACAACACCAACTATAGCCAAATTGACAATACTACCCTTATTCTGTATAAAATATTAAGTTTATTCCTGGTACCTTAAGTGGAACTTTAGATAACCCTAGGCTTACGTAAACATACAGACCCCAATCTGCTATTATGGAGTGTCTCTGAGTGATTTGAATAGTGAGGGCTCTGCCTATGGCAGAGAAGTTGATCACCTTTTGAGTAGAAAGAGCCCTCATAAAGGAACATCTGGCCAGGGTGGTCAACTAACCTAACCCTAAATCTGGAGATCTTGAGGATTCTCCTACTGCATTCTTATAGAAGAGAACTTCATTCACAACTTGATTTGAGAAGTGCCTGTTACCAATGACTATTGAGAATTGTTTATGTTTGTGACAGTGTTACAGCCCGTCTCGTTTTGGAGAGCAGTAACGTATTTTCTGGGAAATTAAAATTAAACTGGGACGCGGCAACTGGACAGGTTCTGGTTAAATGAAAATGTTTAATTAAATAGTAAAAAATGAGTGCTCTTGCACAAGGAAATTTAACACAAAAGAGACTATACAAGGGCTAGGAAATAACATGTGGCAACATGGCATTAAAGAAATAAAGTCAAAAAAGTCAAAATATAACAAATCACAAATCTCAAATTTCAACTCTAGGTCAACCCAAGTGGTATGAGACCAATCTTAACTAGGCGAACTGATCACTGGTTCACAGCCGCCCTGAACTGTGGACAAACAAAGTATTTAAAGGAAAGCAGGGTTGATTGCTGTCTTCTGATTGGCAGGTTGGGTGGTCTCAGCTCCAGAAAAGGACCAATCCATGACAGGGAAGCGTACACCTGAATTTGCATAGTCAAATTTAAGCAATGCAATGCAAACAAAAAGGCAACCACCAGGGGGTCGTAACAACAGTATAATGGCTATCCAAGCAGTAAACGTTTTTAAACCACGACCCAGACTTGTATCCTTGCCGGCAAGAATTATATTATTTTTCAATACACCACCCGTAAGTGCAGATATCGCAAAGTATATACGGTCCACTCTAACGTTGCCTACCCACCCAGATCTCTTCACCTGCCCCTGCACTTTCACCCAGATCTCCTTCACCTGCCCCTGCACTTTCAATAGGGCTCTGGAACTGCCAGTCTGCTGTAAATTTTTTTTAGATTTTATCCCAGCATTCGCATTCCAGGCCCTTGCGCTGACTTGGATCCACCCAGAGAATACTGCAACACCAACCACTCTCTCAGTCAACCACTCCTTCTCCCACTCGCCCTGCTCGACAGGTTTGCTCCTCTCCATGGGCGTCGTTAGCCCTGTTTTAGGGGGGCTGAAGCCCCCCCTAAATGTTCTTCAGCCCCCCTAAATAATTATGGGGATTATCATCGGGCCGCCGAAGAAAAACGATAATTAATAACAATATTTTATTTCGAAAATTACCGGATGCTCTCGTTAAATGTCGGTCACTTGAGCGTCAAAAATGTAACCCACAAGTTCGAAAAACGAGTAAAAAACTGACGTCTTTGGGAATCGCTGGCTAGCCCCCCCCCCCCCCCCCCCCCCCCCCCGTCGACAGAAAATGCCAGGGGCTAAGCCCCCCCCTTTCTTTCAATCCTAGAAACGTCCCTGCTCCTCTCCCCGCTATTTGCTACTGCCAATAATTTGAATACCATGATGTGATGCTAACTGATCCTATCAGAGCACCCTTAGAATTAGAATCAGAACGGGGTTTATTTGCTATGCAAGATTAACAAACATAGAATTCACTGTGGAAGAAATGAGTAAACATAGAACATATATGTGGCACATATATGTGGCGCTACAGGCCATTCCCCAATTTGCCCATTTGTGTCCATTTTAAAAGTGATATATCCCTTTTGTTTGAAATGTATTACAGATGCCTTATTTGTCACAAAATACAAAAAAGTGGCAAGCCCTTCGATTCTTCTGCAGAATAAAGATTTACGAAAGTTTAACAATGTTCGGTTTAGGCTGAGAAAGCGATTTTGAGTTGAACTACAGGCTCGGATTTTAAATTTGCCTTATGTCAAAGTTGTCATTTCTGCAAGAGCATCCTGTACGGTAGTCAGCTTAGTTCTAAACTGCAGCCGTGGCTAGGTCTCGTTGAAGGATTAATTTCGTACATTTTGGGTTAGAGTCATTGTTCTGTGTGGCCTAGAAGAACCGAGACAATGACAAGGTCTAGAGGCTTGTGTGTGTCAAGGACCCTCGGTAACTAGGTTGTCGGTGGTCTTCAGGTTACTGGCAGGGACAGCTATGGCAAACTGGTCTGAAGTGAGACAGGGACTGAATTAAAACACTGTTCAGTGAAATGTATGAATCAGTACATTATATTTTTTATAGAACATCTGTATTGCAGAAATACAAAACCACCTCATACTGTTCAGTAAATGCTCTTTAATTATTTATGATGTAGAAAACAATACTTTTTTATAACTTTATAACGCTACAGGCCACGCGCCAATTGTTTCAAAAACTGCCCTTTTTAAAAGTGATGCTATTTGTTTTATTTATTTATTTACTTTTTATTTGTTATAGAGGGACAGTATACATTAATTTACATTTTACAGATAAAATGTAAATGCACCCAATTATAGCCAAAAGGCTACTTTCCATTGGTAGTCCCCCTGCCAGAAGGAGAATGGCAAAGTTACCTATCCCCCCCCCCCCCAAAAAAATACAAGCAAAAACAGGCAACAATAAAAAAGAAAAATACAATTATAATATAAAACAGATGCAACCCCTCCCAATCCCCACGCATAACCCCGCCCCACCCCGCCTACTGCTGGCAGCCTCAGTTGTCTATCAGCCATTTATTTAATATGAGTTTAAATGAACTGTAAGAACGAGTCTCTTATGTTTTGTGGTATTGTATTCCACTCAGCAGCGGCTTTATACTGATACTGATATACGACTGACCAAAAGTTGATTTCTTGAAAGGCAGTGCACAATCACCTCTTACAGCCCCTCTAGTAGCACTAGTTACAGATTATCTCAATTGCATGAGGCTGCAAAGTGGTGGTGGGGCTAAAATGTGTCGGATTTTATATACAAGACAACAATTCTTAAAATGAGATTGTTCCTGAACTTAGAAGCCCAGATTTGTTTAATATTGCACAGTGATGAAAAGATCTTGCTTTTTTATCTAGAACTTTGACAGCTTGTTTATATGAAGATAATATTGGCTTTAATGTTATGGAGTTTGCAGTGCCCCATATTGGCAGACAATAGTTAATATGTGATATTAGGAGTGAGAACATGTACATTTTTGCAGCTTCTGTTCACATAATTTCCAAGGTGCCTAGAATTTGCAAGTCTAAAGTTTAAGATCCGACTCATCTTTTTACATGTTGCTTAAAAGTCAGGTTGCTATCTAAAATAATGCCTAAATATTTAAATTAATCTACAATTTGGATTCTCTGTCCTGAAATGAAAATATCAGGCTCTATGTAAGATTTTTTTGTTTTAGAAAAAAACATGGCAACAGTGTTACCTAAAAGTGGACCTAGCCTTGGGGTACCCCTGTTACAAGATCTTTAAAAACAATCTAGTATTTTGTATTTTAACACATTGAGAGTTAGTGGTAAGATATGACTTAAAGCAGTTAGATGTATACTGAGACAAATTTAACTGAGCAAATTTAGACTGTAGAATATTATGATGAACTGTATCAAACACCTTTCGTAGATCCAAAAATATTGCCCCAACCACACCCCCTCTGTCTATGAAAGACTTAACTCTTTCAACAAAATAAACAGTTACCGTTTCTGTTGAATCTTGTGCCCTAAATCCATGTTGCATCGGATGTAGTAGTTGGCTAGAATTTAGATGGCAAATTAGTTGGTCCGCCACTAACTTTTCTATAACTTTGGACACGACAGGGAGGATAGTTATTGGTCTATAATTTGAAACCAGCTGAGGGTCATCATTCTTAAAGATTGGAACAACCACAGCAGGCTTCCAATATTGGGGGAAGCTCCCTTGCCCCTGAGTCAGAGAAATATTTACAATATGAGTGATTGGTTTAATCAATGAACTGGCACATTCCATGATCATAGTCCATTTCATATACATCTTTTGAAGATTTAGGTTTGAGTGAATCAATCACTTTTAATACTTGCGTTTCAAAATTGAGGATGTGTCCTGGCATTGGTTCCTTGACATCATATTGCTGGTGCAAGGAAAAACTATTGACAATAGTAGCTACAGAATCTACAAAATAGTGATTTAATGCTTGAGCTACATCTATTGCCTCATTTGTTAGAGTGTCATTAATCCTCAGTTCGATCTGTTTTCTCGCATTGTCTTGTCCAGATAGTGTCTTTATTTGCTGCCATGTCATTTTAGAGTTTCCCTCACTGTTTTTAATTGTCTCAAAAAAGTAGTTTGCCTTGGCATTTCTAAGTTATTTTGTCACTTTATTCCTAACTGATGTAAATTTAAGCTTGTCAGTTGTCAATTTAGACTTCAGTGATGCTTTTAGGATCTGATCTTGTTCCTTCATCATTTGAAATATACTTTCATTTATCCATGGCAGGGGAGCCCTTTTGTTTTTATTTCTTTGATAATTGTTTGCAGTTCATCCACTAACACTATCCATTTTTCCCAGAAGGTTGTTCTGGGAGAGAAAGTTTGACAGTTGGTTGGATACGGCGCGCTAAATTGTTTTAGAAAAGAAGGGTAGCAGTGAGACCGGTCTGTAGTTCTGGAGGATGACATGGTTTTTTGAGTAAGGGTTTAACTATGGCCTGTTTGTATGATGAGGGAAAAGTGCCAGAGGTGAGTGAGAAGTTGAGGATATGGAGAAGGAAAGGTGTAATAGAAGGAGATATGGTTTGGAAAAGAGGGGAGGGGATTGGATCAAGGGGGCAAGAGGTGGGGCGATGAGTTAGAATGAGGTCAGACATGCCTGCTTTGGATAAGGGGGAGAAGGAGGAAAGAAAAGTAGAGGGGTCAGACAAGGCGTGGATGCGGTTAGGCAGAGTGGGTTCAGGGAATTGACTGCTGATGTCTGCGATTCTATCCCCAAAGAAGCGGGAGAAGTCGTCTGCTGCGTAAAGATCAGATCATAGCCTAAACCATAGGTTGGCAATAGGTGGCCCGCGGGCTAGATGTGGCCCGCAAGCAAAAACATCTGGCCCGTGAGATTGTTTGAACTAGAGAATGAAAATATAAAATATACTTTTTTTTTAATCGGACTGCCAGTCTCAAAAATGCTCTTTATTTGGAAACTTCATTTTCCAGAACAAAAAAATGTCCTCAATCTAAATGCTTATTTGTTTTATCTGGATATGAGAGTGAATAAGAACATCAGCAAGGTGCAGCGTGAACGCTAAACATGGAAAAACAAATGAAGTCAGTAGACAGTACCTGGTGCTGAAGTTCCAAACTAGTCCCTAAATCACAAGTTGTCATTGGACAAAAAAGCACATAAGCTTCATATTATTGTGAAAATTAAAACAGGGCTTCTTTCAAACGGCCAGACTATAAAACTGTGAAAAGTAAAACACTGAGTTTTTAGCGTGCGTGTTATTTAGGCCTTTATATATGACGGTGGTGGCACCAAAAATGTAAACTGATAACAATGCATTGCACTGTCAAATCAGAGCAAATCAGAGCAAAAAAGGAACAAATCCACTGAATCTGAATCCAGAGATTTTTTTGCTAATGCCATTTTCGGACAGCTAACAGCAACAAGTGGAAAGGATTATTTTAAAAAATCCAAGCGGCATATAATTAATAGCGCCCCCAATGGTCAGTCCACAAATGTAACCTACATCAGCCCGCTTGAATGTCGCAGTGCGTCTGCGCTGTCATTTCCAGAGCGCCTATCATTTTCATTATCACCCCTTCCCCTATTAATTTATTATATTAGCCATTGTTTCGGTTGTGGCCCGCCATGTAATGGCTTGGAAAATATCTGGCCCGAGGTCAAACTTAATTGGCCCCTGGCCTAAACGATGATAAGGGAAAAAATTGATGCACCTAAGAAAATAGTCAGTCTGATCAAGGGGAACCCTTGTTTTATTCGGATTCTGTACTTGTCATCTTGAAGTCAAATAAAACTTGGGTTCCACACCACAATTGGACTTAGTGATTTCTCACTCAAAACAGAACTCTGGATATTTACCACCACCAAATGATACCATTTTATACAAAGAAAACATCTTTATCAAATGTAACACGACACCACATCCACAATCTTTTTCATTTAGACAAAAGATTAGTTGTCAAATATCATTATTGTTTTCAGTAAAGTCTAATTGACTGGACTGTGGTCTCAGCCTTGATAACTTGTCAAGTAGCCCTGATACATTACATTTAAATGTATTAAATCTATTACTATTACATCTATTGTTCTTTTTAAATTGCTACATCTATTGTTTTTTTTATTGCTATTGATTACAATACATTCTTACATGTAATGTATACATATACATTCTTGATGTATTCTTTTATCTCATTTGTGTACAGTGTCCTTAAGTGTTTAGAAAGGCACTTTCCAAATAAAATGTATTATATGATTATTCATTTAGCAGACGCTTTTATCCAAAGCGACTTACAAGAGAGAGCTTTACAAAAGAGCATCGGTCACTGAGCATAGCAACGTGATAGACCCCAAACATAGTGGGCATCTAGATTACAAAACATACATCATGAAAACCAATGAGTGCCAAGGAAAGAACTATAAGAGTATTCAGCTGAACATTTTACAAGTTTGAGGTGAGCCTCCACCGGACAGTCGTCTACCTGTGGCGTGAGAAATAAAGCAACAACAACAACAACACAACAATAGCGAGTTTCTGAACAACAGTAACAACAAGTGATATTTCTGGTTGCCATACTATTTTTAATATTTCTAAGTGCCGTAAAATTCTCGGAATAAGTGGTTTTGAGCCTTTTCTTGAAGGCTCGATACACAACTATGATTCAGATTCAGATTACTTTATTTATCCCGGGGGAAACTCCTTCGTAGCAATGGCACACAGTCTCGCAAAGCACACAAGGGTAAGGGTGTGAGGTAAAAGATTAGAAAGTGTACACAGAGATAGGGGGGTGAGGGGCAATAACAATAAGTAAAAACGGTAGGTGAGGTGAATCCACACAGGGGGGGGGGGGGGGGGGGGGGTAGAGGATTGGATAAATGATTATGTACAGACTATACAATTACAATTATACAAGTATTGGTCTTGTAGAATATTCAGGATGTACAGGATTTACAGTTTTTTTTTCAGAATATACAGCAGAATATACAGGATATACAGGATAGAGTGCAGGTTACAGACTATACAATTACAGTCTATACAATTAAATTACAATTATGCAAGTATTGGTCTTGCTGAATATAAAGTGTTATGTCAGGATGTACAGAATATACATAGTTATATTACAGTTGTACCAGAATATTGCCAAATATGCATTGTTATGTTACTGAATGTTGTGTCAGACTATTGCCTAATGTCCATTGTTATATCACCGGATGTTATGCTATGTCACAGAATATACAGTTGGCTTATATACTAATGTTGTGAGGAATTGTAAAGTTTGATGGTCACAGGTAGGAATGACTTCCTGTGGCGCTCCGTGGTGCTTTTCGGGAGGATGAGTCTCCCGCTGAAAGTACTCCTTTGTCCGGCCAGCACATTGTGGAGTGGGTGGGAGCTACTGTCAAGGATGGAGTGAAGTTTGGCCAGCATCCTCCTCTCTGACACCACCGCCAGAGAGTCCAGCTCCACCCCCGCAATGTCACCGGCCTTCCAGATCAGTTTGTTGAGCCTGTTGGCATCCGCTGCCCTCAACCTGCTGCCCCAGCAGGCAACAGCATAGAGGATAGCACTGGCCACCACAGACTCATAAAACACCCTCAGCATTGTCCGGCAGACGTCAAAGGACCTCAGCCTCCTCAGAAAGTAGAGGTGGCTTTGGCCCTTCTTGTAGACGGCTTGAGTGTTCTTTGCCCAGTCCAGTTTGTTGTCCAAGTGAACACCAAGGTACTTGTAATCCTCAACGGTGTCCACACTGACCGCCTGAATGGAAACAGGGGTCACTGTTGTCCTGGGGCCCGTTCTTCGTACGTCGCTTAATACATCCAAGATCAAATGACACATCCAAGATGATTTCATCCTGCTAATCGTGATCCGGCTAACTGGGTTCTTTGAACAAACCTGTTGTGTATGATTAGTATCACTGGATTTAGTTATTTGAGATAATTGCCTGATCATGTGTTGGCTTAAAAGGGGATATGTATCGATAGTAGAAACATTTATCAGCAACGCTGCTATTGGCTGTTCAGCATGGCCAAAGAACGTGCCCACTTTTCCTCCCAATCAGAACAAGAGCTTTTAATGGAAGGTTATGCCGAATTTGAGTCGTTATTTAAAACGACAGGGAACACCTCAAAGTCTGCAAATGCCAGGAGAGTAGCTGGCAAAAAGTAGCAGACAAATTAAAGTAAAAGTGAAATACAAGAATATTCTACAAAATGGTATCCTTTAATTCATAGTGTCTTTATTTTTAAAAGCCACTTATTTTCCCTCCCTTTTAAAAACCACTGTTAAATGATGTGTTTGTCTATTTATAACAGCCACAAAGAAAAAGACTGAAAAAACTGTATCTCTCAACAATTACACTTTATCCCGCAATACCCGATTAATTTGAAAAGCTCTGCGAATTATTCTCCCACCTTCCGCAAGAGGTTGCTCGCGTATGGCTGCGACATACTTCCCTATCTCCTCCGCTTATAAAGCCTCGATCTAATCTTGTTTACATGAAGTAAACCTGCTCCCGAGCAGGTTT
The DNA here is from genome assembly GCA_030340685.1 of Protosalanx chinensis. NCBI lineage: Eukaryota > Metazoa > Chordata > Actinopteri > Osmeriformes > Salangidae > Protosalanx > Protosalanx chinensis. Next base: position 12,211,964 of record CM059319.1, read on the forward strand.
GAACTTACGGACCTGTTGCTATGACGACAAGTCTAGGATGAGCTTCGAAGAACCAAACGATCCAAGATCATGCCAAATCGTCAACAATCAAATCCAGCTAACTGAGTTAGCGACGTACGAAGAACGGGCCCCTGGTCCTTCTCAGGTCGATGACCAGCTCCTTGCACTTAGCCGCATTAAGCTGCAGATGATTCCGCTCACACCATGTGACAAAGTTCCCCAACACAGTCCTGTACTCGGCCTCCTCCCCATTGCTGATACAGCCAACCACAGCAGAGTCATCAGAGAACTTCTGAAGGTGGCAGGACTCTGTGTGGTAGCTGAAATCCATGGTATAGATCAGTGATACTCATTGCGCGGCTCGCAAGCCACATGCGGCTCGTAAAGCTTTAATTGGTGGCCCGCACTGGCATACTAGCTTATAACAATATGGTAACACAGCCACACCAAAAAAAACAAACAGTAATAACTATCAATTAAGTAATTTTCTGCGGTATCGCGTGTATACGGCCGCCAAACCCGCGCGCCGTTACGCACCAAGTGGGGATTGACGACGGACAGAGGATGGAGCAAGCCAGCTTCAGCTGCGCGCACAATGGGTCGTTTTTTAATGAAAAAAGGGCGAAAACCAGCAGTAACACCAAACGAAAATCCGCATGAAGACGACGAAGAGGGGGCGAGCAGGACAATCGAATTCTTATTTATTCTTCATGGCATGATTCATCTGTGCTTAATATGCAAACAAACCCGCGCCTGTTTCAAACGAAGCAACTTGGAGCACCATTTCAAAACTGCGCATCCGCCTGGCAGTTAAATAAGCAAGAGTAAATTAGCGCAGCTCACTGCTTTACTTTGTGAACAGCAAAATCTTATCCACATGACAACCTCCACTGCAGAGCGTTGCAGAGGCATCTTTTGAGATGGCTTGGATTTTGGCGCGGGCCAAAACACCGTTCTCAGACTCATAAATAGTCATATTTAATAGTGGGGGTGCGAGCCAGCCAGCCAGCGATTCCCAAAGACGTCAGTTTTTTTACTAGTTTTTCGAACTTGTGGGTTACATTTTTGACGCTCAAGTGACCGACATTTAACCGAGAGCATCCGGTAATTTTTCGAAATAAAATATTGTTATTAAGTATCGTATTTCTTCGGCGGCCCGATAATAATCCCGATAATTATTTAGGGGGACTAAAGAAAATTTTAGGGGGGCGCCCCTGGAGTACCACTTCTGGAGTTTGGTTTCTGAAGCAGACTTTCCCAGTTTGAAACCACTTGCACAGAAAGTGATGAGTTTCTTCATGAGCACATACACCTGTGAGTCAACATTTTCAACCGTGAACACTATCAAGAGGAAACAGAAAAACGGACTCATCTTGAATGCCTCACTGTGATTGCAACAACAAACTACAAATACAACATTAAGAAAGTCAAGGACATGCATGTCAGTTTCCGCTCATCGCAGTATTAAGATAAATACGGTCTTAATTAAAAATGTATTGGCTGTGTTGTTTCTTTTTTTGTGGGATATGGAATTTATATGTAGAAGTTAACATTTGCAAAAGGGGGTGTGTCTTAAAGGTGGCTCTTCCCTTGATTTTGCTCGGCCAATGTGGCTCTTGTGAAATTTTTTTTGAGTATCACTGCACTAACCCATCACAACCCCATGGACTCACCCTCACCGATCCCCCGAGCACACCCCTTGCTTTCACACCTAGCCAGGTGAAGAGAGAGCTGAGGAGGATCAATGCACGAAAAGCAGCTGGTCCGTATGGTATCAGCCCCAGGCTCCTGAAATCCTGCGCGGACGAACTGTGCGGGATCATGGGGCAGGTCTCAGCCTCAAGCTGAGTATGGTACCACAGCTCTGGAAGACCTCCTGCTTGGTACCAGTGCCTGAGACACCGCGGGCTAAGGACCTCAGCAGCTTCAGGCCAGTGGCTCTTACATCACACATGATGAAGACACTGGAGAGGCTGATTCTGGGCCACCTCCGCTCTGAGGTGAGCTCAGAAATGGACCCGCTTCAGTTCGCTTACCGACCTGGAATCGGGGTGGAAGACACATTGATCTTCCTGCTTCATCGTGCTCTCACCCACCTGGAGAGGCCTGGCAGCGCTGTGAGGATTACATTCTTTGACTTCTCCAGCGCGTTCAACACCATTCAGCCAGTGCTTCTGAGGGACAAGCTAGTGCGGGCTGGTGTGGATATACCCCTGGCCGACTGGACCCTGGACTACCTCACAAACAGACCCCAGTTTGTGAGAACCTGGGACGGTGTGTCTGATCTCCTGACCTGCAGTGTGGGAGCCCCACAGGGGACGGTGCTAGCGCCCTTCCTATTCAACTCTACACTGCTGATTTCAGCTACAACTCAACTCAACTCAACAACTCCTGCTCAAGTTTTCTGATGACTCCGCCATCGTCGGCCTGATCAGCGACGACAATGACACGGAGTACAGGCAACTGATGCAGGACATCGTAGACTGGTGTCAGCCGAACCACCTCCTGTTAGATTCAAACTAAATCTATATGCGCACAAGAAAGGAGACAAAGGTCTAAAATATACTCATGAGGAGACCAGCAGATATGCGCTTATGGCAATCCCAAATCTGATCTGGCCCACATCTCTCTGGTACCTCGTTTTATTACATCAGTTCACAAAGTATCAGTCTTCACACAATCATAGTACATCAATCAGAATAAATGTCATTCAAGAATGTTCTTGTGGAAGCCTATTTTTATGGCTTGTTTGTTTTAAGCCTGGTCCTCCTCAGGACACAACCCCAGTCCTGCAGATCATCAGTCAAATGGTAATCTCCAGGTCAACTTCTGCAAGACAACTCAAGGCACATACAAAAACTACAATTCTATAAATTCTATGAAAGTTGTATAAGCAAATATAAGATAACTAAAATTATTCTAACACCTCCTCATCAACGCGGGCAAGACCAAGGAGATAGTGGTGGATTTCCGTAGTCGCCGACCTTCCCCCCCCACTGGTGAACATCCAGGGAATGGACATTGAGAGAGAGGAGTCCTATAAATACCTGGGTGTTCACCTGAACCACAAACTGGACTGGACTCACCACACTGACGCGGCATCACTGAGAGGGAAAGGAAGAAGCTGGACAAGGTCATCAAGAAGTCCAGCTCAGTCCTGGGCTGCCCTCTGGACTCAGTGCAGGTGGTGGGTGACAGACGAGTCCTGGCAAAGCTGACAACTATGCTGGACCACGAGTCACACCCCCTGCAGGACTCACTGTCCGCTCTGGAGAGCAGCTTCAGCAATAGGCTGATTCACCCTCGGTGTGTGAAGGAGAGATTCCGCAGGTCCTTCCTTCCTGCTGCTGTCAGACTGTTAAATGATCACTAAACACTGCTGTCCATAGCCACTATCATGTGCTACATCATTATTATTATAACTATTATCATCACTACCTCACCACCATGCATTATTTATTTTATTACTTTCATTACTTTTATTACTTCACTTACATGATCAAGAAGGCTCACCAGCGTCTCTTTTTCTTGAGAACACTAAGGAAACACCACCTGTCCTTAGCTGTCATGGTGAACTTCTACCGCTGTGCGATCGAGTGCATCCTGACAAACTGTGTTACAGTGTGGTACAGGAACTGCACAGTCGCAGAGCGCAAGGCACTGCAGCAGGTGGTGAAAACGCCCAACGCATCACTGGGACTATTCTTCCGTCTTCCTCTGGACATCCAGGATGCGCCGGGTAGAACGAGCGAGTGCTGCTCGGGTGGCCTTCCATACCGCTTTTATTCGGTGGTGTGCAAGGACTGAAGGTACTGTGGCCTCACGCTCCTGGGTGGGGAATAAGGGAGGTTGAAACCCATTAGCAGCCATGAATGTAGACATACCTGTGGCTGAGCTGACGAGGGAGTTGTGGTCGTATTTAATCCATGGCAGCTGGATGCTCCATGAGCAGGGATGCCTGGCTGAGACACACCAGAGAGCTGCTTCCAAGTCCTGATTTGCCCGCTCTGTCTGGCCATTGGATTGAGGGTGGTAACCGGATGTTATGCTGGAAGTTGCTCCACTAGCTCTGCAGAAGGCCCGCCACACTTGAGAAGTGAATTGTGGTCCTCGGTCAGAAACTATGTCCACTGGGATACCATGAGTTCTAAACACTTGTGAAACAAGGAGATCTGCCGTCTCGAGCGCAGAAGGTAATTTAGGGAGTGGGACAAAATTTACAGATTTAGAGAATCGGTCAACTATGGTGAGGATGACGGTGTTACCTCTAGATGGTGGTAAGCCAGTGACAAAGTCAACAGCTACGTGGGACCACGGACGGCTGGGGATGGGTAGTGGATGTAATAGACCAGAGGGGTATTGCACAAAAGTAGAATAAATAAATCCAGGATAACTGAGCCAGCGCGGCTTGACCTAGTCTGGTGAGTGCATCCTGGCTTAACTGGTTGCCCGTTTGCCAAGCCAGGATGAAAGGGCGGCGACCTTGCGATCGCTCACAGAATCCCCGATCAGAACATGGACAAGAGTCATACAACATATTTCACGGCCGCAGAACAACAGCTCCTGATGGAGTTTTATGAGGAGGAGAAGGATATTATTAAAAAAGGCAAAACTCAAGTCATAATCAAAGAATTGAGAGAATAAGCCTGGCAGACAATAGCGGACCGGCTTAATGCATTCATATATTTTACAATCCTCTGGAGCTGTCATAATTGGGCTACAATTAAGCATGTCCATAAGTTTAACTATTTCTGCGAATGTTACGTACGTGTACAGTACATATTACAGTAAACTTTATTGATGCACAGGTAGAGAAGAAGCGGAGAGACTGTTTGGCCAATCAGAATGCAGAACAAAATACACGTGGCAAATCCGTGAAGTAGCGGAAAAACGTGAACCGTGATATCACGAGGGTTCACTGTACTGAACCGTGATATCGCGAGGGTTCACTGTACTGAACTGTGATATCGTGAGGGTTCACTGTACTGAACCGTGATATAGCGAGGGTTCACTGTACTGCAATAAAACACATCTTTAAGATATAGCGAGGGTTCACTGTACTGCAATAAAACACATCTTTATGATATAGCGAGGGTTCACTGTACTGCAATAAAACACATCTTTATTAAACTTCTGACGGCAGTTTGACAAGCAGTCTTCATCAGCATATCAATATAACACTTGGCCAGAGTCATAATAATACCACTTAAATCAATATAAAAAGACTGTTGTAGATTTAAATTAAAAGAGAAATGACAATATACTCTATATATGTAAATTTTGTATGCAGTGTATTTAAAATGGTGCAACATATTTAAAAAGATAATCGACATGAATTCCTCACAGGATTGACGGTGGAAATACAGGTGAATAACTAGGAATAATCTTAGCCGTGGGCCAGTTCTTTTTACGTTGCTAACTCAGTTAGCCGGATTTGAGTGTTGACGATTTGGCATGATCTTGGATCGTTTGGTTCTTCGAAGCTCATCCTAGACTTGTTGTCATAGCAACAGGTCCGTAAAATCAAACCTGCTCGGGAGCAGGCTTACTTCATGTAAACATGATTAGATTGAGGCTTTATAAGCGGAGGAGATACGACGGAAGTCAGTCGCAGCCATTTCTTGTCCATGTTACGCGAGCAACCTGTTGCGGAAGGAGCGAGAATAATTCGCAGATCGTTTCAAATTAATCGCGTATTGCGGGATAGACAGGATCCTTTAGCCCAGCGTGAAAATGTCATTATTGAGAGATAACGTTTTTCCCGTGCGGGTGTTATTTACTTAATTTGTTGGAACCACAAATCAAGTGTTCTACACAGAGGAGTAACTGCACAGATGGTGTGCATTGCCCTTAGATTTTTTGCCAGTGGCACTTTTCTTTACACTATTGGGGATGCAGAAAACGTAGCAAAAAGTGCTGTCTGTCGTGCCATTCGGAAAGTGTACCTGGCACTCAAGCTGTTATTAGTTTTTTTTTTGTTGTATTCCCAAGCCACTTAAGGCCCCAGGTTGTAAAGCAGAATTTTTTCGCTATTGCAGGTACATTTATTATTGTAAATGACATGCAATCATGACCATGCCAAAAAGTATGACTAACAGTATGTGTCATTCAGGCTTCCCTAACGTGATTGGTGCCATAGACTGCACTCACATACCCATCAAGGCCCCACCTGGCCCAAATGAAGGAGATTTTGTAAACCGAAAGAGGGTTCACAGTGTAAATGTGCACGTAATTACTGTTACAATTTATAATATTCCAGATGAGTAATTTATTACATAAAGAAAGGAATGAAGTCAAAAAGTAGTGACTGACTAAAATCTCACGGATGGTGTGTGACTCTATGTACCTAATAAATGTGGAAGCAAAATGGCCAGGATCTGTGCATGACTCAAGAATTTTCAGAGTCACATTTATGCACATTCTTTGAACGTGGTAAGGGAACATAAATGTCAAGCTCACAGTATTACACACACACTTATGCTGAGCCTAACGAAACTGTATTTTTCCATTATGCAGGGGATTTTGACGGTATCCTGCTTGGGGACAGGGGCTATGCCTGCAGGCAGTATTTCATGACACCCTTCCCTGACCCAAACCCTGGACCACAAACCCGCTACAATGCAGCTCTAGCCAGGACAAGGGCACGCATTGAAATGACCTTTGGGCAACTAAAGGAAAGATTTCAGTGTCTGTAAAGTCTGAGGGTTGCACCTGACAGGGCCTGTGACATCATTGTTGCATGTGCTATATTGCATAACATCGCCACCATCAGAAAGGAGAGGATCTCTGTGATGGGAGTGCAGCCTGATGATGACCTCCAGCCAGTGTACTTGGACCAGCCTAGTGGAAGAGCTGCATGGGACAGAATTGTGGAACACAATTTTTGAATGTAAAATAAAACATCAGTCCCCATATGATTTTCTTGCTTTATTGCTCACAATCGTTGTGTTATGCTTTTATTGCTCTTCCCTTGGCACTTATTGGTTCTCACAATGTATGTTTCACGATCTAAAAGCCACCTGTGTTCTATCACGTTGCTATGCTCAGTGACCGATGCTCTTTGTAAAAGCTCTCTCTTGCAAGTCGCTTTTGATAAAAGCGTCTGCTAAATGAATAAATGTAAATGTAAATAAAAGACGACAAATATGCTTAGTTCCCGGAATTTTATTTAAACAATTCTTTATAAAGAAAAGCCATCAAGTCATCTTTTGCCTGCAATTTGAGATAGTAGTATTGGTGACTTTACATAACTATGAGGCAAATGGTGGATTAGCACTTACTCTGAAGCTCCTTTTGAAGCAACTCTATCTCTAGAGCAATTTTCTTTTCTTCAAGTTGTCCAACTCAATTTCTCAGATGGAGAAATTATTATTTCCAATGGAAATAAATGGGTGTTGCAGAGTGTTGCACTTTCTTCCCTTTATGCAAGTTAGTACACAACTTACTGCATATGCTTCAGCCACCACTTGCATGGGAACAGGTAAAAGTGTTGGTGTATTATGTAAAACTGCAAAAAAGAGGGGGGGGGGGGAATTTTCATTACAATTAAAAAATATGTGATCAATAACTCAAGGCAACATATTTTCTATTAACTAAAAGTTTAGAAGTTTTCACTTTGGATTATACTTCATTTAATGCAGCATTATTGTACAATGTACTAAGAGAATGGAAAGCTCATTTAGCCTACGAGTAATGAAGGTGTTGCTGCTACTAGTCCCCATCCTTGGGTCTGAGGAAGCGCTGCCCCCAGGGATGCCCTCCACAATGGTGCGGTTTTCATTAAGTCCAAGTACCAGCTCCTCTGCTGGGGTATATTGTGGTGGTGCAGGACCACCACCTGGTTTCTTTCAGCCTTTTTCTTGGTGGCTGTTATAAATAGACAAACACATCATTTAACAGTGGCTTTTTAAAAGAAAACAGTATAAATTAAAAGCTACCATTTCGTAGAATATTCTTGTATTTTACACTTTTACTTGTTCCCATGTTCTAGTGGGTCCAGTGGTGGCTCTGACATTAAAGTAAATATTAAATGATTAAAATCTAAAAACACATACTGTAGAAAATGATAGAAACATCTATTATGGACAACACTAACGCATTTAATTTGTCTTTAATTTGAGAAGGCTCACCAGCGTCTCTTTTTCCTGAGAACACTGAGGAAACACCACCTGTCCTCAGCTGTCATGGTGAACTCCTACCGCTGCGCAATCGAGTGGGCTGAAGCCCCCCTAAAATGTTCTTCAGCCCCCCTAAAATGTTCTTCAGCCCCCCTAAAATGTTCTTCAGCCCCCCTAAAATGTTCTTCAGCCCCCCTAAATAATTATCGGGATTATTATTGGGCCGCCGAAGAAATGCAATAATTAATAACAATATTTTATTTTGAAAAATGACCGGATGCCCTCGGTTAAATGTCGGTCACTTGAGCGTCAAAAATGTAACCCACAAGTTCGAAAAACAAGTAAAAAACTGACGTCTGACGAATCGCTGGCTAGCTCGCTCGCATTTCCCTTCGTTTGTACCTATAATTTACACGCAAACGGAGAATTCGCCTCTGAAAAAAATCTTTCTGCTAAAGCGGAGATTCTGGAAAACTGCGGATTTGCGTTTGCGTGTAAAGGGAGAAAACTGAGTTTTAGGCAGCTGATGCCCCGAAATGAGAATTCTGATTGGCTTGCAGAGCGCCTAGACCAGACCGCCCAGGCTTGGCGCAGATATGAGGGCGCTCGAGGGCGTATTTATCCGGGTTGATGTAAACAAAAACTTTTGGGAAAACGGAGGGAGGGAAATATTCGTTTCTCAAAATACCCGGCTACGTGTGCACATAGGGTAAGACCAGTAGACTGAGGAACAGCTTCTTCCCCAGAACTGTGTCACTTTTGAACTCCACCCAGTGCTAACCCCTACCTCCCTTTATTTACATTTTGCATTTATATTTATTCATTTATATATTTGCACTATTTTCTGCATTCAGTGCACGGTGGGGGTGCACGGTGGCAGAGCGGTTAGTGCTCTCGCCTCCCAATAAAGGAGATCATGAGTTCGAATCTTGGGCCAGACCATGATCTCTCTGGGTGGAGTCTGCATGTCCTCCCTGTGTTAACGTGGGTCCTCTACGGGCACTCCGGCTTCCTCCCACTGTCCAAAGACATGCATGTGGTAGGTTAATTGGACATTGTGTGGAAAGAATTGTCCCTAGCGTATGACTGTGTGAGTAAATGGTTGTCTCTATTGGCGCTTTTCCACCGCATGGTATCCAGCTCGCCTCGACTCGCATTTTTGGCGTTTCCACCACAGTTCCATGGTACCTGGTACCTGGTAGCGGGTACTTTTTTAGTACCTTCTCGCTCTAGGTACCAAGCGAGCTTAAGTCGAGCTAAAAGGTGACGTCGGCAGACGGCCGGCCATTGATTGGCCAGAAAGTGTGACGAAGTCACGAGAGCGACTTAAAGCAACAGCGCCGCAGCTAATACTTATTACTATCAGATACAGTCCATTACACCAACAGTCTACAAGCTTTTTGAACTTTATTTTTTATTTGGAAATGTTTATGAACACATTCATATTCTGTACATACATGTTAGAAAACATAGCAGGAGAGCAGCTTCAGCAATAGGCTGATTCACCCTCGGTGTGTGAAGGAGAGATTCCGCAGGTCCTTCCTTCCTGCTGCTGTCAGACTGTTTAACAATAATCACTAAATACTGCTGTCCATAGCCACTATCATGTGCTACACCTTTACCATTATTATAACTATTACCTTCACTACCTCACCACCATGCAGTATTACTGTGTATTACTGTTTATTACTCTTTTATTGTATCTATATCTGTATTATATATTTTTTGCTTTTATTACTTACCTCACTCACGTGCAATACTCATGTTATATTCATACTCTGTACTAAGTGCAATATTTCTACTTAACTTGCTTACTTTTTGCAATACTGTAATGCTGTAAATCTCCATTCTCCAAAACTGTCTATATGTCTATATGTCTACCTAACTTATATTTTTTTATCATACTCTTGCAAAATACTGTAATTCTGTATCTCAAGTGCAATAACTGCCTGCATGTCGACTTGTCGACTTAACTTACTTATTTTGTACACTGGAACACTTAACCAGACTACTTAATTACTTTTTATTTATTTTTTTATATCTGTAGCAGAGTCTCCACAACCATTCCTTTGTCAGTGAGACACACTGACGAAACCAGGGTTATGGATTTCCAAACCAGTGCTGAAAGGTCAGGCAGGCCTTTGGTTCACAAGTCTGAACAGAGGATTTATCCCAAAACAGACATTTAATGGATTACAAACATCTCACAAAGACAATACTGCTTATTGGACACTAAAAGGATTGGAACTGTGTGAATTTCTCTTTAAATGTGTTTTAATGTAATCCCTCGGTTTTGTTACAATAGATCTCAAGTCAGCATCAGTCATGTGTGGCAGACACGGCCAAAGTTCATTAATCAAGACATATGTCATTTAAGAGTGTGCTTGTGGAAGCTTGTTCTGTGATGTACTCAGTTTGTGTGGACACAACCCTGATCCTGCAGATAATAAACCACTCTGGTTTATTTCCACTCCAAGTCATTCTCTCTGCATGGGACCATCTTCAGATAAGGAATGACCAAACCCCCTTAGTATAAAAGCCCCAAACCTTGAATCAAACCCTCTCTTTCCCCTGGGTCATTCTGAGGATAGCTACCTCTGATGATCTGTATATTGAGCAACCTCTGGATTTACCTGAACTACCATTCAACGGAACCAAGGACCATCACGGAAGTTAAGGAAAACTTCCTGTGATTTCTTGGACACCACACGGAAGATCAACTCTACCTCTCTTCAACATACGATAGCTGGGAACATCAGTTTAGTCGTCTTTTTGAGACAGAACCTACACCAGAAACTTAAAGAAATATTCAGTGCTTTTCCCTGACTGATCACCGGAGGAAACCACGACCCTGCCTTTCTTCAACTGCTACAAAAGTAACGGACTGACTAATTTTCTTACTGTAGACATTGGCTGTTTGTGAACTGTAAATGTTGTGTTAAGTAGTGAATATTTTAACCTCATGCTAGCACAGTTAGCATCATTATCCCTTAGTCCTGCTCTAGGCCTTCCCAATAACCCCCCTTCTCCTCGTCTTCCCCTGTCTGTTTTTCCATTTGCTTTAAATAAACCTTGTGTGTACAATTCTCGGTCATCGGATCTGCATTAATTTTAAGGAACTGCATGATTTCAGTTTATGAGACTGATCATTAAGAGGCTATTATTTGTTCATTAATCCATAAGGTTTCCCTCAATTCCTTACAAAAAGCGAGGTGGTGCCCCCAGTTTTATTCGATAAGGCAAACAGACATGAGATAAAATTAATACCATTAATTGCAGTACCCTTTTCCACCAGTTAGCTTACCCGCCAGTTAGCCCCGCTACAATATCTGACCTTATCGTGCCCGCCTATTGCTATTGCCATTGTTATTGCTATTGTTATGTTATTGTCATTATGTATATTACCCTGCAACTCTGTGTGCTGTACTTTACCCTGCTGCTGTTGTGAACTGCAATTTCCACCTCCTGGAGGACAAATAAAGGTTCATCTATCTATCTATATCCATATTTTTTTTGTCGTTTTTTGTTTACATACACATACTGCACGAACAACAGTATCCCACCCGCCCCACCCTCTTGAACTAGTAGTACACACACTTAGACTAACAAAAAGTAGAAAATAGAAAAGTAAATACAGTAAAAGTTATAAATAAAATAGTTGGCAAGGTCATCATACTCAGTCGTGCCAAGTGTCACCATGAACCTGTTCACATGCATATTCACCACCCCCCTACATTGTAGGCCGAGATGCCAGCGTCAATCCACACCGTAATTTCACAGACAAAGTATCATGCATACATACGGTACTCTTATCCCCCCAAAAAACTGTATCAATATTGCTATGGGGTATCAGGTATAGCCTTGAGGTTCCCTATGTATTTCAAAATCGGATCCCAGGTGGAGTAGAATTTGTCCCTTGACCCCCTAAGCGAGTATTTAATTTTCTCTAATTGTATAAAGTGCATAAGGTCACACATCCACAAAGATGCTTTGGGAGGCTTTTTTGATTTCCAATGTAGTAATATTCTCCTGCGTGCAAGCAGAGTCACAAAGGCCAATATGTTTTTATAACCGTTTCTTACTGTAGAGTGTCTACGATCTGTGATACCAAATATAGCTGCTGCCGCATTTGGTTGGAAGTCTGTATTGAGCGCCTCAGATATTATTAAAAAAATCATAGACCAGTAGGAGACCAGAGCAGGGCAAGACCAGAACATATGGGTTAAATTGGCAGGGGTGTGGTGGCATCTGTTACAACTAGCATCAGAATCAGGATATATTTTAGCTAATCTTGCTTTGGAGAAGTGAGTCCGGTGTAAAACTTTAAACTGTATTATACTTAATTTTGCACAAGAAGTGCTGTTATTCACTCTTAGTAAAGCACAGTCCCACATGTCGTCTTCCATGCCCCCCCCCAATTCATCCGCCCAGTCCGCTCTTATCTTTGCGATGGTTATGGTTTTAAAAGAAGCTATACAGTCATGTAGTCTAGAAATCAGCCTTTTCGAATTGAATGGGGATTCTAGCAGAGCATCCAAGCCTGACACTGAAGCTACATGTGGGAAGTTGGGGTCATGGCTCATGAGGAAGTGGCGTACTTGAAAATATCGAAACAGGCTAGATCAAGGGAGGCCACATTTTTTTGATAGGTCATTAAAGCTGGCAAATACACAATTTATGTACATATCTTTAAATTTAGAGATGCCTTGTCTCCGCCAAAAAGAGAATGTAGCATCTAATTTAGCTGGGGGGAATAGATGGTTGTTGCATATAGGGCTTAAGCCAAGAGTTTGTTTGAAACCAAAGAACCTTCTCATTTGAAACCAGATCTTCAAAGTATTGATGACCATTGGGTTGTTTGTGAACTGAGCAGTAGAAACGGGAAGACTGGAAGTGACCAGAGCCGTGAGAGACGTTGAGATGCATGATGTAGCTTCATACTGGCACCAGTCTGTATCCGGAGTATGAAGCCAAAACATTATTTTTTGAACATTTGCAGCCCAGTAATAGTAGAAAAGATTAGGAAGAGCTAAGCCTCCTTGTAATTTAGGCCTCTGAAGAAGCTCTAAACGTACCCTAGGGTTCCCGCCATTCCAGATAAAAGAAATAAAGGCGCTATCAATACCTTTAAAGAAAGACCTAGGAAGGTAAAGTGGGATACATTGAAACAGGTAGAGGAATTTTGGGAGCACACTCATCTTGATGCAATTCACTTTACCTGCTAAGGACAAGTGGAGTGTTCTCCATTTTTTTAGATCTAGTTTGACTTTATCAAGTAGAGGAGCAAAATTTTCCTGGTAGAGGTTTTTCATATCTCTTGTGATGTTAATGCCCAAATATTTAAAACCATTTCTAGACATTTTAAACGGTAAAACATTATCCTGGATTTGAAGAGCCAAGTTGTTAACAGGATAGCATTCACTTTTACTAAAGTTCAGTTTATACCCAGAAAATTGACCAAATCTTAACAGAGCTTGGATGATATGAGGTACACTACGAATAGGGTCCGAAACAAATAATAATAAATCATCAGCATATAAACTTAGTCTGTGCTCAACTCCTCCTCTGAAAATCCCACTTATAGATGGCAATGCTTTGAGTGCGATGGATAAGGGCTCTATGGCCAAGGCAGTGGACTAATTGGACATCCCTGACAGGTTGCTCTCGACAGAGTAAAGTACTGTGATTGCCTGCCGTTTGTAAAAACCGAGGCCTTGGGTGAGCTGTAAAGAAGTTTAATCCATGAAATGAAGTTTGGACCATACCCAAATTTCTTTAAACACGTGAACAAATACACCCACTCAACCCTGTCAAAAGCTTTCTCTGCGTCCAGAGATATGACCACCTCAGGCACCTCACCAGACGCAGAGGAGTGAATAATATTCAGAAGCCGTCGGATATTTGTAAAGGAGTGTCGACCCAGAATGAAACCAGTTTGGTCAGCAGAGATCACATCAGTCATTGTGGTTTCTAGGCGTAGGGCAAGCACTTTAGCTAGGATCTTCACATCACTGTTAAGGAGGGAAATGGGTCGATATGAGCCACATTCCGTATTCTCTTTACCTGGCTTAAGCAGGAGAATAATCGATGCCTCAGTGACAGTTTGTGGTAATGACCCACGGGACATAGACTCTATAAACGTATCAAGTAGAATTGGGGATAGTTTCTTAGAAAAGGTTTTAAAAAATTCTATTGGGTAGCCGTCGGGGCCCGGTGTCTTACAACTTTGCATTGCCATCATTGCGTTAATAATTTCAGACAGTTGTAATGGGAGTTCAATCTTTGTCTTATCCGTTACCTTTATGGAAGGAGCTTCAAGGTTGCAAAAGAAATGCTCCATATCAGTTCCATCATTGGTCACCTCTGATGTATAGAGGTTAGAATAGAATGAGGTAAATGTTTCATTAATTTCTCCTGCGTCAGTGGTTAAATCCCCATTCGATTTCCTTATTTGTGAGATTTGTTGAGAGACAGAACGGGCCTTAAGTTGGTGCGCTAGAAGGCGGCCAGCTTTTTCTCCATGCTCATAAGCATATCCACATGATCTTAACAAAAAAAAATCAGTTTTACCGGTTGACAACAGGTTGTATTGAGTTTGAAGGTCAAGCTTTTTTTTATAGAGTTCAGGGGTTGGAGACGAAGAGTACTGAGAGTCTACTGTACTAATTGATTTAATAAGCTGGTCTTGTTCAAGTCTACGCATTTTATTGATTCTTGCTGAATCTCACCTCTGATCACTACCTTCAGTGTCTCCCAAAGCAATGAAGGGGAGATGTCATCTTTTTTATTGGAGACTATAAAGTTGTCAATTTCTTTATTTATCAAGTCGCAGAATGAACTATCAGCCAGCAAGGTTTTATCTAATTTCCAGGGAGGGCGTTCCGGGTTGTAAGGAGGAAACACAAGGTCTAATAAAACAATGGCGTGGTCGGATTCAACTATGGTTAAATAATCAGCTTTTGTGACAAAGGGAAGAAGGCTTCTATCAATAAAAAAGTAGTCTATCCTGCTGTATGAGTGGTGAACCGGGTAAAAGAAGGAGTAGGATTGACCAAGTGGAGAAAGAGAGCGCCAGGGGTCAACACCTCCTATTTGATCCATAAGAAAAGTTAAAGATTTCGCCATTTTAGAAGGATCTGTAGATTTAGGATTAGAGCGGTCCAATATTGGGTTAATTGTGCAATTCAGATCACCCCCTAGAATTAATTGTTGTGAGTTTATGTCTGGTATCAATGAGAAAACTTTACCCATGAATTTATCATCATCCCAGTTTGGGGCATATATATTGACCAAAACGACAGGCTTGTGGAAAAGTATCCCAGAGACCATGACAAAGCGCCCCTGTGTGTCAGAAATAACAGTGGTAGCACTGAACTGGATTTTTTTATGTATCAATATAGCGTTCCCACGCGTTTTGGAATCGAGACTTGAGTGAAACACGTGTCCCACCCAAGCTTTCCTGAGTCTAATTTGATCTTTCAACAACAAATGGGTTTCTTGAAGAAATGCAATTTCACATTTTAAATATTTAAGGTGATTGAATATTCTAGCTCTTTTTACAGGCCCATTTAAGCCTTTTACATTCCAGCTAATAAATCTCACATCAGCCTGTTTTACATTAGTTCTTTGTGTCATGTTTAAATCAGAAAAAGGATAAGATTGTTATAAGAACTGTAATGCAAATAAATGGACACAACAAAGTTGTGTACAGCTACATGGATAACCTCAATAAAAAGGAGCATGATAAAGAAGTAAAGAAACATTAAGAAAACAAAATTGAAAAATGAATTCTAGTGGTGTACCTTCCCCCCATCCCAAACCCCAGACAGACATAACTAACACTAAGCCTATACCTGTTCCTCTCCCTGAGGCAAGCTGCAGGCATAACACTATTTCCAATAACTTCAGGTAGAACATCATCTTCTTGCTTCTAGCTAAGAAGGCTCCCAGTAAAAATTTATAAACAAGCTTTACACAAAGGCCATGAAGGCAAAAGCAGGGCTGGGGGGACAAAAATATTAAGTAATATAAAGTAACAACTAGGTGTAAAAAACAAAATATATATATATATATAAATATACATATGGCACATCCATGTAATGGAAAAGCTATGTGTCCCCCTCCCCTTCTCTTATATACCCCCTAACTAGCCCGAACATAACACGAATGAAAGCAGTATCACAGAGTAACACAAGATCCCTTGTCCCATTTTTTCTCCCTTCTAAACATGTTATCCAAAAACGTAGCGTGGGTGAAAGCGCAGTACCTTTAAATCCAGTGCGTATGACAGAGTAATTGCAAAAGCAGCGTACACAGTAGAGTATGCAATATGTACTGTCCGTCCAGTCCACTTAGTGAGGGTAAGCGCTGCCGAATTCTTACTCTTTAATCTTCTGATCGTAGAACCTCTGGGTCTCATCAGGTGAGTCGAAGGTGAGCACGTCGTCCCCGTGTATCACGCGCAGCCTGGCAGGGTAGATTAGGTGGAACCGAACGTTCTTTTGGTAAAGGGCTTGTTTTATCCCGTTAAATGCAGCTCGCTTTTTGGCGAGAGCTGCGCTGTGATCTTGAAACATCCTTATGACAGTTCCTCCGTACCGCAGTTCGTGATTCCTTGCCCAGCGCAGCGCGGCCTCCTTCTGTTGAAATCGGGAGAAACAAACCAGAAATGTGCGCGGAGGCTTTCCTTGTCCGGATCTGAAGGTCGGGGACCGGTGTGCTCTCTCCAGTTCAGGCGGCGTAGCGAAGACTTCTGGGCCCATCACCTGCATCAATAACTCAGACATGAACTTAACCGGGTCCTTGCCGTCTTCGCTGCCTTCTGGTAAGTGTAGTAAACGGAGATTAGCTCTCCGCGATCGGTTTTCTAGGTCATCGAGCCGGGCCAAGAGAGACTGGTTTTGGGCTTGGAGAGACTCAATGCTAGACTCCGCAGTGCATACGCGTTCAAAGTTATCCCCTGACACTGATTCCACTGAGGCCAGGCGCTGTTGGAATGTGTTCACTGTTGTTTGGAGTGAGTCCAGCGAGGCTTGTAGTGGCTTCGTAGATTCTTGAATCAAAAGGGAAACATCATCCCGTAATGTGGTTCTCTGCTTTGCAAATTCTGCGGCCAGTTGATCCTTAGAAATTACAGCGGTATCCATGGTTGCTTCGAATCCCGAAGTTTTTGTCGCTGTCGAAGGGCTGTTAGCCGAGAACGTTGCTAGCTTACTTGCAGCGCTAGTAGCAGCACGTGTAGTTGGGGTTTGTGCACTGCAACCTGATTTGGCAGACTTCGAATTGTTCATTTTAAGTTGAAGCACTTAATGAAACTCACTAATAACAAAAGCACTGGGAAGAAAGCTTGATCAAAACGAATATAGCAAAAAATTGACCGGGAGCCTTCTCTCGTGCGACCGCTCACCACATTTGCCAACCGGAAGTCCCTACAAGCTTTTTAAAAGTCAGATAATTTACAAAAGACTAGTTCGTCAACATGGCTAAAATTATAATGTGGGTTCTGTCCACTTGTGGGTTGCGTTGGTGTTATTTACGTCGCATACAAAAATACGTCACGGCCTACGTCACGCCCCTTTCGCCGACGACCAGGAAGTACTGTTTGCGGTACTATTTGCAGTGGAAAACCACCCGTGTTTACTACAAACCGAGTCGAGTCGAGTAGAGTCGAGTCGAGTCGTGCTACATTTGCGGTGGAAAAGCGGCATAAGTTGTCTGTCAATGTCTGTGTGATAGCCCTGCGACTAGCTGGCCCCAGTCCAGGGTGTAGCCCGCCTACGGCCCGGAAGTAACTGGGATAGGCTTCAGTCACCCGTGACCCCTAACGGGAATAAGCGGAAGAAAATGAATGAATGAATTCTGCATTCAGCAGAAATCTGTGTGTATCATTTTGCACCATCAGTACCATTTTGCACCACCTTTATCATTTTGCACTATTCCATTTTCAGCATCTGCATATAGTACCGTTTTGCATCTGTACATACAACACTGTACATATTGTAAGAATACTGCCAATACTGTAGAATGTTGTACAATACATCTGTATATTTGTACTTACAAATCACTTACATACTCTGTATATTGTGCTTATGCTACCTGTTTTGCACTTCTGGCTGGATGCTATCTTCATTTCGTTACCCTATACTTGTACGTGTGTAATGACATTAAAGTTGAATCTAATCTAATTTAAAAAGAAGTCAAATATGCACCAGATTATTCTAATGGTGTCTGGCCTATTTCCACACCATTTATAAATAGTAACTCAAATAAATAGTGGTTGTATGGGTACAGGTTTTATAAAAAGAATACCAACTAATTCTTACTCTCCAGGAATTATAATTATAGTCACCAGATAATGGGACTAGTTCAACAACCTATATACATTTTTTCTTCTTTGCTGTCTAAATCCATGGTAAAGATGAAATCAGTAAGATTGGTTGAAGTAAACACCAGGGAATTATGGGCAACCACAAGCACGCCCTTACAGTTTCTCCAGAAATTGTACACATCTACATTAAGTCATTTAGCAGACGCTCTTAACCAGAGCAACTTACAGCAAGTACAGGGACATTCCCCCTGGGGCAGGTAGTGTGAAGTGCCCCGCCCAAGGACACAACTTCATGTAGCCAAAGCCGGGAATCGAACTCAAAACCTTTCGATCGCTAGCCCAACACCTTAATCGCTGAGCCACATCACTCCCAGTATATGACTGTCCACTATATATATTAAATTACAATTGGTTGTGCTATTTCCAAAGGCAAGCATACCCTAATAAAGGTAACTACTGGATTTAGTTGTACTGTTTGGTGTACATTTGCGTATTGACCCCGAGCGATGCGAGCGATTACTAAGTATCTGATTGTCTGACTGGTTGGTTTGTTTTAGATATCATTTATAAAGGCATTCATTGATTTTTCCAGGAGAGAAGAGTGATGACCCCTTATCACCTGATTATGTGCCTGGTGATTGCGAGAAGGATACCTCCCGTCTGACGGGAGTCACAATTAAAAACTGAGCCCTGAAAAGTTTGCTTGGTTACAACAATACGTTTGCTTTCAAATGTATAAAAGATGATTTACTTCCACTGACAACCGAACTGAACATGCCCTAGAAGAAGTCATGATTGCTGACAAAAATAATTGCGATCGCTGTAAGTTTAGAGAGACTAAACTTGCAGTTTCGTATGTTTTGCACTCCCTGCAATGATTCGTTCACTCACTCTTGCCGTCCAGCATGGCACACCTACGTGAGCATGTGACGTAGGTGCAAAAGGTCAATAGAAAAATGGCGGCCGTTGATTTCAATGAAGTTGCTCACCTGGCGCATACGCAGAAAAAGTTTTCTGACTTCCTGGTTTACTTCTGCGGTATGGGGAATGGAATGATGGGAGGCTGATGACGCTCTGGGGCAATGAGAACGAGCAAATTGCGTTCTGGACAAGCGCTGCGCGCTCATGAGTGCTTGTGGAAGAGTTAGGCCCTGTCCCAATACCCGCACTTCCACCCTTGCGCCCCTCAATTGCGCGTTCTCGCTGAAGGGTGCAAGTGTGCAGGGTGTCCCAATTCTCCAGTAAGGTCTTAAGCCCCGCCCTCTCTGCACCCTTGATCCGCACTTCCACGAAGCCTGCATCGAAGCGGACTTTGTCGAAGTGTATTGCCCATAATTCATTGCTGCATGTGACGTTTTCACAAAAAAGGCGGAATATGGCGATGTCTGGTGGTCGGCCCCATACACATTAGATGGTACATATACATGTCTATCGTCGGCCCACTCATGCGGTAAAGTGTCTTACCAAGTAAGGTGGTCAACAAGTTTAATTAGATTTTTGTTGCCCCTGAAAAAGTCAGTTTGTAATGTTTGCTCAGTTGAGTGTTTGTTTTTATTACTTGCTCCAGAATATTTTAGTCAATTTGATTCATTTATATGTATTCAAAGTTGTAAAAAAAGAAATACAATAAACACCTTTTCATCAAAACAATCAAAGGTCTTTTATTTTTTTATTTTGTCACGACAGCGAGAGTCTGACGCATACGTCTTCTTCGATTTCTGAGCTTCTTTCTTCTCAAAATAATAGTTTGGTGCAGCTTTAATATGATTTTCAGCAGCAAAACTGCAAAAACAGCAACCGGTGTCGCCATTTTAGATGTCGTAGTAATGACGCTCTGGCTAAATCGATGACGTAGTCATCACTGTCCCAATTCTGTAATTTTCGCCCACTTTCGAGGGGGCACGGTGGCAGAGCGGTTAGTGCTCTCACCTCCCAGCAAGGAGGTCATGAGTTCGAATCTCGGGTTCGACAATGTTCTCTTTGGGTGGAGTCTGCATGTCCTCCCCGTGTTACCGTGGGTTCTCTACGGGCACTCCGGCTTCCTCCCACCATTAAAGACATGCATGTGCTAGGCTAATTGGACATTGTGACAACAGAATTGTCCCTAGTGTACAGAAAAAGTAGGACTGAAAAAGAAGAAAAAAAACGCTTGTCACCTACACACTTCGAACCCTTCGCGCACTTCTACCACTTCCGCACTTCACAAAAGGGCGCAAGGGCATAGTGCGGGTATTGAGACAGGGCCTTAGACCGGTAATGATGACTCTACACAATCAAATGATGGATTTATAGGACACATCAACCGATTATGTTTTCATACTCATGGTTATAGACTATACAAGGTTAATTTGTTTTGTTTGTTTATTTTATAAGTTTAAGTAAGGATAAAACAAGTCATTTTTATTAAGGTTAATCTAAAATAAAAAATAAGGGATTCTCCACAATACAAGCTGTCATATTTATCAACCAAATGCTGGTAGTCAAATCTGTTTTGTCTATCAATGATCCCGTATGTGATATAGCCTACGACTTCTTGTCAGATTACGTTTTAAGTCCTATCGGTGGCAGTCTCTCAGTATTTCGCGTTATGCAGCTTCTCTGTTTCTTTTACTGCTACGTGATATAGTTTGGATATTACCTGAGTCATGGAAGGAACTCCTGGACATTAAGTGAAATTCCTAGCCTGATAGGTTTTTATAGTCGACCCCAAAACACTGTTTTCTCCTGTAGTGAGATGTCAGAACCTATACTGAGCCACATGCTACTGAATAAATACAAATTCCGTTGTGTGGTGTATATTTAGATGTTCCTATGCAAGGCTTTATAATGTAATAAGTTCAAACTTTTCAAAGTAATAATGTGATTTTACTGAACATTAACTATTTACAATATAACGAACATAACACAACAAAAACAACAGACTTGCGACAGAGTGGGTGAGCAGTGTTCGTTCGCAGCGGGACCGCGCTTGGGAGTGTAGGCACACAGCAGTGACGTCACCATAGAAAATAAGACTTTGGAGGGGCTTTTCTGGCCTTTAGAAAACTTTTTGACCGTTAAAAAAATCCATGACTTAAGAATATGGAATAAAACGATTAGCAATTATTGTGCTTACAGCTGGAGGTGTCCTGAGAACCTTTTTACAGGCTTCTCTTTTACTATAACGGTCTATGGGGAAAAATGCTTTCTGGGCCCCATGTGGATTTTATGTTGCAATACCACGAGTGGCCGCTGGGGGAAATCGGCGTGTCTGCTGAGAGGTAGACCCGGGGCCTGGGTCGAATGCACCTATTGTTTTTGTGTTTCTTAAATAATGCTGTCTATATTTGTAATGTATCCGTGCTAAAGTATAGGTGCAGTTTGAAAAAAATAAAACCTGTAATGTGATTGTTGTAGTGATTTTTTTAAATTCCATGTAGGAACTATCTGTTGTAGAAACTGTGGGAAACGAAACTATTTCCACCGAACAACGGAAGTAGTGGAGGTCGTTGTTTTGTTTGTCAATGAACCAAACTGGTGGAAGTCAAATGTAGAAGTAGAACTGTAGTGA
This sequence comes from Protosalanx chinensis, assembly GCA_030340685.1. Classification (NCBI taxonomy): domain Eukaryota; kingdom Metazoa; phylum Chordata; class Actinopteri; order Osmeriformes; family Salangidae; genus Protosalanx; species Protosalanx chinensis. The sequence continues at coordinate 12,233,958 of CM059319.1, forward strand.
CAAATATTGACATAACTGTGATGGTAAATGCGAAACATTTATGACGTTAAGACTCTTAATGAACTGTCTTTAATAGCATTTCTACTAGACTGTCACTTTTGTGTATACACCTCAGAAAGACAAGACAGTTGTTTGCTGTAGCTAACTACCAAACCTCGAGTGAGAAAGCAGGCGCGCAATGACATGAAAAGATAGTTAATGATAATTACGTTTTGTTGTAGGTAAGCAGCCCTTGTAATATTTGGAAGAACATCAATCTGCATTATGCCTCTGTCAGATTTCTTGGATGCCCTTAAGGACAACCCTTACTTTGGGGCTGGCTTTGGACTTCTTGGGGTAGGCACAGCTTTAGCTGTAGCCAGAAAAGGTGCCCAGGTGGGAATGATCTTCTTTCGCAGAAACTACATGATCACTCTTGAGGTACCAAGTCGAGACAAAAGCTACCATTGGCTATTGAGCTGGATCACCAAACATGCCCAACACACTCAACATCTCAGTGTAGAGACATCCTACATGCAGCATGAGAGTGGAAGGATCAACACCCAGTTTGACTTCCACCCCAGTCCTGGAAACCACATCATCTGGTAAGTCCTACTGCCTTCTAATTTTGATCATGTGGATTGTGAGTGATGTATATACAAGGCAGCACAAATATATAAATATACATATTTAGAGAGATTAAGAATATATAGAAATTAAGATTCAGTCATTTATGAGACGCGCTTATCCAGAACGTCTTACAGCAAGAATAGGAACATTCTTCAGAGGAAAGAGGATGAAGTGCCTTGCCCAAGGACCCAACATAATTTTGGCCCAGCCAGTATTCAAACCAAGAACATTCTGATTACTAGCCTGACTCCCTTACCGCTCAGAAGACACGGGATTCTTTAGATGCAACAACTGGATTTATTCTTTGGTTGATTTGGCCGGGAATACACTCTAAGCCGCTTGCTGTGTACCTATATTCCAATTTCCAAGGCAAAACATTTTCTAACATTATCTCTTGGCAATTTCATGATTGGCTGTTTTACCATTGCATGTTAGATACACCCATCAGAACATCCCTTGATCTTTGACAAGGATAAACGTTTGGCAATAATAACATAGCTGTCCTTGTGTGGACTTTTGACAAACAGGAGAACTGGGGCTTGTGTGTACGGTCTAGACCAGAGGTCGGCAACCCTGGTCCTAGGGAGCCACTGTCCTGAAGATTTTAGCTGTTTCCCTGCTCCAGCACACCTGATTCTAATGAAGGGTCCTTATCAAGCTCTCATAATTACCCTCAATTATAATCAGGTGTGCTAAAGCAGGGAAACATCTACAATCTTCAGGTTAGTGGCTCTCTAGGACCAGGGTTGCCGACCCCTGGTCTAGACGCTAGATGTCAGACAGATATTGTACTATGAACCGGCGCCACCGTGTCTACTGGGCATCAGGTCAGACAGACGTTTTAAAAGAGCTTTGTGTTAATTTAGGACAGCCACATAGAAATACACCCAAAGTGGCCTTCAAACAGTACTCTGGGCCTAATTTGTTTTTCAATATGTTAAATATCTAACACCAACTCCATCAGTACTTGTTACAGTGACAGTGAATTGTGCATAGTGCCTGTCATGCAGCAGTTGATTAAGATGTCAGTGAAACACATAAAGATTTCTTAAACTGTCTTTTTAGTATAGTGCCAGTGATACAATTTAAGTTACAGATTCCTGGAATAACAGATAGGGCCTTTATTTGTCCATTGTTTTCTACATTCTAACAACTAATGTTATGTTGATCAAAAATGACTTTAATCGGTTCTTTGTTAAATTGTCTTCCCAAGACATTTAATTCATAAAAATAAGTACCTGAGCACACATTGGTACAGTGCTTCTACATTTGCAATGTCCTGTCAGTTTTGACGTCAGGAAACAAATACATTTAGACACTATATTGACACTATATCCAGTTTATGTTGTTGTTCTGTTCGGTAGCCAGGCATAAAGCATAAGACCAATCAGAGTGAAGGGGCTGTGATTGAAATAAAGCAAACTATGATGTGGCAAATTATAATTTTGTATGTTGAAATGCTGATCCAAACAACGTCACAAGCAGCACTGCACTCTCAAGACATGGTTTCCGGTTTTGTCTCTGATTCTGTGAAACTAAACTACAGTACTTCTAATTTGTACACAGGCACACACAATTAAGTATGCCTTTTATTAGATTAGATAAACCTTTATTTGTCCTCTAGGGGGGGAATTGAAGTTTACAACAGCAGCAGGATAAAGAGTTGCAGGGTAACTCTGTGTGCTATGCTACAGAACAGTTACATTACTTATATCAGCTAAATAAGTTTACAAAGAAATCTATTTGTCCACTGTCTGGGCTGCAGGTATGGGCACAAGTGGATTCGTGTGGAGAGGACCAGGGAAAAACAGATGGTAGACCTCCACACCGGCACACCATGGGAATCTGTTACATTTACTGCTTTGGGCAGAGACAAACGAATATTCTTCAACATTCTGCAAGACGGTACCTTACTGGACAAAATACATCTTTAATATGATTGCTATAATTCAAAATTGCCACTGTAATGGCAACTATTTGGCCTAATTCCCCCATAATAATACACAGGTACCAAAAAAAATCTTCATTAGATAGCTGTTATTTGATGAAGAAGTATGTAGTAAAACAGAAACTGTTGAAACACTTTAGAAGAAGCATGTACATCAAGTTTCCAGGAAGAGTGGTATTTAATTGTTAATGTTTTTTTTCTTCATGTTTCAATGCAGCAAGGGAACTGGCCCTTAAACAAGAAGAGGGTCGGACAGTAATGTACACTGCACTGGGCGCTGAATGGCGGCCCTTCGGGTTTCCACGGCGACGGCGACCCCTTAGCTCTGTGATTTTGGAGGCAGGGGTTGCTGAGAAAATCGTAGATGATGTAAAGGAATTTATTGGAAATCCCAAATGGTATACAGACAGAGGTAGTGTATCAATGTTCAGAGTGTCAGTGTTCAAGTTTTTCTTTTTATGGGGAATTAGGGGAGGAGGTGAGAAGAGTGAAAGCTTGAAGCTTGAAAGACATGATTTTCAAGCTTGTAATCAAAATTTACTAGCTTGTAACTTGACATGAACATATTTTTGGAACATATAATTGGAAGCTTTATTAATTTATTTCAAATACACTTGAGTGTTAAATATGTGTTTCAGTGTAGTTACAGAATTCTGGCACTGTTGACACATTGTAAAAGTATTGAAACTGTACACGCAGGCAGAAGATTTCAAACATCATAAATTCAGAGAGTTCCTTCACACCACTGGTTTTCAACCCTGGTCATCACTGAGGGGCTGCTTCCAGACATGCACATCTCCATCTCCACTAGTAACATGAATTATCAGGTCTATCAACAAATTCTTGATCAGAATCTCTGGGTCATTGAGTTGAAACTGGGGCAAATGGTTTCTGCAAAAAGACAACCCAAAGTGTACCAGCAACACTACCAAGTAATTACTTCAAAGAAAGAGGATTTGTACTCTGGATTGGCCTAGTCAAAGTCCAGATCTCGATCCCATACAAATGTTGTGGCTGAACCTGAAGGGTACATGCGAGACCTCTCTGAATTTATAAGAAAACTTTAATTCTACTCTTCACTCATTGTATTTTGAGTTGCACATGAGCAGAGACAAATGCATGCTTTTACATATTAATTATATAGATAACAATAAGCATGCATTTTGTAGAAGTAGACAGGAAAATCGGTTGTACAATTTGCGTACCATCTGCAAGTGAGGACACCGAGCATAGCCTAACATAAGGCTTCCATTTTGTTCAAAACCCTCAGCTAAAGATTAATTATATTTCAGAAATTTAAGCATTTAGAACAATCAATTAGTAACAAAACTTGTAACGTTAGACAATCGCCAGGTATTAAGTTAGACACTAATACGGTGAGGTCAATGAGTATTTGATCACCCTGTGATTTTGCAAGTTCTCCCTCTTAAAAAAAACATGGAGGGGTCAAAAGTTTTAATCGTAGGTGCCTTTCCACTGAGAGAAAAAAATCTATTAAAAAAATAATCCAGAAATATTTTTGGTACATTTTATTTGTATATTACTGTGTCCAATTAGTATTTGATCAATTTAAATATTTGGTACAGAAGCCTTTGTTTACAATTACACAGGTCAAATGGTTCCTGTAGTTCTTCACTAGGTTTGCTCACACTGCAGCAGGGATTTTGGTCCACTCCTCCATACAGATCTCCATACATCTAGATATTTCAGAGTTTGGGGGTTTCGCTGAGCAACACAGAGTTTCAGCTCCCTCCAAAGATTTTCTATTGGATTTAGGTCTGGAGACTAGCTAGGCCACTCCAAACCTTGATATGCTTCTTACGGAGCCACTCCTTGGTTTTCCTGGCTGTGTGCTTTGGGTCGTTGTCATGTTGGAAGACCCAGCCACGACCCATCTTAATTAATTAATGCTCTGACTGAGGGAAGGAGATTTTTGCCCAATATCTGACAATACAGGGTCCCGTTCATCCTCTCCTCAATACAGTGCAGTCGTCCTGTCACCTTTGCAGAAAAAGACCCCCAGAGCATGATGCTTCCATCCTAATGCTTCACTGTAGGTATGGTGTTCTTGGGATGAAACGTCTTCCTCCTCCGAACACGATGAATGGAGTTCAGACCAAAAAGTTATATTTTACTCTCATCTGACCACAGCCTATAAGAACCTAGTATTCACCCAGACCATGGTATATACTCAGGTAGTGCAAGCTATCCGATCACTTTCAACTGAACGAAATGTTGGTTGTATTGTAAGAAGTTAAATTTTTTAAATACCAACTTTGTACCATGTGAGTAAACAAAGAACAATAACTGTTTTGACAGGATAACTATCACGATCTATCAGAGCCTTGAATGTTTGAGACAATTTCAATAGCTCAACTTTAACTCAAACTATATTTTGTGTTCCATAGGTGTATGGCTCTGAATAAGAGCATCTGCTAAATGACTAAAATGTATAGAAGATAAACCTACGGTTTGCAAACTATAGTTTGAATATCCACTAATTTGCCATAAATTACAGTAAATGTTCCAACGATTCATTACAGTAGACCTATTTTTAAATTCACCAACTACATATGAATGCCTGTGGAGTAATAATGGGACGCCATAAAAGCTCTTATAGGTGTACGGTGTAGGTGTCCCAATACTTTTGCCTATAAAGTGTATATTTACATTTCAAGTTACAAGCTTGCAAAATTTGTTTCAAAGTTCTGACATTATTCTAAAATCAAATGTTCATACATTGAAGTTCTGTGAATAAATTACCAACATTTTGGGGGATTATAAGAATTTGTTCTGTTTTAGGAATCCCCTACAGACGAGGTTATTTGCTTTATGGACCCCCAGGCTGTGGCAAAAGCAGCTTCATGTGAGTTTTGTTTGTTTACTCCTAACATTGTAATCAACATGAAATTAATTGTAATCATATTAAGGTGTCTTGATGTGTGTCAATATATTCCAGCACGGCGCTTGCAGGAGAGCTGGGCTACAGCATCAGTTTGATGAGCCTAAGTGATCGCAGTCTGTCGGATGATCGCCTTAACCACCTTCTAAGTGTGGCACCACAGCAAAGCATCATACTCTTGGAAGACGTGGATGCTGCCTTTGTCAGCCGAGAGCTTATGCCAACTGAAAGTATGTCACATTGTTAGGGAGTGAGATGGAATCGGGTGGCTAACAATAGAGGGACAAGGAAGAGAACATGTTGGGTAGTGGTAAGGCTTAGAAGGGAAGGGATGAGAAATAGAAGATGTTGACCACATTTTACAACAAAATATGCATGAGGAAGAATTTTTTTCAATAAATAATTGTACATGTATTTTGGATTCATTAACGTTTTAAAGTCCTTTTTAAACTCACCATTGAAACTCTTTCACTCAGACCCAATGGCCTACCAAGGCATGGGTAGACTTACCTTCAGTGGGCTCCTTAATGCCCTTGATGGAGTTGCATCATCAGAGGCTAGAATAGTCTTCATGACGACAAATTTCATTGACAGGTACAGTATGTTGAAAAACACAGAAAACTTGGTTGATACAGTGCATTGTATATTGACATTTAATTTAAATACTGAATTTGTATATTTAAAAGAATTCATCATTAAAATATTAGACACATTGAAATCTCATCAATCTCATTCTACTTTACCTCTTTCAACCTCTATCCTAGACTGGACCCAGCTTTGATCAGGCCTGGTCGTGTGGATCTGAAGCAGTATGTTGGCCACTGTACCCACTGGCAGCTAAAGCAGATGTTCCACCGTTTCTTCCCAGCCGAGTCTGCATCAGTGGCTGATCGGTTTGCAGAGTGTGCCCTGGCAATTCGGTCTGATATCAGTGCTGCCCAGGTGCAAGGACATTTCATGTTTTACAAACTTGATCCTACAGGCTCAATTGACAATGTAAATGAATTAAAATCATAAGACAAAGCTTAATTATTTTACCATCTCAAAGTCAGCCACACAAAACCTTAAATAAGACCCAGAACAATAATGGAATATTCTGCTGTAAAGACATCAAATATAAATATTATTCGAATTTTCCCTGTTTTCTGCTATCTTCATGTTCGCTGCTTGCTTACTTACTTCCGCGAGCTGGCTGCTGGTCACAACAGCTCTAATTTGACTATCACCACCGAACAGATATACGAGCACCAATTACTTTATGAAAGTGAGGAGACGTTTTTAAAGGAAGGTTTATAAGTACCCCAAAAACATGATGATAGTTACATTTGAACTGTGATAATGTTCCAACATTTAGCAAGGTAAACATGTTCAGCAACTGCCTGTGTAGAACTTACCTGAAGTCAGCACACGGATGACAAGAGACAAAAGGTTAACTGCGGGACAAATCAAGGATGATCTTATTCTATGAGCAAGGTCAGCCACTGCTCTGCGCAAGACCTGGTGAGCCGGAACTGGAAAGATGGAGCAGTCTATTTCGATCTCTCGCTTGCCTCAGTGCACACTTTTCATAGACATTAATGGGGACCCCATCTTTAAAGAGAAGGCTTGCCATATACTGGTATACAGGGAGTGCAGAATTATTAGGCTAATGAGTATGTTGACCACATTACCCTCACTATTCAGTAGCGGTTCCTTTAAGACATTACAAGGGAGGCTCTGCCTCCTGTACAAATCACGGAGAATATAGTTTACAAACTGCACTGTATTGTGCAATGTTTTAGCTGACTTTATAACATTGCTATTATTTCAGATATAGCACCACAGAAAAGGACATGCTCAGCGGCAGCGCAGACATTAAATGATTGAGTGATACGATTCAGCAATTCGGTTTCTCCCCCTCCTGACAACGTGAACTAGTCGGGCCTCACCGTACTTTAATGGCGTATGTATGTGTATGTGTTGTTCAATGGAAAAATGCTTGAAGCGCATTGGTTAATGCCGAGGAAATATTATAATTCTGAGGCCGAGCCTCACTGGGAGTCAATCATGGATGTATTAATATTAACTGGATACGGTATAGAAAAATGGCGGCCGTTGATTTCAATGAAGTTGCTCACCTAGCGCATGTGCCGAAAAAGTTTTTTGACTTCCTGGTTTACTTCCGCGGTATGGGGAATGGAATGATGGGAGGCTGATGACGCTCTGGGGCAATGAGAACGAGCAAGTCGCGTTCTGGACGAGCGCTGCGCGCTCATGAGTGCTTGTGGAAGAGTTTGACCGATAATGACGAATCTACACAATCAAATGATGGATTTATAGGACACATAAACCGATTATGTTTTCATAGTCATAGAATATACGAGGTTAATTCGTTTTGTTTGTTTGTTTTTTAAGTTTAAGTAAGGATAAAACGAGTCATTTTAATTAAGGTTAATCTAAAATAAAAAATAAGGGATTCTCCACAATACAAGCTGTCATATTTATCAACCAAATGCCGGTAGTCAAATCTGTTTTCTCTATCATGGATCCCGTATGTGATATAGCCGACGAATTCTTGTCAGATTAAGTTCTTATCGTTTTATAGGCTATATCGGCACATTCAAACAGGCAAGTCTTTCGTTAGCGTTATGCAGCTGGGCATGCCTCCTGGCCAAGAACCCTGGAGCACAGAGGACAGTCATACAGACATAATGACTTAACTACATGCACACACTCATGGCAATATATTCTACACATGTAGGACACAATAATGATGGCACATGTTCCACCAAAGACTAACAAAGTGATCCACCATGTCCTGTCTCCCTCTATTCAGGATCCTGACTATCTCCCTTTCAGACGGAGCTGGTGTGATGTGTAAACAATGTTGTGTGCGAATCTAATAAATTACACATATCTCTACTGAAGTGCAAGTGCCATTATTCATGTGCATTGTTAAGTCGATTGTGCATATATTGTATACAAAACAATTGTCAAATATGTCCAAGGCTCAAACATCCATCCATCCATCCATCCATTATCTTCCGCTTATCCGGGGCCGGGTCGCGGGGGCAGCAGTCTGAGCAGGGAAGCCCAGACTTCCCTCACCGCACACACCTCCTCCAGCTCCTCCGGGGGGATCCCGAGGCGTTCCCAGGCCAGCCGAGAGACATAGTCCCTCCAGCGTGTCCTAGGTCTTCCCCGGGGCCGCCTCCCGGTGGGACATGCCTGGAACACCTCCCGGGGGAGGCGTCCAGGAGGCATCCTAAACAGATGCCCGAGCCACCTCAACTGGCTCCTCTCGACGTGGAGGAGTAGCGGTTCTACTCCGAGCTCCTCCCGTGTGACCGAGCTCCTCACCCTATCTCTAAGGGAGCGCCCAGCCACCCTGCGGAGGAAACTCATTTCGACCGCTTGTATCCGCGATCTTGTCCTTTCGGTCATGACCCAAAGCTCATGACCATAGGTGAGAGTAGGAATGTAGATTGACCGGTAAATCGAGAGCTTTGCCTTGCGGCTCAGCTCCTTCTTCACCACGACAGTCCGGTACAGAGACTGCATCACTGCAGACGCTGCACCGATCCGCCTGTCAATCTCACGTTCCGTCCTTCCGTCACTCGTGAACAAGACCCCGAGATACTTGAACTCCTCCACTTGAGGCAAAGGCTCCCCACCCACCCAGAGGGGGCAAGCCACCTTTTTCCGGTCGAGTACCATGGCCTCGGATTTGGAGGTGCTGATCCTCATCCCAGCCGCTTCACACTCGGCATCAAACCGCTCCAGAGCATGCTGGAGGCCCCGGCTCGAGGAAGCAAACAGGACAACATCATCCGCAAACAGCAGAGATGAGATCCTGTGCTCCCCGAACCGGAAACCCTCCGCCCCCTGGGCGCGCCTAGAAATTCTGTCCATATAAACAATGAACAGAACCGGTGACAAAGGGCAACCCTGGCGGAGTCCAGCATGCACCCGGAACAGGTCTGACCTATTGCCGGCAATGCGAACACAGCTCCTACTTCGGTTGTACAGGGAACGGACGGCCCCTAACAAAGGGCCCCGGACCCCGTACTCCCGAAGTAGCCCCCACAGGACACCACGAGGGACACAGTCGAATGCCTTCTCCAGATCCACAATGTAGACTGGTTGGGCAAACTCCCATGAACCCTCGAGCACCCGGTAGAGGGTGTAGAGCTGGTCCAGTGTTCCGCGGCCAGGACGAAAACCACACTGCTCCTCCTGGATCCGAGGTTCGACTATTGGCCGGATTCTCCTCTCCAGTACCCTGGCGTAGACCTTACCGGGGAGGCTGAGGAGTGTGATTCCTCTGTAATTGGAACACATCCTCCGGTCCCCCTTCTTAAATAGGGGAACCACCACCCCGGTCTGCCAATCCATAGGCACTGTTCCAGACCGCCACGCGATGCTGCAGAGGCGTGTCAACCAGGACAGTCCCACAACATCCAGAGACTTCAGGTACTCAGGACGGATCTCGTCCACCCCCGGAGCCCTGCCACCAAGGAGCCCATCGACTACCTCAGTGACTTCAGCCCGGGTGATAGGCGGGTCCGCCCCGAAGTCCCCAGTCTCTGCTTCCTCCTCGGAAGACGTGACGGCAGGATTGAGGAGATCCTCAAAGTATTCCTTCCACCGTCCGACAACATCCCCAGTCGACGTCAACAGCTCCCCACCCGCACCGTAAACAGTGTTGGTGAAGCACTGCTTCCCCCTCCTGAGGCGCCGAACGGTTTGCCAGAATTTCCTTGGGGCCGACCTATAGTCCTTCTCCATGGCCTCCCCGAACTCCTCCCAGACCCGAGTTTTTGCCTCTGCGACTACCCGAGCCGCGGCACGCTTGGCCTGCCGGTACCGGTCAACTGTTTCGGGAGTCCCACAAGCCAGAACGGCTCGATAGGACTCCTTCTTCAGTTTGACGGCATCCCTTACTTCCGGTGTCCACCACCGGGTTCTGGGATTGCCGCCGCGACCAGCACCAGAGACCTTGCGACCGCAACTCCGGACTGCCGCATTGACAATGGAGGTCGAGAACATGGTCCATTCAGACTCGATGTCCCCAGCCTCCCCCGGGATCTGTGAGAAGCTCTCCCGGAGGTGTGAGTTGAAGATCCCTCTGACAGACGGGTCTGCCAGACGTTCCCAGCAGACCCTCACGATACGTTTGGGCCTGCCAAGTCTGTCTAACTCCCCCCCCCGCCAGCGGATCTGACTCACAACCAGGTGGTGATCGGTTGACAGCTCCGCCCCTCTCTTCACCCGAGTGTCCAAGACACACGGCCGCAGGTCAGAAGACACGACAACAAAGTCGATCATCGACCTTCGGCCTAGAGTGTCCTGGTGCCACGTGCACTGATGGACACTCTTGTGCTTGAACATGGTGTTAGTTATGGACATACCGTGACTAGCACAGAAGTCCAAAAACAGAACACCACTCGGGTTCCGATCAGGGGGGCCGTTCATCCCAATCACCCTTCTCCAGGTGTCACTGTCATTTCCCACGTGGGCGTTGAAGTCCCCCAGTAGAACAACGGAGTCCCCAGTCGGCGCACTGTTCAGTACGCCTCCCAAAGACTCCAAGAAGGCCGGGTACTCTGCACTGCTGTTCGGCCCGTAGGCCGCCACAACAGTGAGAGACCTGTCCCCGGCTTTTAGGCGCAGGGACGCAACCCTCTCGTTCACCGGAGTAAACTCCAACACGTGGCGACTGAGCTGTGGGGCTATAAGCAAACCCACGCCAGCCCGCCGCCTCTCCCCACGGGGAACGCCAGAGAAATGAAGAGTCCAGCCTCTCTCAAGGATAATGGTTCCAGAGCCCAAGCTGTGCGTGGAGGCGAGGCCGACTATATCTAGCCGGTAACGCTCGACCTCCCGCACAAGCTCGGGCTCCTTCCCCGCCAGCGTGGTGACATTCCATGTCCCCAGCGCTAGAGACTATGTGCGCGGCTCTGGTCGTCCGGGCGCCTGCCCCTGACCACCGCCCAAATCACACAGCACCGGCCCCTTACGGTCCTTCCTGCGGGTGGTGGGCCTACGGGAAGGTGGTCCCACGTCGCCTTTTCGGGCTGGGCCCGGCCGGGTCCCATGGGAAAAGACCCGGCCACCAGGCGCTCGCCTGCGAGCTCCCACTCTGGGCCTGGCTCCAGAGTGGGGCCCCGGTTTCGCCGATCCGGGCGACGTAACTGACTTCGTTTTATTTGTCATCATATGGGTTTTTTGAACCCAAACATATCTGGGCTCAAACATATCTGTCTAAAGTACAAAATGTTTCATTTGTGATTACAGTCTGCATAACTGAGAAAAATAGTTTACGTAATTAAAATGTGAATTTCTTAATTAATTGATTGAATCTAATATGTTCCATTTGTATTTAATGCGTTGTAGTTTATACTTGCATCATCATCATTATGCTCTGCCACGAATTGCATATTTACAGGCCATCAGACTGAGACGGTTCAAACCGTAATAAAAGGTCGTTATTTACATTTATTCATTTAGCAGACGCTTTAATCCAAAGCGATTTACAAAACAGCTTTCACAAAGAGCATTGGTCATTGAGCAATGTGATAGACCACGAACACAGTGGGCTTTTAGATTGTGAAACACACATCATGAGAACCAGTAAGTGCCAGGGAAAATCTATAAAAACATAACACAACGATTGCGAACAATAAAGCAAGAAAACAACACCGGTGATTCACCACATGGTGACCGACAAGTAGTTCTGAGCAACATTTGATTATATTATAGGATAAAAAGGATATTGAACTTCAGTCAAGGTGAGACCGAGACCCTGGTGGCACATCACCTAAAGTATCACATGCATGGTAAATAACTCAAGTGCAATAACTGTATATGTCTACTTAACTTACCTATTTTGTATTTGTTATACTGGACTTTATCGTGCCCCCCTATTGTTATTATTGTTATATTACACTGCAACTCTGTGTGCTGTACTTTACCCTGCTACTGTTGTGAACTGCAATTTCCACCCCTGGAGGACAAATAAAGGTTTATCTAATCTAATCTTATTTTAGATTTTTACACAGCAGTGACACTGGCAGTAAGTGAAAATTTTATTACGCGTGTAATTTAACGCCAATATACATTTAAAATAGCATTTAGAAATACATGCCGTTCAAATATGAAACTTGTATCACAACTCTGTCTCGAAAAAAACTCTCCCTGGAGTCGTTTAATTCACTTTACCGACCACGTTTAGCCCCGTTCAGAGCTGTCATTAAGCCAACAGGCATCCTCGTTCCCGAGACACAGCGAGACCGCGCTTGGGAGTGCACGCACACAGCTGTGACGTCACCAATAGAATAAGACTTTACGGGGGCTTTTCTGGCCTTTAGAATTTTTTTTGACGTTTTAAAAGTCCATGACTTAAAAATATGGAATAAAAAGATTTGTAATTAATAGTGGTTATAGCTGTAGGTGTCCTGAGAACCTTTTTACAGGCTTCTCTTTTACTATTACGGTCTATGGGAAAAATGCTTTCTGGGCCCCTGGGTATTTTATGTTGCAATACCACGAGTGGCCACCGGAAAAAATCGGCACAGCTGCTGAGAGGCAGACCCGAGGCTTGAGGAGTCAATGGTCATTTTTTTTATCACAATGATTTCCCTGGGCGGGAGAGAGCTGGCTGAGGAGGCTTGTGATTTGTTAAACGGTGAAAGGGGTTGGACATTTTTCGCTTTGCAAGGCAGCGGCAAAACTTTCTTGTTAGTCCCATGCGGATTTCTGATCTGGCAAGTCACGTAATGAGAGAGCTGTTCCATACGGTATATTCCTATTTTGTGTGTACATATTCTTGTAAATATATTGCTGTTAATAAAGTCTAAAGTGTTGTCATATTCGTTATCTGTTTTATCTTCCCATTAAAAAACGTTAATTTGAGATACTTTTGAGGGGGCTAGCTTGCAAGGAAACTGTGCATTACATTTTGGCTAAGCCATTTTCTAGTCTTCCTTATGAGGAGAAAATTTAAATTAAGGATGAGGGCAGACCAAAGGCGCTGCCCCCCCTGCCCCTGCGTAGAGCCGGCCCTGCTTTCAAGTAAAATACGCAATGTCTATTTGAGTCCTTCTTTTATTTATGAAAACAAAAAGGCAGAAATTAAATTATCCACCATCAGCAAACCAAAAGTGCTTGAAGTGATTTTCCTCAGATCAACCTTCCGCATCAGTTCCGAAGCGGCTTTTTTTCTCTCATCTCCATCCGGATATTTTTGAGCAAAGGCTGCGTGTTTATTCTGGAAAATGTCTTGCGACATTTGACTTTTTGTTGTTTCCTAGTTTCTCATTACATATTAAGCATACTGGTAAACCAGTCTCGTCAGCAGTGAAAGCAAATGAATCTCTCCACGTACCATTGAACGTTCTGTTTGCTTCAGACACTTTTCTCTTCTTAGAACTCTCCATAGTTGTCCTACCTGGGATTCGAAAAGTTCAAGAAATCGCGCGCTGGCGGGTGTCGCACATTGGCGGTTGTGACGCATAGTAACAGTGTAACAGCGACATAACATTTTTGAACACGTTTTATTTAGATATTAGAAGATCACCATAATCTTCAAATTTAGAATTACATTTTAAAAACGAACAAACTAAAATACATTTGAATTCAATACTCATTAATTATTTTCAAAAGCCACAGGGAGCCGCATCAGAGGGATGAAAGAGCCGCATGCGGCTCCGGAGCCGCGGGTTGCCGACCCCTGGGCTAGTGGCTGGATCAGCAAAGGGCAGAGAGCTCCAGTACGACTCAGACGCCAGCAAGGTGGAGGTGGGGTACTGGTATGGGCTGGTATCATCACAGATGAGCTTGTGGGACCCGGGTTGAGGATGGCGTAAAGCTCAACTCCCAGTCCTATTGTCAGTTTTTGGAAGACACCTTCTTCAAGCAATGGTACAGGAAGAAGTCAGCATACTTCAAGAAAAACATGATTTTCATGCAGGACAATGCTCCATCACACGCATCCAAGTACTCCACAGCATGGCTGGCCAGAAAGGGTCTAAAGGAAGAAAGATTAATGACGTGGCCTCCTTGGTCACCCGATCTGAACCCCAAAGAAAACCTGTGGTCCCTCATCAAATGTGAGATCTACAAGGAGGGGAAACAGTACACATTGCTGAACAGTGTCTGGGAGGCTGTGGCTGCTGCTGCACGCAATGTTGATCGCAAACAGATCAAAACACTGACTGAATCCATGGATGGCAGACTTTTGAGTGTCCTTGTAAAGAAAGGCGGCTATATTAGTCACTGATTAAAAAAATAAATATTATTATTTTGAATGCCAGCAATGTGAATGCTGAGTTGTTATTTGGTTTCCCTGGTGAAAATGAATGAGTGAAACGGGTATATGTTTGTTTATTGTTAAGTTGCCTAATAATTCTGCACAGTTATAGTCACCTGCACACACATATATCCTCCGAAGATAGCTAAAACTAAAAAAGCCCTACTCCAACTTCCACAAATATTCAGCTTTGATATTTATCAGTCTTTTGGGTTCATCAAGAACATAATTGTTTTTCAATAATAAAACTAATCCTCAAAAATACAACTTGCCTAATAATTCTGCACTCCCTGTATGTCTACAGTTATTCCTTGTAATTTACTACTTGCAACAGACACAAACAAACATTGATGTATTCTCAATCTCTATTAAGCAACAAACATCACAGATGTCAACACAGAGAGAATACCCAGAGACGCCGAAGAGTCTTTCGGCCACAATAATACTGGATTGGCTGAACAGCATTTCAGTTCATACTGATTGGTGGGAAGACGTTCTTCGGAGGTAGATCTGGAACTTTAGCATGCATGTCAATTGGTATGTTCGACTTCATGCAGTTCAGGGGCCCGTTCTTCGTACGTCGCTAACTCAGTTAGCTGGATTTGATTGTTGACGATTTGGCATGATCTTGGATCGTTTGGTTCTTCGAAGCTCATCCTAGACTTGTCGTCATAGCAACAGGTCCGTAAGCTCAAACCTGCTCGGGAGCAGGTTTACTTCATGTAAACAAGATTAGATTGAGGCTTTATAAGCGGAGGAGATAGGGAAGTATGTTGCAGCCTTACGCGAGCAACCTCTTGCGGAAGGTGGGAGAATAAATCGCAGAGCTTTTCAAATTAATCGGGTATTGCGGGATAAAGTGTAATTGTTGAGAGATGCCGTTTTTTTCCAGCATTTTTCTTTGTGGCTGTTATAAATAGACAAACACATCCTTTAACAGTGGTTTTTAAAAGGGAGGAGAAATAAGTGGCTTTTTTTAAATAAAGACAGTATGAATTAAAGGCTACCATTTTGTAGAATATTCTTGTATTTAACTTTTACTTTAATTTGTCTGCTACTTTTTGCCAGCCCACTGTCCTGGCATTTGCAGACTTTGAGGTGTTTGAGTCTAAATAACGACTCAAATTCGGAATAACCTTCCATTAAAAGCTCTTGTTCTGATTGGGAGAAAAAGTGGGCACGTTCTTTGGCCATGCTGAACAGCCAATAGCAGCGTTGCTGATCAATGTTTCTACTATCGATACATATCCCCTTTTAAGCCAACACGTGATCCTATCCAGTGATACTAATCGTACACAACAGGTTTGTTCGAAGAACCCAGTTAGCCGGATCATGATTCGCACGATGAAATCATCTTGGATGTGTCATTTTATCTCGGATGTATTAAGCGACGTACGAAGAACGGGCCCCTACTCTGTGTATTGTTATTGTTTTTTAATTAAGGTAATAGGGGAGAACAGGGGCCCGTTTCAGAAAGGAGGTTAAACCAACTCTGAGTTTAAACTTGAAGTCTGAGTTGCCAAACCCCAAGGTGGGAAACTCTGGGTTTTCGGTTTCAGAACACCTGAAAAGAGTTAGTTTTATCAACTCTGAGTTGGCTGACTCTGACTTAAGCGTGTGCTCCGCCACGATAAAAAGCCATTATCAATGGAGCGTAGATATAAGGATTCACCATGGAAACGGCGTAAGGGAAGCGTAATTCTCCCAAACAGAACCGGAAGTGCTTATCCAAGTTTATGGCGAATATGAAAAAAGAAATTATACAGTGTTGGGTGTAATTAATTACTAAATAATCTACATACTGTAATTTAAAGCCTTTAAAACAATTCTGTATAAAACAAGAGTGGATGTAACATCAAATGTAAGTAGACCAAATTAGAAAGTAGACCAATACTTTCTAGAGATCGTAATTATTACATTAACCTGAATAGACTGGTTAAGGATGTAATTTGTAGTTAGTAATTAAGAACTGTTTTACCGTAAATTCCCAACTGTTACAAAATCTGAGGTGAAACTAGAAAAACAGAATTGTTTTAAACCTGTTCATTTAATATGCATGTATAGGTGCAATCCTGCAGGCATTAAAATAACGTTGCAGCAGATTAAGATGAAATATATAATATATATATATATAGATTTAACTGCCTACATAAAATGTAAGAGGTCTAACTACAGTATGTTTAAATTGTTTCCATATAGAATTATATTTCCATTTATATTACTTCGGGTTGGGTTTTTTGTTGATCCCAACAGATTCACATGGTAATATCTGTCTTTTGGAGCCTCCTGTCCCAACAGAACCCCTGGCAGTTGTAAGTAGCCTACTCAATATACCATAGATTATTACAAATAGAGTTATGAAGTGTACTTTATGGAATGTTCATCTTTACAGGATGATGGGGATGAAGAAACTGTTTGTGCTGCCACAGAGGCCTACTGAGTTAATGTTAATATTATGTGTCTACACATCAAACAATGTACACATTCACATTTAATGTGGAGTAGCCTATATAATCTACATTTATATCTATAAATGGTCATTCTACTCCCCCCCCCAAAGTGTGGAAGAACAGCAGGAGGAAGGTCCATCAACTTCTGGTGCACAGATGAACACAGTTCAGTGATTTACAGTAAATGCCACAGTTTCATTCTGTAGAATTTTAGAACTACATTATGTAACCCTAAATCCACACTGTAAAAAAAATCCTGTTGTTTTTACAGGGAAACGCTGGCAGCTGTGGTTACCAGAGAATTCCTGTAAAAAATACAACAGCACAGTAGATCACTTTACTGACAAAACATGTAAAATAATTTACAGTGAAATAAATCACAGCTGAAATCACATTAAAATACTGTTAAGTCTACAACAAAAAGTGTTGATTTTGCATAGGGGTACTGTATATAAATTGACAATTTTCCTTATTTGTTACATGTAATAACTGTTTGTTGTGCATCAATACATGGTAAGCTTAGCAGGGAAATATACAAAAAAACTAATTTAAAGTGATTGACCAACAGTAAATCTTTGCATAATATGTTCTATTTTTATGTTTTAATAATGAAGTTATAGTGTAAAACTTACTTATAAACCTGTTAAGCGATCACTATCTTGAGAAATAACAAGAGAGAGAAATATCACTTTTGTGAACTTTATTTTTACAGCCATTGTCGACAGCTGTACACAATTTTTCATTTTCAATGTATAAAACATGCAAAGAAACGTGAAAAAAGTTCAAATGCTCAACAAGATTAGCCTCTTTAAATCTGGACAATTGTCACTTTACCAACATTAAGTGCCATGCACACAACAACCACTCAGCCTCAGTTCAGAGGCCATATACAGGTTTGATCTGACAATGTAATCAAGACAATTTGGAAAATGATAGGAAAAATTATAAAGACAAATTTATATGATTTAAGTAATATAGATGAAACTGCAATACATTTCTCTCAAACAAAATCAATCCAACAAAAATGTCAGTCAAGTTTTCAAAAGGTAGATGGATAGAGGCATACTTTTTCATTACAGTTCTATTCATGGATGTGGAATGTGTGCTAAGCAACAGACTGAAACATGCAAAACAGTTACACACAAGATTACTCTGCCTGAAAATTCTTGGCAAAAATAAGCAATGGTCACAACACAGATTTTTGAGAGGAACAATTCTGCAAAGCAAAAACATGAAACAAAAAGGCGGCAGGCCCTCAGCCACAAAAGTCACATATGGCGCTTTTCCACCGCATGAAATCAGCTCGCCTCGCCTCGCCCCTACTCGCATTTTTGGCGTTTCCACCGCAGTTCCATGGTACCTGGTACTTTTTTTACCTGGCTAGCGGCTACTTTTTTGGTACCTTCTTGCTCTAGGTACCAGGCGATCTTAAGTCGAGCTAAAAGGTGACGTCGGCAGACGGCCGGCCATTGATTGGCCAGAAAGTGTGACGAAGTCACGAGAGCGACTTAAAGCAACAGCGCCGCAGCTAATACTTATTACTATCAGATACAGTCCATTACACCAACAGTCTACAAGCTTTTTAAAAGTCAGATAAGTTACAAAAGACTAGTTCGTCAACATGGCTAAAATTATAATGTGGGTTCTGTCCACTTGTGGGTTGCGTTGGTGTTATTTACGTCGCGTACAAAAAGACGTCAGGGCCTACGTCACGCCCCTTTCGCCGACGACCAGGAAGTACTTTTTGAGGTACAATTTGCGGTGGAAAACCACCCCACGGGTTCAGGAGTTTACTACAAACCGAGTATAGTCGGGTAGAGTCGTGCTACATTTGCGGTGGAAAAGCGCCAATAGTAAACCTTTACTGTGGATTTAAAAAAACTAATAAAAAAAACGTACTCGGGGGTTCACGTTGAGAAGACGCTTTGAATTTTTGTTCTCCACTTTGGTCCCCTTTTCTGGATTAATCGAGAAAAAGCACCTGTAGAATAAAAAACATATTAAAGTATGCTAAACCAGAATCTGAGTCCAAGTGTCACAGGTGGGAGAAATAAAACATGTTTACTCACTTTGAAGAAACTCAAGTGTTGAAGCCAGCTCAGATGGGTAGTGGACATTGAAACAGTAGTAGCTCCCGAACATAAGCATAATGCAGAAATGAAGGAGGAGATACTTGTGTTGATAAGGTTCCGATTCTGACTCAGCATGTACCTTGTTGCAGAAAAGCAGGACTGTCCTATGAACACATTATTTAAAAGTTATATTAGTAAGCGCTGCATTCACGTGGCAAATTATATTTAAACAGTGCGATTAAAAACAAGAGATATGAAGCAGACTTACCACAGACAATAAGAGTGGGTGTCATCAGCACTTGCTCCAATTGCACCTCTTCTGCCAGGCATGTATCCTCCACATAAGAGAACAGGGACTCCTCCTTTTCATCAAAGTAACTAAGCAGAAGCAGAAGCATCTCTTTCACATCATCGGAGCAGCCACTCTCCTGTCCCCGGATCCTCTGAATTCTTGCATATGTCTCAAAACATTTCTTGTTCTTGGGGACCCATACTGTGGTCATGTAGTGTAGAAGCCTTTTCCCCTTCAAATCCAAATTTCTTGTGAATGTTTCTTTGAGGTCAACCCCAGTAAGTTCTTTGAAGTGGACTGACAGGCCAAGGTCATCAAACAAAAATGGCCACTCCTCTCTAAGCCACTTGATAGTTTTTCCCTGATTGACATGTTGACGCTGTGTGTAAAACGTGGACTTCATGAGACATTTTACCTCGTCTGGATTGGCATCAGATTGTTGGAACATCACCTTGAGTTTTTCCATATTTTGTTGCTGGCTCTGTTGAGTTTCTTCAAGGGGCAGAAATGTCATATTCCATTTAACACATCCATAAGTGTCCTGCATTGCTGCTCTTTCTTCTAATGGGATCTCGTCTGTGTCATCTGAGTCATCAGTCTGAGGTTTTCTTTTTCTTATTTTGGGTGTTGTAGTGCACCTCACATTTTCAATTCTGTTTTGCAGCTGTTTGACAAGGGAATGGTAGCCTGCTCCAACAATATCACCCTCTATTACATCTTGCAAAGAACTGGGATATTTAGCCACAATTTTTTGGGCAACAACAGTTGAATGCTTTTTGCCTACATGACGGCTTTTTTCCATCATCTGTCACAACAATTCGGACCATTTGCCTCCTCAGTTTTGGGCCTGGCCTTTTTCCTCTTTCCAAACAATGGATTAATTCCTCTGGAAATTTATGGCACGGAACTTCAAAGTTGTCGCCCCACCTATGTCCAGTCCTGGGCTGGAGGAGGTTGATGATGAACTCCGGGGTGAAAAAGAGAGCGATGACAGTGATTGGGAGGGTGAGGCTTCCACAGATAAAAGTGAGCTGTTCTCGAAACACTGGTCTTTAAATGACAAAAAAAAATATATATATATAAGAATTAACACTTTACAATATTACACAATGTGTGTCTGTTTTGAACACATTACAGTTTTTATGTTGAAAAACACTGTTTGGCATTTTTACTTACATTTGTGTTTCCAAAAAGAGAGAAGCTTCCTGGCTTGTACAGGTCTTAATGCAGTCATCAAATCAGCCTCCGTTACAAACCGCAGATCATCACACGTCTCAACTCCAATGGACTGCAAGTATTCTTCTAGGGAGTTTTTGTTTACTGCTGGAAGTTCTGGTAAGACTTCCATGATGGCGGCATCTAGAAAGGTTTGCTTTGGGTCACTCATATCCAGTGGCGGCTGGCAGTCTGTCAAACAGGGGAGGCTGGTCAGTAACAACATTTTCAGATTACCCCCAAAAAAAAGGAGAGGGGGGGGGGGGTAGAAACAATTCAATTTTGACACACCCTTAGCAACAAATTGGAAAATTGAAGATGTCACCCCTCTATTTATATGCCTATTTCTAAGAAAATTCTGCCCTTCTTTCTTTTTCAAGAAAGTGCTCTGTCACCCTGTCATACCAGGAAGGAGTGTTCTCTAGAGCCTTGACTAATCTCCTCTCAATTGCCAATAAAGAAAGGTTGCTGAGTCTTGTTTGTCCCATTGTGTTTCTGGTGTATGACTTCACACGTTTCAAGCAGGAGAAGCTCCTCTCTACACCTGCTGATGTCACCCCTATAGTTGCCACTAAGGTCAACAGCTTGTACAGCTCAGACATGGCACGATCCAGGCCCATGTCTTTGAAGAAAAGCAATTGCTCACACAGCTTTCCTCTATTGCCCTGCAACTCACGATCCCCATACAAGACTTTTAGTTCTGCCCGTAGCCTGTCAGGGTCAAAGAAATGGCCATATGTTTTGAGGACATTTCTAAATGCCTCCTCAGGAAACACCAGCTTCAGTTCATCATATTTTTCAGGGTTGATCAACTCCAGGAAGCGCATGCATTCTAAATTGGCAAAACGACGAGAGATCTGCTCAATCAGATTGTTCTCACCAAGTCAATATTAGGCTTTGGTCTGCCCTCATCCTTAATTTTAATTTTCTCCTCATAAGGAAGACTAGAAAATGGCTTAGCCAAAATGTAATCGACAATGCTAGGCATTTTGCACAGTTTCCTTGCAAGCTAGCCCCCTCAAAAGTATCTCAAATTAACGTTTTTTAATGGGAAGATAAAACAGATAACGAATATGACAACACTTTAGACTTTATTAACAGCAATATATTTACAAGAATATGTACACACAAAATAGGAATATACCGTATGGAACAGCTCTCTCATTACGTGACTTGCCAGATCAGAAATCCGCATGGGACTAACAAGAAAGATTTGCCACTGCCTTGCAAAGCGAAAAATGTCCAACCCCTTTCACCGTTTAACAAATCACAAGCCTCCTCAGCCAGCTCTCTCCCGCCCAGGGAAATCATTGTGATAAAAAAATGACCACTGACTCCCAGTGAGGCTCGGCCTCAGAATTATAATATTTCCTCGGCATTAACCAATGCGCTTCAAGCAATTTTCCATTGAACAACACATACACATACATACGCCATTAAAGTACGGTGAGGCCCGACTAGTTCACGTTGTCAGGAGGGGGAGAAACCGAATTGCTGAATCGTATCACTCAATCATTTAATGTCTGCGCTGCCGCTGAGCATGTCCTTTTCTGTGGTGCTATACCTGAAATAATAGCAATGTTATAAAGTCAGCTAAAACATTGCACAATACAGTGCAGTTTGTAAACTATATTCTCCGTAATTTGTACAGGAGGCAGAGCCTCCCTTGTTGTCTTAAAGGAACCGCTACTGCTCATATCTGCATGAAAGAAGAAATGCAATATTCAACAGAACAGAAAGTATATACAGTACATTCTTGCAACAGAGCAGGGACATGCATCAGGTAACAGCTTATATCAATGTCAAGCTATTTACAGTGAGAAGTAAGTAAGCCGTAGTGAGGACTATTTTTCCACAATACTGTGTTTCAGTGGAAGGACTTGGTATCCATACAGAACATATGATACCAAAGGATAAAAATCAGGCAGGTCATTGATGTTAATACACTGTAATCCAAGACTGTCCTTTGTCACAGCATACAGATGGTATTCTGAGAGAAAGGTGCCTTTGTGGATATCCATTAAAACATACACAGATGTGTCATTTTGAATCAAGATGAGTAGAAGTTCACCAAACTCCATATACTCATCATTTCTGTACACAAGAAACTGGCCTTTTTTATATGCAGTGCCCTTGTACTGAATGTCTGTATTAACTGTAGTGTTGCTTTCTGAAAAGGCGAACTCCCTAACTGCATTTTTAATAGAGTCATTGTATAGGTTGGGATAAAATGCACAACTGTCCTTTACTTGCAGTAGTTTACTGCATTCTTGCCCCGCTAAAAGATAGGCCTGAAACATTTGATGACGCTCTGAGAATGTTTGAGTTTTTTAAGTGTCTGGCACATCTTTTAAAATAGCTGTGTTTACTTTCAAATCGAAGTGTCCTCACTAAAGGGCCGAATTTCAACAACAGTGCTGAATAGTGAGACAAAAAGTGGTGCTTGGGTTTTAATTGATTTTCAGAAAACAACACCTTTCTTAGTTCCAAATATTCTTTAATCAAAATGTCAAGATATGCTATCTGGGACAAGGACCTTTTCTGAGCACAAATAAGATCGACAATGTCTTTTAGGTGGAGAGCCAATTGCCACACCTCATCCTCATGGTTTTGAACTTTGTCACCAATCAAAACTGGAAGCAATCTCAAAAGGTTCCAGTTTTGAATGGCTTGCCCTGATAACTTGGCTCCATCAGGATTGACAGTGCAAGGCTTTGTAAGTGCTTCAGAACCTTTATATTTAAACTGCTTGATGCGCCTGTTTAAGAGAGAGTATGTTAAATAATATATAATATATAATATATAATGTCTTTTAGGTACAGTGCTAGATCATATGACAGGACTCCTTCAAAGATGTCATGACCTAAACAAGGCGGGAGGCCAGGCTGGGATACGTGAAAAGACTAAAGGTCATTAAAGACAGAGTTTACCTTTATTCCTCTGACGTCTGGGACGTTCTCAGTCAGGAGATCAGCAACAGCTCTGTCATACGTTTCTGGGGTGCGTGGAGGACCACAGGCATTAGGATCAGCCTCAAACTCCCTTCTTGTGATTTCACAGAACCTGCAAAAATATTTTGAACGGCTGAAGTTCTCTGTAAAGCCACCAATGCAAGTTATCCCCAGCAATGCAATAAAGACCCCCTTTTACGGTTTTCCCATCTATATTTATTCCATTTGTCTCCAAGGATTTCAGATCGGCCAACAACTCTGAGAACACTTTGGCTATTCCAAAATGCTTGAAGTCGTTCTCAACACACAACATGACTAAAAACATATTATCAGTATTTGAGCGCAAATGAATGGGTACATTTGCTAATGAAAGATAGACTGCAAGAACTTTGTGCCTCTTTTTTTGCAGAACCGAGAGGATTCACAATTTCAAATGAATCCTGGTACAAAATCAGTTTGAGGCTTTCAGGATTTTCCTTAAAGAACTGGTGACATTTGAAATGTTGTCCATCATATACGTCAGTAAAAACCTCAGGATCTTCAAACTGTTTTGGCTGTGCATTCTTCCATAAATGTGACTGTAAGTAGCTCTTCAGAGTTTCTGCCAATGGTACGTAGTAAGCATATTTTTGTGTCATGTTTTCATCCATTCCCAATGTCACTTTTTTGGGTGCCGTGTATTTCAAAATCTTTGTGAATGTTTGATTTCTGGAGTATGTTGTTCTTAATTGCCCCTGATGACAGGCAGAGAACAAATCTGACTCTTTAATGCAGTCACAGATTTTAGTGACTGCTTCATCTGATAGGCTCATATTTTTTTATAAAGAACTGACTTTAGTTAATGTGTACGCTTGACCTAACTCATGCACAGTTTGCATTTCCTCAACAATGGTTTGTATAGTAAAGGCAGGAATAAGCAGCTGTCCTTGCAATTTAAGGTAAAAGAGACACATGTTTCTGAGATATGACTGACTATCATTCTCTGGAATATCAATGGCTGTACTCACTGTTGGCATGGCTTCAAGTGCGTTTTCTGAACCATATGTACTGGCAATGACATTTGGGGGCTGAGGGCAACTTTCCCTGTACATGTCATCAATGCCATCAGGGGAACATGCTTTATGCTTTCTACACATGTGAGAAGTAAAAGATGACTTTATTCAGAACACATGCTTGCAACCACTTACTGGACATGACACAGGTCTGCCTTCTTCAATATGACCATTCAAGTGAGACACTAACTCTTTCACAGTGTGAAAATGGCGGGTACACAATGAAACTGCACATTTTAAATCTGCAAAAATAGATTTAGGAGCATCGCCCATTGCAGGTGCATTGTGCACTCGATAAAAATGCCCCTTAAAAGACGAGTAGGTAGTAAATGTTTGACTACAGTTGGCGCCAGAACATTTGAAAAGACACTGCGGCTCATTTCTGTGCACTCTGCAATGTAGTACATATCCTTTTATGGTGTCCAATTTCTTTTTACAAAACACGCAGGTGATCATTTTGTCTAGATCTTAACGTCTTTGCCTGTGCTTTTCATTTGAATTCAGTTATCACCCATTGACGTATGTCTTAATGGTAGGCTAGTAGCAAAGATCCACTAGCTTACACCATGTGCTTTCACCACATATTTTCGTTATGTTTCGAAAACAAGTAAACTGGAAGCTTACCGTGCAAACTCTAAATTTTCCGCCTGAAAAACTTGGAAACTCGATGAAACTCGTAGCCGTGTACCGAAAGTATTAAGATTTATTTCTGCTGCCGTCTTCTCCGCTCCATAACGGCTCCTTCTAACGGCTCAGTCTGCAGCAGTTGTGGACTCGTGAGTCGTGGGCTCATGTGTTTCCTGACTTCTAATCAGAGACGATCTTCAGCTGCACACGAATTTTAAAAGTAGACAAGTCTGTGCGGTTGTTAAGCCTGTGATATTGAAATAGTCTAGAAAGTCAGTTACAAATACTATGGTTATGACTGAACAGTGTTTCATAGGCCTAGGCTATAGCTTATCAATGTCCAAGTGTCCTCTCAGGATCACAATGAATTTAAATATAGCCCATAGGCTATATGTAGTCCAATAGCCTATATCTCAATTTGCATTGTTTAATCTATCAGGCTTATAAAATGACTTATATATTTGTGTAGTTTTAAAAACAACTGATGAAACTGTAGTTTTAAAAACTGATAAAAACTGTAGCCTAGGCCTAGTTTCTGCAGTATGTGCGTGTCAAATTAACACAACTGTT
Organism: Protosalanx chinensis; assembly: GCA_030340685.1. Classification (NCBI taxonomy): domain Eukaryota; kingdom Metazoa; phylum Chordata; class Actinopteri; order Osmeriformes; family Salangidae; genus Protosalanx; species Protosalanx chinensis. Next base: position 12,259,935 of record CM059319.1, read on the forward strand.
GTGTTATGAATGTTACAGTATTTTTCTGTTTTTGTTACTGTTTTGTGTAGCTTTAACAAATACATTTGATTAAAATCACATATTGTTGGTGTGAATATAACAAAAACATTCTGTCTAATAGTTTACAAAATGTCACAGTGATTTAAACAAAAAATATATGTTTTGGGGTTTACAATGCTTTTCTGTATGCATTTAACATAGTTTTTATGTACATTTCACAGTCTTTTTTTACAGTGCACTGTATTTTCAGTTGCCAATTAAAGAGTTGCATAGAATTCTTAAATCTAAAATCAGATCTGGAAATTAACTTTTTGAAAGAAAAGCTAAAAGTGAGTGTATGGTCATAGGTGAATTCTGGGAAGTATTGAAACTATATTAAGATCTAACCTTTTTCATTTATCTTTTTTTGTTTTAGAAAAAAAAAAAACACCATATAAATTGCTGTGATTTTGTGTTTATTAATTTTATTTTGATTTATTAATTTCATTGAATTAATTTCATTATTAATGTGAAAAGACATTGTGGCATATCATATCCTTCCATCCTGGATATCTGCAGAGTTGATGGGGTCGTCCTCAGGATCTTGTAACTTTAGGGCAGGGTGTTTCTCCCCTCTAATTATGGAGAACAACACATGCCACAATAATGTCACAGGCCCTTTCAGGGATGGTTCAGGTTCTGGGTAAGGAGTAATCAGAGTTTGCCAGCATGGGTAACCCCTATCTCCCATCAGAAAGCCATCCATCTCTCCTATAAGAAAGTTCACATTGCTTTAGAGCTGCACATAATTTCCCCTGTAAGTGTGTAGTGCATACATTGAAATATATAGGACATACAATTACTTACCCCTTTCCAGTCTTTTACTCAAGGTTGACTCTCGATAAATTATTGAGTAATGAACAGAGCCAGGCCACTTGGCCTCCACATTTATGATTATATGTGCAGCATCACATATGATCTGTGGACAGTGCAAAGAATGACACATGTACAGTATTGTGATGTGTTTGACCATTAGAACCAGTAGGCTGTCAGTGTACCTGCACATTAATACTGTGGATTGACCTCCTATTGACATAATCGGCTTTATTTTCAGAGGGTGCAATGATTGGAATATGTGTGCCATTATTAGGTCACTTCCAAGGGTCGCAGCAAGATATTCTTAACTGAATGTTATTTATCAGGTTAGCATTATTTAAACCCATTTATACACCACTTACCTGCAATCCTGTAGAACTCCTTTGATGACTCACTGGTTTGTGGCCAGGAAACAACACAAAATGGTCAGAAAGTGCTTCAGTGCAAGGCACACTTTCCTGACCGCTCTGCAAACAGTAGCCTTACTAGTATTTTCTAGTAAGAATGGATGAGATTGTGGATGTATTTTATTGACTCCAAAGAAAAACGGTACCGCTCAGATAAAAATTGAGATGGGAGTGTCAAAACATTAATTCTGGGCTTCAAAAATCTCTCCCAATATAAATGTAAATCTCGACGAATTAATACAGCCTCTTCATCTATAGGATTGTCAATAATAGAACATTGAATTCCCTTTGCTGCTTTCCTCGTAAAAACGTGCTCAATGAATGAGGTGTTTAAACGTCGCCTCGTCTTCAAAAAGGGGAGGAGACTGAGTTTACCGAAGAAAACCTGCTCCCGACCAGGTTAGGTTCATAGAGTAAGTTACTATGGTAACTGACTCTGAGTATAAGTTACCTCTCTTTCAGAAACGGGCTTAACTTAGCCTATTTTCTCGGGTTTAACTTACCCCCCTTTCTGAAACCGAAAACCAAGAGTTTCCCTCATTTCAGAGTTAACTTAGAGTTTTCACTTAACCCGCTTTCTGAAACGGGCCCCAGGGAAGTTGAGCCAGTGGGTAAGTTGAGCCACCCTTGGTTTCTAGACAACAATAAACACATTTCTTTAAAAGACCATTCATTTTCGAAGGCTCTTTAACCTACACTGAAGAAGAGAAGCTTGTGTGAAGAGGTAAGAACATTTAAGTTTAAATAAGAGAATCATCCAGTTCCTAAGTAACTTTTCCACCGAGTCTTGCCTTTTATGCCTGAACAAAGATGTTTGAAAGCCATGTGATAGTGATTTAGTTAATTACAGTATTATGCTTTGCTGTTTGCGTAACTTTAGCTCTAGACTGTTATTTGTAGGGTAATTTGAGACCAAAAACAATATTGCCTTGTTCATATAAAGTTTCTTCTCCGTTGCAGAATAGAGAAGTGTGGTGTTGAGTAGGTCTAATAGAGAGGAAGAGGAGGGCTCTGGAAGCCTGATGATGACCCTTCATTAGAATCAGGTGTGCTAGAGCAAAGAAACATCTAAAACCTTCAGGAAAGTGGCCCTTTTAGGACTAAGATTAGACACCCCTTGAATAGACAAAAGAGCGGAGATGGAGTAGGTATGTAGGGAGAGAGGAGATGGAGGAGAGGATGTATGGAAGCATAAACGGGGTTAGGGAGGGGGGCCAAGCTAACTTGCATATCTAATCTGCACTTCATGCCCAGTTTTACATTTTTATAAAATAACTATTTTAAAGCCAAATTATTATTTTTTCTCAGCATTTCAAACAGGCTTTATGTAAAAGGCTATCCATCCATTTTCTTCATGCCAAAATGCTATAAAATGCCCAAGGCTGGGTTGGACTCTGTGCAGCCTCCCTAAAAGAAAGGCCATGATGGATAATGTTATCAGTCATAACAGTTGTCCATATTTCATCCGAAACCATAGTCAGAATCAGGTTAGATCGCTATGCAAGATTAACAAACATAGAATTCACTGTGACAAGAAGAGCAACATAGAACATATATAGGAGTAAAAAATAAACATGTACAAGGTGGAAAGTGGGCACTAGGTATACGGGGGGGGGGGATATGACTATTAGTCATAGTTAGTACAAGAAGGATGGGTATATATCGTACGGGGGGGGGGGTGTATACACAGTAGTAAGTTAGTTTTTAAGGTGTCATGTGCTAGGCAGCATAGTGCAGTGGGACAAGTCAAATCGACATTTGTTTGCATAGTCCCTTCTTACAAGCGATGTCACTAAGGGCCATGACATGGAAATATGTTTGAATTTGGCCGAGTGGAATGTCTAAAAGGGAAGCGCTCCTTACTGCGTGAAGCGATACATACATGCATACATATATGAAAAGAGGTATGGATCAATAGAGATATAATCCTCCTGATAGACAGACAGACATGCATACATTTACAGTTGAAACAAGAAGTTTACATTCACTGTATAAAAGACACATATTCTTTTTTTTTCAATGTCTGACATGAAATCAGACAGTCCCTATTTTATTTTTTTTACAATGTATTTATTACTTTCAAAGTCAGAAGTTTACATACACTAAGATTACTATGCCTTTAAACAATTTGGGAAAGCCCAGATGATGATGTCATGTCTTGGGAAGCTTCTGATAGGTTTACCGACAACATTTAAGTTAATTAGAGACACACCTGAAACACACAGCCTCTTTGTGTAACATCATGGGAAAGTCAAAAGAAATCAGCCAAGATTTCAGGAAGAGAATTGTGGACTTGCACAAGGTTGGTTCATCCTTGGGTGCAATTTCCAGATGCCTGAAGGTGCCACGTTCATCTGTTCAAACAATTATACGCAAGTATAAACACCATGGGAACGTCCGCTCAGGAAGGAGGCGAGTTCTGTGTCCCAGAGATGAAAATGCTTTGATCCGAAATGTGCATATCAATCCAAGAACAAAAGCAAAAAACCTTGTGAAGATGTTGACTGAAGCTGGCAAGAGTGTGTCATTATCCACAGTGAAACGAGTACTGCAACGACATGGGCTGAAAGGCTACTCTGCCAGGAAGGAGTTTTTACTCCAAAAGAAACATAAAAAAGACAGATTACAGTTTGCAAGTGCACACAGGGACAAAGACCTTCATTTTTGGAGACATGTCCTGTGGTTTGACGAAACTAAAATTGAACTGTTTGTCCATGTTGTAGTGTTGTTTTGCTGCAGAACGGACTGGTGAACAGTGAACTTCACAAAATAGATGGCAACATGCGGAAAGAACAGTATGTGGAAATACTGAAGCAACATCTCAAGACATCAGCCAGGAAGTTAAAGCTTGGGCTTTGTACAATGACCCGAAGCATACTGCTAAACTGGTTACAAAGTGGCTTAAGGATAGCAAAGTCAATGTTTTGCAGTGGCCATCACAAAGCCCTGGGGCCTGTTTCAGAAAGCAAAAACTCTGAGTAAGTCAACTCTGAAATGAGGGAAACTCAGTTTCAGAAAGGGGGCTAAATTAAATCTGAGAAAACAGGCTAAATTAAGCCTGTTTCTGAAAGAGAGGTAATTCATAGTCAGTTACCATAGTAACCTTACCTGGTCGGGAGCAGGTTTTCTTCGGTAAACTTAGAGTTTATTTCGGTCTCTTCCCCTTTTTGAAGACGAGGCGACGTTTAAACACCTCATTCATTGCACACGTTTGTTGCAAAGAGAGCAGCAAATGGAATTAAATGTACTTTTATTGATAATCCTATAGATGAAGAGGCTGTATTAATTCGTCAGAAGTTAAATTTATATTGGATGTTAAATTTATAGAGTGGATGTTTTGTCACTTCCCTCTCAGTTTTTATCTGAGCGGTACCATTTGTCTTTGGAGTCAATAAGATACATCCACAATCTCATCCATTTTTACTAGAAAATAATAGTAAGTCTACTGTTTGCAGAGCGGTCAGGAAGAGCCTTACACTTAAGCACTTTCTGACCATTTTGTTTTGTTTCCTGAGCACAAACCAGTGAGTCATCAAAGAGGAGTTCTACAGGATGGCAGGTCAGTGGTGTATAAATTGGTTTAAATAACACTAATTACGCTAATTAATAACGCTACATTCAGTTAGGAATATTTTGCTGCGACCCCTGGAAATAACCTAATAATGGCACACATATTCCGATCATTGCACCCTCTGAAAATGAAGCAGATTATGTCAATAAGAGGTCCATCCACAATATTAATGTGCAGGTACACTGACAGCCTAATGTTTGTAATGGACAAAGACATCACAATACTGTACATGTCTCCTTCTTTGCACTGTCCACAGATCATATGTGATGCTGCACATATAATCATAAATGTGGAGGCCAAGTGGCCTGGCTCTGTTCACAACTCAATAATTTATCGTGAGTCAACCTTGAGTAACAGACTGGAAAGGGGTAAGTAAGCACACTTACTTACAATTTAAGTTAAGTCTTGTCGACTTAACTTACTATTTTGTACACTGGACTACTTAACCAGACTACTTAATTACTTATTTTCTTATTTTTTTTAAGATATCTGACCTTATCGTGCCCGCCTATTGCTATTGCCATTGTTATTGCTATTGTTATGTTATTGTCATTATGTATATTACCCTGCAACTCTGTGTGCTGTACTTTACCCTGCTGCTGTTGTGAACTGCAATTTCCACCTCCTGGAGGACAAATAAAGGTTCATCTCTAATCTTACAGGGGAAATTATGTGCAGCTCTAAATCAATGGGAACTTTCTTACAGGAGAGATGGATGGCTTTCTGCTGGGAGATAGGGGTTACCCATGCTGGCCAACTCTGATGAACCCTTACCCAGAACCTGAACCACCCCTGAAAGGGCCTGTGACATTATTGTGGCATGTATTGTTCTCCATAATTAGAGGGGACAAACACCCTGCCCAAAAGTTACAAGATCCTGAGGACGACCCCATCAACTCTGCAGATATCCAAGATGGAAGGATAGTCCGGGATATGATACATTAACATTACATTAATAATGATATCCACCACAAAATAAGAAGTTTTCTATACTCTTTAATTGGCAACTGAAAATACAGTAGATTTAGGGATACATAATGTAGTTCAAAATTATACAGAATGAAACTGTGGCATTTACTGTAAATCACTGTACTGTGTTCATCTGTGCACCAGAAGTTGATGGACCAAACAGTTGTTTTGATATTTATTTTCAACACACACAGCACAACACAGTTTACACACCATGCATAGTTCACAGTTTCTTATCACTGATTGAGTGTGCCTCGGGACACCATCGTGAAGTTTGAATCATCGGCCACCACTCTGCACATTCTCCACTCGCCAGGCTGTATACGGCGAAGAAGCTCGTCAAATCGGCCCGCTGACATTCAAAAGTATCGAAAGTGCATTTGTTCATCCAGACATGGGTGAACAGAACCTCCGCAAACGTCTTTGCATGGATGTATAAATAATGGATACGGTATCGAAAAATGGCGGCCGTTGATTTCAATGAAGTTGCTCCAAGCCCCGGGTCTGCCCAAGCCCCGGGTCTGCCCAAGCCCCGGGTCTGCCCAAACCCCGGGTCTGCCCAAGCCCCGGGTCTGCCCAAGCCCCGGGTCTGCCCAAGCCCCGGGTCTGCCCAAGCCCCGGGTCTGCCCAAGCCCCGGGTCTGCCCAAGCCCCGGGTCTGCCCAAGCCCCGGGTCTGCCTCTCAGCAGCTGTGCCGATTTTTCATGGTGGCCACCCGTGGTATTGCAACATAAAATCTCCATGGGGCCCAGAAAGCATTTTTCCCATAGACCGTAATAGTAAAAGAGAAGCCTGTAAAAAGGTTCTCAGGACACCTACAGCTGTAACCACTATTAATTGCAAATCTTTTTATTCCATATTTTTAAGTCATGGACTTTTAAACCGTCAAAAAAAATTGTAAAGGCCAGAAAAGCCCCTGCAAAGTCTTATTCTTATGGTGACGTCACAGCTGTGCGCCTACACTCCCAAGCGCGGTCCCGCAGTGTCTCGGGAACGTGACACTGTTCAACCCAAGCCCCGGGTCTGCTTCTCAGCAGACACGCCGATTCTTCCCGGTGGTCACTCGTGGTATTGCAACATAAAATGTCCATGGGGCCCAGAAAGCATTTTTCCCTTAGACCGTAATAGTAAAAGAGAAGCCGTAAAAAGGTTCTCAGGACACCTACAGCAGACACCAGGCCACTATTAATTGCAAATCTTTTTATTCCATATTTTTAAGTTATGGACTTTTAAACCGTCAAAACTTGTTCTACAGGCCAGAAAAGCCTCCGCAAAATCTTATTCTTATGGTGACGTCACAGCTGTGCGCCTACACTCCCAAGCGCGGTCCCACTGTGTCTTGGGAACGTCACACTGTTCAGCCACTCTGTCTCCATAGGGTCGACTATAAAAAGATATCAGGCTAGGAATTACACTTAATGTCCAGGAGCTCCTTCCATGACTCAGGTAATATCCAAACTATATCACGTAGCTGTAAAAGAAACATAAACAGAAGCCGCACAAAGCTTAATAAGGAAAGACTTGCCTGTTTGAATGTGCCGATACAGCCTATAAAACGATAAGAACTTTAAACTTAATCTGACAAGAAGTCGTAGGCTATATCACACACGGGATCATTGATAGACAAAACAGATTTGTCTACCGGCATCTGGTTGATAAACATGACAGCTTGTATTGTGGAGAATCCCTTATTTATTTTTTTGGATTAACCTTAATAAAAATGACTCGTTTTATCCTTACTTAACTTAACTAAAAAATAAACAAAACGAATTAACCTCGTATATTCTATAACCATGACAATGAAAACATAATCGTTTATGAATCAAATGATCGATTTATAGGACACATAAACCGATTATGTTTTCATAGTCATGGTTATAGAATATACGAGGTTGATTCGCACTTCCACGAAGCCTGCATCGATGCAGACTTTGGCCCTGTCCCAATACCCGCACTTCCACCCTTGCGCCCTTCAATTGCGCGTTTTCGCTGAAGGGTGCAAGTGTGCAGGGTGTCCCAATTCTCCAGTAAGGTCTTAAGCCCCGCCCTCTTTGCGCCCTTGATCCGCACTTCCACGAAGCCTGCATCGATGCGGACTTTGTCGAAGTGTATTCCCCACAATTCATTGCTGCGTGTGACGTTTTCATAAAAAAGGCGGAATATGCCGATGTCTGGTGGTCCGCTCCATAGACAATAGATGGTACATATACATGTCTATGGTCGGCCCGCTCATGCGGTAAAGTGTCTTACCAAGTAAGGTGGTCAAAAAGTTTAATTCGATTTTTGTTGCCCCTGAAAAAGTCAGTTTGCAGCATAGTTTGCTCAGTTGTTGAGTTTGTTTGTATTACTTGCTCCAGAATATTCGAGTCAATTAGATTTATTTATATTTATTCAAAGTTGTAAAAAAAGAAATAAAATAAACACCTTTTCGTAAAAAGTATTTTGTCACGACAGCGAGAGTCTGACGCATACGTCCTCTTCAATTTCTGAACTTCTTTCTTCTCCTTCTTGTTCGGTCCTTAGCGTAGTGCACTTTGTTTGTCTCATCGGAAACCGCTCATAGTCCCTTCCCTCCTTGTCGTTTTGTCCTTGTTACTTGTTTACTTGTTGCGCCTTGCGCCTTTTTGCAGCTAAAAATAAACGTACCTAATAATCAATAGTCTCTATGACCCGATTGTATCGTTTGTGCCCGGCTTATCCGTTGACACCCCCTCCACTGGTCTAGTACCCACAGTCAAACATTGTTACTTCTTAACATCGTACGTAACATGCAGCTTTATGATATGATTTTCAGCAGCAAAACTTCACAAACAGCAACCGGTGTTGCCATTTTAGTTGTCTTAGTAATGATGCGCTGGCTAAATCGATGACGTAGTCATCACTGTCCCAATTCTGTAATTTTTGCACGCTTGTCGCCTACACACTTCGAACCCTTCGCGCACTTCTACCACTTCCAACAATACATGATCTGTTACTACTCAGCACAGCATCCCTGATTATAGGATATCTCTCTCGGACATAACTAAAATCATGTTCACATGAGCTCAATACAACAGTGTAGATCAAGACACCTTTCATACATTTCAGATCATTTCAATATAAAGGTAAATATATCGTCTTTATCAGTTTACTGGTCCGTGATTTCTGACAAATATTTTCGGAGTTACATAAAGCAATGTATTTCAGTTGAAAAATAGGTGGAGGCATATGCCATATTGCCATCTTTATTCCATGGGCAAAGTAGTCACTTGCTACTTGACATTATATATCAGACATGTCAATGTGCAATGCAATAATCATCAATCTTATTTGCTCTGGTCTTTGGCCTTATTTGGGTTACCATATTCTTACTGGCTGCCTTCCGAGAGCCTACTGCACTGCCCCCCACACAGCAAGCTGGACACATCTTCCAGGCACAGACCACAATGAGTACAAGAACATTCACCATGCCCAGTCCCATGATTCCCATTTGAAGGATTGTTGAAAAGAAGCCTCCCACAGAGGAGGTCCGTCAATCTGCAAAATTCCATGCTTCAGGTTCCCCTAAAGCTGAAACTATCTCTTTAATGTGAGCATATTTGTAATATTAGCAGATTCGTCTGGGATGAAAGTACAACAGTCGTGACCCATAACAGCACATAACAGACCCATAACAGAGTTGACAACAGTGCCATTCGGTTCTGTAGCACATTCTGCCTCATGGCCTTCATCTCAGAAGCAACTGCAGTTAAAGCATTGGATGTCTCATTACTTATCGACTCCTAATATCTTTAAAGGCAGTGATGATACCATACACAGGGAGGATGGCAGCGGAAAACTGTGAAAAGTGACTGTGTACTATTGAATTTGCATGCTGTAATCCCAGTTTCTCAAAATCTGCATGAATACTACTTCTCTTGTGGTGGTGCCACCAATGTTTAGACAACGGGTGCAGGGGCAACCCATCTACAGGTCTGAGGGCTCCTACGATAAACCCAAGGTAACATGTTCCTGACCAGTTGACTGGCAGAAAATAATAGGCGCTCCTTCCACAGACCCACATGGTGCCATTCTTGGCCGCCTGAGGAAACGAAAATGGTGTTGCCCTTATTTTTATAGTTCTTTTCACAACAGCCAACTCAGATAATTTGCTATAAACAGACATAGACACAGTTGTTGCACATACTGTTCCCCAGGCCTCTCTCTGTACCATTATGTGTCAAACACAACCAATCAGGTGGAGCATATGCTAACCGCAATGGGGGTGAGTACTTAACTTCTTTAGGAATGTGTCGGGTGTATACAGTAAAAGAAAATCACATCTAACCCGATGCAAGGCAACTTGTACATCTCACACAAATCTGCCTTAGAGAGTGGGATCACTATCCAGGGATATGTTCCTCCATTCTTGGGAATCATACCACATACCCAGCATGGTCCCTTTCCTCTCATCTCTCTAATGCTGTCATCTTGGCGGTTTTTAGGAAGGTGTTGGCGTAGTATTCAGTCTTCATGTGTGCTCCAAGGTGATGGGTGTCAATGTTCAAATCAGTTTGTTTTGGAGTGTGCAATAGTGACTCGGGTAGTGGCTCAGTGGCTCACCAGATTACATATTGTTTGCATGTACGACTTGCCTCCTTTTCTGTCAAGACCGCTTTTACACTCTCCAATATTTTTACATCGAACGTTCCCTCCAGTGGAAAACAATGTGTAGCATCATGTTTAGTCCACTCATGCCATTTCTCAATGCTTGACACCGCTTGAATTCCATGTCAATCAAACATATATCAGGCTGGACTATTCTCAGGCAACAATGTCTCTATTGCTCCCGCAATGGAACCACGATTACCCATTCTCAATTAAAATGAATCTTTATTAAAGCTCAAAAAGTAACGTGGCCAACACTTAAAAATAACTACAATATCTTATGTTAGTGGACTCCAAATATGGCCTTTTCTTGCCTTCCAGGCGTTTGATTATGGGACACGCATTCATAATGGGACGACTCACTCCTTGGGAATGAGCATACAATAATTAACATAACTCCGTTACCTCATGGGTAACAAAAGGACCACAATTCTTACTTAAAAGAGACGAGTTCATCAATAAACTACCAGTCTGTCTTTCCCTTAGTATTTGATTGTGTCCCTCACTGATCGTTCAATGCCACATTTAATAACCTCCTAACTGTCCCTTGATAATGTCAAAGTATCCCTCACTTGTTTAAAACCCACTTTAAAAGTTGGTGTCCCGCATAAAGCTTTTGACCCTAGTACATTTTCCTTGGTCTAAAGGAAAAAACACTAAAACATATTAAATTTACATTTATAGGTAAAAACTCACTAAAGATCTCTGTTCAACTAAGGTTTTCAGATTTACAGTTGTGTTCAAAATTATTCAACCCCCACTGAAATTGATTGTTTTGGTCGGTTTGACATTTATTTTGATCATTCAGTCATCCTGTTTACAATTAAATCAAAAAGGCACGTGTAGATTAGATTAGATGAACCTTTATGGACCTTTAGGACCCTAGTCCTTTTTGTCCTCCAGGGGGTGGAAATTGCAGTTCACAACAGCAGCAGGCTAAAGTATAGCACTATACTGTCACGACTGAACCAGAGGGGGGGGACCCAGAAAGCAGACCAGAGGTGAGGAGTAAATGGAACTGTTTATTAACAAAAAGCAGGGCTGGTGCCGAACTGGACCGAGGAGCACAGGTGAGTAAAGCAGGGCTGGAGCAGACTGGACCGAGGAGCACAGGTGAGTGAGCAGGGCTGGAGCAGACTGGACTGAGGAGCTGAGGCTTGAGGAAAAAAATCAAAGAGTCAGTACTAGACAGAAATCCACAGGGAAAAGATATCTATGTACAAAAGCCAAAGTGTTCACCACGTAAGTTGACTGAACGAACTGGCAAAGAAGGAGAGGATGAACCATGGTTTTAACTGCAGCTGACGATGGTGGATGAGATGCAGGTGTGCCAATCAGCTCAGGACAGGAGTCACGCCCAGGAAGCTCCAAACAAGGACAGGGGTGGAGGAACACACACACACACACACACACACACACACACACACAGGAGGGAGGAGGCACTGAGCCCATGACAGTACCTCCCCCTCAACGGACGCCTCCTGGCGGACCGCCAGGCTTGTCAGGGTGAGCCCGATGAAAGTCCCTGATCAACTCTGGGTCCAGAATCAAGGCCCGCGACACCCAGGAGCGCTCCTCTGGACCATACCCTTCCCAGTCCACCAGGTACTGCAACCCACGGCCACGCCGACGAACATCCAGGAGGCGACTGACCGTAAAGGCAGGGTGACCATCGATAATCCGGGTGGAAGGAGGGGGTTCGGACGGAGGAGAGAGTGCACTGGAAGATACTGGTTTGATTTGCGATACATGAAACGAGGGATGGATACGGAGAGAGCGGGGCAATTTCAGTCGTACTACCACAGGATTAATGATCTTGGAGATCTTGAACGGTCCAATGAATCGGGGTGACAGTTTCTTAGATTCAGTTCTTAGAGGGATATCCTTGGAAGAAAGCCAAACAGACTGACCTGGGACATAGGACGGAGCAGCAGTCCGGTGGCGGTCGGCGTAGAACTTATTCTGTGCAGATGTTCGACGTAGAGCCTTCCGAGTGTCCAACCAGATCTTCCGACACCGCCTTATGTGAGACAGGACAGAGGGCACAGCAATCTCCATCTCCTCAGTAGGAAAAAGCGGGGGCTGGAAGCCTAGAGTACATTCAAAGGGGGAGCGACCTGTAGCAGAGGAGACTAGAGAATTATGGGAATACTCCACCCAAGTCAAGTGCTTGCTCCAGGTTGTAGGATTGCTGCCTATTATGCACCGCAAGGCCACCTCCAGATCTTGGTTAGTCCTCTCTGTCTGACCATTAGTTTGAGGATGGAAGCCTGAGGACAGGCTGACTGTGGCCCCTAATGCCTCACAAAAGTTCTTCCAGACATGTGAAGTGAACTGCGGTCCCCTGTCCGAAACTATGTCCTTAGGAATGCCATGGATTCTGAATACATGCTGGATGAGAAGGTTAGCAGTCTCGAAGGCAGAGGGCAATTTAGGAAGAGCAACAAAATGAGCAGATTTAGAAAAACGGTCAACAATGGTCAGAATAACTGTGTTACCGTTAGAGGGAGGTAGACCAGTGACGAAGTCGACGGCTATATGGGACCAGGGTCTTGGCGGTATGGGCAGAGGACGGAGTTGACCCGCTGGAGGTTGATTTGAAGTTTTGTTCCTTGCACAGATCGTGCATGCAGCAACATATTCCCGGACGTCAGCCTCCCTAGTTGGCCACCAGAAGCGACGGCGCACCTGGCCAAGGGTTCGCCCTACGCCGGGATGACAGGACAATTTAGAATCATGAGCCCATTGAAGTACCTGGGAGCGGACGGCTTGGGGCACAAACAGCTTGCCGGGGGGGCCAAGACCAGGATCAGGTTCAGCTGACTGAGCTGCACGAACCGTAGACTCCACCTCCCAAACAAGGGTTCCGAGAATGCAGGAAGTAGGAAGGATGGTTTCAGGTGAGCATATGGAGTCGTCAGAAGAAAACTGCCGGGAGAGAGCGTCAGGTTTAGTATTTTTTTAACCCGGGCGATATGTCAGAGTGAAATTAAAGCGACCAAAAAACAGAGCCCAGCGAGCTTGGCGAGAGTTCAGCCTCTTAGCTGATTGAATGTAGGACAGGTTCTTGTGGTCGGTCCAGGCAACAAAAGGTAGCTCCGCCCCCTCCAGCCAATGTCTCCACTCTTCTAGCGCAAGCTTGACAGCCAGTAACTCCCGGTTACCAACATCATACTTCTGCTCAGCTGGGGAGAGGCGTCTGGAAAGAAAAGCACATGGATGAAGTATGTCCTCCGTCGCTGACCTTTGAGAGAGAACAGCCCCCACTCCGATGTCCGAGGCATCCACCTCTACTATAAATTGCTTAGTTGGATCAGGCAGGGCAAGAACAGGGGCTGAGGTAAAGCGACGCTTGAGATCAGCAAAGGCTGAAGAGGCTTCAGGCGACCAGGTGAAAGGTATGCAGGTGGAGGTGAGTTTTGTCAGAGGTGCCGCAATCCGACTGTAATCTTTGATAAAGCGTCGATAGAAGTTAGCGAAGCCCAAAAACCGTTGTAACTGTTTGCGAGAAGTTGGGTCTGGCCATTCCGCAACAGCTTGAATCTTGCTGGGATCTGCCTTCACCTGACCAGCTTCAATGATATAGCCCAGGAACGAGACAGAAGTAGAGTGGAACTCACACTTTTCAGCTTTTACAAACAATGTATTCTCTAGGAGACGCCGAAGAACTAGCCGGACATGAGTTTCCAGATTCCGAGAGAATACGAGAATGTCATCAAGGTAAACAAAGACAAAACGATTCAGAAAATCCCTGAGGACATCATTAATGAGAGCCTGGAAGACAGCTGGCGCATTAGTTAATCCAAAAGGCATCACTAGGTATTCGAAATGGCCCATAGGTGTGTTGAATGCCGTCTTCCATTCATCACCCTCCTTGATCCTAACCAGGTGATAAGCATTCCGCAAGTCCAGTTTAGTAAAGATGGTCGCACCCTGGAGCGGTTCGAACGCTGTAGACATGAGAGGCAAGGGATACTTGTTCTTTACAGTGATGTTATTTAACCCTCGATAGTCTATACATGGTCTCAAAGTCTTATCTTTCTTGTCCACAAAAAAGAATCCAGCGCCAACCGGAGAAGATGATGGACGAATGATACCAGCACCAAGAGAGTCCTTGAGGTAAGTTTCCATGGCCTCCCTTTCAGGTCGGGAAAGATTGTACAGACGTCCAGTTGGAAGTGGCGCCCCAAGTAACAGGTCGATGGAGCAATCATAAGGACGATGTGGGGGCAGAGAGAGAGCCTTTGTCTTACTGAAGACTTCAGCCAAGTCATGGTATTCTGCAGGGACAGTAGACAAATCAGTAGGCTTAGATTCAAGTTCTCTGGCTCTCTCAGTTGGTGGCATAGCAGAACGGAGACAAGAAGCATGACAAAATGTACTCCAACTCACAACCTTGCCTGCAGACCAGTCAATGATGGGATTATGTAGTTTTAGCCAGGGAAATCCCAGGACCAATGGGCATTGTGGTGAATCAAACACAAAGAAACGAATGGACTCATGGTGATTGCCGGAAAGAATTAAATCAATTGGTTCAGTTTGGTGACTGACAAAAGCTAAGTGTTTTCCGTTGAGGGCACTCACCCGGCTTCTTTCTGGTAGTTGTTCGGTGGCAATTCCTGCTTGACGAATCAGGTTAGAGTCCAGAAAGCTCTGTTCAGCCCCGGAGTCGATGAGCGCTTGCAGCGAGAGAGTCTGTTGATGGTTGTTGAGAAAAGCAGGAATCAGAAGTCGTGGGAATTGAAGTTCAGAAACGATGGAGTCGCTCACCAGTACTCCCACTCCTACTGATGAGCTGGGCCTTTTGGGCGAACAGGACATGATCGTAGGAAATGGCCAAGCTGGCCACAATAGATACAAGCCCCTGCAGTCATTCGCCTTTGGCGTTCTCCAGTGGTCAAGCGAGTTCGCCCCAGTTGCATTGGTTCTTCTTGGGGCGGAGCTGGAAGTGCCGGCATCAATGGAGTGTGTTCAAGAGTTCTGCCCGGTGGGGGTATAGATGTTGCGGGGTACCGCTGAATCCTTGGGTCTCTTTCTCGCTTTCGTTCCCTCATTCGATTGTCCAGTCTAATAGAGAGAGAGATTAAACCATCCAAAGCGTCTGAATCATCGCGTACCGCCAACTCATCTTTCATAGATTCGGATAGACCATACAAAAAGACCCCTTTTAAGGCCCTGTCGTCCCAGCCTGACTCTGCGGCTAGAATCCTGAACTCTACAGAGTAATCTGCAACGCTTCGTTGGCCTTGACGGAGATTGAGTAAACGTTTTGCAGCATCTGCAGCTTCATTAGGATGGGCAAAGACTTTCTTAAATTCCTCAACGAAATGATGGTAGGTTGTAGAACTTGCCCCTGTGCTGCCTAAGAAAGCCTCTGCCCAATCCAAAGCTCTGCTTCTTAATAGCCCAGTCATGTACGATACCTTGGCACAGTCTGAAGCAAAGGTTTGAAATTGGCGGTCAAATACCAGCGAACATTGCAGAAGGAATCCTTTGGATTTGGCCAGGTCACCTCCATAAGGTTCTGGTGCAGGAACGGGAGATTCGGAGGCTGGACTGGATGACTGAGTAACGGCAGTTATAGGCTGGCTTTGTGTGGGAGCTGATGAGGGGGACAGGTGGTTAGCAATATGCTCAATGAGCGACCCGATCTGAGTTACCTTGGCAGATAATGTTTGTTGTCCATCCTCAAGCGTTTGGAGTGTGTGGTGGTGTTGTCCAAGTAGAGTTCCATGATTAGATAAGGCTTGTTTGACTGCATCGGTGTCTGCTGGGTCCATCTTGGCCAGTTCGTTATGTCACGACTGAACCAGAGGGGGGGGACCCAGAAAGCAGACCAGAGGTGAGGAGTAAATGGAACTGTTTATTAACAAAAAGCAGGGCTGGTGCCGAACTGGACCGAGGAGCACAGGTGAGTAAAGCAGGGCTGGAGCAGACTGGACCGAGGAGCACAGGTGAGTAAAGCAGGGCTGGAGCAGACTGGACCGAGGAGCACAGGTGAGTGAGCAGGGCTGGAGCAGACTGGACTGAGGAGCTGAGGCTTGAGGAAAAAAAAAATCAAAGAGTCAGTACTAGACAGAAATCCACAGGGAAAAGATATCTATGTACAAAAGCCAAAGTGTTCACCACGTAAGTTGACTGAACGAACTGGCAAAGAAGGAGAGGATGAACCATGGTTTTAACTGCAGCTGACGATGGTGGATGAGATGCAGGTGTGCCAATCAGCTCAGGACAGGAGTCACGCCCAGGAAGCTCCAAACAAGGACAGGGGTGGAGGAACACACACACACACACACACAGGAGGGAGGAGGCACTGAGCCCATGACACTATACTATACTTAGACCAAGTATAGGTCAGACAAATATAACATAACATTTATAATGAAAAACCACAAATGTCTTTTCTGAGCTCACATCATTATCAGTTTTATAAGTGACATTCAATCTTAGTACTTAGTCTTAGTCCTTTTACAGTTATATCAGCTTTTAAACTTGAAGCATAGCTTGACACAAGTGTCTTGCAGCGATCTACGTGTATCTTCGCCCATTCATCACGGGCAAAAGCCTCCAGTTCAGTCACATTCTTAGGCTTGCGCACTGCAACTGCTTTCTTTGAGTCCCACCAGAGGTTTTCAATCGGATTTAAATCTGGTGACTGCGATGGACACTTCAAAATGTTCCAGCCTTTAATCTGCAACCATGCTCTTGTGGACTTGGTATGCTTGGGATCATTGTCCTGTTGAAAGGTCCAATGTCTCCCAAGCCTCAGGTTTGTGATGGACTGCATCACATTGTCATCCAATATCTCCTGGTACTGAAGAGAATTCATGGTACCTTGCACACGCTGAAGCTTCCCAGTACCTGCAGAAGCAAAACAGCCCCAAAGCATGATTGACCCCCCGCCAAGCTTCACAGTAGGCCTTGTTCTTCCTCCTCCAAACATAGCGTTGATCCATGGGCCCAAACAGTTCTAATTTTGAGTTCTGGCATGGAGGCCTTCATTACGCAGGGTGCACCGTATTGTCTGAGCAGAAATTTCAGTACCCACATCTGACAAATCTTTTCTCAGTTCCTCAGCAGTCACACAGGGACTTTTCTCCACTCTACGCTTCAGGTAGCGCACAGCAGTCAAAGTCAGCATCTTCTTTCTGCCACGACCAGGTAGCGTTTCAACAAAGCCCTTTGCCTTGAATTTGTGAATGATGCTTCCTATGGTGTCTCTTGGTATGTTTAACATCTTTGCAATCTTCTTATAGCCTTCTTCCTGTGAAGAGTAATCACCTGTTCTCTTGTCTTCTTGGACCATTCTCTTGACTTCACCATGTTTGTAACCACACCAGTAAATGTCTAGAAAGAGCTGAGTATCACAGTCATTTTAAAGCTGCCTAATTGGTGCTTATTAGGCTTTATTGCTGCTCCCTGACATCCACAGGTGTTTTTCAATACCTGATCGAAAACACTTAAATGAACCTCTGTGGTAGTCTTTAAGTGGTTGAATAATTGTGTCAATGAAGAATTCTCAAAATAAACATTTACTACTGTATTACAAAACGAATTGATGTCATTTTAGTTGCATATGGTTCTTTAAGAAGTCCTTGTAAGATTTCATTCTGAATACAATTACAAATGTACACTAAATTCCCTAAAACCATTTACAGCATTGGGGGATGAATAATTTTGAACACAACTGTAACAACACATTATCATTTACACACACCTAATTGGATCACCCCTGGTCTGTATCAAGTAAAAACCATACCCTGATCAGGAATATGGGTTATGTCCAACATAATATTATATCACTATCAAATACTTTCCAGCGACCAGGGTTCTTGTACATTATCAGTGTCCCACACTCCTGACCAAGACAAAGTAAAGATGGCAAGTCATCTAATGACCCCAAGTTTACTAAACCAATGTCTAATATTACTGTACTCCTGTTGAGGCCCAGCGGACTCTAGCTCTCTGTTGAACTAAGGCTTTCAGCTGTAACAACACATTATCTTTTACACACGCCTAATTGGTTCACCCCTGGTCTGAATCAAGTAAAAACCATACTCTCTGTTAACAGATCCTTTTCCTCGGATCAAGAAGATGGGTCATGTCCAACATAATATTATATCCCTATCAAATACTTTCCGGCGACCAGGGTTCTTGTACGCTATCAGTTTCCCAGACTCCTGACCAAGACAAAGTAAAGATGGCAAGTCATCTAATGACCCGAACTTTACTAAACCAATGTTATTGTTCTCCTGTTGAGGCTTAGCAGACTCTAGTTTGCTAAGACTGGACTCCCAACTGAACGTCACAATAGTCTTCAGAGAAGGTGTGTTCAGTAGTGATTAATATAAGTACACAGGAAATCAAATTTCTTCCACAGCAGCTCATCTCCCTCCACTGGCTTCCCTTCTTGGCCTGTATCAGATTCAAGACCCTGGTACTGACCTTACAGGCAGTGAACTGGACTGCCCTGCCTACATCAAGTCTCTCATCCAGCCTTACACCCCCACCAGCCACCTATAGTCTTCCTCTGACAACCATCTAGTGCAGGGGTGGCCAACCCCTCAAGAGCCACAGTCCTGAAGGTTTTAGATGTTTTCCTGCTCCAGCACACCTAAGCACAATATTCATTTAGCAGAAGCTTTTATCCAAAGCAACTTACAGCAAGTACAGTGACAATCTCCCTGGGTCAAGTAGGGTGAAATGCCTTGCCCAAGGACACTACATCACATAGCCACAGCCGGAAATTGAACTCACAACCTTCCGATTATGAGGCCAATGCCTTAACCACTGAGCCACCTGACTGGGTGGCCCCCTGGACAACCCTAATGTTAGTTTCCCCCAGGATCATAATGACTCTCACTGAGAGCCGTGTTGCTCTTTTGCCCAGTTCTAACCCGATTTGGATATTTTTTACTCACAGTGAAGTATAATGTTATTGTTGCTTGCTTTCCAACAGGCACACTTTTGTCCATTTGAGATGCATGCCAAATCAGGAGATTACATTAGATAATGTATAGACCCTACCCACCCTAGGGTAACTAACCACCCTAACCCTAACCCTACCTAACCCTAACCCTAACCCTACCCACCTGCAACTTACATGATCTCTCATTTATGACATTTAACAAAATGAGCAAAAAAAAGTTGGCAAAGTTGGCAAACTAAATACTTACTGCATTACGTAAACGGTATTATAGCAATAACATGGACAATCTGTGGACAGTAAGCATTTGTTGGTAAAGAGAATATTTCCTTCGTAGCCTCCCTGATTCCACAAAGGAGTGGTCATCATTATAAACTGGGTCCCTTCACTTGTCACTTTTTCCTGTGCGATGCACTTTCATACCCTCTGTCTGTTAGAGAGGATACCCCTAGTAACTATGCCTGTGACAGTTGACAGCGCTGCACCAACCTTTTCTTGCACTTATCGTAACTGCTTGAGTAGATTAAACATCAAACTACAAGGAACTCAAACATTTGTTTTCATCATATGGAACAAAACTTTCCATGAGCATTCAAGTTGTAGTTCCTTTTTATTTTTACTTTACAGCGCTCCAACTATGACTTAATTTTGTTACTCTGTACTTGTATGTGGGTAATTACATTAAAGTTGAATCTAATCTAATCTTAAATGCAAAGGCTGCTGGAGAGTTGACGAAGAATGTTCAAGAGAAGGTGAAAGAATGTAACTACAGTGCCAACTCAAATTGAATTAAATAATTTACAGTATCTATATACTTGCTAAACTTTACTGTTCACTTTGCTGTTCGCTACTAGCCCGCCTTCCTGCAAATGCAATCCGTCCCCTTCAGAGGATACAGAATGCAGCCGCTCGTCTGGTTTTCAACCTACCCAGACGCTGTCATGTCACCCCACTCCTCATCGCCCTCCACTGGCTTCCTGTCATGGCCCGCATCAGATTCAAGACCCTGGTGCTGACCTTCCGGGCTGTAAACGGGACTGCCCCGACCTATATCAACTCTCTCCTCCAGCCCTATACCCCCACCCGTCACCTACGGTCATCTGCTGACAACCGTCTAGTGCAGTGGTTCTCAACCTCTTTTAGGCCAGTGCCCCCCTAACCATTTTCCAGGTCCGACTGACGCCCCCCCCCCCCCCCCCCCCATAACAACTTTTTCTTCTAACAAGATATACAATTATTATTATAAATACATTTCAAAACAACTGTTTGAAAACAAACGTATGTGTTTTATTCTTATGTATTATGTACACAAGTATAATTTTAAAAATCACAGCACTAAAACAATACAACACACAATATACATTGTAGTATGTATAAATGTAATACAAAAAGCAGTCTTTTACTATTTATGAGTCTGAGAACGGCCCGCGCCAAAATCCAAGCCATCTCAAAAGATGCCTCTGTTTAACGCTCTGCAGTGGAGGTTGTCCTGTGGATAAGATTTTGCTGCTCACAAAGTGAGTTATTCTTTCTTATTTCACTGCCAGGCGAATAACTTTCATTGAAATTTGGATGCGCAGTTTTGAAATGGTGCTCCAAGTTTGCTTCGTTTGAAACAGGCGCGGCTTTGTTTGCATATTAAGCACAGAGGGTTCATGCCATGAAGAATAAATAAGAATTCATCTGTCCTGCTCGCCCCCTCTCCGTTGTCTTCATGCTGATTTTCGTTTGGTGTTAGTGCTAGTTTTTGCCCTTTTTTTTAATAAAAAAACGTGCCCGCATCTCAAACTGGCTTGCTCCATCCTATGTAGGTCGTCAATCCTCGCTTGGTGCGTAACGGCGCGCGGGTTTGCAGGCTGGGTATTCACGCGAGACCGCAGAAAATTACTTAATTTATAGATATTACTTATTAAGTATTATGCAGATGTTTGCGTTTGTGTTCACTGCATGTTTATGTAGCACATTTGACAAAAATTATTGGCTGTGTTACCATATTGTTATAAGCTAGTATGCCAGTGCGAGCCACCAATTAAAGCTTGACGAGCCATGTGGCTCGCGAGACGCGCAATGAGTATCGCTGATCTAACTTGTATCACTATCAGGTGCATACGATTATGAATCCGAGGCCACAGATTACAAAACGTTGCGCACAGATTTTTTTTCTTCTCTCTCCTATATGTGATCCCCAGAGGGGCTCCGTAAAAATGAGTTGGCATTAAAAAACAGACACAGACAAACGCCCCCCAACCGCACCTCAACGCCCCCCTTTTAAAAATATTGTTCCCAGCGCCTCCCGACCTTCTCTGAACGCCCCCTGGGGGGCGGTACCGCCCCCGTTGAGAAACACTGGTCTAGTGGTACCTCCCCTCAAGAGCGCCCGAGCGCAACACAAACTCTTCCACTGCCTGGCCCCCCCAATGGTGGAATCAACTCCCCACCTCCATCAGAAGCACACACTGCCTTCTCACCTTCAGGAGAAGGCTTAAAACTCACCTATTTAAAGAATGTAATGGCACTTAGGAATAGTATGGCACTTCACATAATCTAATGTGCTTTAAAACAATCTGTTGGTCCCCATATGGTGACTTTCCAGTGTTGTTTGTTGTATCTCTTGCTTTATGTTCACAATTGTTGTGTTATGCATTTATAGTTCTTCCCTTGGCACTTATTGGTTCTCATGATGTATGATTCACGATCTAAAAAAACGACTGTGTTCGGGGTCACGTTGCTATGCTCAATGACTGATGCTCTTTGTAAAAGCTCTCTCTTGTAAGTTGCTTTGGATAAAAGCGTCTGCTAAATGAATAAATGTAAATGTAAAATGTACTGTCCCGGGGGGGTAGTATTTCAAAGCTTTCATAGAACTGGTTTAAGGCCAGTCAAAGTAGTTTATTTTTATTAATCTGAGACATCAAAACCGTGTCCTAAAATCTGTTGTTCTATCTATTTATTTCCAGAAGAGTTTGTTCCACACTTCTGCTTTCCTTTACTCATCGCTCAGTATATATATATATATATATATGCTTATTTGTTTATTTATAAAAGAATAGTATGATGGAGTGTAACAAAGTACTTGTGGTACCTTGTTACCTATATAATTTGCATGTTTGCACAAGCACATTTGCACATAATACAATGATGACACATAGCCAATACTTATTTATTTATATTTATTGATTGCTGAATTGTGTTGGTTTGTTGTGTTGCTCAGCAGGATCTATCGTGAGCTCCACCTGAGAAGAGCAAACAAAAGGTGGCATATAAGTATCACAAAATGGGGCTTGTGCAATATGGTGTAGAATAAAACACATTTGAGGTGAGGAACAATTGTTGGTTCTAAGACTTACCATGTGCTCTCGGTCATGCAGGTGTTCCGGCAAAAGAGTCCCCGGAGTCCCGAGCACCTGTATCTATAGTTCCTGGAGGAAACCGTGTTTTACAATGCTAGGGGGGGGGGGGGGGGGGGGACATGGTATGATCCAGCGCATTTCCTCCAGCAGCATTATATAGATTAGATTAGATGAACCTTTATTTGTCCTCCAGGAGGTGGAAATTGCAGTTCACAACAGCAGCAGGGTAAAGTGCAGCACACAGAGTTGCAGGGTAACATACATAATGACAATAACATAACAATAGCAATAACAATGGCAATAGCAATAGGCGGGCACGATAAGGTCAGATATAAAAAAAAAAAAAAAAAAGTAATTAAAAATAAGTTAGGTAGACATATAGACATATAGACAGTTCTGGAGAATGGAGATTTACAGCATTACAGTATTGCAAAAAGTAAGCAAGTTAAGTACTGCCAGTACTGGCAGCCTCCAGTTACCCAAGACAGGGCTGTAGGTTAGACCTAGGAGAGCGTTGCTCTACCCAGTCATGTCATTTTAACTTTATTGTTTTTGTCATGTCTTTCTGTACTGAATAAATATACCTTTCATAACTCGCCTCTAAGCCGGTCATTCTGACATGGAGTATTGAATAAAATACAATAACAGGGAAGAGCAGGTGAGGTGGTTTGTGAAGGACAAAGGAGGGGGAGAGGAAAACAAAGAGGTGGAGAGAAAGGTATGAGACCACACCCTCGGGTGGCCTCTGGGTTCCCTCCAGTTTAGATCAAGAAGAGAAGACTAGAGAACAGAACAGAAATAGGAAGGAATAGACGTGTGACAATCACTGGTCACTTCATTGGAGTAGTTGTCAGCAAAGGTAAGTAGTCTTTAACAGCCCTTAACAGTATATCACTGTCTTTCAGTTCCATTATTTTCTTGTATTTGTATTCATCATACACATATGTATTGATGTTCAATGTGTATATTCTGGATATGACACCATGTAGTGTGAACAAGCTTGAGCTGTGCTCCTCAACTGAAGTGTCACATAATTTCAACATAAACATTTGATTTGATAAATGGGAGGAAAATTATCTGGGAGGAAAAACTGTGAATGCCTCTTATCGTCTGTGTTAGTTAGACCAAATGAACAATATATTTATCCGATTAATTGTGTTCTTGAGCTGAGGTTCATAATAATTATAAACTACGGTAGTCAGTTTATTTTTAACTTCATTTGAAGACGTGGGAGTGGCAATCTAATGTTAAGATTTAGGAAACAGTTTCGAGATCAGAAAACAATTGCTCTACACAGGACTCTTAACAAATTTGAGTTTTACAATTGTAGCAGCATTTATAACATGGATGATAAACAAAGGAGTAAATGGCTCATACCATTCGCTATTCCAAAACAACTCAAACCAGTAGTTTGCCTTAATATGGGGGAGTGTTCTATCATCTCATCAATGGAGTTCCGCATCATTACTGTCCTAGCGAAAGACCGAGGTGAAGTTACTTTCATTTAATTACAAGTAAAAGTAGGTTACAGGTCTATTACTTTTTAGCTGTTACCGTTAATTTTATAAAAACCCTTCAATACAATCAAAGATCCATAGAGAAAATAGTACATACATATGTTTACCAAAATCACCGCGGATGGCAAAGTTTGCATTGTGTCAGCACTGTGACCTTTCCTCCTTCTGTAGGTGCGGCCGGTATTTGTTTATTATCAGTTGTGCTTAACCTTTGGCAGGACGATCTTTGTTCTCCATGTTCTTGTCACATATAGTACCGTTTCGATCGCTTCCAAACTGAGGACGTAGGCAAATACATTTTTATTGTATGTTTGTTCTACCTCAACTAGCAGCTAAAACAAAGGGCCAATTCTCTGTCTTAAACCCCACCCTCACTTTTGATAGACAGATAGACAGCGCTGACAGACCGGGCAGCCACCTGGGGCGGCATTTTTTCAAGTCACGTGGGTTACAAAGTGTAATCTTTTTTATATATATATATATATATATATATATATATACACTACCGTTCAAAAGTTTAGGGTCACATTGAAATGTCCTTATTTTTTAAGGAAAAGCACTGTACTTTTCAATGAAGATAACTTTAAACTAGTCTTAACTTTAAAGAAATACACTCTATACATTGCTAATGTGGTAAATGACTATTCTAGCTGCAAATGTCTGGTTTTTGGTGCAATATCTACATAGGTGTATAGAGGCCCATTTCCTGCAACTATCACTCCAGTGTTCTAATGGTACAATGTGTTTGCTCATTGGCTCAGAAGGCTAATTGATGATTAGAAAACCCTTGTGCAATCACGTTCACACATCTGAAAACAGTTTAGATCCTTACAGAAGCTACAAAACTGACCTTCCTTTGAGCAGATTGAGTTTCTGGAGCATCACATTTGTGGGGTCAATTAAACGCTCAAAATGGCCAGAAAAAGAGAACTTTCATCTGAAACTCGACAGTCTATTCTTATTCTTAGAAATTAAGGCTATTCCATGCGAGAAATTGCTAAGAAATTGAAGATTTCCTACAACGGTGTGTACTACTCCCTTCAGAGGACAGCACAAACAGGCTCTAACCAGAGTAGAAAAAGAAGTGGGAGGCCGCGTTGCACAACTAAACAAGAAGATAAGTACATTAGAGTCTCTAGTTTGAGAAACAGACGCCTCACAGGTCCCCAACTGGCATCTTCATTAAATAGTACCCGCAAAACACCAGTGTCAACATCTACAGTGAAGAGGTGGCTGCGGGATTCTGGGCTTCAGGGCAGAGTGGCAAAGAAAAAGCCATATCTGAGACTGGCCAATAAAAGAAAAAGATTAAGATGGGCAAAATAACACAGACATTGGACAGAGGAAGACTGGAAAAAAGTGTTGTGGACGGATTAATCCAAGTTTGAGGTGTTTGGATCACAAAGAAGAACGTTTGTGAGACGCAGAACAAATGAAAAGATGCTGGAAGAATGCCTGACGCCATCTGTTAAGCATGGCGGAGGTAATGTGATGGTCTGGGGTTGCTTTGGTGCTGGTAAGGTGGGAGATTTGTACAGGATAAAAGGGATTCTGAATAAGGAAGGCTATCACTCCATTTTGCAACGCCATGCCATACCCAGTGGACAGCGCATGATTGGAGCCAATTTCATCCTACAACAGGACAATGACCCTAAACACACCTCCAAATTGTGCAAGAACTATTTAGAGCAGAAGCAGGCAGCTGGTATTCTATCGGTAATGGAGTGGCCAGCGCAGTCACCAGATCTGAACCCCATTGAGCTGTTGTGGGAGCAGCTTGACCGTATGGTACGCAAGAAGTGCCCATCCAACCAATCCAATTTGTGGGAGCTGCTTCTGGAAGCGTGGGGTGCAATTTCTCCAGATTACCTCAACAAATTAACAGCTAGAATGCCAAAGGTCTGCAATGCTGTAATTGCTGCAAATGGAGGATTCTTTGATGTAAAAAAAATCTTATTTCAAATACAAATCATTATTTCTAACCTTGTCAATGTCTTGACTCTATTTTCTATTAATTTCACAACATATGGTAGTGAATAAGTGTGACTTTTCATGGAAAACACAAAATTGTTTGGGTGACCCCAAACTTTTGAACGGTAGTGTATATATATATATATTATGGCATGCCGTTCAGGAAATTAATCCTTTGAATATATATACAGAAATCTTGAATATATATACAGAAATCTTGAATATATATACAGAAACCTTGAATATATATACAGAAAACTTGAATATATATACAGAAACCTTGAATATATATAAAGAAACCTTGAATATATATAAAGAAAGCTTGAATATATATATATATATATAAAAAAAGCTTGAATATATATACAGAAACCTCGAATATATATACAGAAACCTAGAATATATATACAGAAACCTTGAATATAAACTGTATATAAAGAAACCTTGAATATATATAAAGAAAGCTTGAATATATATACAGAAAGCTTGAATATATATATATATATATATACAGAAACCTAGAATATATATACAGAAACCCTGAATATATATATATATATATATATACAGAAATACAGAAACCCTGATTATATATATACAGAAACCCTTCCACTTCGCGCCAGTGCCTGTGGCCATCTTGTGTGCGACAGTGTATAAGAGACAATGAGTCAGGCCGCACGCAATCTAGTTGCAGCATATTTAAACAATGAACAAATGATACATACACTGGCTGTGCCTGTCAAAATCCTCCTGATACCCCTGCCCAATACCCTGCCCGTTTTTCTGACGAAGAAGTTCGCTAAATTTTTTACCGTGGCAGACCAACAGCCCAGGCAGCTGCCTATCGGGCCAACCTGAGCATGCCCTACACTTCTCAGGAGTGCCCCGGAGAAGTGCCGCATCAAAGCGCAGTGCCACTACGCACGGCCATTCACTGTGTTTCACCTTTATTAAATCACCTTGTCAGTTGAACTGTATTGGGCAGGCTATCAGGGTGATTTTGGGCCGTACACGCTTTCGCCAGTGTGTTACTGATGTCCTCAGTTTAGTATTGCTGTATCGAGATTGTAATCGGACTAACTCATTGTCATTCACTTTTTGCTGTAACATCCATACGTTACATAACAGCGCATACACTGCGGTGAAGTCTGACATCAGTCAAGTTTCATTCCATATATTAAAAGTTTCTTTATATTCAAGGTTTCTGTATATATATTCAAGGTTTCTGTATATATATATATATATATATATATATATATATTCAAGGTTTCTTTATATATATTCAAGGTTTCTGTATATATATTCAAGGTTTCTTTATATATATTCAAGGTTTCTTTATATATATTCCAGGTTTCTGTATATATATTCGAGGTTTCTGTATATGTATTCAAGCTTTCTTTATATATATATATTCAAGGTTTCTGTATATATATTCAAGGTTTCTGTATATATATTCAAGTTTTCTGTATATATATTCAAGGTTTCTGTATATATATTCAGGGTTTCTGTATATATATATATTCAAGTTTTCTGTATATATATTCAAAGGATTAATTTCCTGAACGGCATGCCATAATATATACATATATATATATATATATATATATATATGTGTATATATATATATATATATATATATATATATATATATAGGTCTCAGCGCCTATTTGCAACAGGGGGTTGCATGAACATGAAAAAGAAGAGGATGAATGGGAAAAAGATAAAGGTATTCAACTATTTTCTCTGTATGATCGGTATCCATGTCATGAATGAAGGGCTAATGTTAATTTGTGGGTAAAGGCTAACACAGTTTTCATCAACCCTGGTCCTCAAGGGCTACTGTCCTTTCCCTGCTCCAGCATAACAAATTCTAATTAATGGTCATTACAAGGCTTCCACAGAGCTCGATAACAACCCATTCATTAGAGTCAGGTGTGCTGGAGCAGGGAAACATAAAACTGTCAGGAAAGTAGCCCTCGGGGTGGGAGGAGTCCTTCAGTTTTCACCACGCGCCTTGTGCTCTGGTGCCCTGTTTTATTAAATAAATAAAATTAAGTATTCTACAAGAAAGGAGAAAACCTCCTTACATTTATAGGTAACTTCCTGTCCAAACCCCTTTACAGCTTATTCAACAATAATTCGATCAAGCACCATATCAAATTACACAAAAGTTCACCCCCCAAAAATAGGCCCTGTAATTAGCCAATGGAAGTGTCAAATCTGTAGTTTCAGAGATGAACATTTGCTATTTGTTACAACTATTTTGTAACAAAGTACAGTAGAATCTCCACTAACGTACAATGCGTCTCACTCAGTTTCAGTTCCTAGCGAAATTCAGTGAACGACAATTGTTTGTTTTCGTTCATGGTTTAGTGTTTATTTCTAACTTTTTATAACTTTTATTCACCATGAGCCCTAAGAAAGGTAAATAAAGGTTTTAACCATTATTCATAATTTATACAAATATTATGTCCTAATTTTGTGGGGGCTTGAAACGGATTAGGGCATTTGTAGGGTAAAATGCGTTCCGATTTACGAAATTGTCTGTTTACGAAACGGCTTCCGGAATGAAGTAAGAGAACAAAGTTTGTAAGAAGAGTTTCTACGGTATAGTTTAACAAGGCATAACTGGAATCTCTTTAAGTGTAAGTATCGTATGTGTTCTTAAATGTGTTCTAATTAAGGATCAGAGTCAGAATTAAACCTGATTCTGATTTGTGGATTAAGGATTTGTGTGACTGAAAAAAATTCTTTCACAAAGCGAAGCTAAGGAGCCCCTAAAGTCGATTTTTTTTTTAATCTTGTAATAAAAAAAAAAAAAATAATAAGATAAAAAAATCCAACTTTTGGGACTTTAGGGGCTCCTTACGAAGCCAAGTGGTCTGATTTTTTTATTTATTTGTGTAAAAACTGACAATCTGAGGGAGACAGTTGAACTGTGTTAATGCCCAGTCAGACTTTACAATTCAAGATACATGTTTGGCTGTCTTTGCCAGACCCTCGGTTTAAGGCAACGACCTTGGTGGATTTAGGTGGTATTGCATTTCCGGCTAGGCAGTCGGCTTGTCCGGTCATTTTAAATCAAGCAATAATTTTAGTATTTTGTATTTTTGTATATTGGATTTTTCTGAACAATGAAGATTTATGAAACACGTTTTTTTGCTACCCCTCCTACAATTTGTCCAATCTTGGACAAAAAAGATTATACAATCCAGACTTGGCATGTATCAAACCAACCTTCACTCAAATCATCAAAGGTTTTGTGATGGTAAAAATACAGAGCTGGTGCAGTCACCCCGCCTTATATACTATAGAGCCGTCAGCATGCCCATCACTCCTCCAAACTCCTCCAAAACTACCGCTCAAGGCAGTACTATGAGTGGGACTATTTGTTAAGAGGAGTCAATATTACAGTTTTTCTCAATTGCTTAGGCTCATTTCACAAAACAGAAATGACATTTTCAAAACAACACATGCAAACCTCCGAACTGCTGGGCACTTGTACACATCAGATTGGAATTTCTGATTGACTTGAGCAAATTGCAAATGTTTTGACGTGTGCAACAACTAATTGCACATGGCTTGTTGATCAAAACTGATGAGTCAATTTTCATTTAAACCCCTCCATGCCTCCAGCCAGCAGCCCCATCAATCAAGTTATACACAACCCCAAATATACCCATCTTTGAGGCCTAATATCTATATCACTATCTTATTTTCAGATGGACCACCAGGACACTGATAAGATGGCAATCACGCTTATGATACCAAAATGAAATGTGAAAAAAACGGACTTATCGTTTTATAAGTTGGCATTTTTGAATGACAGTTACTGGGGACTAGGGCCACAGTTTTTTGTTGCCAGTGCTGCTTTTTCTTGAAGCACATTTTTGTTAGTGACCGAGTTAATTGTCCGAGCGGTAAGGAAGTCAGGGAATGAGGGAGTCAGGAGTCAGTCAAGGGAGTAAGAACCTCCCTTGTTTGATTCTCGGCGATGCCAACATGATGCCCTTGGACAAGGCACTTCACCCTTGCCTTGGGGGAATGTCCCTGTAATTGCGGTAGATTACTATGGATAAGTTCTCTAACTTAGAAAACATGGAAGGGTATAACGTTTTAATCTTAGGTGCATTTCCAATGTGCGAGACAGAATGAAAAAAAATCTGAAATCACATTTGTTTTTACTTTAATTTATTTGTATAATACTGTGTCAAATAAGTCATTTTGTTTTTCATCCCTCTACACAATGGGTGATCACAGTTTCTCTTTCTCTTCAGTTATGGCTTTGTTTGAGAGCTTTTCTGTGGTCTTGGATCTGAAGCGTGTGCCTTTCAAGGAGCAGAAGAAGCTGAAGTTGTCAATAACTGAAAATGGGGGCAACATTTCCCACGTGGTCAACAAACAGGTGAGGTGAACTGTCGTTTTGTGTCTGAGGAAGTCTGTCCTTAAATCACTGATCAGTCAACAATTGTTAAAGGTAATAATGTATTTTATATGGTTTGAAATGTTGTGAATATAGAAGAAAAAAAATGAATCTATACCCTGCTATATTCATCTCATGAGAACATAACCCTTGTTAATTATGTTGCTTGTATTATTGATAAACTGCCATCTCAATTTGTGTATCAGACACCTGCACCTTACATATGTGTATTAAGTATGTTTATTTTGTTTTGAACTCAACTATACCCTTCATTGACTTGGTACTTTCACTGACCTAATAATGATTATTATGAATAATGTTTTTTATTTTATTCTACCCTCCCCCCTCACACACACACAAAAGTGTACTTTCATAGTGGCAAGCAGCCTATCTAGTTTGAGTTCAAGTCGGTTGCGGAGCTTAAAGAAGTACAACACGCCAGTGGTGGGAGTGGATTATGTGTATGACTGCCTGGAGAAGAGAGTGATTCTTCCTGTGGAGAAATACAATATGTTCCTCCCTCTGTCACTGACAACACCAGGACCTCCATCTAATTTTCAACAAGGTACTACACTACTTTCCTGACACCCAACCGTCTTTATTAAAGATGAACAAAAAGCACTCTGAAGTTGAGACTCTTAGATCAGTGCTACCGCTAGTCATTTCGGTGCCCTACGCGAAATTCGGGCTAGTAATCAGAACGTTATCCGATTTCCAAGTGAGAGCTTTACTAAAGAGCATAAGTCACTGATCATAACAACGAGATAGACCCAAATATTGTGGGTAGCCAGAACCTACATTGTGGGAAACCAAACAAGTGGGTTTAGGTTGGTTGAGGGGCAGTTCTATGGGCATATGTGAAGCCCTTTGTGACATTGCTTGTAAAAAGGGCTATACCAGGGGTCGGCAACTCGCGGCTCCGGAGCCGCATGCGGCTCTTTCATCCCTCTGGTTTTTGAAAATATTTAATGAGTATTGAATTCAAATGTATTTTAGTTTGTTCATTTTTAAAATGTAATTCTAAATTGGAAGATTATGGTGATCTTCTAATATCAAATAAAACGTGTTAAAAAATGTTATGTCGCTGTTACACTGTTACAATGCGTCACAACCGCCAGCGCGCCAGCGCGCAATTTCTTGAACTTTTCGAATCCCAGGTAGGACAACTATGGAGAGTTCTAAGAAGAGAAAAGTGTCTGAAGCAAACAGAACGTTCAATGGTACGTGGACAGATTAATTTGCTTTCACTGCTGACGAGACTGGTTTACCAGTATGCTTAATGTGTAATGAGAAACTAGGAAACAACAAAAAGTAAAATGTCGCAAGACATTTCCAGAATAAACACGCAGCCTTTGCTCAAAAATATCCTGATGGAGATGAGAGAAAAAAAGCCGCTTCGGAACTGATGCGGAAGGTTGCGGAAGGTTGATCTGAGTAAAAATCACTTCAAGCATTTTTGGTTTGCCGATGGTGTATAATTTAAGTTCAGCGTTTTTGTTTTCATAATTAAAAGAAGGACTCAAATAGACATTGCGTGTTTTACTTGAAAGTAACCTTCAACCCAACGTCAACGTCTTTTTTTCGGAGCTCAAAATGTGTTGTTGCATGCAGAAATGTAATTTTGTTTTCTCTGTAGTCGTTCATTGATTTTATAAATGCAACACATTATAGTTTGTTTATACATAGCATAAAGGCAATGTTATTTCATTTTAAATGTCAAAAGGGTTTTGTGGCTCCCAGTGTTTTCTTTACTGTGGGAAATGGGTCCAAATGGCTCTTTGAGTGGTAAAGGTTGCCGACCCCTGGGCTATACAAATAAATGTTGATTTGATTAGTAGTGCCAAAGTGAAGGACCACAAGAGCATTCAGTTAATCAAGTTACAACTAGAGCAGGGGTGGGCAATCCTGGTCCTCGAGGGCCACTGTCCTGATGGTTTTATATATTTCCCTGCTCTAGCACTAATAATGAATGAATGGGTCATTATCAAGCTCCGTATTATCATGGAAGCCTCATAATGACCATGCATTAGAATCAGGTGTGTTGGAGCAGGGAAACATCTAAAACCTTCAGGACAGTGGCCTTCGAGAACCAGGATTGGACACCCATGTTCTACGTCATCCATCTCAGCTTTAGCTAGGGCGCAAGCTTCTAAAGGCACTTGATTTTTCTAAAAAGGTATGTTATTTATTTATTAAACATACCTTTTTGTTTAAGATATGTCTCCCGGTTGAGCTGACATTCTGTAAAAGGTAGCCAAATCTGCATAAACTATAAGCAGTATTTTCTTACACTTTTTCAATACTGATTGCAACCAACATTTGATAGCATTTAGGTGTAAGTATCTACATGCTAACTGTCATATTTGTTTTTAATTTATTGCAAGTAGTCGCTAGTTAGGAAGCTCATCAAGGTCCCCATACAACACTAGCCTATAGTTTTCAAGGTCAATAGGTTATCCATTCATTTTCTTCCTACAATTTTGTGACTTTTTCTAAAAGTTTAGGTCCCTAATAATTAACATTTCATGAACATAAACAATCTGTAAAACATGAATAATTGTCTGGATACTAGTTGACCTTGCAAACTATAGGCTAGTGGCTATAGGCTTTGGTCAAAACTAAAATGACTGAAATTGACCGATAACATATTACAAGAGTTGTCTGCCGGTTGTGCTGACCCTGTATGAAAGGTAGCCAAAGCTGCAAAAACTATAAGCAATATTTTCATACACTTTCTCAATGCAACCTGCAAACCTGAAAATCAATACAATCAGGAATTACACGTCTAAAATGCAGCACACCAACACGGGAGAAAAGACAGGTGGAAAACATTCATATAACCCTTGCACAACTCCCAGGGCAGAAGCACAGTTCCCAGCAAACGAGCCAAACCCATTCCAATGAAGGAAAATAGAAATAGAAAATAATTAAAACACACTCCAAACCCATCTACAGCGCATGCTCTCGTTCCCATTCGCGTAAACGAACGCCCCCCCCCCCCCCCCGAGCCCCCCGCAACGTCAGTTACGGTATCAGTTACCCACTGATAAAACCCCTATAAATCCGCAATGGTTTGCTCCAAAGTCTCGTGACTCACATTGCTGGAGGTCACATCCCTTTGGGGGGAACCTTGAAGACAGTGTGGTAAGTTTGAACTCCTCGTCAATATTTAAACCAAAATGATTGTCTACACATGGAGTGGAGCAGGGGCGGATCTACGGGGGGGCAAGGGGGGACAGCTGCCCCCCACTTGAGAGCCTTGCCCCCCCAGCTGCCCACGTACTGTTGTCCCATGACCCCCTGCCAAGACCTCTTGCCACCCCTTTGCCCCCCCATGTAAAACTTTCGAGATCCGCCCCTGGAGTGGATTAATTGTTCATCAACTGTGTTATCAACATTCAATTGTTTTACTAATAGTTCAATGACTGTTGATGAAGGGGAGTAGGGAGAAAGAGAGAGAGAGGGGTGAAAGGAGTGACAGAAGGATGGAGAGAAGAAAGGAAGGAAGAAATGTCAAAGGGGAAAATGAAAAGGAGAGGAGTGAGGATGAAACGAAGAAGGTGAGAAATTAAAAAGGGAAAATTAGAGGAGGGACAGTTCAAAGGAAGAATGGACGGAAGGGATTGATTGGAGGGGATGGGGGGATAAAAAAATGCAATGTTTAAAAAGAACTCTTCATTTAAAAATCAAACAAAAGAAAGTTTTTTTTGCAAAAAAAAGGTTTCTCTCTTCTTTCCCTAATGTGTCCTGTAAACTGTGTTACTCCAGTCAACTGTGATATTTTGTTGTCAGCTGTGATTATTATTATTATTTCTGATCCATAATTACGTTACATGTTGGCTAAACTGTAATATAAATGATGAAGGATATTTCTAGAGCGTGACAACTTGCATAATAATTTTGAGTAACTTTTAAATTCAGTGTAATATGGATTTGTGTAGAAAAATTGTCAATTTTCAGCTCAAAATTGTTATTTTCAAAGCAGTTAGACAAAAGACAACAAAACTCTGGATGAACAGACCCAATAAATTGCAAACAATTGTTTTATCAAAAGCATAGTACTTCATTCATGTCTTCTACAGCACAACTTCTGTCCGTAACACAGTTGACAAAATAAGGAACCTTTATTTTGTACATGACAGACAAAAGCCCCGACTTCATCTGTGTGTGGTCTCTTAAGATTCTAGATTCACCAAGAAGCCATTGAAAATTCAGAACCAGACTCTCAATGCTTTTAATCCAAGTATGAGGGAAGAAAACCCTGAAAATACTGGAATCGACCTGGGAAAGTTCAGGTATGTATACAATGCCTGTCAGTTCCACAAGGATCCTCAAAAGGAGGTTTTCCATTGCAGAAACTTTTCTACAGAAAACACTAATGAACCTGTTATGTTTCGGGGGGAGCAAGGGTATAAACTGAGTTCTGGGGAGCAAAAAATATGGAACCACTAAATCCCTGTTCTGGTGGTAGTACTTTCCAAAATACCGAAACTTTGAGGGTAAGGTTGGCTGGCCCTGGTTGTGACTGTCATGTAAACCAATGGTGCACTCAGTAGGTTATGTATCGGAAGAAGTTATCTTTATTGTCATATAGAAGGTGACCTAAACAGTCACACTACTGAACAATTTCATGGTTTGCTGAAGCCCGCTTATTTATATACAATGAGAGCCTTAAAAGATGTTAATGTTAACCACTGAGTTGTACAATAAGTTGTATGCAATACATTTACAATGACTGTTTTTACTTTTTTTCTGTGTGTCAAACATTGTTGAAGCAACTCCGGATACATGAGGAATACACTTTGCCATATTTACATGTATTCATTTAGCAGATGCTTTTATGCAAAGCGACTTCCAAGAGAGAGCTTTACAAAAGAGCATTGGTTACTGAACGAGATAGCCCCAAAAATTTGATACAATTTGTAAAATAAAAAATACAACCTTGATTTGCAGCTTTCTTTTTTGATTATTTTAACAAAATGTTTGGGGAAAACTTTTGCAGTGTATAGTAAAGTACAGTTACAGCCCAAAATACTTCTGGAGAGGACCAAGTAATGCATATTTTCTTTGGCTGGTCTTGTGCCTTACTTTTGACTTTGACAGAATCTACACGGAGAATGATCCTGATATTCCAATTTATCCACCGAATTTCCAAGTGGCCAAGTATTCAATTTTTGAAAAGGTAAGGTTTAATTTAAATACAATTGCAATTCAACCTACGTATTAGCCATTTTCAATGTAAAAATCCTGAATTAAATGTATATGTAAGTGTTGACATTATTTTCCTCTTGCACATTTTATGGATTCCTGTATCAGGAGGAACCTTATTGGAATTGTTAGTATTAGGGTTCCTCTGGTAGACCAGACCAGTAATGTAAAAAGTTGAGAAATTTGGCATGTTGAAACTACAAAATTTTATATACTAATGTTGTGCAGTCCAAGTCAAATTACTCAACCTTTTATGGTTGTGGGATAGGGGCTGCAATGGACTTGCATGGAAGATATAATAAAACCAACAATTACAATGGTTTTCCTCCTGACAGAGGTGAAATCTGCAAATTTGCATTGAGTTGGCCGCTTGTACATTCAAGGCACCAAAGTGTGTTCAGACGCAAATTTGCTAAGTTGCGAATTCACATTTAAACTGCACTGCATGCAGTGCTAGAACGGTGAACGAAACATCGGGGCAAAGTTACAAATGAGCCGTTTCATCCGTGAAATAACCAAATTTTCAGAGACTACATTGCTATTTACTGTCTCATTTCTATTCAGATACAGATTTACATGTACCGTTGGGCTGAACTACTAGTTCAGGGTGGCTACACACCGCTACGATTAGCTTGTCCTCCATCGTGCTTCTTGGTCCCTCTGATCAGGTCACATCAAAGCTCATAATACGTCACTACCAAAGCAGAGTCCCTGATTGGTCCCTGGCACATGCGAATATCTGCCAATGCAAAATAATTGTATCTCAGGCGGATTTGCGCCGCAACTTTGCAGATTTACGCTGCGCTATTCACAGATCCGACGCCGCAGGATCTCTAGCCGTGTCTTAACATTGATTTAACATGTAAATCAGCTGCCCAATTTGCAAATTTGCCACCGGTGTGAAAGCAGTTAAGCAATTAATAAAAATAATAAAGAGTAATTTAGTGGATGCTTTTATCCAAAGCACAGGGGCAAGTAGGGTGAAGTGCCTTACCTAAGGACACAACATTATATAGCCACAGCCGGGAATCAAACTCACAACCTTCCGATCATGAAGCCAACGCCTTAACCCCTGCTGAGCCACCGACTCCCCATTCATAAGAGTAGTTGATAAAAAATAATTATGAATGAATGAATTTGTATAATGGAAATGTACCCGGCCCCGACCCGGCCCCGGATAAGCGGAAGATAATGGATGGAAATGTACCCATTGTTTTACATCTGCTTGATAGTGATCCTTGAATATATACACTTCTTTCAGGCTAACATCTTTATAATTTCGGTGTTGGAGCTACAAAGTTTCAGAGGAAAGAAAGGATGGCAATATCGTGTTGTACTATACTGGACAGATAACTTTATGTCTAAGGTGAGAGTGATAAAAAATAATAATGATTTCTTACTCATGATGACATGGGGTGCACGGTGGCAGAGCGGTTAGTGCCCTCGCCTCCCGATAAGGAGATCATGAGTTCGAATCTCGTGCCCGACCATGATTTCTCTGGGTGGAGTCTGCATGTCCTCCCCCTGTTACCGTGGGTTTTCTCCGGGCACTCCGGCTTCCTCCCACCGTCTAAAGACATGCATGTGGTAGGTTAATTGGACATTGTGGGGAAGAAATTGTCCCTAGTGTATGACTGTGTGAGTGAATGGATGTCCCTATGTTGTCTGTCAATGTCTGTGTGATAGCCCTGCGACTAGCTGGCCCCAGTCCAGGGTGTACCCTGCCTATGGCCTGAAAGTAGCTGGGATAGGCTCCAGTCACCCATGACCCCTAATGGGAATAAGCGGAAGAAAATGAATGAATGAATACTCATGATAACCACCTATGACCTTTTATTAATTTAGCTGTCATTTTGTTTAGGAAAAAACAATAAGATGCACTACTGTGTTTACAATCGGTAAATTACAGGGCCGGAGACGCTCATTTGTCCCCTGCTGAAAAAATTATAAATGTAATGGCATGGAGCTTAATTAATATCTCATTTGATTTAGAAATTTGCATATGCTATAACCTGTAATCATTACCTGTAATCTCATGTACTAATTACATGAATTTCAGATGTAGGTGTATACTTTCCTTAATTTATTTTGCACTAAAACCCATAAACTTTCAACAACTTCTACATTTTCATCACAAGCTTACACATTTATTTGACATGCTTGCAAATAGTTTATTTGGACATGATGACATTTATGTATTTTAAAGTATCGTTTTGTCACTTGATATTAATTGGTGTCAGGACAGTCGTGTACTGTTCTTTGGATGTGGCATTGACCATTTGATGGCTTCTGGTTTGGCAACACATTGGCGGTCAAAGAACTAGATTGAGAGTTGGGGACACTAGACTAGATGCCAACAGAAAAAAACTTTTCTTAAGAACATAACAGTAATAAGTTAAATTTAAATTTAGTAACCCCCAAATATATATATTTTTGTATAACAAACAACTTCTTCATCAGTCATCAACAGTGAGTTATCAGATGGTCTTCTGTACCACCTCAGAGGAAGCCATTGACATTTATCAGATCATCATGAAGGAGCAACAGACCAAAGGCCTCCAACAGAGGAGCTCTCTCCCTCCAGGTTCCAGAGAGCTGGGTTCTACCAGTCTGCAGCAGGTCAGAGAACATACCCACTCATTAAGCTAAGAAACCTTTTCTTTGCTGTATGACTTAGTCAGGTCACAAGCCACCTATGGTTACACACTACTAGAGGGAAACAATATTTCTTCACATCCTGAATTAGACAAAGGAGCATTTACACGACAACCATGAACAATTGTATTTGTAGGGCTTCAACTTTCTTCTCTCTGTTCTGTGCATGCTTCTGTTTGTAGGGAACAAGTGCAGTGCATAGCTGATAGTGTGGCTTTGATGTCTTTCAATGTAATTGAAACACAGCCCGCAATATTCTCACCTAGTCCACTGTAGCTTGAAGCCCCCACATTGGACAACAAGCATAGATATAAATGTATGAATGGACAATATCAGATGTTTAATCATTCATGCACACAAATACTTACTAGCACCATCCATCCTCAGCTACAGAAACGCAACAAAGTAAATTCTGTAGACAAAATATGCTGAGTTGAACTGTTTTGTTCTCAGCTTCTTCTGGAGAAGAAGCGGAACTACAAGGCCCTCTCACAGGAAGTAGGGGTGTTCGTTGAGCTGCTATGGACAGAAGCTTTGGGTTGCTTGGATGAAATCCTCAAGATTCCTATCACCAGAATCAGTCTCAATGATGTAAGGCTGTGATTGGTTAAGTTGTATATCACTTGCTTGATGTGTGTCTATAAAATACATTGAAGACCAATATGTGTGTAAGTGTATCTAATGTATTTGTATACTGTATACTGTATTTTGTCCTAGGTGAGTAGGGCTGAGGGCTTGCTGCTACATGTGCAGCATAGACTGAAGGAAGAAGAGACTGAGAGTGAAGTGGTCTCCCTAATGGAGGAAGTCTACACCATTCTGCCCCACAGGCAGCCCTGCCCTCCTGTCAACATTGGGCTTATCTCTCAGAAACTTGACTTGTGCCAGGTATACAGACACTCAAAATAGGCTCATCAACAGCAATGATTGAGCAACAAGATGCAGACTTTGATCTATTTGTTAGAGAGAAAATATAAGCAATGCAATGTCAAGATCCCCTTTACACTTACACAAATACACAAATATTTGCAGATGGACAACTCACTGACATGCACAGTATATAACATAACATACTATGGTCTTTTTTTGTTGTAGTTAATGAGAGACGTGCTGAATGCGAGTGAAGTCTCGATGGGAAACCTTACTTCTTCTTCTCTAGGGAAGTACCGTGCCCTAAATTGCAGCATCAAACGAGTTCCCCCGGGCAGTCCTGAGTTTGAATCTGTCGGTGGTCTACTACAGGACAGGTAATGTCATGAGTGAGAGTCAGTGTCTTTTAGTTAGACCTGCATTGCAGGTCTTGATTCCAAATTCCAATTGGTTGACAATATAATTTTTGGGGGATGGTCCACTTATTTTTAAAGTGACCGATATCCTGAATCTAGCATAAAAGGACCTGTTATTTCCAACTATGTTTTGATGCTCGTCAGAATTTGATGAAATTGTTTGTTTAAATATTAGAATGTAGCAGTAAGAGGCTGTAATTTGGTATATGCAATATAAGGTGAATGCATATTGTTGAGTTACTTTCTTGGGTCAAAGAATAGAGTTTGAATGGTCTATAGTGGGTTCTGTACAATTTCTGTTCTGTGAACGGTTTGGAACAATCTCGACAGTTGCTATTGACTCTCTAAAGTTACTAGATTATTTGATGATGCTTTTCAATCATGTACGACACACATGACAGGTTGATAACTAATCAATCTGCTTTCATGTATCTGATTCATATACATACATTATTTTTCACATATGAATGAGGCCTAAAACCGATTTGAGAATACATTAAAAAAAGGGGGTCACTAAATTCTATGCTGTGAAAACTTACATGGCAATAAAACCATATTCTGATTGAGCCATATAGTGTATATATGACTGATGCTATGTGTTTCCCCATCTATTTTCCTCTCATTCAGAAGGGTGCAGATCCTCCAGTTGTTTCATGTTAGCAGAGGCGTGGAGCTACAAATCTTTAAGGAGGATCTTGGGAATGTGAAGCGCCTGCTCCACTCCACTAGTCCCAGCAGTTTTGTTGGGATCCTTACACGGTAAGTGACAATGTTGTGAAAGAGATGAAGGTTGAACAAAAAATTGCATTTCATACTGTCGAGTTTTTCACTTTATATTGTTAAAATGTACCAGCAAAACCGAACATACAGTCAGTTTGCGTTTACTTAAAGCAACTTAACCCTGACCCAAGCTGTCATAAAACTTTAATATAAAAATAATTGAACCTTTGCACATTGCCTTTTTGGACACTTTCCGTCAGCCTTTTCTCTTTGTCCAAGAAACAGTGAAAGCCAAAATTGCGACAAACTACATCTCATAGAGTACTTAGAGAAGTATGTCTTCTCCATTATCCTAACTTGAGTGTGTGCTGAAGTGGATGTGTGTTATATTTATGTTACGTGTCTATCTGATTTATTAGTCAGTAAGTAATTTAGATTAGATTAGATTCAACTTTCAACCAGAAGTGCAAAACAGTTAATCCAACAGAATCTAGTCAGACACTGAGCCTCGCGATGTTCACGCGCCGCCATCTTGGTCTTACGTCTAAGTAATCAATGTTAAAGTAAATTACTTGAGGAAAATATGTAAATAATATTTCAGTTTGATGGAACTCAAACTTGAACAAATTCTCTATTAGGAACCAAGCCCTACCAACTTCTGGTGATCTGACGGAGATACACATCAGGCTAAGTCGTAATTATTAATTTGTCTTTCCAGTGGTCTGTTGTTGCCCAGGGATGGAGTGGAGCATCATGGGATCCAGAGAACTGACATTGGATACTTGGGCAGTGGTATTTACTTCAGCAATGCTATGAGGTCAGTTTTTTATCAACTTTGGGATCAAAAGAAAGGACCAATAAATGTTGATTGGTTTGCTTTTATTAAGTGAGTCAGTTGGCTCAGTCGGTTAAGGCATTGGGTTCATGAGTGGATGGTTATGAGTTCAATTCCTGGCTGTGGCTATATGACATTGTGAACTTAGGCAAGGCACTTCACCCTACTTGCCTCAGGGAGAATGTCCCTGTTGTTTCATTGTAGCCATTTGCGAAAATCAAAAAAGTTCATTTTATTTCCATTAATGTACACTCAGCACCCCATCTTGACAG
Organism: Protosalanx chinensis; assembly: GCA_030340685.1. Taxonomy (NCBI): domain Eukaryota; kingdom Metazoa; phylum Chordata; class Actinopteri; order Osmeriformes; family Salangidae; genus Protosalanx; species Protosalanx chinensis. The sequence goes on from CM059319.1 coordinate 12,301,525, forward strand.
GCAAATAAATTAATAAATGTAGACATTTTTGCAAATTTATAAAAAAAATATGAACTTAAATATCACAGGGTCATAAGTATTCAGACCCTTTGCTCAGTATTGAGTACAAGCACTCTTTTGAAATAGCATAGCCATGAGTCTTCTTGGGAATGATGCAACAAGTCTTTCACACCTGGAGTTTGGGATCCTCTGCCATTCTTCCTTGCAGATCCTCTGCAGGGGTCTCATTTATGAAACTGTGCCAAGGAATCTTCCTGAAAGTAAATGTGCGTACTTTCTTTCATGAACACACCTATTTTTAACCATAAATGGCCAATGCAAAGCACCTCATGAATGCTAATCTAGTATCGCAATTGTTCTTCATGGTGAATCAAGGCGGGGGAAAAAAGAAAGTGTGCACAGTGGCAGAACTTAAAGTGATAAGAAGGACATAGTGTAGTAATTGTAAAAACAACTTTATTTCCAGTTTTTTACACGAAGATACATAAATGCACAGTATTATATACATATATTTATCCATACACTATGTTCTGCATTTACCTAAAGATATATGCAATGTTATCCTGTATTCCATGCAGTCAGGCCTCTCCCCCTGCTATCTGATTGTGGGACAGACAGCGCTGAATTTTGACCAAAAAAATTGAGTTGGATTGTGCAAGATTTTTTTTAGATTGTTTATGGAACAATTATCACTCAGTACAAGCGCAAATAAGACTGCTGGATTTAATCTTTATGTTAAGGATGACATGGAGTGTTGTTTCCCAACTTTTGCGTGGGAACTGGCGTACGCACGTTTTCAGCCATGTTTTGTGCAAACGCAACGTTTATAAATGAGACCCCAGTTCAGGTTGGAATGTTAACGTTGGTGGACAGCCATTTTCAGGTCCCTCCAGAGATGCTCAATTGGGTTTAGGTCAGGGCTCTGGCTGGGCCAGTCAAGAATGGTCTCAGAGTTGTTCTGAAGCCATTCTTTTGTTATTTTAGCCATGTACTTAGGGTCATTGTCTTGTTGGAAGGTGAACTTTCGGCCTAGTCTGAGGCCCTGAATCCTCTTCCAGGATATCACTGTACTGATATCACATTCATCTTTCCTTCAATTCAGATTCAGAATACTTTATTTATCCCGGGGGAAACTCCTTCACAGCAACGGCACACAAGTCTCCCAAAAGGGTGTGAGGTAAAAGATTAGAAGAGTGTACACAGGGATAGAGGGGTGGGAGCAAAAAAAACGGTAGGTGAACATTTGTCCTGTCCCTGCAGCTGAAAAACACCCCCATAGCGTGATGCTGCCACCACCATGTTTCACTGTTAGGATCTTATTGGGCAGGTGATGAGCAGTGCCTTGTTTTCTCCACACATACCGCTTAGAATTAACGCCAAAAAGTTAAATCTTCGTCTCATCAGACCAGAGAATCTTTTTTCTCATAGTCTGGGAGACCTTCATGTGTTCTTTGGCAAACTCTATGCAGGCTTTCGTATGTCTTTCACTTCTGTTGGGCCACGCCGGGAGACCTTCATGTGTTCTTTGGCTATTGGATCTCAGGAGCTCAGCTATAGTGATCTTTGGGTTCGTCTTTACCTCTCTCACCAAGGCTCTTCTCCAACGATTGCTCAGTTTGGCTGGACGGCCAGGTCTAGGAAGAGTTCTGGTTGTCCAAAACGTCTTCGGATAAAGGATTTGGGAGGCCACTGTGCTCTTAGGAACCTTGAGTGTTGCAGAAATTATTTTGTAACCTTGGCCAGATCTGTGCCTTGCCACAATTCTGTCTCTGAGCTCCCAGGGCAGTTTCTTCAACCTCATGATTCTCATTTGCTCTGACATGCACTGTGAGCTGTAAGCTCTTACATAGACAGGTGTGTGCCTTTCTTAATAAAGTCCAATAAATTTAATTAAACACAGCTGGACTCCAGTGAAGGAGTATAAACATCTCAAGGAGGATCAGAAGAAATTGATAGCATGTGAGTTAAATAGGAGTGTCACAGCAAAGGGTCTGAATACTTATGACCATGTGAGATTTCAGTTTTTCTTTTTTAATAAATTTGCTAAAATCTCTTATTTCAGTTTTTTTTCGGTCAGGATAGGGTGCTGAGTGTACATTAATGACAAAGAAAATGAACTTTTGGGATTTTTGTAAATGGCTGCAATGAAACAAAGCATGACACATTTTAAGGGGTCTGAATAATTTCCGTATCCACTGTAGCCAACTGAAATTTGTAGCGTTGCTGTCAAACAGGAAGTTGGGTCATATCTTTGCAAATATCCGATGGATTCATGAATATATATATACAGTATATATATATATATATATATATATATATATATATATACTGGGAACCTTTTTTTGAGGAAATCAGGAAAATAAAACAGGAAAGTCAGACAGTCATTTCAGCATTTTCACCTGGCTGCTTACTGTAAGATCACCAAAAGTAACTATGTTCTTATGCTGTTTTTGCAGAATGGGCCTAAGTGATGAAATTAGTCTAGAGCAGTGGTTCTTAACCTTTTCCCCCCGAAGGCCCCCCTTAGCTATGACCAAGACAAGCCGCGCACCCCCCCCCGCGAGTGAGCTAGCCAGCGATTCCCAAAGACGTCCGTTTTTTACTCATTTTTCGAACTTGTGGGTTACATGTTTGACGCTCAAGTTACCGACATTTAACCGAGAGCATCCGGTAATTTTTCGAAATAAAATTTTGTTATTAATTATAGTATTTCTTCGGCGGCCCGATAATAATAATCCCGATAATTATTTAGGGGGGCTGAAGAACATTTTAGGGGGGCTTCAGCCCTACAGGGCTAACGACGCCCATGGCTGCACTGTGAACGGCTCATCGTCATGGTAACAATACACGCATGCCTACAACTAGCTCTTCCTCGAAAAATACGTTCATGAAATTGCATGATGGAGACTTAACTTGTTTGCAATGAATTTTTAAATGTTTTAATTTTGCGCACACCATTTGGATGTGTTGTTAGGATTCTGTAATGTAACTTAAGAAATATAATTTTGGTAACGTGACGTCAAAACCTCACAGCAGACAAAATTCTGCGCACCCCCCTGCGATCTCCAACGGCCCCCCAAGGGGTGCGCGCACCCCAGGTTAAGAACCACTGGTCTAGAGTACATACACAAACTATTCATAATTTTGTAAATAATATGAAATATGATCTTTTTGTAATACAGCACAAGTGTGAAGTACTCTAAACCCAGCATGGCAGATGGATCTCGGCTCCTGCTGGTGTGTGATGTGGTACTGGGGTGCTGCCTGGAACTCAAGAAAAAGGACTCTAGTTTGAGCCATACCCCAGAGGGCTACCACAGTTTACATGGGGTCAGAACCACCCCAGAAAGGCCATCTGAATTTGAGGTGTGTTTTTGTGTGCAGCTGTGTTTTCGACCACGAGTCTTACCCCAGAACTAGGGACTAGTTCCTGTGGTTCAAGTTTACATCCCAACCCAGGTTCTATATTGTGCTCTTAGGAGCAGGAAGCATAAAGCGTTCACCGTTTCTGATTGGTTGAGTTCTCGCGGCAGCATACAAGTGTAACTGTTAATTGTTATTTCAACCCCCACTTAAAAAAATCAGCGGCCTGGTTACACTTTCATTGAACAATTCCCAATTATAGTGCCCGCATATTCAGCCTTTTAACCTTTTCAACTGTATGAGAAGCATTATTTGACCTCAATCTTCACACAAATAATATTTCAGGACCCTGCTTTCCCTACTTTTTCCTAGATACAGTGCCTAAGTATTCACCCCCTTCAATGTTTAACCCTTTTATTGCTTTCCTAAATCAATCATGGTCAATACAATTGGGCTTTTTTAACATAAAAATTTATTTTAAAAGAAATCTTTCATGTCAAAGTGAAAACAGATTTCTATAAAGTAACGTCAATGAAAGAAAATGATATAAATAAAAATAATTATTTACCCCCTTCAAGTCAGTAATTAGTAGATGCACCTTTGGCTGCAGTCACAACAATGAGTCAAATAAAATAAAATAAAATCTACATTTATTTGTATAGCCCTTTTTACAAGCAATGTCACAGAGGGCTTCACATATTCCCATAGAGAGAGTCAGTGTGGATAAGTCTCAATCAGTCTTGTACATCCGCCCATTACAATTTTGCTCCATCCTTCTTTGCAAAACTGCTCAAGCTCTGTCAGGTTGCGCGGCTATCGGACATGAACAGCCGTTTTCCAGTCCAGCCACAAATTCTCTATGGGATTGAGGTCTGGGCTTTGACTCGGCCACTCCAGAACATTTACCTGGTTCTTTTTGTATCCATTCCTGTGTAGCTTTTGCAGTATGCTTTGGATAAGATAATATAAGAAAATACTTTATCATCATTGTCTTGCTGGAAAATAAATCTTCTCCCAAGCCATAGTTTTGGGCAGACTGAATAAGATTGTCCCCCAGGATTTTAATGTATTTTGCAGCATTCATTCTGCCCTCTATTCTGTTCTTCCAGGTCTTCCAAGCTTCCGAGGTGGGAAACAATTTAGATTCCTTTTAGGGCTGTTAATCGATAATAAATAAAAATCTAGTTAATCACATCAATAGACACATCAATACACAATTAAAATACTACTATTTACAATTACGGTGTTTGAGTACAGAAATGTATGACAAAGTGGTTAGGGCTTTTTAAAACTAAAACTTTTATTTTACATATCAGCCAATTAGAATATCTTAATTCACAGAGCAACAACAACCATTCAATGCAATCAGTGTTTTTTTACCTGCTCATCACGGGCACGTGTTCCACTGTAGTAAACACGCCTCTAACAAAGAAACGAAATTAGGCTCTATCAAACATCCATATCGAGTCATCCTTGTTTTTAACGATGTTAATGGATCTGCAGTCTGTTGCGACCCATTTCGTATTAACATTAGTAGCTGTTGTGGTCGTGTTGACAGACTGAGCCAGCTCTGCTGCACTCCGCCAGCTCTGCTGCACTCCGCCAGCTCTGCTGCACTCCGCCAGCTCTGCTGCACTCCGCCAGCTCTGCTGCACTCCGCCAGCTCTGCTGCACTCCGCCAGCTCTGCTGCACTCCGCCAGCCTAGTTTGATGAGCACGGCTTGAACTTGTCTCGGTTTTAGCGTCTGTGTTTGCAAAGATATGCTTTGCACGGAGATGATACTTCAGACTCGTTGTACTATGGTGGAAAGACAGTTCATCACAACTCTGGTTTTATCTAAACTCCCATTCGGAAGCTTTTTAAATCTAAATGTGCCGTTAAGCACACCGGGGTCCATCTCCTCACTCATAACTTCGCTACTTTTCACCCGCAGGTAGGTAAACGTCCGCGCTGGAGGACTACAGCAGGAGATTGTGGTCAGATTTGGTGATGTGATTAATTAGCGTAAAAAAATCACGCGTTAAGGTTTCCAGATTAATCATACGCGTTAACGCGTTAACTTTGACAGCCCTAATTCTTTTGTATGTTTAGTACATGTGAAGGAATTGACAAATAAAACGACTTACTTACTTACTTGGGTCCGACTGCTGAGAAACATCCCCACAGCATGATGCTGCCACCACCATGCTTCACAGTGGGGATGGTGTTTCTTTGGTGATGTGCAGTGTTTGGTTTCCGCCAAACATCACGTCTTGTCTGAAGACCAAAGAATCTTCTTCCACTTGACCATGGAGTCTTTCGCGTGCTTTTTGCCAAAATCTAGTCGAGATCTAATATCAATTCTCTTCAACGGTGGCTTTCTCATTGCCACTCTACCGTAAAGCTTTGACCGGTGAAGAACCCGGGCAGCCGTTGCTATATGCACAGGTCTCTCCCATCTCAGAAGAGGAAGCTTGTAACTCCTTCAGAGTAGTCGTAGGAGTCTTGGTGGCTTCTCTCACTAGTATCCCATTTGCATGGTCACTCAGTTTATGAGAGCGGCCTAATCTAGGCAGATTCACATAAGTACCATATTCCTTCCATTTCTAGATGATTGGAATTTATTGTATACATCCCCTGAATTCTACTTCTCAGTAGCCCTTTCCCTGAGACTGCGGGGGTGAATACAGCCCCCTCCATAGTAGTTATTGGCACCCCTGGTTATTATGTGTTTTTTAGCTTCTAATGAAATTATTTTTCTTTCTAAATATTATAGGACCACAATGGAAAAAATAGTGAATTCCAGCCTTTAATTCAAGTGCATGTATTCAGTCGGAAAATAATCCAACATTAAGAAAGAAATATTTAACATCAAATCATGTGTGCCACAATTATTAGCACCCCTGATGTTAATACTTTGTACAACCCCCCCTTTGCCTACAAAACAGCACCCAATCTTCTCCTATAATGTTTCACAAGATGGGAGAAAACAGAAAGAGGGATCTTTGACCATTCCTCTTTGTACAATCTCTTTAAATCATCCAGCGACCTGGGTCCTCTCCTCTGCACTCTCCTCTTCAGCTCACTCCACAGGTTTTCAATGGGGTTGAGGTCTGGGGACTGAGATGGCCAAGGGAGGACCTTGACTCTGTGTCTAGTGAACCATTTCTGGGTAGATTTGGCCATATGTTTAGGTTCATTATCTTGCTGAAAGACCCATTGACGACCCATCTTCATCTTTCGGGCAGAAACCACCAAATTTTGATTTAAAATGTCCTGGTATTTCAAAGCATTCATGATGCCATGCACCCTAACAAGGTTCCCAGGACCTTAGGAAGAGAAACAGCCCCACAGCATGACCGGTCCTCCCCCATACTTCACAGTGGGCATGAGGGGCTTTTCTGTATACTCATCTTTTGTGTTCTGCCAGACCCACTAAGAGGGTTTGTTGCCAAAAACCCTATCTTCCTCTCATCTGATCAAAGCATACAGTCCCAGTTGAAGGTCATGTACCACGTAGCGAACTCCAGACGTTTGCGTTTAAGATCTTGAGTGAATGCCTCCCAGACTTTGTGACCCCAAGATGGTATAATTCCTTGGAATTCTGTGACAGTGAGCTTTGGCGATTTTTAAATTTCTCTTACCATCCACCTTACTGTGTATGGTGTCAAAATGAACTTGCGTCCTCATCCAGGCTTGTTTACCACTGTTCCAGTTGTTTTAAACTTCTTGACAATTCCTCTGACAGTAGATATGGGCAGGTGTAGGCGAGTGGCTATTTTCTTGTAGCCATTGCCTGATTTGTGAAGGTCAACACATCTGCCTTACTTGAATGGCCTGTTCCTTTGTCTTTCCCATGTTGAAGAGAAAGGGCCCCTGTCACATCATATTTATGCCTCAGGGAAACAGGAAGTTATGAATTACTAATTAAATGTTCCTACATATGCTGATCAACTTTGTAAACTACTGTAGAAATGACAATTTATTTCCTAGGAATTGTTAGGGCTGCCTATAATTGTGGAACAGGTGAATAAATACATAATTATTTCTTAGTCTGTCAGTTTTTTACACTTAAAATTTGAAGGTATAGTTGAAGGTTACATTTTTCAAAAATATTCAAGGTGAGTATGCTTCTGCAATAAAAATGAAATGTATTTTAAGGCTTTTAACACATCTTAAACATGTATGCCAATAATTATGGAGGGCACTGTACTTATGATAGGCACAGTTTGTGTTTCATCACCCAGTATTTATTTTATCACGCTGGGAAAAGTTAATGTAAAGCTGTTTTGCTCATGTTTCAGTTTAATGTCTGTCAGCGTGTTTTTTCGTTACATGCACAGAACAACACAAGGTCAGACTGGGCACTGAAATTCTTAGGACAAGACAACACAATGCAACCTGGCATAACATAAGATATCATTTAGAATATAGATGACAAAAAGTGTTTGGCCCCTTCCTGATTTTGTATTTTTTCGCATCTTTGTCACACTTAAATGTTTCAGATCATCAAACAAATAAATAAATGTGTCAAACATAACACAAGTAAACACAAAATGCAGTTTTAAAATGAAGGTTTTTATTATTAAGGGAAAACAAAATTCAAACCTACATGGCCCTGTGTGAAAAAGTTTTTGCCCCCCTGTTAAAACATAACTTTATCAATTTCTTCAACCACACCCAGGCTGCCACACCTGTTCTCAATCAAGAAATCACTTAAATAGGACCTGCCTGACAAAGTGAAGTAAACCAAAAGATCCTCAAAAGCAACACATCATGCTGAGAGCCAAAGAAATTCAGGAACAAATGAGAAAGACAGTAATTGAGATCTATCAGTCTGGAAAAGGATATAAAGCCATTTCTAAAGCTTTGGGACTCCATCGAACCACAGTGAGAGCCATTATCCACAATTGGCAAAAACATGGAACCGTTGCAAACCTTCCCAGGAGTGGCCGGACGACCAAAATTCCCCCAAGAGTGCAGGGACGACTCATCCAAGAGGTCACAACAACATCAAAGTCAGTGTTCATGACTCCACTATAAGAAAGAGACTGGGTAAAAATGGCCTTCATGGCAAGACGAAAACCACTGCTGAGCAGAAAGAACATTAAGGCTTGTCTCATTTTTGCCAGAAAACATCTTTATGATCCCCAAGACTTTTGGGAAAATACTCTGTGGACTGACGAGACCAAAGTTGAACTTTTTGGAAGGTGTATGTCCCATTACATCTGGCGTAAAAGTAACACCGCATTTCGGAAAAAGAACATCATACCAACAGTAAAATATGGTGGTGGTGGTAGTGTGATAGTCTGGGGCTGTTTTGCTGCTTCAGGACCTGGAAGACTTGCTGTGATAAATGGAACCATGAATTCTGCTGTCTACCAAAACATCCTAAAGGAGAATGTCTGGCCATCTGTTCGTGGTTTTAAGCTGAAACGAACTTGGGTTCTGCAGCAGGACAATGATCCAAAACACACCAGCCAGTCCACCTCTGAATGGCTGAAGAAAAACAAAATGAAGACTTTGGAGTGGCCTAGTCAACCTGACCTGAATCCTATTGAGATGCTGTGGCATGACCTTAAAAAGGTGGTTTATGCTCGAAACCCTCCAATGTGGCTGAATTACAACAATTCTGCAAAGATGAGTGGGCCAAGATTCCTCCACAGCGCTGTAAAAGACTCATTGCAAGTGTTACGTCCCCAGAATTCTGGGTTCGTTTTGGAGACATTTTGTGCTGGTTTTGTTTGGTGTTTGTGTTTTATTCTGACAGGCGGTGTGGCTGCTTTGGCTGTTCCGGCAGCCGATTGGCTGATTGGGACCTGAAGCTCCGCCTACTCGTCAGTGGATGCAGCTGGCTGGGTTTTTTAAAAAGCCCAGGTTTGCATTAGTTTTCCCCTGCCGCTGTTGGTTCTGGTTTGTACCCTGTGTGGGGAATTCAGAAAATCTTTGAGTAACCTTAACATTTGGAACAGTTTTGATAATAACTCGTTTGTTTGGTTGTTTATGTATCCAAGTTATTTGTTTGTTAACTATTATTATTTTCTGTTTATAGGGAGTTGGGGAGTAGGTTAGAGCTACCCCGGGGTATACATCACCCGTAGAAAAATTCTGTCTAGAAACACCAGCTAGACCTGGGCGGACCACCAATTGTAAGTTTGGTTAGGGTGCCTTGGAAGTGTGCCAGATAGGGTTTATTACCATTGGGGGTTAGTATAGGTTACAGGGGAAGCTTTTCTTGTTTATTTCTTTGCTTTGGTCCGTCCAGCCCTCCCCTTCTCCCAGAAATAAAAGCTTTGTTTTACGGCAGTTAACTTCCGTGTCCTTTTTCTTGCACCACGACACCATACCTCCTTTGCTGGCACGAACCACGAGCAGTGGGGTTGTCATGTTCCCCTCCCTTTGGGAGCTGGAACGTAACAGCAAATTATCGCAAACGCTTGATTGCAGTTGTTGCTGCTAAAGTGGCCAAACCAGTTATTAAGTTAAGGGGGCAATCACTTTTTCACACAGGGCCATGTAGGTTTGGATTTTCCCCCCCCTTAATAATAAAAACCTTCATTTGGAAACTGCATTTTCTGTTTACTTGTTATCTTTGTCTTATATTTACATTTTGGGATCTGAAACATTTAGGTGTTTCAAACATGCAAAAAGATTGGAAATCAGGAAGGGGGGCAAACACTTTTTCACACCACTGTAAAATATCACTGTTCCGGACCCTGGACTGAATGGAAATGTGATGAGCAGACCTTTTGTGGTTCTAATATAGTACCACTGGTCTAGTGTGATATGTAGGTGTGTATTGTGTGTGGTATCATGTAACAGCCATGTATTTATTTCAGGATGATGAGTATGTTGTGTACAGTCCAGAGCAAGTGAAGCTGAAGTATGTGGTCCAATTCAGTCTGGAGGACGACCTTGTGAAGGGGTTTCAGCCCAACATAAATACCGCCACTGAGCTGGAGCTACCTTCCTCAACCTCTGACCTCCGTATGTACACTTATACACACACCTGAACATGGTTCATGTACTTTTGAATTTCCCGTTTTTTTTTTCTCTTCTTCCAGTTTGGTAAGAAAGTAGATAATTTTTCCACACTCTAAAATTCGTTTTCTGTCTTTACAGTGATTTATATACGAACACATAGATGGAGATGATGTACAGTGAGGTCAATAAGTATTTTATCACCTGTGATTTTGCAAGCTCTCCCACTTAGAAAACATGGAGGTGTCTAAAATGTTAATTGTAGGCGCATTAGGAGCACTGTGAGAGACAGAAACTCCCCCCAAAATAATCCAGAAATCACATTGTATGACTTTTGTTAAAATTGTATTTGTATATTACCGTGTCAAATTGCTTAAGCACAATTTTCTAAACAGGGCCTGTGTTTTCAAACAAAAACACTACACACAACACAACCACACAAGCAAAACACTACAGATCAGAATCAAAATCTGTTTTAATTGCTATGTAAGTTATACAAACACAAAATTTACATTGGCAGGGAAGAGCAACATAGAACATATATGTAACATGATAAGAACAGAATAAAATAAAAATAATATATATATACAAAGAAATATGGTGTAAAAATGTCAGGGGGGTATTTACATGGGGGGGGGGGGGGGGGGGGGGGGGGGGGGGTTGCACGGCAGTGCAAAACAGTGGTACAACAGCAGTAAAAAAAGGGGTTAAGGTGTCAAAAGGGGTTTTGTGGTATTATGTGCAAAAGTGGCTTGTGCAATGGGATGCTGGATGAGGGTGTGGTGTGTTGGTGTTTGTGGCAATGTTATTCTGAGTCCTTGGCCCTATTGAAGAGTGCAATGGCCGAAGGGTAGAAGCTGTTCTTATGGCGAGAGGTTTTGGTCCTGGTGGACCGCAGCTTCCTGCCAGAGGGGAGCAGCTGAAGCAAAGGGTGTCCTGGGTATGAGTCGGCCGCGATCTTCTTCACTCGCCTCAGGGACCTCGAGGTGTCCAGGTCCTCGAGGGATGGTAGGTTGCAGCCTATCATCTTCTCTGCAACACGGATGATACGCTGCAGTCTGCTCTTGTCCTTGGCAGTGGAAGCAGCATACCAGTCGGTTATGGAGGAGGTGAGGATGGACTCGATGATGGCAGTGTAGAATTGCACCATCATTGTCTTTGGCAGTTAAAATTTTTTCAGCTGCCTCAGGAAGTACATCCTCTGCTGTGCTTTTTTGATGAGTGAGTTGATGTTCAGCTCCCACTTGAGGTCCTGGGAGAGGGTGGTGCCCAGGAAACGGAGGGACTCCACAGTGTTCACCTGGGAGTCGCACAGGGTGACCACGCTGGGGTTCCTGGCAACAGGGGCATTCCAGCGGGAGCTGACCGATTGGTCAGGAGTGTTCCAGTCAACCCTGAGCCGAGCTATGATTGACTCTTTTCTTCCCTCTACTCATTTAGATTTATCTGATCGGACCAAGAGGGAAATCTCAGGTCCAGAGCGTATTTACATTAATCTGCATATTTAAATGGGGGCGTGGGCAGGGAGGATTTCGGCACCTCTGCATGTGCGCTCAATTCCATGTTGATTGTGATGTACAAAAGAAACGTTCTTGGATCCATGCCTACGCACACTTTGATACATCTGAATTTATTTGTGCGAACGACAGTTTCTGGGTTTTGGCGTATGCCAAGTTTCAGTAGGGAATCCACGCAAGTCTTTGTACATGAGGCCCCAGGTCACTAGGTTGTCCACTTTCCACCTGTAGTCAGTCTCATCCCCACCAGAGATCAGCCCGATCAGGGTGGTGTCGTCTGCAAACTTCAGGAGCTTGACAGATGGGTGACTGGAGGTGCAGCTGTTGGTGTACAGGGAGAAGAGCAGAGGGTAAAGGAAGCAGCCTTGAGGAGATACGGTGCTGATGGACCGGGAGTCAGAGACTTGATGCGCTGCTTCCTGTCAGATAGGAAATCTGTGATCCAACTGCAGGTGGGATCAGGCACGTTCAGCTGGGAGAGCTTGTCCTGAAGCAGAGCCGGGATGATGGTATTAAAGGCAGAGCTGAAGTCCACAAACAGGATCCTGGCGTAGGTGTTTGGAGAGTCCAGATGCTGGAGGGTTAAGTGGAGGGCTATGTTGACTTCGTCGTCCACAGACCTGTTGGCTCTGTAGCGAACTACAGGGGGTCCAGGAGGGGGGGTCTGCAATGTTTTTGAGGTGTGCCAGCACCAGGCGCTCGAAGGACTTCATTACCACAGATGTCAGGGCGACATGCAGTGGCCTGGGGGGTGTTTCAGGCATGTACAATTGTCTTTCAAATCTGCAGTAAAAGTAATTCAGGTCTTCGGCCAAGCGGGAGTCGTTGGTGGTGGTGGGGGCTCTGGGCTTGTAGTTGGTGATTTGCCTAAGCCCCCTCCAGACATAAGCGGAGTCATTTGAGGAGAATTGTTCCTGCAGTTTCTGAGTAGAGTCGTTTTGCGTCTCTGATAGCCCTGCTGAACAGCTTTTTGGCCTGTATCGGTCGCCAGACTTAAATGCCTCCTCTTTCTTAGACCTCAGACTTCTGAGTTTTGCTGTAAACCAGGGTTTGTCGTTGTTGTAGCTCAACCTGGTTCGTGTTGGTATGCAGGAGTCCTCACAGAAAATGATGTATCACGTCACAGCCTCTCCAAGCTCATCCAGTCCATTTGTGGCAGAAGTGAAAACTTCCCAGTCTGTGCACTCCAGGTTAGCTCTGAGTTCCTCCACAGCCTCGCTGGTCCACTGGTCCACCCTCCAACCTCACTGCAGGTTTAGAGAGTTTTCGTTTCTGATTGTATGCAGGAATCAGGTGGATCCTGGCGTGGTCGGAGTGACCCAGTGCAACATGAGAGACGGCATGATAAGCTTTGCTGGCTGTTGTGATCCAGGGTATTATCCTCTCTGGTAGGACAATTGATGAACTGTCTGTATTTGGGTAGTTCCGAGCTGAGGTTACCTTTGCTGAAGTCACCGAGGACGATGACAAGTGAGTCCGGGTGAGTTCGCTCCACTTTCAGTATCTGGTCCGCGAGTGCGCGCTGGGCTTTCTTAACCTGCGGACCGGGTGGTAAGTAGACTCCGACAAGGATGAAGGTCATAAGGAAGTAGAAGTGCCTTCTCTCTTGTAAAAACTATACACTTCTTTGTGAAAACCACACTTTGTTACCATATGAAACACACATGTTTCACATTACTATACTCTGTTTGTACGAGTTACACACTGCTGTGATAAACCTAAAACACTTTTAGCACTTCTACTTCCTTATGATTAGAGTAGGCTACTATCAACAAAGTACAAATCAAATGTAAATTCCGAAGACCAATGTTATTTCTCAACCCGCCCAAAATGTTGACACGGACGTTCATATTAATGTAACAAAACATTAAACCACTTTACATATTGCAAGTAAAAAAACAAATATATATATAAAAAAACTAGATATTGTCTCTTCGTCTAGCTGGATCTGGCCAGAGAATTTCATCAACATCACAGGCAATGTTGGCAAGACATCTGGGAAAGAAACGTCTTGAATGACGAATCCATTCTTGCATTGATGCTACCTCCATCTGGTCACAGGCCTCCTCCATGGCTTGGATGAGGGATACCTCAGTTTGGAGATGGAGATCATATACCTTCCACTGCCATGCAGAGAAAAACTCTAACCTAAAATTGTGAACTTCAGTCATGCCACATGCCACAGTCGTTTTACCCTTTCGGAATTGCGCTTGAAAGGCACTCCATAAATTTGCTTCATTTTAATATGTTTTTTTTAGGATGCGTGCTGGTTTTGATGTTGAGACCTGATGGATATCGTTGAAAATGCCGTGGTTATTGACAATGTTAGCTTGGAGCTGATTGATTGTTATAGCATTGTTAGCCAAAACCCTGTTTACTATCTCCCTCTCTTGCTGTTCTGTGAACACAGGAGGCCTTCCACCTTGTCGTTCCTGACCCTTTATATACAGTATACAATAGTACAATAATTTCACAGGAAAAGGTAACACCGTTACCACCAACTATCGTGCTGGTAGTGCATAGAATACAGTACTGTAAGCAGTTACTGAAACTGCAGATGTTTTTGATATGATGAAGAGTTCACGTCACATCCAACGGACGGGGCCACAGATAATCTGCTATCAACGCTATCTACGTCTCTCGACACCTTCTGCCCCCTGTCAACTGGACCTGCTCACCCCTCTCCCCGCTGCCCGTGACTCACAGATGTCGTGCGGAAGGAGCGCTTCACCCTCCGAGCGGCTGAGAGGACGTGGCACAAGTCCAAGGCTGACAAGACCTCGACAAGTATCACTCCCTCCTCAAGTCTTTCGCCGACATAACGGAGGCAAAAACAGACTGCTTCTTGAAGCAGGTGAACAATGCTCCTAACCCCCATAAACTGTTTTCCACTTTTTCTTCCCTCCTCAACCCGCCTCCCCCACCCCCTCCTTCCACCTTGACAGCAGACGACTTCTCCAGTTTCTTTGGGGATAAAATCGCCGACATCAGCAGTCAATTCCCTGAGCCCACCCTGTCTATCCACTCCCACGCTACGTCTGACCCCTCCCCTTGTCTTTCCTCCTTCCCTCTATCTGAGGTTGCCATAGCTGACCTCATCCTCTCCCAAAGCCCAACCTCATGCCCTCTTGATACAATCCACACCCCTCTATTCCAAACCATATCTCCTTCTATCACCATTCATTCTTCATGTCCTCAACTCCTCCCTCACTTCTGGCACCTTTCCCTCAGCATAAAAACAGGCCATTGTTAGACCCTTACTCAAAAAACCCTCTCTTAACCCAGCCATCCTCCAGAACAACAGACCTGTTTAACTGCTACCCTTCTTCTCTAAAAGAACTGAGCGCGCTGTATCCAACCAACTGGCAAGCTTTCTCTCCCAAAACAACCTTCTGGACCCTAACCAATCGGGCTTCAAGACCGGTCATTCTACCGAGACTACATTCCTGTCAGTGACTACCGCCCTCCAGTCTGCCAGAGCGGCCTCAAGGTGATCTGTTGTCATTCTGCAAGACCTCTCTGCAGCATTCAACACAGTTAATCACCAGATCCTGCTCACCACACTCTGAGATGGGCATTACTGGCACTGCACTTGGATGGATCTCATCCTACCTGGCAAGAAGATCCTTTCAGGTCTCCTGGGAAAAATGTCAGGTCCTCGCCAGCCTTCCAGAAAATGCAATCTGCCCCCTCCAGAGGATCCAAAATGCAGCAGCTCGCTTGGTATTCAATTTACCCAGACGCTGCCATGTCACCCCACTCCTCATCTCTCTGTACAGAGGAGACATCATTTCACATTTTCACATACATCATGGCCTGTATCAGATTCAAAACCCTGGTACTGACCTTTAGGGCAGTGAACGGGACTGCCCCAAGCTATATCAGCTCCCTGCAAATATTTTCGATTGGATCTAGGTCTGGAGACTGGCTAAGCCACTCCGAAGCCTTGATATTCTTCCATTCGAGCCATTCCTTGGTTTTCCTGGCTGTGTGCTTGGGGTCGTTGTCATGTTGGAAGACCCACCCACGACCCATCTTCAACCCTCTGACTGAGGGAAGGAGGTTTTTGCCCAATATCTCACAATACATGGCCCCAGTCATCCTCTTCTCAATACAGTGCAGTCATCCTGTCCCCTGTGCAGAAAAGTCCCCCCAGAGCATGATGCTTCTACCCCCATGCCTCACTGTAGGTATGGTGTTCTTGGGATGATACCCCTCCTTCTTCCTCTACCAAACACGACGATTGGAGTTAAGACCAAAAAGTTAAATTTTAGTCTCATCTGACCACATTACTTTTTCCCATTGCCTCCTCTGGATCATCCAGATGGTCATTGGCAAACTTCAGACGGGCCTTGACATGGGCTGACTTCAGCAGGGGAAACTTCCATGTGCAGCATGATTTTAAACCATGACGTTCTTGTATTACTGATAGTATCCTTGGAAACGGTGCGCATAAGCAGGGTGGAGTTGGACTATTTGAAAGCAGAACAGCAGGTCTTTGCGGGTCAGAAATCTGTGTGATAAGCAAGTGATCAAATACTTATTGGATACTGTAATATACAAATAAATTGTTGCACAATGTGATTTCTGGATATATATTTTTTCGATTCTGTCTTACAGTGGAAAGGCACCTACGATGAAAATGGTATACTACGGAGCCCCTAAAGTCCCAAAAGTTTGATTTTTTTAATCTTGTGCGCACAAGTTATTATCTTGTGGGAACAAGATAATTATCTTGAGGGAACAAGTTATTATCTTGTGCGCACAAGATAATTTACTATGAACTCATATGCATCTCTAAAGACTTCTGATGTACACAGCCACGATATAATGGAGAGAACTGAGCTAATCAAGTTTTATTTTATGTATTATTATGTATTTATGTATTTATCACGTATTGTATTTTCATTCCAAGGTGAAAATAAAACTTGATTAGCTCAGTTCTCTCCATTATATCGCACACACAATCACACACAACACAACACAATCGTTGTGTTATGCATTTATAGTTCTTCCCTTGGCACTTATTGGTTCTCATGATGTATGATTCACGATCTAAAAAAAACGACTGTGTTCGGGGTCTATCACGTTGCTATGCTCAATGACTGATGCTCTTTGTAATAGCTCTCTCTTGTATGTCGCTTTGGATAAAAGCGTCTGCTAAATGAATAAATGTAATGTAAAATGTAAATGTAAATATCGTGGCTGTGTACTACATCGTCGTTAAAGATCGTCGTTAAAGATCGTCGTTAAAGAAACAAAGTCGTTAGAGATGCATATGAGTTCATAGTAAATTATCTTGTGCGCACAAGATAATAACTTGTTCCCTCAAGATAATTATCTTGTACGCACAAGATAATAACTTGTTCCCTCAAGATAATTAACTTGTTCCCACAAGATAATAACTTGTGCGCACAAGATAAAAACAATCCAACTTTCGGGACTTTAGGGGCTCCGTAGTATACCCCTCCATGTTTTCTAAGTGAAATAACTTGCTAAATCACAAGGTGATCAAATAATTACTCACCTCACTGTAGTTATACAGTCAGGCTCAGTACACCACCACAATGGATTTGAAAAGAAACAATAATTGTGTGCTTTAAATGCAGACTTTCAGCTTTAATTTGAGGGTATTTACATCCAAATATGTGTAGAAATTACGACATATTTACAATCACAATTACAATTACAACTTTTTAAGGGACCAAAGGTATTTGTACAATTGGCTGCTCAGCTGTTCCCAGGCCAGGTGTGTGTTATTCCCTAGTTACAAATAAACTGTTTGGTACATTCTTAAAAAGAAAGAATGCACTGGCGAGTTTAGCAACACCAAAAGACCTGGAAGACCACGGAAAAACAACTGTGGTGGATTAAAAAAATATTATTTATCCGATGAAGGAAAAATAAAACTTCACAACAGTTGACCAGATCAAGAACACTCTCCAGGAGGTAGGCATATCGGTGTCAAAGTCAAAAATCAAGAGAAGACTTCAACTGTTCATTTCAAGTGTAATTATGTTAGTTTGTCTAATTAGTTTTGGTCCTTTAAAAAGGGGGAACCACATATAGCAGTCCTACACCGCTCACCAGCTAGTCGTAGGGCTATCACATTGCAGGGCTGTCACAGGGCTAACATCATGATTGTTTAATTTCAAATCCCTTGTGATGGCGTACAGAGCCCAAAGTATGAAACGTGTATAAATATCTATGAACCTAACTGTGCATTTTAATTTGTGTATCTGTAGTGTCTTTTTCAGAGGTGGATGACATTGGGAGTTATGACCCAATGGACAATGTTACAGCAGGGCTTTTGGACAACACTGGTAAAGCAATCCCCCTACAGGCCATTCATTTGAAGTGTAAGCTGATGGATCTTGTCTCTGAGGTAGCTGTATTCATCTTGACATTTTTATTGATTCATTTAGTAGACACTTACATCTCATCCTCCCATCATCAAATCAGATTGATATTTAAAATGCAGAAGCAACCAAACTCTGGCACCAGTTGAATAGTCACTTCAGGTTGTGGGTTGTATATGTATTAAAATGTTTTCCCCAAAAAGCTTTTGCCCGTTGTCGGCTCTGTAGGAACAAGGTTAGAAAAAGAATTTGTAAACAATATTGTAATGGGTTAAAGGTCTCATGGCATGAAAATGTCAATTTAAGATTTTTTTTAACCTGAATGTAGATTCGCCAAGCCTGCCTATGGTCCTAAAGTGACTAGAAATTCCAATGTCAAAAAACAAAATCCTGGGTAGACTTCTCCATTGAAAATTAAAGCTCAGATGAACCAATCTGGATTTCTGACTTATGTCGTCATATAGGGAATGGTTACCTCCCCTTTCTCTGCTTTGCCCTCTCAGAGTATTTGTCCCGCCTGTGAGACAATGAGCTACAACCGTGCAAGCACTATACAGTTTTTTCCGTGTTTAGTCACACCTCTCTCCTCATAGCATTTACAGCTCACAGAAATGTCACGTCCTAAGGAAAGCTCTGTTCTACTGTTTGTAGTAGCTGTAAAAGGCTGAATGAAGCATTGGAGTGTTAGGGGACCACTAAGGCCAATATGTTTAAAGTGTGTGGTGCGATGAGACCCAAATGCAGGAGAGTTGCAAGCCATAGCTTCAAAAAAGGGTTTTCTTCAACAATGTCAAGAAACACCGGGCAAGAAACTGGAACCTATATACACAGAGGCAAACAAGGACAGAACAATACTGATGAAAACCATAACAGGGAACACTAGGCAAGGCAAAAGCAGCAAAAAAAAAACGGCACAAAAACAGCATGCCAATGGACCTTTAATGATATACTAAATGGTTTTTATTTCTTCCCTTTTGGTTACCAGGTCATCATCTTCCAGAAGTACACCAATCATAACTCACAACCTATTGAGGCCAAATATGTTTTTCCATTGGATGATTCTGCTGTAGTGTGTGGATTTGAAGCCTTTGTCAATGGAAAACATGTGATAGGGCAGGTATGGCATTGAACTATTTTCTACAGCACCATTTTATTCTTACTTTAATTAAAGAATTTCATAAAATTTTCAGTCGGTAAGACAGCATGGCCAGAAAACTTCCATCATAATATTTCGAAATAAGTTAGCAGAAATGTTTTGGCTATGGCTCTGTACCTTTTTTATGTCTCCATGCCAGGTGAAGGAGAAGGAACAAGCGAGGAAGGATTATAGTCAAGCCATAAAAAAAGGCCATGGAGCATACCTGATGGATCAGGATGCACCTGTATGTGCTACCTTTCCTCTCTACTTCAATGCTGAACATAGAACGAGTGTTAAGCAAAAAAAACATGTCTTAACCCTTATAGATGTGAAAATAAGTTTGATTATATTAACAATACGATCTTTAATGAATTGGCCTGTAATGAATGTGTACAGTGCCACCGCTAGCCATTTCGGTGACAACCTGAGATGAAGATTCAGAGTCCGTTATATTAACTACATATTGTCATATTTGTAAGATTTTGTTTTCAGTTCGGTTTCGTTTTCATAATTTATTTAGGATAATCTTCGTGCTAACGCTTTGGTGCCCCTCTGATCACTTGGTGCCCTACGTGCTGCCCGTGATGTGTGTGGTGGGAGCGGCACTACTGAATGTGTAATAATGATATCACCTTTTTGATATAGGATGTGTTTACCATCAGTGTGGGAAACCTTCCACCACATGCCACTGTCCTGATCAAAGTGACATATGTTGCTGAGCTGGTCGTCAAATCAGGCTGTGTTATCTTTTTGCTACCCGGAAGGGTGGCACCATTGCAACAGGACGCAGCACTTAACCAGTCGACTCAAGTACGTAGGTTGAAGTGTCAGTCGCTCAGAACATCAACTAGTCACAAATGATAAAAAAGATAATATAATAATCTTGTATTTATAATATCCATATTTATACAATCTATATATTTATATGGATTTATAAAATCCATAAATTGTATGTCCCAATGTACGTTTTGTAAGTATCCCTGTATGTGTTTGTGCACAGGGGACTGTGGAGAAAGTGTGTGTGACTGAACTGGAAACACAAGGGTAAGACAGAGTTTAGAACAAATTACACACAGGGCTAAAAACCTGTTTTGCCAAAACCCCTGGGCCAGTCGATCTCTTTCTTATGTGACCCGCTAGGAAGTGAATAGGAATTAATTGATTCAATTTCACTACAACCTACAAAGTACTGCAAATTAAATGTTAAATGACTAAACTTACTGCCCTGAAGTAATAATTTCCAATTTACGGGTGAGTGGTTGCTCCTCTATATTAGATTCTTCCTCTGATTCAGCTCAAACATATAAGGTTCAACACCTAATCTCTAGATGGTTTTAGTGTGTGCTGTTAGTCATGTTGCATCTTTGTTCCACAGCTTTGCTTTTTGTAAACCAACCAATCAGTGTGCAGCTCATCTAGATATTCATAGCATACTGTATAAGGGAGAAAACTCATAGTTTTAATTCTATGGCTAGTTCATGGATTGTAATACGGTGCACAGAACAGCACCGGGCCCTTTTCATCCCAACCAATGTTACAAACCATTCTAGGAGACTTTAAGGACTAAAATGTAGTGTACAATACCATATAAATGTGTTCTATGACCCCTTTATTATTATTTACTATGTGATAAAAAAGTATATATATTTATGATATGTGCAATGATCAATGTTAATGCTTAAAAACCTGTGGCCCAGTGGAGTATTTTTGTGTGTCAATTGTACCTTGATGTAAACATATCATGTATTGTTTTGCATTCTACGTTTGGTATTTGCAGTATATTTATGGTCTCTCTCTGCTCAGGGAGTTCACTCTGGACATGTCCATTGAGATGCCCTATGAGATCATTAAGCTGCACTGCATCACACATAAAGTGAAAATTAAGGTAATGGATATTTTTCATTAATGTGTGCATGCCTACATGCCTGCATGTGCTGTAGTTTTCTCTTAGATTTAGATTTTTGCTATCTACTTTCATTACATGTCATAATCAAAATACTATTTGACTAAATTTGGGAATTAACCAGTAGAGCTCAGTGGCTTAAGCAAACACAAGTGACTGACTTGGAAATCCAACACATGAAGTTGTTATTCATCACCGTGTTGGTTGTGCTGCGTCAATTTGTAAATTTGTAGAGGACAGACTGTAAAGTGGTGGTGAGAACTCTGACAGGTCAGAGTCTGGGGTCAGATGGGTTCCAGCTGTCCTTCAGTCTGTCTCAGATCCACATGCCCCGGATGTGGGTGGAGAACCACCCTGACAAGGACAGCCAGGTAAGTTGCGCTCTTCCTCTTTCTCCCTGTGTGACCTTCTCCAGTTCTACGTCACTCTGTATTATGCTCTTTGCATCCCAGACTTTCACAGACTGTACTGTTGCTCTCCTAGCCGCCAATTGATTTCCACTGACCTCTTCCCAGATTGTCTTATGTATCCGTATATGCTCAAGTTAAAATATATTTTGGGTTGTTGGTCTCACTGCTTGGAAACGGGCTTAAATAACACACCATCTCTATGTGACTTTTCGTAATACAGGATGGTCACACAAGTTCAAAATCAAGCACACATATTTTCTGCTTTTTTCCAGGCCTGCATGTTAGTATTCTATCCAGACTTTGACTCTACCTCCAACTCTGATGAGATAATTCTCCTGTTGGACACATCTGAGTCCATGAGAGGAGAGCCACAACAGAATGCTAGAAGAATCTCCCTGGAAATCTTAAGAAGATTGGACCCCACCCTTAAAGTGAATGTCATTATCTTTGGAGAGGGTAAGACATTTAGGCAGCAGTAGACTTCTTGATAATTGGGAACAACAATTTTTTACCAGCTGGATCTAGCTTTAAAAGGGAATTATTGTACTTGTCTTCCAGATCAAAAGGAGGCTTTCCTCGCTGCTCAGCCACTACACAATGTATTTCATCAAGCCAAGAAGTTTATTATGGTATGTATTGCCAACAATTTTAATGTCCAAAAGTGTTGGCACCCCTGAAGTTCTTCCAAAAAAGTATTACTCACAGAAAAATACTGCAGTCACATGTTTTGCTATACACACGTTTATTTCCTTTGAGTGTATTGGAACAACACAAAAACATATAGCCACGTCACACAAAACCAAAAAAATGGGCTGGACAAAATGATTACCACCCTTTCAAAACCGTGGAAAGGGGACTTCCGGTGAGGGGGGAGTGGGTGGGACAGGAAACTCAACTACACTAGTTTCCACGGTTAGTTCCAGCTAGATAGGTCTGTCCCACTGGAGATTAATAGAGCACACAGAATTGAAAGGGGCAAACCATTAACTTTCGACTATTATGATACACAAACCGCCAGGTTATCCTAGAGGGATCTAGGAACACCAGAGACTTCACTCCATCAATCTCCCAAGGCGGGGAAGAGTTGCCCCAGCAACGGCCGTTGTGAGAGCCAGTTGCTGGGTTGATACCACATCTCATTAAAATGAAGTACCATCAGCTGCAGCAACCATTAGTTTATAGAATTGTTTTTGATTAAAAAAAATTACATCATCAGGTTTTAGGTGTAGTTCCTGAAGTTGTGCAGTCTTCAACATAATAGGTCTACTGAAAGTGTATTAAATCATTTTGGAAATCTAAACCAAACCAAACCAAGATATTACTTTGAAAACCTGAAATTATTATAACTTTTGCCCTAATGGGGGGGGGACCCCAAACATACTTCAAACAGCACCCAGAAATGGATGGCAACAAAGCTCTGGAGTTTTGAAGTGGCCAGCAATGAGTCCAGATCTAAATCCTATTGAACACGTGTGGAGAGATCTTAAAATTGCTGTTGGGAAAAGGTGCCCTTCCACCTGGAGCAGTTTACAAAGGAAAAGTGGTCCAAAATTCAGTCTCATATTAAGCTGGCTTAACCCTCCTGTTGTCCTCATATTCTATGCACACCCCGTGTCCTCCGGGTCAAAATGACCCGCCTTCACTAAACCCCCAAAATAAAGCAGCTTAATTGAATTTTTAACAACAAATGTAGACTTAGCTTGAATAAACACAACTTGTCACTACAAATTGTTTGAATACCTGAGTTCTTTTCGTGTTCACATGGCAGAAAGATAGCATTTATTCAAGAGACACCACTCGTTTTTTATGAGTCAATTGCATTATTTATTACTGTATAGGTGGTAAACAATAATTTGGTGGTAACAATATTTGTATAGTATTTCTATAGTCTAGAAAAGTGGCAAATATGTGCAAAAAGTAGTTTTGAATACATTTGTATTCATCCAAATAAGTCAGTTTATCTACCAAACAATGTAACTATGAAAACGTGACAAATGTGAACCAAACAACATAACTAATTAGCACATGTAGGGCAGTATGCAAGTGCACACCCTTTGCAGACATATTTCTTACACCTGCAGCACACACTAGATGTTTTACAGTCCTTCTTTGGGGGTCAGAACTGACACCTCTTCCCCATACTTGCCCCAGCTGGGGCAGTGACTGGGGCAGCTGGATCCTCAGGTCACGCGATGTAGCCCCCTGGACAGCTTTCACAACTGCCGCAGTTGTGCGGGGTAGATGCTCCTGTCAGTCTTGAGTATGTGTGAAAGCGTTTGAGGGGCATCGTGGCACGGAAGATTGGCCTTCCACTCTCTGCATCCCATAGACTAGCTGCAGCCTCGCCTTGGGACCTGTACACACCTGCTAAGATTAGCAGTCCGATGTAGGCATACAGGTCAACCTCATCCATCCTTTTCCAGCTGTCTCCATATTTTCGAAAACCCTCCAGATTTGTCATCTCCAGGATTAACTTTTTTATTGCTGGCGTGAAGAACAGGTGAAATGCTGAGGCAATATCGTGGACATGGGAAACGGCATATCTTGTGGGTCCTGGAGTCATCTTCATGACATTTTGCTCTGCCATCCTGCCATGTTGGTCAAATGATGCTGAGGACCATGCTATTTAGCCATTTTTTGAAAGGAAAGTCTCTTGAGGCATTTCTTCTTCATCTGAAGATGAGGCATCATGCTCTGGGTTGTATTCCTCCCCATCTTCTTCTTCTGATACCTCCTCCTCTTCTTCTGAGTCACTGTTGTCTTCCTGGACATTTTCAAAAATCTGCTCTAGAGCCTGTTCAACAGAGTAATGTGCACGCTTCATGGCTGCAGCACAGAGAGAATTTGGGGTACTGTGATCAACGGCACCTTTATAGCATCTGAGAGGCCAGACAGACAAGGGTTTGTTGACAAATATTGTTACATTTTGATCATTTGATAGGCTGCCGGTTCCCGCACCTGCTTTCCCGTGCTTTTTACCCTCTGTAGGGTTTGAAAACATAGGCAATATTGTTATATTTCAACAACGAGAACCTGTCTGTTCCCGCATTTGTATACACTCTCATCTAAATCCATATGGGGTCAGATGTGGTTACAGAAAGTGCACTCCATGGGAGAAAACCACATGTTTATATCTGCTACTGACTGATCATAGACAGAACTAAAGCATTCTCACATGTTTGTTGTATGACTGTTGACTCAGTGACTGTGATTTCAACTCAATTTGACTGTCGGGTCATTTTGACCCGAGGACAATAGTAGTGCAATTTTTTGTACAGCTTACATGGAAATGTGAATAAAGTCAAATTTCACTTATCCTAATGTTGGGGTCAATCTAGACAAAGTCATAAAATATCAAGTTGAAAAAATATAAATTAGGGGTGTTTTTTTTACTTTTAAACACAGTTTCGGGTCAATTTGACCCGAAGACAACAGGAGGGTTAAGAAGCTTATAGATGGTTATAGTAAATGATTTATTTCCGTTTTTTCTTCCAAAGGGTGTGCAACATTTAGTTACGGGTGACAATTTTGTCTTGACAATTTCTTGAGTTTTGGTTGAAGTTTAGTCAAACTCTCTTTTTTGTCTCTTTATTGCTTTTATGGCTGCATGTAACTGGGAAGATTACCAGGCTTTTTTGTAACAGAAGATTTGGTACATTTATACATTTAACATGATCAATGTTAGGTTTCCTTTTATATAATTTTATATATACAGTATATATCAGGGGTCGGCAACCTTTACCACTCAACGAGCCATTTGGACCCATTTCCCACAGTAAAGAAAACACTGGGAGCCACAAAACCCTTTTGACATTTAAAATGAAATAACACTGCATATAGCGTATTTTTTGGGGCCTTTATGCTATGTATAAACAAATTATAATGTGTTGCATTTATAAAATCAATGAACGACTAGTCGACTACAGAGAAAACAAAATTACATTTCTGCATGCAACAACACATTTTGAGCTCCGAAAAAAAGACGTTGACGTTGGGTTGAAGGTTACTTTCAAGTAAAATACGCAATGTCTATTTGAGTCCTTCTTTTAATTATGAAAACAAAAACGCTGAACTTAAATTATCCACCATCAGCAAAACTAAAATGCTTGAAGTGATTTTACTCAGATCAACCTTCCGCAACCTTCCGCATCAGTTCCGAAGCGGCTCTCTCATCTCCATCCGGATATTTTTTAGCAAAGGCTGCGTGTTTATTCTGGAAATGTCTTGCGACATTTGACTTTTTGTTGTTTCCTAGTTTCTCATTACATATTAAGCATACTGCCAGGTAAACTAGTCTCGTCAGCAGTGAAAGCAAATGAATCTGTCCACGTACCATTGAACGTTCTGTTTGCTTCAGACACTTTTCTCTTCTTAGAACTCTCCATAGTTGTCCTACCTGGGATTCGAAAAGTTCAAGAAATTGCGCGCTGGCGGGTGTCGCACATTGGCGGTTGTGACGCATAGTAACAGTGTAACAGCGACATAACATTTTTTAACACGTTTTATTTAGATATTAGAAGATCACCATAATCTTCAAATTTAGAATTACATTTTAAAAACGAACAAACTAAAATACATTTGAATTCAATATTTTCAAAAGCCACAGGGAGCCGCATCAGAGGGATGAAAGAGCCGCATGCGGCTCCGGAGCCGCGGGTTGCCGACCCCTGGTATATATATAGGCCCTATATAAAGATTTAAAAATAAAATTATATATACAGAGAGAGAGAGAAAATAAAGATAATTTGATTTCTCTCTCTAACATTTATATACATGTTTTTTTTTTTCATTATTTAGTCTACCGATCCAGTTGGGGGCAACACTGATCTGTGGAGCCCCCTGCATAGCCTTAGTCTCCTACCTCCATCCAGAGGATCACGGAATATTCTGCTGCTCTCTGATGGTCATGTGCAAAATCAAAGTCCGACACTTCAACTGCTCCGAGAACATGTTCCACACAGCCGGCTCTTCACCTGTGGACTAAGGTCAGGGTGAAAGATGGGTAGCAAGTGAACTGTAGTATGCCTTAAAATGGCTGTGAAAGTGGATCAACTTAATTAAGTACATCTAATTTGCAGAAGTTTGAATATACTTTTAAATAACTTTGATGATAATAATAATCTCTGTATTATAGTTTGAGCAGTGAGGATTAAGATTATATGAAGATCATTATGTGAAAGTATTAATCAAAGAAACACACTGAAAAGCAGAATTTATACAAATTGTACTTGGTGTTTTTGTATTGCATTTAGATAGCAACTATGAAGTTGTAATACAATAATATGACATGCTATTTATAGTATAATTTATAGTATAAATTATAATTTATAGTATAAATTATAATTTATAGCATAAATTATAATTTATAGCATAAATTATTATTTATAGCATAATTTATTATTTATAGTATAAATTATTATTTATAGTATAAATTATTATTTATAGTATACATTATTATTTATAGTATACATTATTATTTATAGTATACATTATTATTTATAGTATACATTATTATTTATAGTATAAATTATTATTTATAGTATACATTATTATTTATAGTATACATTATAATTTATAGTATAAATTATTATTTATAGTATAAATTATTATTTATAGTATAAATTATTATTTATAGTATAAATTATTATTTATAGTATAAATTATTATTTATAGTATAAATTATCTTTTTCAACCAGGTATCTGTTAAATGTCAATGATTAATGGGCAGACATTCAGAGAAAATCGAAAATGTTTTAATTAATAAACAGTCCTACAAAATACTACTTTTTGCATGCTGCATAGCCTGGAGAAGATTGTAATAGAGGCTTTGAACTGATATAGCGTAGGTATTCAGAATGTGTTTGATGAGTGAATTTGTGTTCCCTTAGCTCTACAGCCAATAAGCACATGTTAAGAGCCCTGGCCCAAGCAGGAGGAGGAGCCTATGAGTTTTTTGACATGAAGACAAAACATACCTGGACAGAAAAGGTGAGACTGGCATTGTGATCTAAAATGTGGTTCATCTTAAAATATACCTAGTAAAAGTACTTTTGAAATGCTTTGACCTGTAGCTATCTAAGCTAAATGTAAAGATTATAAACAAATATTTTTGAAAGCTTTATGACTGCAACCCTGCTACATTTATTTGTCTGGAAAGTTAGCAAGTTAGCAAGTTATCTGTAACTAGAAAGGTACAATTTTGGGGGAAATTGTGGGCTGTCCTTGCCTCAGAGATGGATGCGTTGACTGATATTTATGTATATTTTATACAAAATGCATGCTTATTATTTATAATTAGAACATACTGTATATGTAAAACTATGATTTTTTTGCCGCTCATTTTCATCTAAACTAAAAAATTGTGAAGAGTAGAATTTACATTTTCTTCTTGTGATTGGCAAAGCAGCTTCAATTGAAAAGTTGAATCAAAACAATAAGACTGGACAACCGTTTTAAAAATTTACCTCTTTGACTTAAACGTGCCTTAGGTTTTTCCCTTCTAGTGATATTTGATCCGGCGCTGGTGTAACCTGGCTGCTGGCTGCAACAGCTCACGCTGTTGTGGACTGCAACTTCCCCCTCGGGGGACTAATAAGAGATTTTCAAATCAATTGTCAGGAATTTAGCCTTCTTGTATTGGATGAATTAATCAAGAAACAAATAAACTTTGAAGTTTAGTATTTCAACGTTTTCACTGGCAGCATCCAGAGCCTTATAAAAAGAGTTGCGAGACGCTTTGATATGGTTCATGTAGCTTGCTGTAGTTCCAAAAACCCACTGTTGTCAACCAGTTTGATTGAATTTCAGCAGGAGAGATAGCACCAACATCCCAATTTATGGAAATTTTCTGTATATTAACACATAATATCAATTGGTTACTGATATTTTGCATCCCGTACACTACCGTTCAAAAGTTTAGGGTCACATTGAAATGTCCTTATTTTTTAAGGAAAAGCACTGTACTTTTCAATGAAGATAACTTTAAACTAGTCTTAACTTTAAAGAAATACACTCTATACATTGCTAATGTGGTAAATGACTATTCTAGCTGCAAATGTCTGGTTTTTGGTGCAATATCTACATAGGTGTATAGAGGCCCATTTCCTGCAACTATCACTCCAGTGTTCTCATGGTACAATGTGTTTGCTCATTGGCTCAGAAGGCTAATTGATGATTAGAAAACCCTTGTGCAATCATGTTCACACATCTGAAAACAGTTTAGCTCCTTACAGAAGCTACAAAACTGACCTTCCTTTGAGCAGATTGAGTTTCTGGAGCATCACATTTGTGGGGTCAATTAAACGCTCAAAATGGCCAGAAAAAGAGAACTTTCATCTGAAACTCGACAGTCTATTCTTGTTCTTAGAAATGAAGGCTATTCCATGCGAGAAATTGCTAAGAAATTGAAGATTTCCTACAACGGTGTGTACTACTCCCTTCAGAGGACAGCACAAACAGGCTCTAACCAGAGTAGAAAAAGAAGTGGGAGGCCGCGTTGCACAACTAAACAAGAAGATAAGTACATTAGAGTCTCTAGTTTGAGAAACAGACGCCTCACAGGTCCCCAACTGGCATCTTCATTAAATAGTACCCGCAAAACACCAGTGTCAACATCTACAGTGAAGAGGCGGCTGCGGGATTCTGGGCTTCAGGGCAGAGTGGCAAAGAAAAAGCCATATCTGAGACTGGCCAATAAAAGAAAAAGATTAAAATGGGCAAAAGAACACAGACATTGGACAGAGGAAGACTGGAAAAAAGTGTTGTGGACGGATTAATCCAAGTTTGAGGTGTTTGGATCACAAAGAAGAACGTTTGTGAGACGCAGAACAAATGAAAAGATGCTGGAAGAATGCCTGACGCCATCTGTTAAGCATGGCGGAGGTAATGTGATGGTCTGGGGTTGCTTTGGTGCTGGTAAGGTGGGAGATTTGTACAGGGTAAAAGGGATTCTGAATAAGGAAGGCTATCACTCCATTTTGCAACGCCATGCCATACCCAGTGGACAGCGCATGATTGGAGCCAATTTCATCCTACAACAGGACAATGACCCTAAACACACCTCCAAATTGTGCAAGAACTATTTAGAGCAGAAGCAGGCAGTTGGTATTCTATCGGTAATGGAGTGGCCAGCGCAGTCACCAGATCTGAACCCCATTGAGCTGTTGTGGGAGCAGCTTGACCGTATGGTACGCAAGAAGTGCCCATCCAACCAATCCAACTTGTGGGAGCTGCTTCTGAAAGCGTGGGGTGCAATTTCTCCAGATTACCTCAACAAATTAACAGCTAGAATGCCAAAGGTCTGCAATGCTGTAATTGCTGCAAATGGAGGATTCTTTGACGAAAGCAAAGTTTGATGTAAAAAAAATCTTATTTCAAATACAAATCATTATTTCTAACCTTGTCAATGTCTTGACTCTATTTTCTATTCATTTCACAACATATGGTAGTGAATAAGTGTGACTTTTCATGGAAAACACAAAATTGTTTGGGTGACCCCAAACTTTTGAACGGTAGTGTATGTTCTGCCTTACATGTAAGTTGTGTGTTGTTTCTAGTGTCCTCTGGTGGTCAGGGGACAAATAAACATAAACCAGGAAGTAATTTAGATGGGTTAAAACATGAGTGTCCAATCCTCGTCCTTGAGGGCTTCTGTCCTGACGGTTTTACATGTTTCCCTGCTCCAGCACACCTGATTACAATGAATGGTCATTATAAGGCTTCCACAGAGCTTGATAACGGCCCATTCATTAGAATCAGGTGTGCTGTTACAGAGGCCCTCCAGGACCAGGATTGGACACCCATGGGTTAAAAGTAGTGCTGTCAGGCGATTAAAAAAATTAATCTAATTAATTACAGGATTTGTAATTAATTAATCTAATTAATCGCATTTTACTCTCACGTATGCTTAAGGTCCTCAAATAAAGAATTTGAATTCTAGGACATTACAGAATTGTAGTGCTTAACTAATCAATTGAATACACCAAGAAGAGAAGATTTGAAATCCACATTCTTATTATTGTTTGTGTGGTGTTTGTTTTGTGAGTCTGAAATAGGCACTTAAGCAGACCTTTGATTCAAAATGAATAGCTGACTCAATGTAGTAATTCAAAATGACTAACAGTTTAACATGCCTGTAAATAAGGCAACAACAAGCCAATAGGCATTTCTTTTAGGCCTATCACACTCTGTAAGCGTTCGTTGGCGAAGTGAGCTTACGGAGGCACCATCACCACTACCAGTGGAACTTGTCCCGACGTGTTTAGCGTTCAAATGATACGTTAGACTGGAGCAGCTTCGGTGATAGGAAAACTCTTTTTTACAAAAACTACAAATGACTGTGTTCTTGTTGATAATTCCGTCTCCATTCCTTTTATAAATAAATTTGCCGTTCAACGGCCCTGGCAATGATTTGCTCGCCTCGCAGCCCCGAGTAGCGTCCATGTCAGCATGCTTTGTTTGACTGGCAACGCAGGTGGGAAGTGACGTACCATTGCCAAGTAGTCTACAGGTCATTCATTGGGCCAAATTTAAAATGCTGCACGCATTGAATTGCCACTGAATAATCGTGTTATTTTTTTTTTACGCGTTAATTTGCAGTGTAATTAATTAATCTAATTAACGCGTTAAACTGACAGCCCTAGTTAAAAGTTTGTCATAGATTCATTTTTCTGCCGTGCTTAAGTATAGCTTGAAAGTATCACGTTGTATTTTGGGTTTAAACTATGACATGAAAGATTGCGTGATATCAATGTGCTTTGTTTGGTCATATACTACGCATGTTTTGATTGTATTATGTATTTTTCAGTGTTCTGTGTTTCACTTTACGAACGCGAACAGTAATAAAATTGGAGCTAGAAGGCCATCTCCTGCCTCCCGCGTCGCCAAAGATAGGAGTTTGGCTGTCTGTCTATAATAGTTAAATTAATTTTAGGAGGACAGAACAATGAAAAAGCAAGTGACCGTTGAGCCAAACTGAATTAACGTATTTTTAAGGATTATAAATCGCACCAGCCCAAAAATGCATAATAAAGAAGGAAAAAACATGTATATTTTGTGGGGAAATGTATTTGATAAAATCCAACACCAAAAACAGACATGTCATCTTGAAAGGCAATTTAAAATACAAATAAAATAGAGAACAACAGGCTGAATAAGTGTACGGTATAGTAACGTTACATGACGCATAAACAAACGAACTGAGAATGTGCCTGGTATATTAACGTATCATATTAATAGTTCTTCAGATAACTATAGTTTACCAAACCATCAGTTTCACTCACACGGTTTAGTGTGAAAATAACATGTGAAATGTTATCAGTGTTGGGCAGGCTACTTAGAAAGTGTAGTGAGCTAAGCTACCAGTTACTCTACATTAAATTAAGCTTCACTACACCGAAGCTAACCCCCAGAGAAATGTAGCAAGAAGCTACAGCAACATGGCAAAAGTAGTTTAACTACTAGCTATTTTTTTGGGGTGGAACAACTTCATTCCAAGGCAAAGCTATCTCAGTGATCAATAAAACTGTCAATCAGACAAATAAGCAGGCAACATTTTTGCATTCAAATGATTATTAAACAATATGCTCTGCTCTCACTGCTCCAAAACTAGAACACAAAACCAGCGTTTGCATGGGTATGCTCAATAACTTGGGCACATTTGCAGGACGAACTGCAAGTTAACTCTAAATCAATAACTTAACTCAAACCACACTAGTAAAAGAATAAAGACCTGCTCCAAACTGCTCTATTATGTTTGGACGACTCCCTTGGGATCGATTTGTCTCCGTCCTCGTCACCGTTTGCCATTTTTCCATCAAGTAACGTAACTCACTCAAGCAAGCTAACTTGTCCGTATTCCCCTGCATCAGAGACGTTGTAGCCAGCCCAAGGATTGGTCCGAGATGTCACCGTCATACGGAAGTGCTTCTGTCGGCTCCACATACACAGCCGTGTATGGCGGTAGCGTCACTGACTCAAACTTTTATTTCAGGCCGCAGCAAAAAGCTCTGCTACGCTGAGCTTCAGAGATGTTTGTAAAAATGTAGCATGTGTGGACGCTACCACACTACTTGAATAATATAAGAGCTAAGCTACTGAAAAGCTGTTTGATTCAGAAAACAGCGACGCTACCACCACACTACTGAGAAATGTAGTTAAACTAGTAATGCCGCTACTTGTAGCGACGCTACTGCCCAACACTGAATGATATAATAATGTGTTAATAATTTCACACATAAATCGCTCCAGAGTATAAATCGCACCCTCAGCCAAACTATGAAAAAAACTTTAATTTATAATCCGAAAAATACGGTATTTACAAAAAATATGCACCCCAAACATAAATAATCTTCATAGTTAGTGCTATGACTGTTGCTTCCACACTCATTACAGTTCGCTTAAATTTTACGGTCCCTAGCAAAGTGAGTAGACGATGTGATAAAAACAGTTGGTAAGAGGTCCATTCATGTATCGAAATATGAATATGAATATATATGATATCTGTAATTTTATAAATTTACCTGCAAACGTGCTTTGTAAACACAAAAAAAGGACGGTTTTAATTAGTGGCAATATACAATGTTTGGAACTGTAGGTCACATCAACAACATGCTTTACTTCCGCATTCCAAGAGAACAATGGAAGTATATTGAAGTGTCACAACTCTCTTTTATATAGTTCTGGCAGCATCTAATCGCGATTCAAACAGAACTTTCTACTTACAAAAAATATGCCCCAAACGTAAATAATACTGACAATTTAGGGGTAATGCGCTTATTCCAAAAAGGTTCACTGGTAACGATCATTGTAAATTTTTTTACCTTTAGGTCTCAGTTTAGAGGCCAGCATGAGAAATCTGGCTGCAGTCATTGTACTATGTACTATGTACTATTGTACTATGTAGCTAGCACAAGCTTAGCTCTGACCAGTAGAGATTCTAGCTAGCAAACAACGCTAGAGCTAGATAACTATTTTGCTGCTTGATTCCATGACAGAAAAACATTATCAACCCTAAACCGAGCAACAGAATGTAAATAAAAATACAGGCAAATAGATTAAAAGCAAGACGATGGGTGTTGTGTATGTGAACCAAATACCGAGGAGGTTTTAGGGGTAAATAAAAAAAGCATAATAAATAAATATATTTATGAATATGAGATTATAGTAGGTTGTATAGTAGGCCAATGACAAGCGCACCCTAATAATAACTAGAGAGGGTACAATTTCTGGGGAAATTGTGGGTGCTTGCCTCACTTGCAGATGGATGCTTTTTTTCATGAAAACGGATGTTTCTGGATATTTTATAAATGCATGCTTATTATTTATAAATATCACATATATTTAGGAGTCATTAAAAGTAGAATGAACGTTTTCTTCTTGTTTCCCCTGCAAGAGGGAAAAACAGATTGCCTATAACAGCCTCATAGTTGAACAGTTGAATCCAAACTAATAAATCGGACAATCCAGTGTAAAAATGACTAGACTTGCCTAAAGTTTTACCCTTCTAGTAATATTTTCAGGAATGTAACCTCCTTTTATTGCATGCATTGATCAAGAAACAACTCCTTCAAGCTGTGTGTAACAAAGTTATCACAGCAGTATTCAATCGTGATTCAAACAGTACAATCTGGGGTCTCATTTATAAACGTTGAGTATGCACAAAACAGGGTAAAGGTAGTTATTTATATAAAAACAACTTGACGGGAGAGTGTGTGGTCCTCCACGCAACTATGACCCTCCCGTAAGCCATACGTACATTTTGGAGACAGTGGGAATTGGAGACGCAGATGACCGTTTTGTAGTCAGACCGCAGAAAGTAAATGTGGGAAGAACGAATACTCATATTTTTCCTCACACACGTTTTTTAATTCAATTTTATGATTATCATGAAGATTAAATCCAGCCGTGTTATTTGCGCTTGTACAGCGTGATAATTGTTCCATAAACATCTTGTACAATTTTTTATCCAAATTCAGTCTCACAATCAGATTGTCCACTAAGGCAGCGTAGGAGGTTGAAATGCAAGTACAGAACAGAGTGTATAACTAAATATATGTATTTAATACTGTGCATATATCATCATATGTCAAAAACTGGAAATACAGTCCTTAAGCTCCTCCACAATCGCTACACTCATTACACGTCAGAATCAGAATTAATTTGTAATCGCCTTGCAAGATAAACAAACACAGACTTTATTATGACAGTTGTTACAGTTTTTTCTAACTTTCTAACTTAAATAGTTAAATGTCTGTTTTTGGTTACAATGCCTAAGACTCAGTTTCTTTGCATGCCAGGTAACATCTCAGGTAAAGCGAATGACATCTGTAGGCTGCAGCTCTGTGTCTGTCAAGTGGCACCAGTTCAACTCTACAGTGCCTTCTCCTGTTCAGGCCCCCGCTCAACTGTCTGCTCTGTTCAATGATTGCCACACTCTGGTCTATGGCTTTGTGCAACATTGCACCCAGGTACTGTATTTGTCAGTCGGTCGGTGAGTTGGTCTGTCCATCCGTCTGATTTGTCCATTTGTTTCTGTAGGCCACTCTTCTATATGACTTAAGAGAGGAGGAGATTAAGACCATTGTGTCCACCTCTGAGCTGCAGAAGACAAAGGGCACAGTAAGATCAACAAACACGCTGTCTAGTCATCATCAACATATCTATCATTCCGAACATTTTCGGTTGGAGGCAATGATGTGTGTGTGTTTGTGTGTGTGCATTTCCAGTTACTTCATAAGCTCACAGCAAGTGCTGTCATCAGGGACTTTGAGAATGGAAGTCTGCACTCTAAAGAAGCTGAACATGAGGTATGTGAATACAATGTGAAGTAATTTTTACAAATGTATCACTTTTTTTATTAGTGTGTATTACACTGTATGTATGTGGTTGGTTATGTTCTCAGGAAAGGAAAGCAGAATTGAAGTCCTTCATTATTGAGCTGAGCAAGGAGTTCTCTATTCTGTCTCAGTTCACCAGTTTTGTGGCCATCGAGGAGAGGGTATGTCTATTAGACACATAAACACTGATGGAAGATTTGAATAGATCTTGTATTTATTGATATTATCAGGGTATACAGTTCATAGAGAGGAAGCACACTAACAAACATCTTCATCTTTGGAGCAGACTCTTCTTTTAATTATTTGTGGCCAGCATTGATGTAGAAAAGGCCCAAAAGTTTGTTACAATTTAAGTTAGGCTATGATTGGCCAGTGTTCTTGCACTACTACCACATAGTAGAGAAGGTGGCTTCAGTCATTTGACGTGCTCTGGTTTTGGATTGTTTTTGTTTTTATTTGTTTATTGTGGGGGAACAAAAAATAAACACACACACACTGCCACATAACTGTCAGGAAAATTTAAGAAGGAAAAAGTGAAGCAACTCAGCCCTTTACATTCTTGGCATGTGTGGCAGTGACTTGAAGATGTGTTCTGGCCGACACACCGGGATAAACCTAGTGACAATCATGGAACTAGTGCCCTGTCTTGGAAAGCTATTATTATCTCCTCTACAATAGTTTATTGTAATTACTTGAAATCACTCATGACCATGCTACTGCTCTTGTGCAACACAGCTGCGTAAAGCTTTCAGGTCAGCTTTGTTGAGCTGTGCGCTATGTGTGTGAGGACAGGAACTGAGCTTCCTCTTCGTCTGCATACCTAATATATTTTGAAGACCTCCACTAGAATGAACACCATCAATCAAGCTTATTTATTGTGTTATAATATGCCCGTTTTTCATTTAATCACTTTGGTAGGGTTCAGAGCATGTGGTCGATGGCTTCACAGACATCCCAAAGCTCATCATGGACCAGGATGTTGACTTCCTACCTTACCTCAGATGGATAGAAGGAGGAGGGGGGGTGGACAAGGTGGAACAAAGTAACACCATTTGTAGGGAATACACGGAGAAGGTACACACAGAGGGGCTATTCATTGCTGAGAATGGTTTCTACGAGGGAATCATCAATAGCTACAGAGATGAGGAAATGGACACCCACGATACACTGGTAGTTATGTCTCTGTCTCTCTCAATTAGCTATAAGTACTTAAATCAATTAGCTATAAGTAACTATAATCAAATTTATTTTGAATTAAAAGGTCTTTGTTTGTGTGCTGTTTACAGGATTGTTCACCATCGCATTCTGAGCCATTTAATATGTCACCCTTTTCCAAAGCAATCCACAAGAAGTGTTCTAGATCAGAGGAAGTGCAAGATGTTTTGCAAGAAAGGCAAGATGCAAGCCATTTTGCAAGAAAGGCAGTGGCTTGTAATAATGCAAAAAAGCAGAGGGGATGTCATAGTGTGCCACAAACCAGTATGATCAAGAAAAGCATGGACAGGGACACCCATCTTGTGGATGTGGACTCTTTCCCCATAGATAACTCAGCAATGACACTGAACTCTGCTCCTTTTTCTCACCCTGAATACCCTTCTCATTCTCAGAATGTTCTGTCTGATTGCCCGGATTATGTTCCTACCCTCAGTGCTTCTCATCTTCCTCCCCCTCCTCCCCATCTTTACCTTGGTTCCATTTCCCCACCTAAATTTGCCTCCTTCCATTCTCCTGACTCTTGTCCTTCTCTTCCTCTTTCTTCTATTCAAACATCTCACCATGTACCGGATGATATGTGTGCCTTAGGGGATGCATTTCCTCCTAGTACTGGTTTTCAGGAGTCAAGGAAGGGAGCTAAGAAGGGAAGGACAGTCAAAAAATATCCACCTAGAATCCTATCCAAGGATGAGGTCATTTTGCACTCAGCATCCAGCTCAATGGAACAAGACCAGCCCCCTTCATCTACCCATTCCTCCCAACCCCTGATGGGGTATGGCTCCCGATCAGGTGCAGCTGAAGCCAAACCACTGATAAGAACCCAGTTAGATTCAGAATTTTCTTCATCACACTTAACTGATGGCTTGCTTGGAGCTCAAAAATCTTTTTGTGTCACACCTCGAGCACCTCATTCTCCCCTTACTGTCATTGGCTCAGCCCATACCTATCTAGGTCCTGCCAAGAAATCCACTGGTTTTGGTGCAATGATGACCCCCTCAGAGTTCAGTTCACTTGCTTCTACTCATGCCTGTGATGGCTTCAAGAGAGAGTGGGGAGCTGCTACTATGTCTGAGCCTTCTCTTAATTTCTTATTTGAGGAAGAGCATGCATTAGTGGGGTCTAAAGGGCCTGATGCTCGATTACAAATATCACCACCAGCAATACAGCATCTTTCATCTATGAGGTAACTCTTCCCTTTTTTTATGACTTTTTTAATGATCTGGCATTATGATTATCAGCATAGACTATAATTTAGTTGATTTAGTGTAGAAAATTGTAAATACTGCTCTGATATCTAATCATCTTATTACGATATTCAAAAGTCGGTGTAGACCAGGGGTGTCCAATCCTGGTCCTCGAGGGCCACTGTCCTGAGGGTTTTAGATGTTTCCCTGATCTGGCACACCTCCACAGAGCTTGAAAGCGACCCTAAGATTAGAATCAGGTGTGCCAGAACAGGGAAACATCTAAAATCTTCAGGACAGCGGCCCTCGAGGACCAAGATTGGACACCTCCTGGTGTAGACCCTCATTCATCCAGGATCAGAGGTAGCAATCTGGACACTGTTTTTAAAATCAGAAAATGGTCTGAGAACTCAGATATGTCCTTTATGCCAGGGGTGGGCAATCCTGGTACAAAAAAAATTATTGTCCATTGTGTTTCGATGTGTCCCTGCTCTAGCACACCTGACTCTAATTATCAGGCATCCACAGAGCTTGATAATGACGCATTCATTTGAATTAGGTGGGCTGGAGCAGGGAAACATCTAAAACCTGCAGGGCAGTGGCTCTGGAGGACCAGGATTGCCCACCCCTCTCCTAGGCTATACAGATGGCAGTTCTCATATCTGAGATTATTTTGAAAACAGTGCCCTGATGACACCTCTGAAACCTTTTCTATGACACAGAAAGGGGTAAAACAGGAGTTAACTTGTAGGTGAGAAAGCCTTTGAACAAGGTTTTTTTTTTTTTTGCAATGCTTGATCGTTAGTTTAAAGTGTTTCACTGAGTGGTGACTTTGGGTTTGTTTTCAGGAAGAGCATTATTACTACAGTGAAATGGCCGGAGGTCTTCGAGATCCAGCATTCAGTAAGAACCAGAAACATATATTTTTCCTTAAAACACATAATTTACAGTCAGCTTTCTTTTGTTATAGTATTTCCATAATATGGAGCCCCTAAAGGGACATAGGGAAAAATACAAATCTGGTGCCCACGAGAAACTTTCTAAACATTTAATGTTGGAAATACAGCTCAACTAAGCCTTTTTTTCTGTAATTTCAAGAGCAGATTTAATGCATGCTTCTTCATTTTTGTCCCAGGATGGTTATTGGGAGTGTTCTGCCAGGCTTGGTGCCCTGCTCAACTTGGATATAGACTACATTGCCATCTTCTTAAAGGATAGAGGCATTTGTTCTCTAGGTAAAAACATACTATAGTCTGGAGAATGGAGGAATTTGGTCCAATATGTGTAACTGATAAAAAGAAAAATATGAGGGTGGACTGATGGTTGTGTGTGCTCTCTCTAAAAAGGAGTAAGGGCCCATGCGGACATTTTGAAGCTGATGGCCAGTTTGCTGGTGTTGCAGCTGATGAGGGTTCAGGGACTGGAAGAAGGAAAGCTACTTCGCACCTTGTTCTGCCTCGAGAAGTCTCCTCAACCTAGGTACCAACAGTATGATGTGTGTTTATGTGTGTGCACAAATGGACAAAAACAAAAAAGCAGGTTCTCTTCAGTGAGAGAAAATGAATGCCTCTTTTGTCTTCCTCTTGACAAAGGTGGTCACATTTTTCTCTTCTCCTTCCCCTTCCCTTTTGCCTGCTTGCTCTATCGTCATGTCTGTCTGCTGGAGAGACTCTCTCACATCACTCTTTGAAGTAATAAACACGGATTTGATTAGCGCAATTAGTGCAATTGACACTTCTCTAAGATAAGTTTGGGTTCGGGGAACCCAGCTGTCCTGACGGGATGCTCTCAGCTGGATAAACGATGGACGCGTGGGATAATTGGCGTGTCTTGTGCCTGGCGGTGCTTTTCGACATCTTCCTATTCGTAACCACGATTACACACGATTGGATGGGTCTTTGTCCTGGGGTATCGGAAAATTAATGAAACTGCTGCAGCTGTTAAAGAGCCCCTTAAGCTGCCTGACATGATTGACGTGAAGGGCAGGGCTGTTGAAACACAATGTTACTTTACAGCGCAAAATTGATTACATTTTGGAGAAATTGGCAGCTCTGCAGGGGATCGTAGAGACCACAAAAAGAAAAAGACAAAAATAGAGACTTGGGGCCAAAGACTTGCGTGGATTTCCTACTGAAACTTTGTGTACGCCAAAACCCAGAAACTGTCGTACGCACAAATAAATTCAGATGTATCAAAGTGTGCGTAGGCATGGATCCAAGCACGTTTCTTTTGTA
The DNA here is from genome assembly GCA_030340685.1 of Protosalanx chinensis. Lineage (NCBI taxonomy): Eukaryota > Metazoa > Chordata > Actinopteri > Osmeriformes > Salangidae > Protosalanx > Protosalanx chinensis. The sequence goes on from CM059319.1 coordinate 12,341,644, forward strand.
CATCACAATCAACGTGGAATTGAGCGCACATGCAGAGGTGCCCAACTCCTCCCTGTCCACGCCCCCATTTAAATATGCAAGCCAGGCCACCTTGCCACGATTTTAGTTAACTGCATCTGCGCATCACATTTGAACATTAATGGAATTAAAATATTTTCTATTAACATAAACAAATTCATCCTGTGATGGCGCTTTTATAGCAATATGTGTGCAGTCAATAGCTCCGATAACCTTAGGGAAACCGGCTATCGCTGCAAATTGCGCTTTAATGTTGGCCTGTTCAACAGCATTATATGGGAATTTGATGTACCTGGATGACATTCGGATGATTCTGTCCCACACAGCTGGCATAGCTCGGCTTAGTGTGGACTGGCACACTCCTAACTCCACTCCTGTTGCCAGGAACCCCAGCGTGCTCAGCATCTGTGTGGGCACAGACAACCCCTGGCTCCTCGCCGTGTTGCGTTCTAGGTCCAGCCGCAGTAATTCAGTAATACTGGCCTTGGTAACCGAAATCGGTTTATGAGCCAGTTATTGTTTGCAAGTAAATCCTTGCGTTCCCTAAAAACTCGTTCACGTCGGATTGCACCATTTGCAAGGTCCTCAAACAACACTAACGCTGCCATTGTTAATACAATTTTCTTCATGCGCATGCTTTTATATTCACCTATATGTTTACAAATGCACATATATGATTAAAGAATAACCATTCATAATGGTGTCTCTGATGTGCACATCACTCTGATGATTTTTCACATTATGAACAGTTTCCCAGCATCACCTCTAAGTGCCGCCAAAGGAACAATAGCTGTAGAAACGTGCGTACGCCAGCCATGAAGTTGGCGTGGGGCACCGCACATTTCCACGGTCATTTCACGTTTGATACATCTGAACGTGAGCGTGGGAAAGGACGTACGCCACGTTTTTGTGCATACGCAACCTTTGTACATGAGGCCCTTGGACTTTAGTAGGGTATGAAAAATGTTTTCCTCGTCTACGCACATCTGCTTATCTGCGTTTGGCTCTAAATTCTGGCACCGGCCGTGCCCAGGGCCGTTGCTGGAGCATCCCTCCCTCACCTTGGAAGATTTATGCGGTGAAGTCTCCCCCCCTTCCACCCTCCCGACCCCTCACTATGTGTGAGATGTCTTGCTGGAACATGATGTCCTGGCAAGTAGGGTGAAGTGTCTTGCCCAAGGACACAACGTGTAGAATTTAGTTAAATTGCTTACCGAGTGTGAATGGCTACCGGGTGCCCCGTCTTAACTCATATTCTAAGACCCTCGATACCTTAATCAAAACACAAGAGCAAAACGGCTAACTTATTTCAGCTACCGTATTTTTCGGACTATAGGGCGCACTTAAAAGCCTTTAATTTTCTCAAAAAACGACAGAACACTGGACTGGAATATCCGCGCGGCCTTTAAGGCCGTCATCCCGGACGTGGCCCAATGGGCTTGCGCTAGGAGAGTCAGGTGTGTTCATGAGCGATTACTTGCGAGACCTGAGTGCATGTGCTGCTAGTGCATGTGAGGGGTGAGTGATGACGTGTACTGAGGTGCTTGAATGAGTGATGATGTATACTGAGATGTGTGAAAGGGTGATGATGTATGCTGAGGTGTGTGAATGGGTGATGATGTATACTGATGTGTGTGAATGAGTGATGACGCGGGCAGTCCGATGCCAGAACTAGCTCCTCCCATGTTCCGCAGACTCGACTGGGCAGACGAGCCTAGGGTACAGTTAAGGAGCTTGATACGGGAGATCCGGTTTTCCGGAGCAATAACTAAAGTCTTTGTCTTGTTAGAGTTTATTTGGAGAGAGTTTAGACTTAACCACTGTTTGATGTCAGGCAGCTGGACAGTTTGTCTGTCACCATCTCTCTAAAGGAGCAGTATAACTGGATGTCATCCGCATATAGGTGATAAGATATATCACAAAACTGGCTAATTATCTTACCCTGTGGCAGGATATAAAATAATAACAGAATCTTCCCTAAAAAAACGAACCCTACTGTACCCCACGTCAGGGGAACGGTATCTGATTCGCAAACCCTTTTAAAACCATACCAGACAACCCTAACCCTAACCCTAAAAAGGTCTGATAAAACCAGAACTGTGCATCGACCAGAGTCATCTTACATAATGTCACTGGAAAGTGTTTTTTGCAGAAACCCGAAAATCTATCCAGGACATTATTTCCCTCCAGGAAAGCTGAAGGTTCCTCTGCCACAATGTTTTTTGTTAGTTTCCTGGCTAAACTACCTAGCATTATGCAACTAGCACAGTTACTACCATGCTAGTGTTACTTGTGAGCCTCCTCATGAGTACAAAGACTTAAGAAAATCCTTTATTTGTCCCCCAGAGGGGAACTTGCAGTGTACAACAGCGGTAGGGTATAAAATACAGTATAATACAAAATATCAAATACAAGATAGGGATCTAAAATCAACATTGCACATAAGTGAATGAGAGTTAACTGTGAGTTAAGTGAAAGAGCAAAGAGTATTGTACATAGTAGTTACAAACGTAATTAAAGAATATTGCACGTTGCAGTTAAGAACACAATTAAGAATATTGCACGTAATGATTGCACACAACTGCATAATATTGCATAACTAATATTGCATGTAGTAGTGGTTATGGACAGCAGTTATGGTTGAATACCCTGAAATCATCAGGAAGGAAAGACCTGTGGAGCCTCTCCTTTACACACCAAGGTTGTATCAGCCTTGCATATTTAGTATATGTTTAATATGATTTATTTTTGAACATTTTAATGTATCAGGTATATGTATTCTAGTTGTTTTAACACATTAGTTATTTAAGCACTAGGTTTTTATTTTATGTGGCACTCAATCAAATCAAAAAAAAATTGGTATAGCCCTTTTTACAAGCAATGTCACAGAGGGCTTCACATATGCCCATAGAACTGCCCCTCAACCAACCTAAACCCTCAAGGAAGACAAGGAAAAACTCCCAGAAAAACTCACTAGGAAGAAAAAATTGAAGAAACCTTGGAAGGAGCAATTCAGTGAGGGATCGGAGAAAGTGAAGAGCAGAACACAGGCTAAAACAGTCATAACTCTAGAGAGAGTTAACAAGTTGTTGAAACATCAATACTCAATGCTCAACTTGGGTCTTAGGTTGCACAAAGTCAATTTAGGCAGTCACTGGGCTTGGGCCCATGATTGGCGCAGCATCACACGCAGGGGGATGAGGAAAAGGACCGGGAACTCTCTCCTTGTCCATCAGGGAGACTGACGTCCGACTGGCGACCAGATCCAGGGTTGGAAGACCATCTCAGATCGATGTCCACTGGCGCCAGGTCCAACATTGGCCGATGACCACGCAAGTGCTGAGAGTTCAGTCCCCCCATACCAAAGGAGGGTATGGAGGGGAGGACAGTGAGACGGAGTAAAGGACATGTTAGAGAGTGCAAGGAACAGCTAACAGTTATAGCAATATTCAGAATGAGGTCCCCACCGGTCAGTGTGGGCTAATGCAGCAATTGAAAAGACCCAAAAAAAGGGGCTATTGACACAGCCTTAGACACCAACACAGCACCAGCCCCCCTCGGTTGGAACATAAATCTGTTCCAAGAAAGAAAACTCTAAGATATATATATTTCAATTTTATTTTTTTAAGATAGTATCTTTTGAAAGCCATGTCTCCTGTTGTCTCTAACTGTACGGTTTTAGAATCAGAAACAAGAGATCGCTATCATATTACAACAAATATTGAATAACTTCACAGTACAACAGATATTGAATAACTTCACACTAACTAACCCAGCACATCCACACACTTTAACAGTCGTAGTACTGACTGAATAAAAATGTTTTTAACCTAACTTTGAATGTCGAGACGGTATCAGCCTCCTTAACTGAAACAGGTAATTTGTTCCAGAGAAGAGGCGCTCTATATGAGAAAGCCCTACCTCCAGCAGTTTTTCTGTTAATTTTGGGAATCACCAAATAGCCAGCATCTTTGGATCTTAGTGTCCTTACAGGGTGATAAGGTGCAAGAAGGCCAGAGAGGAACAGTGGTGCTAATCCATGTAGAGATTTGTAGGTTAGTAGTAGAACCTTAAAATCAGCCCTGGCTTGGATAGGGAGCCAGTGTAGAGAGATAAGAGTAGCTGTTATGTGATCATACTTTCTAGTTCTGCTTAGTAGCCTAGCAGCGGCATTTTGCACCCGCTGTAAATTTTGTACGCAGGTATTTGGGAGGCCGGAGAATTGCAATAATCCAATCGGGATGTAACAAAGGCATGTATCAATTTTTCAGCATCATCCTTTGAGAGGAAGTTTATTATTTTAGCTATGTTACGGAGATGGAAGAATGCAGTTCTGGTAATTTGCTTGATATGATGCTCAAATGAGAGATCAAGATCCATTGTGACACCTAGATTTTTTACCAGCTGGCTTTGAGAGACTTTGAAGCCATTTAAATCTAGGGTAAAATCGGATAGATTGTTCCTGTACTTCTTTGGTCCAAAGATTTGAACCTCTGTTTTATCAGAATTCAGAAGTAGAACATTTTCTGACATGCGCAAGAGTAAGGAGGCTCTGAGGGACTGAGCGAGGGACAAGATCAAAGCGTCTGCTAAATGAATAAATGTAAATGTGATTGAGAATGACTTCATGATGGGTTCGAAACATCTTGATTTTTAAAACATTTTCCAGATGACAATTTCTGATGCGTTGCTGTATTGTTGTATGGTTTAGAATTATTTCCCAGTAAGTAAAATAGTCTGTTTCAGTACATAGTAAGTGAAGTGAACACCATTTTGCTACTTGCTTACTCCTAGCTACAGCTGGAATCTGTGTTCCATTTTTCTCCTAGAAACATACCCATCTGCAACCGACACAAGCACACTCCACACTTTCCCCTGAAATTGTACATATTTGCAATATGTGTGTATTGAACCATAGGGGGCGTAAAATGTTTTTTATAACATAATGTACTGTTGCATCCCTAGGGCCTTGTTGTAAAGGCTCATGTTTCTGTTCCTATCAGGCCTGAGCGTTGGGAGGCAGTGAGGAAGGCTGTGGACTGGGTGTGCTGGGCGGACAAGCAATATCCATGTGTGTGCAGCAGGCTGGAATTTGGCCTGGACTGGGAGTCTTCCACCCACAGGTTTCTGAACGTTGACCCCCCTGTCCTCTCTCCTCATGGGCCAGGTGGAAAGGGGGGTTGTGCTTGTTCCTTTTGTTGAAGTATTTAGAATATCCCTTTTAAGCCTTTTTACTTTTTTGACAGCTGTTCAGTGTAGAGTGTAATTATCATGTAGTGTTCAATGATGCAAAAATGCAATAATGGTAATAATACATTTCCCAACTAAATTTGTTAAGCAGAGCATCCTGTCTTCTGGTCTGATCTGCACCTTTAGACATGAGATTCAGAGTTCAAGATCATGCCAAAATGCAGCGCATGATCAGAACAGTAAGTTGGATCACTTTTTTAGAAGGTTTACGAGATCCTCAATAATCCTACCCACCCCCCTCCTCCTAAAATTCTAAAGGAGGAGGAGCAAGTCAAATAGCAGAATCCTGCTGCAGAATATTGGTACAAATTAAATGTTTAAATGGTTTTGTGTTACTTTGTATAAAGTAAGCATTGTCTTTAATTGTTGACTTTTCAGTGGTTTAAGGACATATATCTTTAGACTACACATACCCAGAGTCATCCTGTTACCTAGATCCATGTTAAGTTGATTAAGACATGACTCACTAAGTTACATGTTTTGCATTAAGTTATACATTTCATATAATTGGGGTATCGATGGTTATAGCAGCATTTAGTAGTATAGATGTAATTTCTTTCCATTATTAAATAGTAAAAAAAATTGCTCCAATTTAACCCATATCCTCAAATGGCGATTCCTCTGATAAAGGCATGATTTGGGTAAGAATCAATGCGCAACGAGGTGTACAATATAACTTGATAATGAACAATGCAGAGCATGACCCGGTTGCTTGCGTGGAGTCTATTATGTGGTGATATTGTACACCTCAAAGGGCATCATCCTGCTTATACCATGGTCACTTGCCAATGTTTTTTCGGCAAAATATATTTTGTGTTGTCTTATATTTTCAATATTTTGCGTTGCAATAGAGAGCTAAAGTTTTTTTACATTAGCCAACCGATCATTCTAGTCAGCTCAAGTCATTAAACCAACACCGTTTTTTGTTCAGCAAGCTATTAGCCCAAATGTTAACGTTATGCAAGCAAGAATCAAATGCAATAACATTGTGTACGGTTGACAGACAGTAAAAAAAAAATCACAGTATGTTTGAACGTTCTGTTTGCCAGCTATGTCATTGTTCCCCAAGTTAATACTAAGATTTTCATGACCAAGTACTGTAGAGATAATCTTGCCTAGAGGTTTTGGGTGATTCCTGTTTTGGATCAAATTTCCATGTCTCAATGATTTCCTTACTCTTATTAGTGTCTAAAATGTGACAATTATTGATTATGGTGTTTTCTATTGAACAATTTACTATTTAGCTTTAAAAATAGATAAACTACTTGTATTTTCTTTACGTTCAGCATGTCCAAAATGCAATGTAATCACCTTCTTCAATAAAAGTAATCCATAAAATAATAAAAGCCTCAATTTTAAATTGTATTACTTTGATAGACTAGAGTTGATAGATCCAGCCTGTGTATATTGTGGACAATGTTCATTGTGTAAAACATATTTTAATTACGTGATTTAAATCCAGTTCATTAGTTGAGTGTGTGGTAGCTAAATGTTGCCAACTCAAAGATCTTCAGCTACCCTGTGGTATTTCTTTTTGAATATACACCTTACTGACTAGAAATTCTAGTAGACGAAAAAAATATATCATTCGCATAATTTCAGTCAAGACAAGAGTCAAGAGTGATTGATTTGATAATAAATGGATTATTTATTGATAACCATGACATGGAAATATATTTGACTTTGGCGGAGTGGAATGTCTAGAGGGGAGCGCTCCCTACTGCCTCGATGACACATACCTGCATACATGTATGACAGAGGCATGGAGCAATAGAGATATATAATCCCCCTGATAGACAGAGATAAATACATTTCAGTCGAGACACTCACGTGATTGATTGATAATAAATCGTGATTTATTGATAACCTTGACATGATGATATGTTTGATTTTGGCGGAGTAGAACGTCTAAAAGGGGGGCACTTCCTATGGCCTCGAGCGACGCATGCGTGCATACATGTATGACGAGAGCCATGGAGTAATAGAGATCAAACACAAGTCCACTATCTCCTGGTGAAAAGTAAAAACAATATTCGGCCACAGCTACAGCCTGTTTTAATCAGCAATGTTGCTGGTCGCAATTCTGCAACTTTTGCGCTTAAAGGGTTAATGGGCCGATGGTCTTTTCTGGGGACAGCGGAATGCCCAGACTCTCGAAAGTGTCCGTCAACACCGAAATGCAATGGGCGGGAGGGGAAGACGTAAAATTCGCTACCAGGAAATCATCTAGCAGATGCAGAACAAACGGTAACCTGTGCACGTTAATAAGGATCCAATACAGAGACTCCGACAGTGTAAATAATGTGCGGGCTGCTGCGGCGGCAGAAAGTCAACCTTAACCCAGTATAGCTTGCCGCCCCATCGGATGCCAAATAAATGCCACTGAGAGGGGTGGAGAGACACGACTTTGAACGTGTCGGAAATGTCCCAAACAGCGGATCCTTTATCACCTCCTTTTGTAACATTCCATTGACGACCGCCACACTCGTGACTCACGACAGGGAGATCATACAGACCTGCATAAAACCCATGCATCAGACCATTGAGCAGATCATTCAAAAACAGTGGTCAGGATGACACCCCAGGGCAGCAGAAAGTTTTGACACATTAACTGCGGTCGACATGTGTTTAATCAGTTCCCCTTCAGGGCCGGCGGGTCCGGCGAGGACAGACAGAACGGGGATGAGCGTCCACACAGTAGCTGCAAAAACCTGCAATTAGAAAACACGGGCAGCCAAAACCTTCTTAACTGGCTGAGCCCACGCATGATCCAGTGAACCGCACACGGAACAGGACACAGGCATGTGCCCGGTAAAAACCCTGCTGACCAGGTTGAGGTCGAACACAGACCAGTCCAGACGAAGGTTGAACTTCTGAATGTATGACACCGCCTTAGCAGAAAAGCATTTATGGCATTCATAAAACAACGTGCCGCCATACCGTACGGCCAAATCCGAGATCAGGGCCAGATAGGTGTCCGGCTCCGCATGACGATCAGGGTAGACTCCGCAAAGCGTATTGCGGAATACGCCGAACGCTATAGAGTGGGGTCGCTGCCCTTCAGGAATAACACATCTTCCCGCATTCAACCACTCGTCGATCGACTGGGTCTGAGAAACATAGCAGAATTTTTACGAAGTTTATGTGCGTATCTACTAGAATCTGGCTCCAGCAGTAATTCCTAAGTACTATTGAACTCCCGAAACAAGTGCATATTGAGCCTTTTCTTGAAGGTGAGGAGACAGTCAGTTTCTCTGATGGAGGTGGGGAGTTGATTCCACCATTGGGGAGCCAGATAGGGGAAGAGATTGTGTTGGAACTTGGCGCTCTAGAGGTGCGGAACCACAAGATAGTTGCAGGGGAGGACTGTAGGTGGTAGGCAGGGGTGTAAGGCCAGAGGAGAGACTTGATACAATTCGGGGCAGTCCTGTTCACTGCTCAGAAGTTAAGTACCAGGGTCTTGAATCTGATACAGGCCAAGATGGGAAGCCAGTGGAGGAAAATGAGCATCTGGATAGATTTAAAACCAGGCAGGCTGATACATTTTGGATCTTCTGAAGGGGGCGAATGGCGCTTGTTGGAAGACCGGCTAGTAGTGTATTGCTGTATCCAGTTTTGAAAGGACAAGAGCTTGGACTCGCAGCTGGGTAGAATGTTCAGACAGGTATCTTCTGATCTTCCGGATGTTGTTGAGGGTGAGTAAGACAAGATAAAAAATTCCTTTATTAGTCCCCCGGGGAGGAATCTGCAGTCCACAACAGCAGCAGAGTACAGTAACAGCACACAAAGTGGCAGGGTAAAATATACAATGAGAGATACAGTAGGATACACTATAAAAAATATAAAACAAATACGAGGTTAAGTGAGATGGTTTTTAGATTGACATTTATTCATTTCGCAGATGCTTTTATCCAAAGCGACTTACAAGAAAGAGCTTTTACAGCTCTGAGCATAGCAACGTCATAGACCCCGAACACAGTGGGCTTTTAGATTGTGGAACATACATCGTGAGGACCAGGGACGTTTCTAGGATTGAAAGAAAGGGGGGGCTTAGCCCCTGGCATTTTCTGTCGGGGGGGGGGGGGCTATGGGGTCCGATGCGAGCTAACCAGCGATTCCCAAAGACATCCGTTTTTCACTCGTTTTTCGAACTTGTGGGTTACGTTTGACGCTCAAGTGACCGACATTTAACCGAGAGCATTCGGTAATTTTTCGAAAAAAAATATTGTTATTAATTATCGTGTTTCTTCGGCGGCCCGATAATAATCCCGATAATTATTTAGGGGGGCTGAAGAACATTTAGGGGGGGCTTCAGCCCCCCTAAAACAGGGCTAACGACGCCCATGGTGAGGACCAATAAGTGCCAGGGGAAGAGCAGGTGTATACAGGGGCTCCAGAGGAGGCTGCTCACTGACGGCCCCAACGCTGACATTAAATAGAATGCCCAACACCAGCGTTTTGATGGTGGACGAATGCAGCTTCTGTGAATCAAAACCATGAATGATTAGCACGTTCATTCAACACAGGCAGGTTCACATGCATAGGACTGAAGCCAAATGCAGAACGAAGCTTGATGATTGAAGCCATGCGCTGTGATATAATTTTTTATGTGGAGGGGCAATCCCCTTTTGCATTTATTCCCCAGCCGACACTACATACTTTTCCAGTGCACCTGGGCCTAGTCTAGCATAGTCACGGTAAACAAGCAAGACAACCCCACAATGTGATACAGCTTGTGCAGCACTGTTGCAAAGACTCTGAATCCACGGAAGCTATCTCTGCTGGCCACTATGGCGAACCATTCATTTGTGTAATATCCCCAAACCCAACGGAGGGAGCCGCGTCTGTGTAAATTAATCTTGGCTACATCCAACATCTGGGAAATGAATGCGCGGCCTTGGTGGTATAATGCGCATAGCAAAATGTAGATGCCCCAGCGACGAAGGCAGGTCACATATGACCATTGAAACGGTGCCTGAAGCTGCACCGCAGACACGCTCCAGTATTTCTAATGATTAATTTAGCAGATGCCTTCATCCGAAGCAACTTACACTTAACTTAAAGAGCACCACAAAAGAGCATCGGCCACTGAGCAGAGCAATGTGATAGACCACACATAGAGGGTTATAGAATATGAAACATGCATTGTGAGAAACCAGTATGTGCCAAGGGAAGAAATATAAGAGCATTCAGCCGAAACAGTTTACCATTTAAGACCTCCAATGGACGGTCGTGTACTTGTTGGAAGCGAACAACAAGGCATGACAAGTGCCATTAAACTCAAGTATGTGGTCCAAGATGGCGCCGCGCATGGCTGCCTTGGCAGGGTCGAGCGCTCTAGTTTGTTTTGTTGTTTGTCTTGTTTTGTTCGGAAATTCTGTGTTCTGCCAAGATCCATGTATTTCTCTATCAAAAGAAGAACTCCTAAACATCAAAGGAACAACTCCTGATAATTTGATCCCCACTTTTCTGCTCCCGGAGACAGAACTTGTGGATATCCTGCTACACTCGGCTTTGTCTTTACCTTGAAACAGCGTTACCATAGCAAAACTCGTAAGAGAGGGAGACAAGCTGGCTCTCTAGTCCGCCTCAGGAGGTGCAGAAATCAGCCTGCGTTACTAGTCTCCTCCTCTCTAACGTGCGCGGAGGAGACTGGTAGCGCTTAGGTCGATTTTTGCGCCTCCTGAGGCACAATAAAATTGACAAACTCCAGCTAACCATGGCGAAAAAGACTTCCTTCTTTCCTCAGCTATGTGCTTTACTGAAACTTGGCTGTGTGACAAGATCGTGAACACTATGGTTGACCTGACTGGATTTCAGCTGCTATGAGCGGACCGAGACGCAGCCCTGTCTGGAAAAAAGAAAGATTTGTTTTTATAGAAACCGCTGCTGGTGTGTGGATGTATCGGTGATTATGAGACATTGTTCCCCCAACCTGGAATCATTTTTCATAAACTGTAAACCATTCTACTCGCCCCAGGAGTTTGCGTCCTTCATTCTGGTTGGTGCTAACCTGCCACCGGGCACACTGGTTACAGAAGCCCAGCGCATGTTAGCAGACCAGATCCTGAAAGTGGAGCGAACCCACCCGGATTCACTAGTCATCGTCCTCGGTGACTTCAACAAAGGTAACCTCAGCCAGGGACTCCCCAAATACAGACAATTTATCAACTGCCCCACCAGTGAGGGAAATACCCTGGACCACTGTTACACCACAGCTAGCAAAGCCGATTATGCTGTCTCCCGTGCTGCACTGGGTCACTCCGACCACGCCATGTTCCACCTGATTCCTGCATACAGGCAGAAACTAAAAGTCAGTAAACCTGCAGTAAGGACATCAAAACAGTGGACCAGCAAGGCTGTGGAGCAGGGGTGCACACGCCTTTTCAGCATGCGAGCTACTTACAAAATGACAGTCAAAATGATCTACCTACTATATAATTGCAAAACATATAATTATTAAAAAATATATTGAGAATTCTTTATAAGAACCATGCATGTTGGTATACCTTGTATGACTGCGTGAACCCATATTGCTTGTTACGCTCCCCTGTGGTCACTCAGTGGAAGGGTGCAACATAAGGCAACAGACATTGTGGGTGAGGATGCAGCAACACAATATGAGGAAATCAGCTTACAAATCGATAACGTTTATAAAAAAAAAAAAAACACAGCTATCAAGGAGGACTGCCAGTGGCACCAAATGAAAGAAAGAAATAACCCACCCCCCCGGACAGGTGCTATCTGGTCTCGCGTGAATACAGCCGGCCTGCAAACCCGCACGCCCCCGCACCAAGCATGGATTGATGACGGACAGGGGATGGAGCAAGCCAGTTTGAGATGCGGGCACAATGGGTTGTTTTTTTATTAAATTAAATTAAATTTTATTTGACACCAAACGAAAATCAGCATGAAGACGACGGAGAGGGGGCAAGCAGGACAGACAAATTCTTATTTATTTTTCATGGCATGAACCCTCTGTGCTTAATATGCAAACAAAACCCGTGCCTGTTTCAAACGAAGCAACTTGGAGCACCATTTCAAAACTGCGTATCCACATTTCAATGAAAGTTATCCGCCTGGCAGTGAAATAAGAAAGAGTAAAATAGCGCAGCTCACTGCTTCACTTTCGCGTTTAACAGAGGCATCTTTCGAGATGGCTTGGATTTTGGCTAGGGCCAAAACACCGTTCTCAGACTCAGAAATAGTAAAAGACTGCTTTTTGGCTTCAGCAGAAATACTGTTCACAGACTTTGACAACAAGGACGCGATCCTCAAACAAATAAAAGGATTAAAGTTGATATTTTCAATTGATTGAAAACCCCTTCCATGTGGATGTGTCCTCCCTCACTCCAAACATCACACATGCCCTGGTAATTGTGCCACCCGTGAGAGTGAACTAATAGAGCTGCAAAGAAATACCATTCTCCAAGATGAACTCAGAGCAGGTGTTGGCCACTTCTGGAGTTTTGTTTCTGAAGCAGACTTCCCAGTTTGAAACCACTTGCACAGAAAGTGATGTCTTTCTTCATGAGCACATACACCTGTGAGTCAACATTTTCAACCGTGAACACTATCAAGAGGAAACAGAAAAACTGACTGACCCATGCTCATCTTGAATGCCACACTGTGATTGCAACAACAAACTACAAATACAACATGAAGAAAGTCAAGGACATGCATGCCAGTTTCCGCTCATCTTAGTATTAAGATAAATATGGTCTTAATTGAAAATGTATTGTGTTGTTTATTTTTTTGTGGAATATGGAATTTATATGTAGAAATTAACATTCGCAAAAGGTGTGTCGTAAAAGTGGCTCTTCCCTTGATTTTGCCTGGCCAATGTGGCTCTTGTGAAAAAGAATTGTGAGTATCACTGCTCAGGAAAATCAGAAAATATCTGTCTCAACATTGCACCCAACTGCTAGTCCATGCCCTTGTCCTCTCAAAGCTGGACTACTGCAACTCGCTACTAGCCAGCCTTCCTGCAAGTGCAATCCGTCCCCTTCAGAAGACAAAAATGCAGCCGCTCGTCTGGATACCCAGACGCTGCCATGTCACTGTGAAGGAAACTTTTCTGATGGAGTTTAGTTGTTCGTTAGATACAAATTTATTTAACCTTTGACAAGAACAGAGTATTGCAATAAGAACACATGGAACATGACACACAAACACAACAGAGCTCTGTGATCATGTCCCATGGATAACGAGAAATCTCCAGAGAGCCAGGCCCCATTCTCCTGAAAGGTCCCTGTATATATCTTGTGAACATCAAACAGCTGTAAACACCGCCTACTCCATTGTCCTGGTCTGGGGGGGTGATCTACATTTCCAAAGGGCGTTGTGTCAAACAACAACATCTGCCAGATGGTCAGGACCTCTAAGGGATGTTGCCTAGCAGACCCCACCTTATGTGAGTGCATCATTTGCATTGATAGAATCAGCAAGTCACCTAGCTCATCCTGTCTGGGGGGGAGGTGTTAGCTTTGGTGGGAACCTTTGACAAGAATGTAACCTGCAATATGTCCCCCATGATGTGTTCCATGCAGTTTCAAAACATCAATACAACTATAGAACATAACAATCTGTCAGTACAACTATAGAACACCAAAATCTGTCACCACAGTCACCCCGCTCCTCATCGCCCTCCACTGGCTTCCCATCATAGCCTGCATCTGATTAAAGACCCTGGTGCTGACCTTCTGGGCTGTAAACAGGACTGCCCCGAGCTATATCAACTCTCTCCTCCGGCCCTATACCCTGTCTGCTGACAACCGTCTAGTGGTACACCCCTCAAAAGCCCAACACAAACTCTTCCACTGCCTGGAATTTAATGGTACTTAAAAATAGATTAGTTTAGAGATTGGATTAGATAAACCTTTATTTGTCCTCCGGGGGGGGGGGGGGGGGGGGGGGGGGGGGGGGGGGAATTGTAGTTCACAACAGCAGCAGGGTAAAGTACAGCACACAGAGTTGCAGGGTAATATAACAATAACAATAGGGGGGCACGATAAAGTACAGTATACAGGGTATTGCACGTAATGTACGTATGAAAAACTAAACCACCACAGGGAATATTAAACGTGCGTAAAAACGACAAGACCACCATGGGGGAATATTGAGCAACAGGACACTTGAAATATTGCACTTAATAGTATGGTACTATTTTTCGGACTATAAATCGCTCTGGATTATAAATCGCACCAGCCAAAAAATGCATAATAAAGAAGGAAAAAACATATAAGTCGCACTGTATAAATTGCATTTTTGGGGGAAATGTATTTGATAAATCCAACACCAAAAACAGACATGTCATCCTGGAAGGCAATTTAAAACTAGAAAAAAATTCCTAAAGAAATTTTTAGTGTGCGTGACTCTGGCCCGGGACTCTTCTCCATACATCACTGACACTGTTGAGTAATTTTCAGAATGTGACTTCTACCATTGCTTAGGTATGTGACAGATCAAGCTTTCAACAGGTGTTCATTTGCTGATGCACTAGTAGTAGCGTAAACACTCATTTCAGCAGGATTAAAGACAGCTCCACTTGAGCACACTGCCACAGTTTAAGTTTAAGTAGTAAGCAAGCAGTAAACAATTGGTCACTCTGTGTCAGGTAGCACTTTACATTACAGTTCAGTAGCACAGTATGAGTTTGGTTCAAATTTGATAATAGTGATAAATGCTTTCAAAAACTTAGAGTGTAAACTGACCCAAATACATCCAATGCCAGAATTAGGCCATCAATGGCTATGACTTTGGTATTAGAAATACACCTTTTATCAAAATGATACCGCATTATAAATATCAGATAACATTATAAAGTTATACAGCTGTGTTACATGTCAAATCAATCCACATGCAATCAAACATGTAACAAATCAGGATTCAGCAATAAGCTAGAATCAAAATTCACCAAAAGCACTAGGTCACACAGTTCTGATATCACACTAACAAAAACAGTGCTTTTTATCCAACATTAATTGAGAAAAACACACACACACATACACACACGCACATACACACACACACACATACAGATATAGATATATACATATTGTGCATACACACAGGCAGTCTGTACATTAATGACTTAATGATGAACTGTCAATCAAACCATTCAGTGCAATGAATCACTTAGTAGCAGACACACAGGTTCAATCATCTATAAACTACAGGACTACAGGACTCCCCATACAACACTAGCCAATAGTTTGCAAGGTCAACCAGTATCCAGACGATTATGAATGTTTTACAGCAAGCCCCCCCAACAATTTAAATAGCAATTCCTAAAAGACCTGTATTTAATCCCCACTGTTTCTCTATGGAACTGCCGATCCCAACCACCCACCCACACACCTCCCCAATACCCCAAACCCTTCCGAAATCGCCCCCCCGAGCCCCCCGCAACGTCACAATCTCCGCTTGAAGGTGCATGTAAATCAATCGCGATTCTCAAACCTCTCCCACAAATAGGCTCATAGCTCATCAACCCGACCTCCCACACACCTCCCCAATATCTCGTTAGAATCCTATGGACCCCACCACATGAACCCTGCCCTCAACCCCCCCCCGCACGAGCCCCCCCCCCGCCCCCCCGCGAACGCCGATCGCCCCCCCCCCCCCTCCGAAAACGACCCTAAACGGTCAAAATGCACACAAATAACCCCCCCCCATAGCCCTCCACCACCGTCCTGACTGATAAGCACATGAATACATATAAGCCCAAATGTTAAAGAAGTCCAAAACCCACATCTTAGCATGCTAGAAACATATGCTGATGCACTAGCAATTAGCTTAAGCGCTAATTTCAGCATTGGTCGCTAATGTTAGCAAACAGCATATCTTTACAGCTAGTTGGAATGTCAGTTGTAAATCCTGACTGATAAGCACATGAATACCTATGAGCCCAAATGTTAAAGTCAAAAACCTACATTTTAGATAGCATGCTAGCGAAAGAGTTGAAAAAGATGTTTGCTTACCTTAGAGACTTAGAGCCAGAGAGGAAGAGTTGAGCTGGAGTACAGTTTATAAATACACCCGAAACAAAAAGAGCCAATTTGATTCCTCCAGTAAATATCCTCCAATTAAAGTTATTAAATGTGAAATGAATTACTGTTCATAAAATTGCCACCGTCAATCGTGGCCACCGTCTCTCCTCTTTCAAGCATGTTGCTAAGTAACGAACTAATTAGTTGCAGCTGACAGTTGAACAGATAGAAAAGGCTTACAGCACCCCTCGAACAGGAAGGATTTCTGGCCAAACCGTGTTTCCAATCATAAAACCAGGTTAACGTGAAGCCGGCTGAGCCCTTCTTGAACGTCTACATAGGCATTTTGTGTTGACAAGTGAAGAAATGTGCTCTTGGGAGCAATTCTAAAAAGTGTTAGTTTTGTATTCCTCCTGAAATTTTCCTGGCACTTTTAACATGGGAGTCTATGAGGCTCTTCATGGGTGCTGCGGCCGAATTTTCGCATGTCAAGCTAAAACAATAAATCTGACAGATAAAGTAAAGCAAGTGTGAGCTAGAGGACACATTTTCCTACGTTTCTATGTATAAATTGTGTCTGTAGTGTTGCATTTGAGGCCATGGTAGTCGAATATGTTTTATTTTTTTCACGAATTCTTCTGTCTCCTCTCCACTCTAGCGATGACATCACCCACTCTAGTTTTCAAACATTCTCTCCATTAACACCCATTAATTTTTCTGGTGTGGTTTTTGGCAATTTTTGGGCGCAATTGTTCGCCAAAAGTCTTAGAAAAATCATAGCACACATGTCGGGGCCGAGCCGCACGTTTTGATATAACTTTTGTGTATATGCGTCAAAAACTCTGGTAGATGTTTTGAGCCAAAAAACGGCGTAAGAATAATAATAATAACTAGAAAAAAATTCCTAAAGAAATTTTTAGTGTGCGTGACTCTGGCCCGGGACTCTCCCCCATACATCATTGACACTGTTGAGTAATTTTCAGAATATGACTTCTACCATTGCTTAGGTATGTGACAGATCAAGCTTTCAACAGGTGTTCATATGCTGATGCACTAGTAGTAGCGTAAACACTAATTTCAGCAGGATTAAAGACAGCTCCACTTGAGCACACTGCCACAGTTTAAGTTTAAGTAGTAAGCAAGCAGTAAACCATTGGTCACTCTGTGTCAGGCAGCACTATACATTACAGTTCAGTAGCATAGTATGAGTTTGGTTCTAATTTGATAATAGTGATAAATGCTTTAAAAAACTTAGAGTGTAAAAAGACCCAAATACATCCAATGCCAGAATTAGGCCATCAATGGCTATGACTTTGGTATTAGAAATACACCTTTTATCAAAATGATACCGCATTATAAATATCAGATAACATTATAAAGTTATACAGCTGTGTTAAATGTCAAATCAATCCACATGCAATCAAACATGTAACAAATCAGGATTCAGCAATAAGCTAGCATCAAAATTCACAAAAAGCACTAGGTCACACAGTTCTGATATCACACTAACAAAAACAGTGCTTTTTATCCAACATTAATTGAGGAAAAACACACACGCACATACACACACGCACATACACACACATACACATATATATATATCTATACATATATGTGCATACACACAGGCAGTCTGTACATTAATGACTTAATGATGAACTGTCAATCAAACCATTCAGTGCAATGAATCACTTAGTAGCAGACACACAGGTTTAATCATCTATAAACTACAGGACTACAGGACTCCCCATACAACACTAGCCAATAGTTTGCAAGGTCAACCAGTATCCAGACGATTATGAATGTTTTACAGCAAGCCCCCCCAACAATTTAAATAGCAATTCCTAAAAGACCTGTATTTAATCCCCACTGTTTCTCTATGGAACTTCCAATCCCAACCACCCACACACCTCCCCAATACCCCAAACCCTTCCGAAATCGCCCCCCCGAGCCCCCCGCAACGTCACAATCTCCGCTTGAAGGTGCATGTAAATCAATCGCGATTCTCAAACCTCTCCCACAAATAGGCTCATAGCTCATGAACCCGACCTCCCACACACCTCCCCAATATCTCGTTAGAATCCTATGGACCCCAGCACATGAACCCTGCCCTCAAACCCCCCCGCACGAGCCCCCCCGCCCCCCGCCCCCCGCGAACGCCGATCGCCCCCCCCCCCCTCCGAAAACGACCCTAAACGGTCAAAATGCACACAAATAACCCCCCCCCATAACCCTCCACCACCGTCCTGACTGATAAGCACATGAATACATATAAGCCCAAATGTTAAAGAAGTCCAAAACCCACATCTTAGCATGCTAGAAACATATGCTGATGCACTAGCAATTAGCTTAAGCGCTAATTTTAGCATTGGTCGCTAATGTTAGCAAACAGCATATCTTTACAGCTAGTTGGAATATCAGTTGTAAATCCTGACTGATGAGCACATGAATACCTATGAGCCCAAATGTTAAAGAAGTCAAAAACCTACATTGTAGATAGCATGCTAGCGAAAGAGTTGAAAAAGATGTTTGCTTACCTTAGAGACTTAGAGCCAGAGAGGAAGAGTTGAGCTGGAGTACAGTTTATAAATACACCCGAAACAAAAAGAGCCAATTTGATTCCTCCAGTAAATATCCTCCAATTAAAGTTATTAAATGTGAAATGAATTACTGTTCATAAAATAGCCACCGTCATTCGTGGCCACCGTCTCTCCTCTTTCAAGCACGTTGCTAAGTAACGAACTAATGAGTTGCAGCTGACAGTTGCAACTGTCATGTCAGTTGAACAGACAGAGAGAAAAGGCTTACCGCACCCCTCGAACAGGAAGGATTTCTGGCCAAACCGTGTTTCCAATCATAAAACCAGGTTAACGTGAAGCCGGCTGAGCCCTTCCTGAACGTCTACATAGGCATTTTGTGTTGACAAGTGAAGAAATGTGCTCTTGGGAGCAATTCTAAAAAGTGTTAGTTTTGTATTCCTCCTGAAATTTTCCTGGCACTTTTAACATGGGAGTCTATGAGGCTCTTCATGGGTGCTGCGGCCGAATTTTCGCATGTCAAGCTAAAACAATAAATCTGACAGATAAAGTAAAGCAAGTGTGAGCTAGAGGACACATTTTCCTACGTTTCTATGTATAAATTGTGTCTGTAGTGGTGCATTTGAGGCCATGGTAGTCGAATACGTTTTATTTTTTTTACACATTTCTCTCTCTTCTCCTCACTCTAGCGATGACATCTCCACTCTACCTCTCAAACATTCTTTCCATTGACACCAATTCATTTTTTTGGTGTGGTTTTTGGCAATTTTTGGCAAAAATTGTTAGCCAGAAGTCTTAGAAAAATCATAGCACACATGTCGGGGCCGAGCCGCACGTTTTGATATAACTTTTGTGTATATGCGTCAAAAACTCTGGTAGGTGTTTTGAGCCAAAAAACGGCGTAAGAATAATAATAATAACTAGAAAAAAATTCCTAAAGAAATTTTGAGTGTGCGTGACTCTGGCCCGGGACTCTCCCCCATACATCACTGACACTGTTGAGTAATTTTCAGAACATGACTTCTACCATTGCTTAGGTATGTGACAGATCAAGCTTTCAACAGGTGTTCATATGCTGATGCACTAGTAGTAGCGTAAACACTAATTTCAGCAGGATTAAAGACAGTTCCACTTGAGCACACTGCCACAGTTTAAGTTTAAGTAGTAAGCAAGCAGTAAACAATTGGTCACTCTGTGTCAGGTAGCACTTTACATTACAGTTCAGTAGCATAGTAATAGTTTGGTTCTAATTTGATAATAGAGATAAATGCTTTCAAAAACTTAGAGTGTAAACTGACCCAAATACATCCAATGCCAGAATTAGGCCATCAATGGCTATGACTTTGGTATTAGAAATACACCTTTTATCAAAATGATACCGCATTATAAATATCAGATAACATTATAAAGTTATACAGCTGTGTTAAATGTCAAATCAATCCACATGCAATCAAACATGTAACAAATCAGGATTCAGCAATAAGCTAGCATCAAAATTCACAAAAAGCACTAGGTCACACAGTTCTGATATCACACTAACAAAAACAGTGCTTTTTATCCAACATTAATTGAGGAAAAACACACACGCACATACACATACACACACACACACACACACACACACACGCACATACACACACACACACACACACATATATATATATATATATATATATACTGTTTTTGTTAGTGTGATTTCAGAACTGTGTGACCTAGTGCTCACACAGTTCTGATATCACACTAACAAAAACAGTGCTTTTTATCCAACATTAATTGAGAAAAACACACACGCACATACACACACGCACATACACACACACACACACACATACACATATATATATATATCTATAGATAGATACATAAATGTGCATACACACAGGCAGTCTGTACATTAATGACTTAATGATGAACTGTCAATCAAACCAACTTAGAGTGTAAAAAGACCCAAATACATCCAATGCCAGAATTAGGCCATCAATGGCTATGACTTTGGTATTAGAAATACACCTTTTATCAAAATGATACCGCATTATAAATATCAGATAACATTATAAAGTTATACAGCTGTGTTAAATGTCAAATCAATCCACATGCAATCAAACATGTAACAAATCAGGATTCAGCAATAAGCTAGCATCAAAATTCACAAAAAGCACTAGGTCACACAGTTCTGATATCACACTAACAAAAACAGTGCTTTTTATCCAACATTAATTGAGGAAAAACACACACGCACATACACATACACACACGCACATACACACACACACACGCACATACACACACACACACGCACATACACACACACACACGCACATACACACACACACACGCACATACACACACACACACACACACACATATATATATATATATATATATATATATACTGTTTTGTTAGTGTGATTTCAGAACTGTGTGACCTAGTGCTCACACAGTTCTGATATCACACTAACAAAAACAGTGCTTTTTATCCAACATTAATTGAGAAAAACACACACGCACATACACACACGCACATACACACACACACAGACACATACACATATATATATATATATCTATAGATAGATACATATATGTGCATACACACAGGCAGTCTGTACATTAATGACTTAATGATGAACTGTCAATCAAACCATTCAGTGCAATGAATCACTTAGTAGCAGACACACAGGTTTAATCATCTATAAACTACAGGACTCCCCATACAACACTAGCCAATAGTTTGCAAGGTCAACCAGTATCCAGACGATTATGAATGTTTTACAGCAAGCCCCCCCCAACAATTTAAATAGCAATTCCTAAAAGACCTGTATTTAATCCCCACTGTTTCTCTATGGAACTTCCAATCCCAACCACCCACACACCTCCCCAATACCCCAAACCCTTCCGAAATCGCCCCCCCGAGCCCCCCGCAACGTAACAATCTCCGCTTGAAGGTGCATGTAAATCAATCGCGATTCTCAAACCTCTCCCACAAATAGGCTCATAGCTCATGAACCCGACCTCCCACACACCTCCCCAATATCTCGTTAGAATCCTATGGACCCCAGCACATGAACCCTGCCCTCAAACCCCCCCGCACGAGCCCCCCCGCCCCCCGCGAACGCCGATCGCCCCCCCCCCTCCGAAAACGACCCTAAACGGTCAAAATGCACACAAATAACCCCCCCCCATAACCCTGCACCACCGTCCTGACTGATAAACACATGAATACATATAAGCCCAAATGTTAAAGAAGTCCAAAACCCACATCTTAGCATGCTAGAAACATATGCTGATGCACTAGCAATTAGCTTAAGCGCAAATTTTAGCATTGGTCGCTAATGTTAGCAAACAGCATATCTTTACAGCTAGTTGGAATATCAGTTGTAAATCCTGACTGATAAGCACATGAATAGCTATGAGCCCAAATGTTAAAGAAGTCAAAAACCTACATTGTAGATAGCATGCTAGCGAAAGAGTTGAAAAAGATGTTTGCTTACCTTAGAGACTTAGAGCCAGAGAGGAAGAGTTGAGCTGGAGTACAGTTTATAAATACACCCGAAACAAAAAGAGCCAATTTGATTCCTCCAGTAAATATCCTCCAATTAAAGTTATTAAATGTGAAATGAATTACTGTTCATAAAATAGCCACCGTCATTCGTGGCCACCGTCTCTCCTCTTTCAAGCACGTTGCTAAGTAACGAACTAATGAGTTGCAGCTGACAGTTGCAACTGTCATGTCAGTTGAACAGACAGAGAGAAAAGGCTTACCGCACCCCTCGAACAGGAAGGATTTCTGGCCAAACCGTGTTTCCAATCATAAAACCAGGTTAACGTGAAGCCGGCTGAGCCCTTCTTGAACGTCTACATAGGCATTTTGTGTTGACAAGTGAAGAAATGTGCTCTTGGGAGCAATTCTAAAAAGTGTTAGTTTTGTATTCCTCCTGAAATTTTCCTGGCACTTTTAACATGGGAGTCTATGAGGCTCTTCATGGGTGCTGCGGCCGAATTTTCGCATGTCAAGCTAAAACAATAAATCTGACAGATAAAGTAAAGCAAGTGTGAGCTAGAGGACACATTTTCCTACGTTTCTATGTATAAATTGTGTCTGTAGTGGTGCATTTGAGGCCATGGTAGTCGAATACGTTTTAATTTTTTTACACATTTCTCTCTCTTCTCCTCACTCTAGCGATGACATCTCCACTCTACCTCTCAAACATTCTTTCCATTGACACCAATTCATTTTTTTGTGTGGTTTTTGGCAATTTTTGGGCAAAATTGTTTGCCAAAAGTCTTAGAAAAATAATAGCACACATGTCGGGGCCGAGCCGCACGTTTTGATATAACTTTTGTGTATATGCGTCAAAAACTCTGGTAGGTGTTTTGAGCCAAAAAAAGGGCGTAAGAATAAGTATAACTAGAAAAAAATTCCTAAAGAAATTTTGAGTGTGCGTGACTCTGGCCCGGGACTCCCCCCCATACATCACTGACACTGTTGAGTAATTTTCAGAATATGACTTCTACCATTGCTTATGTATGTGACAGATCAAGCTTTCAACAGGTGTTCATTTGCTGATGCACTAGTAGTAGCGTAAACACTAATTTCAGCAGGATTAAAGACAGCTCCACTTGAGCACACTGCCACAGTTTAAGTTTAAGTAGTAAGCAAGCAGTAAACAATTGGTCACTCTGTGTCAGGTAGCACTTTACATTACAGTTCAGTAGCATAGTAATAGTTTGGTTCTAATTTGATAATAGTGATAAATGCTTAAAAAAACTTAGAGTGTAAAATGACCCAAATACATCCAATGCCAGAATTAGGCCATCAATGGCTATGTTTTTGGTATTAGAAATACACCTTTTATCAAAATGATACCGCATTATAAATATCAGATAACATTATAAAGTTATACAGCTGTGTTAAATGTCAAATCAATCCACATGCAATCAAACATGTAACAAATCAGGATTCAGCAATAAAGTAGCATCAAAATTCACAAAAAGCACTAGGTCACACAGTTCTGATATCACACTAACAAAAACAGTGCTTTTTATCCAACATTAATTGAGGAAAAAAACACACGCACATACACATACACACGCACATACACACACACACACGCACATACACACACACATATATATATATATATATATATACTGTTTTTGTTAGTGTGATTTCAGAACTGTGTGACCTAGTGCTCACACAGTTCTGATATCACACTAACAAAAACAGTGCTTTTTATCCAACATTAATTGAGAAAAACACACACGCACATACACACACGCACATACACACACACACACACATACACATATATATATATATATATATATATATAGATAGATACATATATGTGCATACACACAGGCAGTCTGTACATTAATGACTTAATGATGAACTGTCAATCCAACCATTCAGTGCAATGAATCACTTAGTAGCAGACACACAGGTTTAATCATCTATAAATTACAGGACTACAGGACTCCCCATATAACACTAGCCAATAGTTTGCAAGGTCAACCAGTATCCTGACGATTATGAATGTTTTACAGCAAGCCCCCGCAACAATTTAAATAGCAATTCCTAAAAGACCTGTATTTAATCCCCACTGTTTCTCTATGGAACCACCCACACACCTCCCCAATACCCCAAACCCTTCCGAAATCGCCCCCCCCCCCCCCCGAGCCCCCCGCAACGTCACAATCTCCGCTTGAAGGTGCATGTAAATCAATCGCGATTCTCAAACCTCTCCCACAAATAGGCTCATAGCTCATCAACCCGACCTCCCACACACCTCCCCAATATCTCGTTAGAATCCTATGGACCCCAGCACATGAACCCTGCCCTCAAACCCCCCCGCACGAGCCCCCCCGCCCCCCTCCCCCCGCGAACGCCGATCGCCCCCCCCCCTCCGAAAACGACCGTAAACGGTCAAAATGCACACAAATAACCCCCCCCCATAACCCTCCACCACCGTCCTGACTGATAAGCACATGAATACATATAAGCCCAAATGTTAAAGAAGTCCAAAACCCACATCTTAGCATGCTAGAAACATATGCTGATGCACTAGCAATTAGCTTAAGCGCTAATTTTAGCATTGGTCGCTAATGTTAGCAAACAGCATATCTTTACAGCTAGTTGGAATATCAGTTGTAAATCCTGACTGATAAGCACATGAATACCTATGAGCCCAAATGTTAAAGAAGTCAAAAACCTACATTGTAGATAGCATGCTAGCGAAAGAGTTGAAAAAGATGTTTGCTTACCTTAGAGACTTAGAGCCAGAGAGGAAGAGTTGAGCTGGAGTACAGTTTATAAATACACCCGAAACAAAAAGAGCCAATTTGATTCCTCCAGTAAATATCCTCCAATTAAAGTTATTAAATGTGAAATGAATTACTGTTCATAAAATAGCCACCGTCATTCGTGGCCACCGTCTCTCCTCTTTCAAGCACGTTGCTAAGTAACGAACTAATGAGTTGCAGCTGACAGTTGCAACTGTCATGTCAGTTGAACAGACAGAGAGAAAAGGCTTACCGCACCCCTCGAACAGGAAGGATTTCTGGCCAAACCGTGTTTCCAATCATAAAACCAGGTTAACGTGAAGCCGGCTGAGCCCTTCCTGAACGTCTACATAGGCATTTTGTGTTGACAAGTGAAGAAATGTGCTCTTGGGAGCAATTCTAAAAAGTGTTAGTTTTGTATTCCTCCTGAAATTTTCCTGGCACTTTTAACATGGGAGTCTATGAGGCTCTTCATGGGTGCTGCGGCCGAATTTTCGCATGTCAAGCTAAAACAATAAATCTGACAGATAAAGTAAAGCAAGTGTGAGCTAGAGGACACATTTTCCTACGTTTCTATGTATAAATTGTGTCTGTAGTGGTGCATTTGAGGCCATGGTAGTCGAATACGTTTTATTTTTTGTACACATTTCTCTCTCTTCTCCTCACTCTAGCGATGACATCTCCACTCTACCTCTCAAACATTCTTTCCATTGACACCAATTCATTTTTTTGGTGTGGTTTTTGGCCATTTTTGGGCAAAATTGTTAGCCAAAAGTCTTTGAAAAATCATAGCACACATGTCGGGGCCGAGCCGCACGTTTTGATATAACTTTTGTGTATATGCGTCAAAAACTCTGGTAGATGTTTTGAGCCAAAAAACGGCGTAAGAATAATAATAATAAACGCTAGTAATAACATAGTGTGCGCCTTGCAGCACGCACACAATAACTAGAAAAAAATTCCTAAAGAAATTTTGAGTGTGCGTGACTCTGGCCCGGGACTCCCCCCCATTCATCACTGACACTGTTGAGTAATTTTCAGAATATGACTTCTACCATTGCTTAGGTATGTGACAGATCAAGCTTTCAACAGGTGTTCATATGCTGATGCACTAGTAGTAGCGTAAACACGAATTTCAGCAGGATTAAAGACAGCTCCACTTGAGCACACTGCCACAGTTTAAGTTTAAGTAGTAAGCAAGCAGTAAACAATTGGTCACTCTGTGTCAGGTAGCACTATACATTACAGTTCAGTAGCATAGTATGAGTTTGGTTCTAATTTGATAATAGTGATAAATGCTTTAAAAAACTTAGAGTGTAAAAAGACCCAAATACATCCAATGCCAGAATTAGGCCATCAATGGCTATGACTTTGGTATTAGAAATACACCTTTTATCAAAATGATACCGCATTATAAATATCAGATAACATTATAAAGTTATACAGCTGTGTTAAATGTCAAATCAATCCACATGCAATCAAACATGTAACAAATCAGGATTCAGCAATAAGCTAGCATGAAAATTCACAAAAAGCACTAGGTCACACAGTTCTGATATCACACTAACAAAAACAGTGCTTTTTATCCAACATTAATTGAGGAAAAACACACACGCACATACACACACGCACATACACACACACACACGCACATACACACACACACACACACACACACACACACACACACATATATATATATATACTGTTTTGTTAGTGTGATTTCATAACTGTGTGACCTAGTGCTCACACAGTTCTGATATCACACTAACAAAAACAGTGCTTTTTATCCAACATTAATTGAGAAAAACACACACGCACATACACACACGCACATACACACACATACACATATATATATATCTATACATATATGTGCATACACACAGGCAGTCTGTACATTAATGACTTAATGATGAACTGTCAATCAAACCATTCAGTGCAATGAATCACTTAGTAGCAGACACACAGGTTTAATCATCTATAAACTACAGGACTACAGGACTCCCCATACAACACTAGCCAATAGTTTGCAAGGTCAACCAGTATCCAGACGATTATGAATGTTTTACAGCAAGCCCCCCCAACAATTTAAATAGCAATTCCTAAAAGACCTGTATTTAATCCCCACTGTTTCTCTATGGAACTTCCAATCCCAACCACCCACACACCTCCCCGATACCCCAAACCCTTCCGAAATCGCCCCCCCCGAGCCCCCCGCAACGTCACAATCTCCGCTTGAAGGTGCATGTAAATCAATCGCGATTCTCAAACCTCTCCCACAAATAGGCTCATAGCTCATGAACCCGACCTCCCACACACCTCCCCAATATCTCGTTAGAATCCTATGGACCCCAGCACATGAACCCTGCCCTCAAACCCCCCCGCACGAGCCCCCCCGCCCCCCGCGAACGCCGATCGCCCCCCCCCCTCCGAAAACGACCCTAAACGGTCAAAATGCACACAAATAACCCCCCCCCATAACCCTCCACCACCGTCCTGACTGATAAGCACATGAATACATATAAGCCCAAATGTTAAAGAAGTCCAAAACCCACATCTTAGCATGCTAGAAACATATGCTGATGCACTAGCAATTAGCTTAAGCGCTAATTTTAGCATTGGTCGCTAATGTTAGCAAACAGCATATCTTTACAGCTAGTTGGAATATCAGTTGTAAATCCTGACTGATAAGCACATGAATACCTATGAGGCCAAATGTTAAAGAAGTCAAAAACCTACATTGTAGATAGCATGCTAGCGAAAGAGTTGAAAAAGATGTTTGCTTACCTTAGAGACTTAGAGCCAGAGAGGAAGAGTTGAGCTGGAGTACAGTTTATAAATACACCCGAAACAAAAAGAGCCAATTTGATTCCTCCAGTAAATATCCTCCAATTAAAGTTATTAAATGTGAAATGAATTACTGTTCATAAAATAGCCACCGTCATTCGTGGCCACCGTCTCTCCTCTTTCAAGCACGTTGCTAAGTAACGAACTAATGAGTTGCAGCTGACAGTTGCAACTGTCATGTCAGTTGAACAGACAGAGAGAAAAGGCTTACCGCACCCCTCGAACAGGAAGGATTTCTGGCCAAACCGTGTTTCCAATCATAAAACCAGGTTAACGTGAAGCCGGCTGAGCCCTTCCTGAACGTCTACATAGGCATTTTGTGTTGACAAGTGAAGAAATGTGCTCTTGGGAGCAATTCTAAAAAGTGTTAGTTTTGTATTCCTCCTGAAATTTTCCTGGCACTTTTAACATGGGAGTCTATGAGGCTCTTCATGGGTGCTGCGGCCGAATTTTCGCATGTCAAGCTAAAACAATAAATCTGACAGATAAAGTAAAGCAAGTGTGAGCTAGAGGACACATTTTCCTAAGTTTCTATGTATAAATTGTGTCTGTAGTGGTGCATTTGAGGCCATGGTAGTCGAATACGTTTTTTTCTTTTTACACATTTCTCTCTCTTCTCCTCACTCTAGCGATGACATCTCCACTCTACCTCTCAAACATTCTTTCCATTGACACCAATGCATTTTTTTGGTGTGGTTTTTGGCAATTTTTGGCAAAAATTGTTAGCCAAAAGTCTTAGAAAAATCATAGCACACATGTCGGGGCCGAGCCGCACGTTTTGATATAACTTTTGTGTATATGCGTCAAAAACTCTGGTAGGTGTTTTGAGCCAAAAAAAGGGCGTAAGAATAAGTATAATAATAATAAACACTAGTAATAACATAGTGTGCGCCTTGCAGCACGCACACAATAATAAACGCTAGTAATAACATAGTGTGCGCCTTGCAGCACGCACACAATAATAATAAACGCTAGTAATAACATAGTGTGCGCCTTGCAGCACGCACACAATAATAATAATAATAATAAACGCTAGTAATAACATAGTGTGCGCCTTGCAGCACGCACACAACTAGAAAAAAATTCCTAAAGAAATTTTGAGTGTGCGTGACTCTGGCCCGGGACTCTCCCCCATACATCACTGACACTGTTGAGTAATTTTCAGAATATTACTTCTACCATTGCTTAGGTATGTGACAGATCAAGCTTTCAACAGGTGTTCATATGCTGATGCACTAGTAGTAGCGTAAACACTAATTTCAGCAGGATTAAAGACAGCTCCACTTGAGCACACTGCCACAGTTTAAGTTTAAGTAGTAAGCAAGCGTGTGGTCCATTGGTCACTCTGTGTCAGGTATCACTTTACATTACAGTTCAGTAGCATAGTATGAGTTTGGTTCTAATTTGATAATAGTGATAAATGCTTTAAAAAACTTAGAGTGTAAAAAGACCCAAATACATCCAATGCCAGAATTAGGCCATCAATGGCTATGACTTTGGTATTAGAAATACACCTTTTATCAAAATGATACCGCATTATAAATATCAGATAACAGTATAAAGTTATACAGCTGTGTTAAATGTCAAATCAATCCACATGCAATCAAACATGTAACAAATCAGGATTCAGCAATAAGCTAGCATCAAAATTCACAAAAAGCACTAGGTCACACAGTTCTGATATCACACTAACAAAAACAGTGCTTTTTATCCAACATTAATTGAGGAAAAACACACACGCACATACACACTTACACACGCACATACACACACACACACACACACATATATATATATATATATATACTGTTTTTGTTAGTGTGATTTCAGAACTGTGTGACCTAGTGCTCACACAGTTCTGATATCACACTAACAAAAACAGTGCTTTTTATCCAACATTAATTGAGGAAAAACACACACGCACATACACATACGCACACGCACATACACACTTACACACGCACATACACACACACACACACACACACATATATATATATATATATATATATATATATACTGTTTTTGTTAGTGTGATTTCAGAACTGTGTGACCTAGTGCTCACACAGTTCTGATATCACACTAACAAAAACAGTGCTTTTTATCCAACATTAATTGAGAAAAACACACACGCACATACACACACGCACATACACACACACACACACACACATACACATATATATATATATATATATATATCTATAGATAGATACATATATGTGCATACACACAGGCAGTCTGTACATTAATGACTTAATGATGAACTGTCAATCAAACCATTCAGTGCAATGAATCACTTAGTAGCAGACACACAGGTTTAATCATCTATAAACTACAGGACTACAGGACTCCCCATACAACACTAGCCAATAGTTTGCAAGGTCAACCAGTATCCAGACGATTATGAATGTTTTACAGCAAGCCCCCCCAACAATTTAAATAGCAATTCCTA
This sequence comes from Protosalanx chinensis, assembly GCA_030340685.1. Classification (NCBI taxonomy): domain Eukaryota; kingdom Metazoa; phylum Chordata; class Actinopteri; order Osmeriformes; family Salangidae; genus Protosalanx; species Protosalanx chinensis. The sequence goes on from CM059319.1 coordinate 12,372,027, forward strand.
AAAGACCTGTATTTAATCCCCACTGTTTCTCTATGGAACTTCCAATCCCAACCACCCACACACCTCCCCAATACCCCAAACCCTTCCGAAATCGCCCCCCCGAGCCCCCCGCAACGTCACAATCTCCGCTTGAAGGTGCATGTAAATCAATCGCGATTCTCAAACCTCTCCCACAAATAGGCTCATAGCTCATGAACCCGACCTCCCACACACCTCCCCAATATCTCGTTAGAATCCTATGGACCCCAGCACATGAACCCTGCCCTCAACCCCCCCCGCACGAGCCCCCCCGCCCCCCCGCCCCCCGCGAACGCCGATCGCCCCCCCCCCCCCCTCCGAAAACGACCCTAAACGGTCAAAATGCACACAAATAACCCCCCCCCATAACCCTCCACCACCGTCCTGACTGATAAGCACATGAATACATATAAGCCCAAATGTTAAAGAAGTCCAAAACCCACATCTTAGCATGCTAGAAACATATGCTGATGCACTAGCAATTAGCTTAAGCGCTAATTTTAGCATTGGTCGCTAATGTTAGCAAACAGCATATCTTTACAGCTAGTTGGAATATCAGTTGTAAATCCTGACTGATAAGCACATGAATACCTATGAGCCCAAATGTTAAAGAAGTCAAAAACCTACATTGTAGATAGCATGCTAGCGAAAGAGTTGAAAAAGATGTTTGCTTACCTTAGAGACTTAGAGCCAGAGAGGAAGAGTTGAGCTGGAGTACAGTTTATAAATACACCCGAAACAAAAAGAGCCAATTTGATTCCTCCAGTAAATATCCTCCAATTAAAGTTATTAAATGTGAAATGAATTACTGTTCATAAAATAGCCACCGTCATTCGTGGCCACCGTCTCTCCTCTTTCAAGCACGTTGCTAAGTAACGAACTAATGAGTTGCAGCTGACAGTTGCAACTGTCATGTCAGTTGAACAGACAGAGAGAAAAGGCTTACCGCACCCCTCGAACAGGAAGGATTTCTGGCCAAACCGTGTTTCCAATCATAAAACCAGGTTAACGTGAAGCCGGCTGAGCCCTTCCTGAACGTCTACATAGGCATTTTGTGTTGACAAGTGAAGAAATGTGCTCTTGGGAGCAATTCTAAAAAGTGTTAGTTTTGTATTCCTCCTGAAATTTTCCTGGCACTTTTAACATGGGAGTCTATGAGGCTCTTCATGGGTGCTGCGGCCGAATTTTCGCATGTCAAGCTAAAACAATAAATCTGACAGATAAAGTAAAGCAAGTGTGAGCTAGAGGACACATTTTCCTAAGTTTCTATGTATAAATTGTGTCTGTAGTGGTGCATTTGAGGCCATGGTAGTCGAATACGTTTTTTTTTTTTTACACATTTCTCTCTCTTCTCCTCACTCTAGCGATGACATCTCCACTCTACCTCTCAAACATTCTTTCCATTGACACCAATGCATTTTTTTGGTGTGGTTTTTGGCAATTTATGGGCAAAATTGTTTGCCAAAAGTCTTAGAAAAATAATAGCACACATGTCGGGGCCGAGCCGCACGTTTTGATATAACTTTTGTGTATATGCGTCAAAAACTCTGGTAGGTGTTTTGAGCCAAAAAAAGGGCGTAAGAATAAGTATAATAATAAACGCTAGTAATAACATAGTGTGCGCCTTGCAGCACGCACACAATAATAAACGCTAGTAATAACATAGTGTGCGCCTTGCAGCACGCACACAATAAACGCTAGTAATAACATAGTGTGCGCCTTGCAGCACGCACACAATAAACGCTAGTAATAACATAGTGTGCGCCTTGCAGCACGCACACAATAAACGCTAGTAATAACATAGTGTGCGCCTTGCAGCACGCACACAATAATAAACGCTAGTAATAACATAGTGTGCGCCTTGCAGCACGCACACAATAAACGCTAGTAATAACATAGTGTGCGCCTTGCAGCACGCACACAATAATAAACGCTAGTAATAACATAGTGTGCGCCTTGCAGCACGCACACAATAAACGCTAGTAATAACATAGTGTGCGCCTTGCAGCACGCACACAATAATAAACGCTAGTAATAACATAGTGTGCGCCTTGCAGCACGCACACAATAATAAACGCTAGAAATAACATAGTGTGCGCCTTGCAGCACGCACACAATAAACGCTAGTAATAACATAGTGTGCGCCTTGCAGCACGCACACAATAAACGCTAGTAATAACATAGTGTGCGCCTTGCAGCGCGCACACAATAAACGCTAGTAATAACATAGTGTGCGCCTTGCAGCACGCACACAATAATAAACGCTAGTAATAACATAGTGTGCGCCTTGCAGCACGCACACAATAATAATAATAAACGCTAGTAATAACATAGTGTGCGCCTTGCAGCACGCACACAATAAACGCTAGTAATAACATAGTGTGCTCCTTGCAGCACGCACACAATAATAAACGCTAGTAATAACATAGTGTGCGCCTTGCAGCACGCACACAATAAAATAGAGAACAACAGGCTGAATAAGTGTACGGTATACTAACAATACATGACGCATAAACAACAAACTGAGAACGTGCCTGGTATATTAATGTAACATATTAAGAGTTAAACAGCTAACCAAACCATCAGTTTCACTCACGTGGATTAGTGTGAACATAACATAGAAGTAAATGCGCAAGACGCAAGGTCTTTGGTGCTGGTCGCGGCCGCAATCCCAGAACCCGGTGGGAGACACCGGAAGTAAGGGATGCCGTCAAGCTGAAGAAGGAGTCCTATCGAGCCGTTCTGGCTTGTGGGACTCCCGAAACAGTTGACCGGTACCGGCAGGCCAAGCGTGCCGCAGCTCGGGTAGTCACAGAGGAAAAAACTTGGGTCTGGGAGGAGTTCGGGGAGGCCATGAAGAAGGACTATCGGTCGGCCCCAAGGAAATTCTGGCAAACCGTTCGGCGCCTCAGGAGGGGGAAGCAGTGCTTCACCAAGACTGTTTACGGTGCGGGTGGGGAGCTGTTGACGTCGACTGGGGATGTTGTCGGACGCTGGAAGGAATTTTGAGGATCTCCTCAATCCTGCCGTCACGTCTTCTGAGGAGGAAGCAGAGACTGGGGACTTCGAGGCGGACCCGCCTATCACCCGGGCTGAAGTCACTGAGGTAGTCGATGGGCTCCTTGGTGGCAGGGCTCCGGGGGTGGACGAGATCCGTCCTGAGTACCTGAAGTCTCTGGATGTTGTGGGACTGTCCTGGTTGACACGCCTCTGCAGCATCGCGTGGCAGTCTGGAACAGTGCCTATGGATTGCCAGACCGGGGTGGTGGTTCCCCTATTTAAGAAGGGGGACCGGAGGATGTGTTCCAATTACAGAGGAATCACACTCCTCAGCCTCCCCGGTAAGGTCTACGCCAGGGTACTGGAGAGGAGAATCCGGCCGATAGTTGAACCTCGGATTCAGGAGGAGCAGTGTGGTTTTCGTCCTGGCCGCGGGACACTGGACCAGTTCTACACCCTCTACCGGGTGCTCGAGGGTTCATGGGAGTTTGCCCAACCAGTCTAAATGTGTTTTGTGGATCTGGAGAAGGCATTCGACTGTGTCCCTCGTGGTGTCCTGTGGGGGGTACTTCGGGAGTAGGGGGTCCGGGGCCCTTTGTTAGGGGCCGTTCGTTCCCTGTACAACCGAGTAGGAGCTGTGTTCGCATTGCCGGCAATAAGTCAGACCTGTTCCGGGTGCATGCTGGACTCCGCCAGGGTTGCCCTTTGTCACCGGTTCTGTTCATTGTTTATATGGACAGAATTTCTAGGCGCGCCCAGGGGGCAGAGGGTTTCCGGTTCGGGGAGCACGGGATCTCATCTCTGCTGTTTGCGGATGATGTTGTCCTGTTTGCTTCCTCGAGCCGGGGCCTCCAGCATGCTCTGGAGCGGTTTGATGCCGAGTGTGAAGCGGCTGGGATGAGGATCAGCACCTCCAAATCCGAGGCCATGGTAATCGACCGGAAAAAGGTGGCTTGCCCCCTCTGGGTGGGTGGGGAGCCTTTGCCTCAAGTGGAGGAGTTCAAGTATCTCGGGGTCTTGTTCACGAGTGACGGAAGGACGGAACGTGAGATTGACAGGCGGATCGGTGCAGCGTCTGCAGTGATGCAGTCTCTGTACCGGACTGTCGTGGTGAAGAAGGAGCTGAGCCGCAAGGCGAAGCTCTCGATTTACCGGTCAATCTACATTCCTACTCTCACCTATGGTCATGAGCTTTGGGTCATGACCGAAAGGACAAGATCGCGGATACAAGCGGTCGAAATGAGTTTCCTCCGCAGGGTGGCCGGGCTCTCCCTTAGAGATAGGGTGAGGAGCTTGGTCACACAGGAGGAGCTCGGAGTAGAACCGCTACACCTCCACGTCGAGAGGAGCCAGTTGATGTGGCTCAGGCATCTGATTAGGATGCCTCCTGGACGCCTCCCCCGGGAGGTGTTCCAGGCATGTCCCACCGGGAGGCGGCCCCGGGGAAGACCTAGGACACGCTGGAGGGACTATGTTTCTCGGCTGGCCTGGGAACGCCTCGGGATCCCCCCGGAGGAGCTGGAGGAGGTGTGTGCGTTGAGGGAAGTCTGGGCTTCCCTGCTCAGACTGCTGCCCCCGCGACCCGGCCCCGGATAAGCGGAAGATAATGGATGGATGGATGGAATTTTAGAGAGTAGAAATGATTCGACATGTGGTGTAGAGTTTTGTAAAGATTTGTAAATGGGTTCCGACAATCCTTTTAAATTAAAGCATCTTTAGTAGGCTGTGTTTTATACCATGTATAAATATGTTATACCATGTATATATCAGTTACATTGCATATTGGAAAGGATACTAAATGGTTTGTGGCTGCATACAATTTTGCCTTTCATCTTGATTCACCTTGATGCACTGGATAAACCAAGTTTGTCTGTATTTTAGACATTTTAAAGAAAACCATTTGGTCTGAGCACACCTAAGTACACACTGTCACAGACAGGCTGCCACCAGATGTAACTCTTTAGTAGAGCCCTTGCAATTGAGGGCACTATACTTTCACTGCACGTGGATAGACCACCCAAAAAAAAATCATTGGATTGCTGCTTCTGAATAAATAAATTCCCCTGGTAGCACAAATCACAGATGGTGATCACTATTCCTAATATTCCTGGTTTGTATGATACAGTATTAAAATGTTGCTCCTTCCAAGTCTCTTGATGCAACTGTGAGTCCCAAACTGTATGCTGATCATGTGTAATTTATGAAATGGCAACAACAAAAAAGTTGATGTTACACAGTCTCACAAGACCCCTATGCTTTCACAAGCCACCATCTATGCTACTGTCATTACTATGAGGATCTACCATCACATTTACCCTGTTAATTTACCTTTACATTAATCTGATGTCAATTTCCCATAAATCCATTGTCTGTCTTTCTATATATGTAAAGCTGTGTTGTCTCCTGGTACAGACATTTTCATGTTGCCTAGAATGGGCATACACTCCATATTAAAAACAACACATAGTGCTAACTGGTCCAAATGTCTCATTTGCTTTGTGTATATCAATTAAAATCCAATACCATTTGTTTCACTCTAACACATATCCCCCCAGAATAAATAAATAAATAAAACTTCAGACCATATGCAAACTCTTCAGGAATCTGACGCATCACCGATTAAGGTCTTGAGATTTTCCACCACCAATCGAAGAATTGACCAATCGGTCAAATTTACGCCAAACTGACTTAATGGTGCAACAGCTTCATCCAACTGACGATGATAGAAAAATAACTCGCTCGTCTGATACTTGAAAATGTAGCCCAAAATCCCTTTAGCTTCAGGCTCATCAAGACACCATTCTTTCTGCAGTTCTTCTTGGGGAGGTTGCTGGACACGGCAAACATATACCAAAGCAGGTTTAGGAGCTAATGGTACATCAGCTTTTCCTTCTTTATAGACAGAAACCGGAGTCTCGCATATCGTCGACTTAATCATCTGCTCCTCTGTATCCTCCATTTTTTAACTCAACTGACTTGAACTAAATGTCTAAAATGACAACACATGCTCACCCCACCCTGGCTGACTCTCTCAACCTACACCAGTCACTTCATACCATTGTATAGACATTTAGCCCCCAAACACATGCTCACCCCACCCTGGCTGACTCTCTCAATCTACACCTGTCACTTCCTACCATTGTATAGACAATTTAGCCCCAAAACACATGCTCACCCCCACCCTGGATAATACATCTGACACATATGACCGATTGTAAGGCCCCATCTTACCGGAAACACATTGCACAACAGCCCCCCATTGTCTGACACTCTCAAAAATACAGCTGACACATACGACCCCCTTGTCTGACCCATCCCCCCGGAAACACCTGCACAGTCGCCCCCCATTGTCTGGCACTCTCAAAATACAGCAGACACATCCGGCCCATTGTTTTGCTCTATCTACTGGAAACACATGCACATCCGGCCCCCATTGTCTTACATTAGCTCACCGGAAACATCTGCTCAAACGGAAACAAAGGTCACCAAAGGTCACCAAAGGTCACCAAAGGTCACCAAAGGTCACCAAAGGTCACCAAAGGTCACCACCTGTCACTTTGAGTGAACATGTAGAATATCTCTCTCTCACATGCACTGATGGACACTCTTGTGCTTGAACATGGTGTTCGTTATGGACAAACTGTGACTAGCACAGAAGTCCAATATCGGCATTTTTCCCAATCCCCTTCTCCAGATGTCACTGTCATTTCCCACATGGGTGTTGAAGTCCTTCGGTAGAATGACAGAGTCCCCAGTCGGTGCACTTTTCAGTACGCCTCCCAGGGACTCCAAGAAGGCCGGGTACTCCGCTGTTCGGCTCGTAGGCCGCCACAACAGTGAGACCTGTCCCCGGCTTTTAGGCGCAGGGACGCGACCCTCTCGTTCACCAGGGTAAACTCCAACATGTGGCGACTGAGCTGTGGGGCTATAAGGAAACCTATGCCAGCCTCTCCCCGCGAGAAACGCCAGAGAAATGGAGAGTCCAGCCTCTCTCAAGGATAATGGTTCCAATCTGTGCATGGAGGCGAGGTCGACTATATCTATAGCCGGTAACGCTCGACCTACCGCACAAGGTCGGGCTCCTTCCCTGCCAGCGTTGTGACATTCCATGTCCCCAGCACTAGAGACTGTGTGCGTGGCCCTGGTCGTCTGGGCGCCTGCCCTTGACCACTGCCCAAGGCACACTGCACCGGCCCCTTACGGTCCTTCCTGCGGGTGGTGGGCCTGCGGGAAGGTCGTCCCACGTCGCCTTTTCGGTCTGGGCTCGGTCTGGGCTCGGTCTGGGCTCGGTCTGGGCTCGGTCTGGGCTCGGTCTGGGCTCGGTCTGGGCTCGGTCTGGGCTCGGTCTGGGCTCGTCCCATGGGAAAAGACCCGGCCACCAGGCGCTCGCCTGCGAGCTCCCACTCTGGGCCTGGCTCCACTACGTAACTGTCCTCGTTTTCTTTGTCATCATAAGGGTTTTCTGAACCGCTCTTGGTCTGGCTAGGACCTGTTTGCCTTGGGAGACCCTACCAAGGGCATAATGCCCCCGAAAACATAGCTCCTAGGATCATCCAAGCACTCAAACCCCTCCACCACATTAAGGTTGCGATTCACCAAGGGGACTTTTATGTTATTTGTATCTAATTTGTATTGTATTTTACATTATATTTTGTATCCTGTTTTATTATTATGTCACATATATATTCTATGTTTGCTCCTTTCTGCTAAAGTGAATTCTGTGTTTGTATATCTTGCATAGCGATTAAAATAATTCTGATTCTGGTATATCCGAAGCATGGAAACGCTGGCCAGTTTAATGCCAAGAAACCCAGAGGGGGTTAAGGAGCCAAGGGCTTTCTCCGAGGACAACAAAATGCCCGACACCCAAAACATCATTGAGCAGATGCAATACGAACGGTAGCCTATGCACGTTAATGAGGATCAAACACGGTGCATCCGACAGTTTGTCGATGATGCGTGGGCTGCTGCAGCACCGATAGCCAACCTTGCGGAGAAGAACAGCTTGCTGCCCCGCAGTATCACTTTCCCTTCAGGGCCGAGTGGTCCCGATGAGGGCCAGAATGGGGATGAGCGCCCCACAAAGCTTCCTCCCACCAGACTGCTTGTATCCGCAATCTTGTCCTTTCGGTCATGAGCCAAAATTAATGACCATAGGTGAGAGAAGGAACGTAGATTGACCGATAAATCGAGAGTTTTGCCTTACAGCTCAGACCCTTGTTCACCACGACGATCCGATACAGAGACTGTATCATTGCAGACGCTGCACCGATCCACCTGTCAGTCTCACGCTCCGTCCTTCCCTCACTTGTGAACAAGACCCCGGTACCTGAAGTCCTCCACTTGGGGCAAGGTCTCCTCACCCAGAGGAGGCAAGCCACATTTTTCTGGTCAAGAACCATGGCCTCGGATTTGGAGGTGCTGATTTTCATCTGAGCCATTTCATACTACAGTGCATGCTCCAGGTCAGAATACTTTTGACACCTCTGCTCCTTATCAAATCACAAATGTTTGTTTTATTAGGGTGATAACATTACATAGATTTCTAAAGTAATAAATGCTATGTTTGCATACTATTTCTTGGATATTTATTACTGTTGAACAAAAGGTACAACTTTATAAATTTCCTCAAATTAAAATGACCAGATGTGTGATTGATATACATAGCAAACAAAAACACTACAATCACAAGAATAGTTTTGCATAAGCATCTATTGATTTGCGCAGTTTTTTGTGGACGTTTTATCAAACAGGCATGTACGAATTACAAAACATTTTGGAATCAAACTTTTGTCTAGATTGTACAAAGTTTTCAAAAGTAAAACACAGATGTTATTATTTAATGTTGAATATATAGTTACATGAAACAGTTAAGTTGTACTGACCCCGTAACAAAGGTATTTTGCAGTTTACTATATCATATATGACTTAACATCCTGAAGTTCTCTAAAGTAGCGATCACATTCAATATAGGATTGCAGGTTTCCAACATCGAAACGGCCACAGATCTCATAAGTGTACACAGGTTTTCTGAAAAAATGGGATATTTAGTATATTGGATAATTAATTGCAATAAGTTAGACATTTTAGCCATCATTAAATATTCAAAAGTTACCTTGGAATGAGCCAAGACAAGAAATTTCCGGGTGCATCCTTCTCTTCAATGACAGATTCCTTAAAAAATGAAAATAAAGTATATTTAGAGTACAACCAGAGGACAGTGCTGGAACCAGAAAAAAGACGTACTGAGTTTTGATTACCCCTTAACCTTTTTGTACATTTACACTTATTCATTTAGCAGGCGGTTTAATCCGAAGCGACTTCCAAGGAAGAGCTTTACAAAAGAGTATCGGTCACTGATAATAACAACGTGATGGTCCCAAACCATCTAACTAATCTGTTAGTTAGTTAAATAGCATGCATCTCAAACGTGCAATAGGGTACCCGTAGGAAAGTCATGAAATAATAATATACTTCACAGCGAGTGCAGAAATTCCAAATCGGGTTAGAACTGGGCAATAAGAGTCATTGTGGTCCTGAGGGAAACAAACGTTAGGTCCAGCAGCCAAGTACCATTTTACTCCCGGAACAAGTGCATCTTGAGCCTTTTCTTACATTCTTGCCTTTTCTTGGAGGTGGGGAGACAGCCAGTGTCTTTGATGGTTGTGAGGAGCTTTTTGTAATGTAGGTCTGGCTTTCTAGTGTCACGAGAGCTGTGGTTGAATCTGATCACTTACCTTGTTGGTGTTAAATTGACCTGGGTTTCTGAGTATTGTCTTTTGAGCTACATTACGGAGGGGTGCTTTGTTTAATATTTCAACTGTTGGATATCATACATTTGTATTGCTATAGTCACCTTTTCTTTCTTAAAATTGAGCCTCCTGGCATTGCAGCAAGATGCAACATTAGGAGAGACTTGTGCACAGTTCCTGGGATGTAGTCAGGGCTGGATTAAGACATTTTGAGGCCTGGGGCCAAATAGCCAGGGAATGACCATTATAGGTTACTCAAAAACTCAAACACAAGGATGCAGACAGTCTGATATGCATTGCGACATCTCCAGGGTGGAAAGCATTTGAATTAGCTTACATACAAACAAGTTATTTGGAGGAAAGAAATACTATTGAACAATAATGGAAGTGTTGGCAGCCGCTGTCTAACATAGAACAAACATGTGACTCACCAATCATCATCACATCAGTGATATTAAAAGGCCAGTTTTCTTCTCTTTCTCAATGCAAACTCATCAATGAGCTCTTCAAAGTCCAGCTGGCGCAGTATGTCATGCTCTATTGACATTAAAGTCAAATTGTTCAGTCTGTCCTCGCACATTGATGTCCTCAGTCTATGCTTAATATTTCCTAATTTGGAGAATACCTCTCCCCAGTGGCATTACTAAAGGGCAATGTAAAGTAAATCCTCAGCACCGTGTCCAGATTTGGGAAAACACTTTGGAGATGCCTCTCCCGTATTAATGAAACAAGGTTTCTTTGTGTTGCTGGGTCAGTGAGAGCAACTCGGGAGAAATTCACAAACTGCGCTAGTTCGTCCGGAAAGTCATCCGCTGGATCGGCGTTGTATTTGATCTACAATCTGACACTTTGCTCACGTATTTCACTGAGGGAGAGTTTTTCAAGTCGAGTAAGAAATCCAAAGTATTTGCAAGTTTCTTCATAGACTGCATGCCTCTGTTGTAATGCATTTATAAGTTTGTCCATTATCAGGGCATTAGCAGCAGACTGGCTAGTCATGGCAGTTAGTTGGTCAGTGCTGGGAGAGGTACCTGTAGCAGCAGGCTGACTAGCCGGCGGATTTGTTGCAGCACTCCATATATTTGTTAATTTAGGAGTCTTCTTCAGTAATTCTGACATTCTCTCATGTTTTTGAGCTTGTAATTTTCTTTTTTGGGCCTGTCAAGGAAATGTTTGACCAATGTTTGTACAATTAACATTTCTTGAACAAGAGGTCTCCTACATTCTTTAAGAGCCATTTGCTCTGATGAGTGACGATGCTCTTTTGTGAAGCTCTGCTGATTGAATCATGTAAATGTTGCTTTTGTCAGAGGGGGGTTGTGATCTTTCCTACCAACCAGACAATACAGCATTTTGGGCAAATACCTTCTGAAGCATTTAACTTGGAGATGTGAAGTCTGCAGATAATGTGGATTCAACTTACTCTATTGTCTTTGGAGATTTAACCAATCGGAGAAAAGACATGGGACAAACTGCATGTCTGAGATAGACCAATGACTTCTGAGACTATAAAATGGTCTGTTGAAAGTTTGTCAGGGGGTTCAGGGCGATCAGCTGCGTAGTGCTGGTGGTCCCTGGACCTCTCCAAGGTTTTGGAGATGTAGACCAGGGTTCCATGCTAGAATGCTAGCTGGAACCGTATGGTATTGTCTTTGTCTAACTTTCATGTGTTTGTGCATTGTGTGTGAACATGTGTGTAACGTTGCTTCAGTATTCCTCATACGTTTTCCTGTTTTGCTACTTGTAATAAACATTAACAAGTTACTTCACCCGACCAAATCGAGCGGATTGATTCTCAGAAAACTCCCACCACAGCCTCATGAAATAATCCCCCAAACAGCTGTCAAAATTGAGCAAAAACAATACATTTTATTCATCAATACATCAACAAAGATGATGATTAAAAGGCACTTCTGCAAAAAGAGTCTGAAAGGGCAGAAGCACATCTTCGTCTGGCAGAGGAACAACTGACTCTGACCAAACTGCAGCAAACCAAGGCCATACTTGAGAACTGCCTCCTAAAGGCTAAAATCAGACAAGCTGGTCTCTCCACATCAGATGAGGAAGTCTGAAATTATTGTGGAGTATTTGACATTAAGTATTTTATTTATTTATTTAATACATCTATACTTGATACTTGTTATAAATATATAAATATGTACAGTGTTTGTGTTGTAGGTCTAAGATGAGCGGAATGCTGGACGAGGATGGGGTGGGGTTTTTCTTGTTTTTAGTAAATGTGTGTGTTTTCATTTGAAATAAAAATTCATTTATATTGAACCCACACTGGCTATTCTACTTGTTGCTCTTTACATATCTATAGTTTTACATTGTGATTTCTTATCCTGTTTGAGAAGTGGTTATCCAGCACTGGCTATCCAGACTTGGAGATCCTGTAAAGTTCCTATCCGGATCAGATTGATCCAATTCGATGTTGCTTTTTGTCTCCAAAAGTAAAATGGATTACGTGATCATGGATCGCAAAAAAAGGATTAATAAATCTGGATTAATTTCATCCGGATTAAACCTTTTGAAAAACCGGGCCCTGGAGAGTGGCTAGGCCCCTCCAGGACCTTGAAATGCTTCTTACGAAGCCACTCCTTCGTTGCTCGGGCAGTGTATTTGGGATCATTGTCTTGCTGAAAGACCCAGCCACGTTTCATCTTCAATGCCTTTGCTGATGGAAGCAGGTTTTTACTCAAAATCTCACAATACATGGCCTCATTCATTCTTTCTTTTACATGGATCAGTTGTCCTAGTCCAGGTAGTCAGGTGGCTGAATGGTTAAGGTGTCAGGGTAGCAATCAGAAGGTTGTGAGTTTGATTCCCGGCTGTGGAAACATGACGTTGTGTCCTTGGGCAAGGCACTTCACCCTACTTGCTTCAGGGGGGAATGTCCCTGTACTTGCTGTAAATCGCTCTGAATAAGATGACTGAATGTGAATTCAGATTCAGAATACTTTATTTATCCCGAGGGAAACTCCTTCGTATCAACGGCACACAGTCTCGCAAAAGCACACATGGGTAAGGGTGTGAGGTAAAAGATTAGAAAGTGTACACAGGGATAGGGGGGTGGGGGCAATAACAATAAGTAAAAACGGTAGGTGAGGTGACTCCACACAGGGAGGGGGGGGAGGTGGGGGGGTGGGCAGAGGCTTGGATAAATGATTATGTACAGACTATCTGATTACAATTATAAAAGTATTGGTCCTTTTAGAATATACAGCAGGGGTGCCCAATGCGTCGATTGCGATCGACCGGTCGATCGCGAATGTACTACTGGTAGATCGCATGGCATTAAAACGTAAACGGCCTCTTTTTTTTTACAGCTAGATTTTTTTTATTGAAATATATATAAAATCAAGTTTAACAAGATTTACAAACAGCAGGATCAAATCTTATATGGATAGACAAAATGCAAACGTAAACGTCAGCCAATTATCCTTACTATGACATTTGTCACTTGACTGACAGTCGGTTTTACCAGGCTGACCTCTGCATATGTGCTCATGGCGAGTTATCTTCCAATTTACGACTTCTAAATTTAAGAGAATAAAAATGTGTGGGGAAGCTGGACCAAATAAATAGACTAAACTTACCATTTATATACGGAATGGGAGTTGGAATATGTTTTCACTATGTCATTATCAAAGTGTTTGCCTCATCTGCCAGACTGCAATCGCTATACCGAAAAAGGAAAATGTGGAGCGGCATTTTCGGACTGTACATAAAAACGACACTAACTTCCATCCGAAAAGTGAGTTGAGAGGGAGAAAGATTAAGGAACTAAAATCCCAGTTGTCAGGACAGCAGTCAAGACTTTGCTTAATTCGAGCCAATCTCTACATTCACGTGCTAGTACCCTTTTCGGGAAGATGCTGATGTTGTTTCACTCGCATCAAACATTACAACACTGTTTCATCTGAACTCTTCTAGAGTGGAAGATGAGATCGTAGTCGCACTCTAGTCCGATTGCTAGCCAGCAATTCCCAAAGACATCCAGAACAGACGTTTTTTATTCGTTTTTCGAACTTGTGGGTTACATTTTTGACGCTCAAGTGACCAAGAGCATCCGGTAATTTTTCAAAATAAAATATTGTTATTAATTATCGTGTTTCTTCGGCGGCCCGATAATAATCCCGCTAATATTTAGGGGGGATGAAGAACATTTAGGGGGGGCTTCAGCCCCCCTAAAACAGGGCTAACGACGACCATGATATACAGGATAAGGTGCAGGTTACAGACTATACAGGATATACAGGATAAGGTGCAGGTTACAGACTATACAGTTATAGTCTATACAATTCAATTATGCAAGTATTGGTCTTGCTGAATATACAGTGTTATGTCAGGATATACAGGATTTACAGGTTTTTAGCAGAATATACCTAGTTATATTACAGTTGTACCAGAATATTGCCAAATATGCATTGTTATGTTACAGAAAGTTGTGTCCGACTATTGCCTAATGTCCATTATTATATCACCGGATGTTATGCTATGTCACAGAATATACAGTTGGCTTACATACTAATGGTGTGAGGAAATGTACAGTTTGATGGCCACAGGTAGGAATGACTTCCTATGGCGCTCCGTGGTGCATTTCGGGAGGATGAGTCTCCCGCTGAAAGTACTCCTTTGTCCGGCCAGCACATTGTGGAGTGGGTGGGAGGTACTGTCCAGGATGGAGTGAAGTTTGGCCAGCATCCTCCTCTCTGACACCGCCGCCAGAGAGTCCAGCTCCACCCCCACAATGTCACCGGCCTTCCGGATCAGTTTGTTGAGCCTTTTGGCATCCACTGCCCTCAACCTGCTGCCCCAGCAGGCAACAGCCTAGAGGATAGCACTGGCCACCACAGACTCATAAAACATCCTCAGCATTGTCCGGCAGACGTCGAAGGACCTCAGCCTCCTCAGAAAGTAGAGGCGGCTTTGGCCCTTCTTGTAGACGTCTTGAGTGTTCTTTACCCAGTCCAGTTTGTTGTCCAAGTGAACACCAAGGTACTTGTAATCCTCAACGGTGTCCACACTGACCGCCTGAATGGAAACAGGGGTCACTGTTGTCCTGGTCCTTCTCAGGTCGATGACCAGCTCCTTGCACTTAGCCGCATTGAGCTGCAGATGATTCCGCTCACACCATGCGACAAAGTTCCCCACCACAGTCCTGTACTTGGCCTCCTCCCAATCGCTGATACAGCCCTCCACAGCAGAGTCATCAGAGAACTTCTGAAGGTGGCAGGACTCTGTGTGGTAGCTGAATGTGGTCCCCTTTGCAGAAAAACAGCCCAAAGCATGATGTTTCCACCACCATGCTTGACAGTAGGTATGATGCAACTCAGCATCCTTTGTCCTCTAAACACGACAAGTTGAGTTTTTACTAAAAAGTTCAATTTTGGTTTCATCTGACCATATGACATTCTCCCAATCCTCTGCTAGATCATCCAAATGCTCTCTAGCAAACTTCTGACGGGCTCGGACATGTACTATCTTAAATAGGGAGACGTTTGGCACTGCAGGATTTAAATCTCTGGCGGCGTAGTGCGTTACTGATAGTAGACTTTGGTCTCAGCTCTCTGCAGGTCATTCACCAGGTCCTCCCGTGTGGTTCTGGGATTTCTGATCACCGTTCTTGTGATCATTTAAGAGTTGGCCACATGCCAATCTGAATTATTACAGATACATTTTAATTTTGTATGGGTAATAGAGTTTTCCATCGCGAGAGCAATAGATACATTGTTACCTGAGATTAGTCCAGCCCAATGCATTGTTTACCACTGGAGGGAACGTTTGACGTAAAAATACTGGAGAGTTTAAATGCGGTCTTGATAGAAAAGGAAACAAGTCGTACTTGCAAACAATATGTAATCTGGCCGGTTATATGCTCTGGGCAACTGAAGCCACGAGTCAACGTATTTGACATATCACAATTTGTCCACTATGACAGCCAGGAGCTGTACTGTAAAATATAATAGTACCATAGGGTTCTGCCCAAGGCCCTCTCCTACCTGATGGACAACATCGAGTTCCCGGTCCCTTTCCTCATTCCTCTGCCTGTGATGCCAGTCACAGTCCCCAAACCTGTGGCTTTATCTGCAATAACTGACATTTATGAACACTGACCACTGAAGGTCCGATCGCTGACTCTGAAGTTGGACGCTGGATTTTGGAGTTTTGACACCCATCGTGTCCCTCCCCGCTTTATGACAATGTTTACCTTGTTTTCTGCACCTCTCTTCCACTAATTGTCTTCAAAGGAGGGGATAACTCAATGAATTGCTCCTCCCAAGGTTCCTTCCACCTTTATCATCTAGAGTTTTTCCTTCTCTTCCTAGGGACCCGAGGGACTCAGGATCAGGGTTATATTTTCAATGGTTAGCCGGGTCTCAATTCATTACTTCGGGTCTGTTTAGCATTGTGTGTGTTTTAGCATGAAATGTTTTTTACGACGCTCAAATGGGCTATATGCACACTCTCTTCTGCATTCAAAATCGTCTTGCAGGGTTACATGCAGCCCACGTAGCGTCAATAGCGACTATGGTGTTTTTCACTTGGTCGCTTCAAGATGTAGCCTACCTAAATTTATGGTCATCTACTTGAGTCGAATAATCCAAACACTGTTTCATTATACGTTGATTTGATTTATTAATGTAAGATCTGGACGTGTAGTGTGTTTACATTCCCTTAGCGTGCATGCTCTCTAACTAACACTAAGGTCAGATGTAGGCTACGGTATCTGTCTGTCTATCTGTCAGTCTTTATACTATTAATAATTAATTGTTTACTAGTAATATCATGTCATAATAAATTGGGTCTGCGTTGGTTCAGGGTAGTACATTTTTGACATGTTCAAGTTCTGCACGAGCCCAGGTCCAACTTTCAAATTCATATTCGGGTCCGGGTCAGTTTAGTGTAGCACATTACGGGTCTCTTTGGGTACACATTTTTGACCCATCTACCTTGAGGGTTTAGGTTGATTGAGAGGCAGTTCTATTGGTGTATGTGCAGCCCTTTGTGACACTGATCAACAAAATGGATCAAAGAACATTGTGGAAGTAGAAAAGTTACTGCACCTTAAATGCATCCAGAAAGTCATCTAAAAGAGGAAGGCTTGTTTGGGACAGAATATAAAAACAGGGGCACTGCAAAAGAGATAGGATGTCAGTTGTTACTTTTGATGTCCCACAACATATGCACTTTACATAACCTATTCCAGACACCACACAATATTAATTCAACCATCATAATGCATTCCTTTCTACCAACATAATGTATTAGGTAATCGGTTTCCCATAAAGTAAGGTACTACACAATCTTAGACTTACTGCTCTCCTCGATTTTGTCTCCGAGAACTGTGGTTTCTCCTTCATGCACAACACCCGAAGGTCTTCGTTCACCTCCAATATGCCATACTTAGAGGTTTCTAGAGAAAAGAAAGTGAATTTAAATTTTAAAAACCTACAAACATCTTAATATATAATCAAATACAGAATTCTGTCAGCCTACAGTTGTGCAAGTTCTCCCATAAAAAAGAAGAGAGACCAGACATTTTCATCATAGGTACACTTCAACTATGAGACAGAATAAAAAGAAAACAAAAAATCCAGAAAAATCACATTGTTTGATAAAAAAAAAAGTTGTGGTGGAAAATAAGTATTTGGTCAATAACAAAAGTTAATCTCAATACTTTGTTATATATCAACTCTCTCCACCAGCCCTATACCCCCACCCATCACCTACGGTCATCTGCTGACAACCGTCTAGTGGTACCCCCCCCCCCCCACAAGAGCGCCCGAGCACGAACAAACTCTTCCACTGCCTGGCTCCCCAATGGTGGAATCAACTCCCCACCTCCATCAGAAGCACAGACTGCCTTCTCACCTTCAAAAGAAGGCTTAAAACTAATTTATTTAGAGAAGTTAATGGCATTTAGGAATAGTATGGCACTTCACATAATCTAATGTTGTTTAGAACTATTTGTTGGTCCCCATATGGTGATTTGCCAGTGTTGTTGTTGTATCTCTTGCTTTATGTTCACAATCGTTGTGTTACGCATTTATAGTTCTTCCCTTGGCACTTATTGGTTCTCATGATGTATGATTCACAATCTAAAAAAAACACTGTGTTCGGGGTCTATCCCTTTGCTATGCTCAATGACTGATGCTCTTTGTAAAAGCTCTCTCTTGTAATTCGCTTTGGATAAAAGCGTCTGCTAAATGAATACATGTAAATGTAAATATATCCTTTGTTGGAAATGACAGAGGTCAAACGTTTTCTGTAAGTCGCCACATGGCTTTTACACACTGTTGCAGGTAGTCTGGCCCATTCCTTCATGCAGATCTCCTCTAGAGCAGTGATATTTTGGGGCTGTCGTTGGGCAACACAGATTTTCAACTCCCTCCAAAGATTTCCTATGGGGTTGAGATCAGGAGACAGGACCTTGAAATGCTTCTTACGAAGCCACTCCTTCGTTGCCTGGGCAGTGTGTTTGGGATCATTGTCATGCTGAAAGACCCAGCCAGGTTTCACATTCAATGCCCTTGCTGATGGAAGGAGGTTTTTACTCAAAATCTCATGATACACGGCCCCATTCATTGTTTCTTTTACACAGATCAGTTGCCTGGTCCCAAAGCATGATGTTTCCACCACCATGCTGAGTTGAATTGAGTTTTTACCAAAATGTTCAATTTTTGTTTAATCTGACCATATGACATTTTCCCAATTCCCTTCTAGATCATCTAAATGCTCTCTAGCAAACTTCAGATGGGCCCGGACATGTACTGGCTTAAGGGGGACAGGTCTGGCACTTCAGAATTTGAGTCCCTAGCGGCGTAGTGTGTTACTGATGGTAGCCTTTGTTACTTTGGTCTCAGTTCTCTGCAGGTCATTCACTAGGTCCCTCCGTGTGGTTCTGGAATTTCTGCTCACCGTTCTTGTGATAATTTTGACCCCACGGGTTGAGATCTTGCATGAATTAAGGGATATTATCAGTAATGCTAAATACAGTGGTTTTGTATGTCTTCCATTTTCTAATAATTGCTCCCACAGTTGATTTCTTCACACCAAGTTGCTTCCCTATTGCAGTAAAAATGATGCGGAGAGATAAGAGAAAAGTAAGGAGCCTAATATGGTCTGTTGTCACACGGCGACACCTGTCCGTCGGGAATAAAAGTCCCCCATAACATGCCAAATAACACTCATCATGAAAGATATGAACATCGAGCGCAGAAAATAAAGGAGACAGCTATCGGGCTATTATCTGCCGACCGCGGTGCTGCTACGAAAAAAAGCGGATTTATGAAGATTGCGAAAATTACATTATTCTCTGTGCATCAGCTAAACACGACAGTGACACCAAGAGGAATTCAAATATATTCCCAAACATGTCTTTTAAAAACTTGCAGTGGTGGTTGGTGTTTGGTGATGAGCACAGACAATTCCAGATGCAATATTTCGTTGGTGAGCACAGGGGCACCCCGACGTGTCTTACTTGCACAGAAAAGGTTGCGGTGCACTAGGAATACAATTTCAATACTTCAATACACAACTAGACATGCTGAAGAGTATGCAAAATACCAGGGAGATGAGAGAGCCAACCGGGTTGCAAATCTTAATACCAGTCTACTGAGGCAACAAGATTTCTTCAAGAAAGTAACCAAAGAGAATGATGCAGCAGTCGAAGCTAGCTACTTGATGAGATGATTGCTAAGGCGGGAAAGCCATTCACAGAAGGTGAATTTGTCAAAAAAAATTACAGGTTACCTGTACCTACCTAATAACTCTGCACCCCCTGTAAAAGCAAAATTATTTGGTTCAGAGCTCAACAATGTATCAGGAGATATAAGACTGAAGAAACCACACATATAGTGGCAAGAAAAAGTATGTGAACCTATTGGCAGTGTTGGGCAGTAACGTCACTACAAGTAGCGGCGTTACTAGTTTAACTACATTTCTCAGTAGCGTGGTGGTAGCGTCGCTGTTTTCTGAATCAAATAGCTTTTCAGTAGCTTAGCTCTTTTATTAACCAAGTAGTGCGGTAGCGTCCACACAAGCTACATTTTTACAAACATCTCTGAAACTCAACGCAGCTTTCTGCTGCGGTCTGAAATAAAAGGAGGAGTCAGTGACGCTACTGCCATACAAGGCCGTGTAGGTGGAGCCGACAGAAGCACTTCCGAAAATATAATACAAAATAAACATAATAGAGCAATTTAGAGCAGGTCTTTCTGCTTTTTGTTACTAAGTGGAGCACGTTTTGTCTTCTGGTTTTGGAGCAGCGAGAGCACAGGTTAATAATTGTGAAATAAAACAATTGAATGTAACATTTTTGCCTGCTTATTTGTCTGATTGACAGTTTTATTGATCACTGAGATAGCTTTGCTTTGGAATGAAGTTATATATAATAATACAAAAATAGCTTTGATGTAGTTAAACTACTTTTGCCATGTTGCTGTAGCTTAGCTTGCTACATTTCTCTGGGGGGTAGCTTCGGTGTAGTGAAGCTTAATTTCATGCAGAGTAACTGGTAGCTTAGCTCACTACATTTTCCAAGTAGCTTGCCCAACACTGCCTATTGGAATTTCATGGTTTTCTGAATAACTCATAAAATGTGATCTGATCTTTATCTAAGTCAAGGGTATTGACAAACATAATGTGTCTAAAATAATAACACACACAAAAAAATCTGATCTTTCATGTTGAACACATTGAACACATTCATTCAACATTCAAAACGGCAGTGGAAAAAGTAAGTGAACCCTTAGAATTAATAACTGGTCGACTCCCCCTTGGCAGCAATAACCTCAACCAGGTGCTTCCTGTAGCTGTGGATCAGACCTGCACATCGTTGAGGGGGAATTTTAGCCCATTCTTCCTGGCAGAACTGCTTTAGCTCTATCATATTCTTTGGACGTCTCATGTGTATGGCCCTCTTCAAGTCAGTCCATAGCATCTCTATTAGGTTGAGGGCTGGGCTCTGACTTGGCCACTCCAAAAGGCGGATATATTTTTTCTGAAGCTGTTGACTTGCTCTGGATTTTTGGTCGTTGTCCTGTTGCATCACCAACCTTCTACACAGTTTCAGCTGACAGTCAGTCTCATATCCTGAAGAATTGTCTGATATACTTGGGAATTAATTTTGCCCTCAACAATTCCAAGCTGACCAGGCCCTAATGCAGCAAAGCAGGCCCAAATCATGATGTTTCCTCACCATACTTTACAGTTGGGATGACGTTTTCATGATGATATGCCTTTCAGATTCAGAATACTTTATTGATCCCGGGGGGAACTCCTTCACCGCAACGGCACACAGTCTCGCAAAAGCACACGGGTAAGGGTGTGAGGTAAAATATTATAAAAGTGCACACATGTATAGAGGGGTGGGAGCAAAAACGGTAGGTGAATCCACACGGGGGGGGGGGGGGGGGGGGGGAATAAACCTTTATTTGTCCTCCAGGGGTGGAAATTGCAGGACATACAGGGTTTTAGCAGAAACTTAGCATAGTTATATTACAGGAAATTGTGTCAGAATATTGCCAAATATACATTGTTATATTACAGGATGTTGTGTCAGACTATTGCCTAATGTATATTGTTATATTACCGGATGTTATGTTATGGCATATTTCTACGCCAAATGTATAGTCCTTTGTGTCATTTTCCAAATAGTTCAATCTTAGTTTCATCAGTGCACAAAACATTTTGGGGAAATAAACCTTTATTTGTCCTCCAGGGGTGGAAATTGCAGGATATACAGGGTTTTAGCAGAAACTTAGCATAGTTATATTACAGGAAATTGTGTCCGAATATTGCCAAATATACATTGTTATATTACAGGAAGTTGTGTCAGACTATTGCCTAATGTATATTGTTATATTACCGGATGTTATGTTATGGCATATTTCTACGCCAAATGTATAGTCCTCGTGTCATTTTCCAAATAGTTCAATCTTAGTTTCATCAGTGCACAAAACATTTTGCCAATACCGCTGTGGAGTGTCAATGTGCTCTTTTGCTAAATTCAGGCATGCAGCAATGTTCTTTTTAGTAAGCAGTGGTGTCCTGCCGTATTGTAGACTCATGAACAGAGATGTTAGCCAGTTCCAATGAAGACTTCAAATCTTTGGATGTCATTCGGGGTTGTTTCTTTACCTCACTGATGAGTCTTCGTTGTGCTCTAGGTGTCATTTTGACTGGGCGCCCACTTCTTGGTAGAGTAGCAACAGTCCCAAAGTGTCTTAATTTGTAGATTGTTTGCCTAACTGGATACTGGATACTGATAAAGTCTTTGAAATAACTTTGTAACCCTTGCCAGCTTTATGTAAATCAACAATTCTTGATCGTAGATCCTCTGAAAGCTTTTTTTGGCGAGGCATGGCTCACATAAACGTGTTCTTATTGTGCAGAACAAACTCAAAAAGTTTGCGGGGTTTTTATCAGTCAAAGTAGCTGTAGTCCACACTCCAACCTTATTATCTGAACAAGACTCCAGGGGCCTCATGTACAAAGGTTGCGTACGCACAAAAACGTGGCGTACGTCCTTTCCCACGCTCACGTTCAGATGTATCAAACGTGAGCGTGGGAAAGGACGTACGTATATCAAACGTGAAATGACCGTGGAAATGTGTGGTGCCCCACGCCAGCTTCATAGCTGTCGTACGCACGTTTCTACAACTATTGTACCGTTGTGAACAATTTACACACCCAGGCGTTTGTAATCATATAGGTGAATATAAAAGCATGCGCAATGTGATTAAGAAAATGGTATTAACAATGGCAGCGTTCGCGTTGTTTGAGGACCTTGCAAATGGTGCAATCCGACGTGAGCGAGTTTTAGGGAACGCGAGGATTTACTTGCAAACAATAACTGGCTCATAAACCGATTTCGTTTACCAAGGCCAGTGTTACTGGAGTACGCAATTAGCAGCGATAGCCGGTTTCCCTAAGGTTATCGGAGATATTGACTGCACACACATTGCTATAAAAGCGCCATCACAGGATGAATTTGTTTATGTTAATAGAAAACATTTTTATTCCATTAATGTTCAAATCATATGTGATGCGCAAATGCAGTTAACTAAAATCGTGGCAAGGTGGCCACCGTGGCACGACTCATTCATTCTGACTAACAGCATGGTTAGGAACAGGCTGGAGGCTGGCGCGGTGCGCGATGGGTGGCTATGGGTGCGTAAATAGTTTATTCGTTTAATTGTCTATGTAAACCAGCGAAATGTACATTTGGGCAGGTGCGCATTCAAATGTTTTTTTTTATTTATTGAAATTAGAGCTGCAAAGCTTTCTATCAAGCCCCTGATTTACTCATTTCTTCCCTCTACTCATTTTGATTTATCTGATCGGACCAAGAGGGAAATTAGATAAACCTTTATTTGTCCTCCAGGGGGTGGAAATTGCAGGTCCAGGGCCTATTTACATTAATTGTAATATTTAAATCAAGGCGTGGACAGGGAGGAGTTCGGCACCTCTGCATGTGCGCTCAATTTCACGTTGATTGTGATGTACAAAAGAAACGTGCTTGGATCCATGCCTATGCACACTTTTATACATCTGAATTTATTTGTGAGTACGACAGTTTCTGGGTTTTGGCGTACGCCAAGTTTCAGTAGGAAATCCACGCAAGTCTTAGTACATAAGGCCCCAGGTGATTACTCTTCACAGGAAAGGCAATGGCTTTAAGAAGATTGCAAAGATGTTAAACATACCAAGAGACACCATAGGAAGCATCATTCGCAAATTCAAGGCAAAGGGCACTGTTGAAACGCTACCTGGTTGTGGCAGAAAGAAGATGCTGACTTCGACTGCTGTGCACTACCTGAAGCGTAGAGTGGAGAAAAGTTTCCGTGTGACTGCTGAGGAACTGAGAAAAGATTTGTCAGATGTGGGTACTGAAGTTTCTGCTCAGACAATACGGCGCACCCTGCGTAATGAAGGCCTCCATGCCAGAACTCCCAGGCGCACCCCCTTGCTGTCTCCAAAGAATAAGAAGAGGCGACTGCAGTATGCCAAATGTCATGTGGACAAACCACAGAAGTTTTGGGATAGTGTTCTGTGGACCGATGAACCAAAATAATTGTTATGTTGTATTTGTCTGACCTACACATGCCTCTTTGATTTAATTTTAAGCAGGATGACTGAATGATCAAAATCAATGTCAAACCGACCAAAACGATCAATTTCAGTGGGGGTTGAATAATTTTGAACACAACTGTACTTGTTTACAGTGATGTGTCAAAGCACACGTTATCCAGCTGCATATTCTCTACGTTCCATCACAGCAAGGTCAGTTGTAAAGGCGCTGTTGCAATTCGTGTCTATCTTTGGGATACTGAAAGTATCCCAAAGGGCGTTGCTGCCCTTGATTCATTCACCATTCCAGGCTAAGTTTTGTGGTCCATATACTGTGTTGCGTCAGGAGACCGACCAAAATTATATTCTGTCGACCCCGAACCGCAGGAAAGCGACACAACTCTGCCACATTAATCTGCTAATGCCCTAATATTGTCGTGGGTCTAAGTCCGCGTCAGCTGTAGCAGCAGCGGGGAGTTTTTAGCGGGGGAGGACGATGGGGTCACGGCACCTGACGACAGGCTGCTGCACGGCCGACTATCAAACAGCGAGACACTGAGAAGTCTGCCGTCGTTGTTGGCACATTTGACTGAGGCACAGAGAACGCAATTGTCAGCGTTGATTTGGAGATATGCCGAGTCGAACTAATTTGATCCAACATGGATGGACGTCAAACAATATTATGGTGAAGCACAGTATGTATTACTCTGCGACGCTCCTGGCTACGGTAGCCGTAATGCTACAAGCGGTGCGGCTTTGTAGTTTACCAAAGTCGTACTAAAACATTCTTACTTAGCGCCGTGAGCGCCTTGTACCACACAAAATTAACCGTACCAGAACTAATCCATATATACGGCTCTTCGGATTATAAAGCGCACTGTCGTTTTTTTTTTTAATTAAAGGCTTTTAAGTGCACCCTAAAGTGCAAAGAATACAGTATCCAACTGTGACATATCAAATGGTTGCACGTTGAAATTGACATTACCTGCAATCTTGTAAAACTCCTCCTTAATGTAGAGGGGTCATCTGAGGCCAGGGAAGTTAATGAAGATGTGAATAAAGGACTTTAGTGCCAGACATACGCATCGTATTTTTGGGCAAATGGTGCCTTTATTCAGGTTCTCTGCATCGCCAACAGAATACAGGAAGCTCCCACTTGCAAAAAACCTCAATGTGACGCAAACCATCTGCGGTACAGTGCGCACATGACTCCGTGCCGTCTGATGCTGGATTTTTGGACCCAACAGTCTACATAAATATCTTAGACCATCAGCAGAGAATCTATATCTCTCAAGGAGATAGTCATCTCCAAAGGCCAATGGGTCTGACCTGTCCCTGAAGACTCTCTCACGTCTAAATGACTTTCTGAGGATTAAGGGCTTCTTCATCCAAAACATCCTCCAGAAAAGGACACACCATTATGAAAAGGAAACAGGTGAATAGGAGTTGAACCTATATATACTACATTGCCCTCGTCACAGACTTAATGGAAATCACCATTGCAACTTCATCAGCTGTGTTCTGTAATCTCAATTACTGCAATAAAACACATATTTATGAAACCTCTGACATCAGTTTGACAAGCAGTCTTCCTCAGCATATCAATATAACACTTGACCAGAGTAATAATAATCCCACTTAAATCAATATAAAAAGACTGTTGTAGATTTAAATGAAAGGAGAAATGACAATATACTGTATATATGTTAAAAAATATATATTAAAATAATAAAAAAATATATATATATATATAAATGATATAATTAAAATAATGCAACATATGAATCACTAGGATTAATTTTAGCCTGGCTGTTAACCTGGTCTGGAGCAGGCTAGCTGCAGAGAATAAATCACCATGGTAACTTGACCAGGGGCTCATTCTTCGTACGTCGCCAACTCAGCTGGATTTCATTGTTGATGATTTGGCATGATCTTGGATCGTTTGGTTCTTCGAAGCTCATCCTAGACTTGTCGTCATAGCAACAGGTCCGTAAACTCAAACCTGCTCGGGAGCAGGTTTACTTCATGTAAACAAGATTAGATTGAGGCTTTATAAGCGGAGGAGATAGGGAAGTATGTCGCAGCCTTACGCGAGCAACCTCTTGCGGAAGGTGGGAGAATAATTCGCAGAGCTTTTCAAATTAATCGGGTATTGCGGGATAAAGTGTAATTGTTGAGAGATACTGTTTTTTTCCAGCCTTTTTCTTTGTGGCTGTTATAAATAGACAAACACATCATTAACAGTGGTTTTTAAAAGGGAGGAAAAATAAGTGGCTTTTTAAAATAAAAACAGTATGAACAGGCTACAATTTTGTAGAATATTCTTGTATTTCACTTTTACTTTAATTTGTCTGCTACTTTTTGCCAGCCCACTCTCCTGGCATCTGCAGACTTTCGCATTTTGCAACTCAAATTCTGCATAACCTTCCATTAAAAGCTCTTGTTCTGATTGGGAGAAAAAGTGGGCACGTTCTTTGGCCATGCTGAACAGCTTCTATAGGTGCAGGCACAGAGGGCTAAAAATGCCCTTCCTTGGCAAGTGGGTGGTTGCATCATGACACAGGAAGTATCTCAGCAAATCTTCGATGTATTCACACCAAACTTTTAGAATCATTAATTACATGTCAATTTCATAAAGGGTTGCAATATGATCTGTGATGTAAAAAGTTGTGAAATTTAGCACACACATTTAGCACAGTGTTGTCTTTGAAGTTGGGTCATATCTCAGCAAAACTTTGAGTTATCAACACCAAACTTGGTGTGTTGATTCAGCACCCTTCTCTGAGAATGTCTAAAAAATATGGTGTCATGTGACCACTGGGCTTGGCCGCAGGAAGCATAAATGTGTTTTAGCCAATAAGTCTTGATTTGTTTGCCTTTATAAAGTGATTTCTGTATCCCATGATATCTTGGGACATTCCCCTGTGACACATGATAACTTGTCACACTAGCCGATTTGATACGGCCGCCGTTTTGAATGGACAGAAACTTTCTTTTCTCTAATCCTACAAATGTTGTCCAATATTCAAGAAATCTGTCATACAAGACAGACAAAGCCTTACAAAAGTTATGGAACAGATTTTTGATTTTAACAACCATTTGCCCAGTACAGCCAATCAAATTTGGCCACAGAACCGCCAAACAGGAAGAGTTGTATCAGCAAATCTTTGATGTATTCACACCAAACTTGCAGTGCACACTTTGAACCTTCTTCTGAGGATGTCAGACATGTTTTCTTGGACGTTTGAGCTGCTTGGCCACTCTATTGCTCCTTTTAGCTATGTTCATTCATCTTTTTCTCCTCTGGGTGGCCATGGAGCATGGTGCCCCTAGAACCACATGGTAAAAAGTTGTGAAATTAAGCACACATTTAGGACAGTCGTTTCTTTATTTTCACCAGTGCCACCAACAGGTTTGGACATGTGTTTACACGCATACTTTTGAACCGTATGGTCTATGGATGGAGCAAGACAAATTCAACACACCCTATGGCGTCAATTTTCAGTTATATAGATTTTATGCCATTTTGATATTAGTGTAAACGTTTTTTCAATACTCCTCCTGCCATTTTTGTCTAATCTTCCCCAGATTTGGCAAGAGCAACCGTTACTGAAAGTATCTAAGCATTTTTTGTATTAAAAACAGTTTGTCCGATATAGTCAATCAACAAAGCAACCAAACAGAAAGTTGGGTCATACAGGGTTCCTACGCAGTATGGAAAAGTATGGAAAAGTATGGAATTTGATTTTAGTGTTTTCCAGGTCTGAAAAAGTATGGAAAATTGAAATGAGAGTATGGAAAAATATTTCTGTTTCCAGACGTTTGCCACTACATGGTATGATGATAAAATGCAGCTCAACTTTCAGACAGTCATTCAGAATTTTGCCTAAGAAATGTGCTGAAATGCCTGCGGAGGGAGCGGTGCAGAGTTTTGCAATTGTGACGTAGCGTACAGCAGCGAGATGAGCAAGTGTCAAAAGTTGTGCACTGAGCAGGGATCAGAGATTAACATTATGAGCAGCGTTGTTAATGCTGCCAGTTTTTTTTTTCATATGGGGTTGTTGCTTACATGTTAAACAATTAGTTATTAGGCCTGGGCCTACAAGTAGGCTAATCACTGTTCTGACATGACACTTAGCCAGATAGATCTAGTTCATGCGATTAGGGAAGGGTAGAGAAAACATCAGTGCAATGTAAAGTCCCTTTGACCACAAAGTTCCATACCGTTCAGAAAAATATTTCTGTTGGATTTGTTAAATTACATTCAATAAATATGCTCCATGCTCATCTGGTAATTTAAAAGGAAATTTAAGTGAGACGTTGTCATAAGTCTCAGAACTCAGCGATACCGTTTGACTACGCCACCTGTGTTAGATCAACATAGTCACGCGCATGATTCTGAGTAATATGGTGGTAGCAGAGGTAGCAGAGACTTCGTTGGTAGCTTGACAATTATGGGTAAATGCAACTTTTTAGATGTATGGCTATCGAAGCCAGAATACAATGGTTGGCTGGGAAAAGATCCCAAGTGGCAAAGGAAGGCGAAATGCAAGCTTTGTGTGAAATCATTTGACATCTCAAACATGGGGGAGGCAGCGATTTTAAGTCATATGCAGGGGCAGAAACACCAACGTTTAGTCACAGCATCGTCCAAGTCCACAGTTGCTTCTTTTTTCACTCAATCGAACGTGGGACCAACAACGACCGAAACGTCAAGCAATGGATTCGTTCAAACAACAAATGATGAAAGGTGAGAATTTGATCTTGTTATTCTATTCTACAAATGTGTATTGCTTGAAAATCTTGCAGCTAACTTGAGCTAATCATTGCTGGGCTAACATTCCCAGTGAAAGACTTAAATAAAATGAAAACTACCCATAAAGTCAGTAATCCTAGTGCATAACAAAAGCTTATGTGGTAGATGGTATATAATCATTGCAAGTGGGGATATGCTCTATCGACATTGCAGAAGCAACAATTGTGATCGATCGATCGATGGTCATGTGAGGCTAGTTTGGGCGACTAGCACGGATATGCCCATGCTGCCTTTCCTGGCTGATGATCTTTTCACTACAGTGAAGCGTCTTCTTCAGAGGTTCGTGACAGATGCCACTCTTGAGCGAGTGAAGAGCCCCATGAAGCTCTTCTCTGAAGACTTCAAAAATGCAGCAAATCATAAAGATGCCTCCCAAATCAACATTGGATTTGTTGCAGAGAAACAACTGAAAGACTTGAAGGTGAGGAAAAAAGTGTCAGAGAGAGAAGTCCTCTTGATCAGAAAAGACACCAAAGACTTCCTCGTTACAGCTGTGAACAAGCTACTTGAGAAATGTCCTCTAAGGTACACAATAGTGAGAAACCTGGGATGGCTCGATCCACAAAAGATAAAGGAGAAGCCAGACATGTGTGCAAAACAACTGAGGCAGTGCCTACAGGTAATATCCAGTGCTGGACACATTCGAGATAACCAATGTGACTCGATCCTTAACCAGTTCAAGGACTTTGTGATTTTCTGCAAAACAAATGATGATGCCATGCAGTGGCCCACTGGTGCATACTCCAGGTTGGATACATTCTTTCATGCACTTCTTTGCAAGGAGCAGACAATGAAAGATTTGTGGACTCTTGTTCAGAAAGTTCTTCTCCTCTCCCACGGTCAGGCCTCTGTAGAAAGAGGATTTTCCAATAAATAAGAACATTGTGGTCACAAATATGAGGGAAAGAACAGTAGTGGCTCAGCGGGTCATTGTAGACCACCTCCATCATGTGGGTGGGGTAGGTAACGTGACAATGACAAAGGAACTGCTACATTCTGCATCAAGTGCAAGGCAACGCTACCATGCATTCCTTGATGATGAAAAGAAGAAGAAGGAACTTGGACAACAAGCACTGAAAAGAAAGGCAGCACAGGATGAACTAGACCAACTGAAGACAAATAGAAAGAAGATCCAGGCAAACATAGAAGCACTTCTCAAGTCTGCAGATGAGCTGGCAATGGAAGCAGAAACCACTGATAACATGCCCACTCTGAGCAAATCTAATGCCCTCAGGAAAGCAGTGCAAGAAAAAGAGAAGGAATTAGAGAATTATGATAAAGAAATTGAAAAAAAGGGCAATGAAATAAAGAGCTAAGGGTTTAGTCTTTGACTCATGTTTGTTTGTAGGTGCATTTACTGTATGTGAATATATGTGTTTTCAGTGACGATATTAGCACTGGCATTTTTGCATTTACTGCCCAAACAACATTTTTCTTTGCCTTTGTGATTTTTGGTTTAAAACTTCAAGTTCTAAATGGAAATCTATTCTAAATAGTGCCATGTCAGTTAAGCACTTTTTTCTTTTTGTTTTAGTTTTATTTATTTGGTTCACTATCAGGCATTGATGTTGAAAACATGTTTTCTATGTTTCCAAGCAAAAATAAATGTCAACAAACCTTTCATGTGATTGTCAGAACTGTTTGTTTTACTCAATATTTTCCTGGTATGGGGAGTATTCTAAACAGGTGGTCAAGACCCAAGGCAGCACATATATACAAATATGCTATAATGGCTGTTTTAGAATTCTATAAGCTTCAATAAGCCTATGTGTTTGCACTTGCACTTAATATATACTTCTTATATATATCTTCACACATATGTGTTTCAGTCTGTCTTAAAGTAAACTTCTTTGTGAGAATATGCGTGTGTCAGAGTGAGGTCATGTATTTTGAGTCATGCATATAATTATGACAAAAAAATAGGGCACTTACACAAATTATAGGCCCAGCTAAATATGTTGTAGATTTTGGTGATATGCTACAATGCATAAGAGTATGTGTTTAATTAATTTAACCCCTTTGAGCAGAGCCTTTGCTCTCTGTATTGTCATACCAATGTTGTTGTGACATTGTTAAGTTGTTATAGCATAGTGAATGTGCCTGCCGGCAGGCACATCTGCGCGAAGGTGCTACATATATTAGTATTTGGTAGTGCGCTGATGTCTCCAAAATCTTCCAAAATGTGAGTATGAAAAAAGTCTGGAATTTTAAATTTGAAAATGTGTAGGAACCCTGGTCATATCTCAGCAAATATTTGGCCTACCACCAAACAGGAAGTGCCTCAGCAAATCTTTCATAAATCAAGACCAATCTTGACTCAGAACTGAAAATGTCCAAACAGTTTCATGTGATATCTGGGAGTAGCCACAGGTAATTTGGGTCAACATTTGTTGATTTATTTGGCTTTATTAAGTGATTCCTTGGTCTCTTGAAAGATCCTGTGTGACATATCCTAACGTGTGATACCAGCCGATTCATCGCGGCTGCCATTTTGAATTCACAAAAACTATTCTCCACTGCTTTTATTTGTCCAATCTTCACCAAATAGTGCATATATTATCTTCAGACCAAGCCTCAAACTTCATTACATGGTTTTGGGATTTTCAAACCGTTTGATTTGTACAGTCAAAATCTGCAGTAAAGCCTGGACCATAGTGTTAGGCTATATGCAACGTTTAGACATTCCACATACGAAATTTAAATGAATTAAGAAATGATTGTTATTCTCTCACCGTCATCTTTGCACTGGTAAGAAAGAACCAGATTGCTGTCACCACTCTTTGCTTGAAGTTCCAAAAACTTCTCCTTCACTTTGTTGAGGCTGAAATCTTCCCTAAAGAGAGTGTCACTGTGTACAGGTGAAAAAAGCTGTTACCATCAATTACTGCTAATGACATGTATCATGGAGAAATATGATTTCATCTAACCATTTTCACATACCCTCCAATAATCATCACATGATCCTTTATCATGAAGACCTTTACAGCCAGTTGAAGGCAGGACACTGCACCAAGTCGCTCCTGATGAGAGAAGAGCCACATTTGACAACCCTTACAGTATTTATAAATATGTTTATGAATGAATCCAACACGAAAACGCCTTTAAACCACAATAGGTCCTATACACTGGATGTGTTTGTGGTGCGCTCTGGCTGTGACTAAAGTTTGACTTGACCGGTCTTGTCTGAAGCGAGTTTCAATTGATGAGGTCCAGCCCACCAGATTAGGTTAGTCGAGAAACTCATGTGCCTCTCCGTGAATCGCCACCTTAACGTGGTGGAGGGGTTTGAGTGCTTGGATGATCCTAGGAGCTATGTTGTCGGGGGCTTTATGCCCCTGGTAGGGTCTCCCAAGGCAAACAGGTCCTAGGTGACTAGCCAGACTAAGAGCGGTTCAAAAAAACCCATATGATGACAAATAAAACGAAGTCAGTTACGTCGCCCGGATCGGCGAAACCGGGGCCCCACTCTGGAGCCAGGCCCAGAGTGGGAGCTCGCAGGCGAGCGCCTGGTGGCCGGGTCTTTTCCCATGGGACCCGGCCGGGCCCAGCCCGAAAAGGCGACGTGGGACCACCTTCCCGTAGGCCCACCACCCGCAGGAAGGACCGTAAGGGGCCGGTGCTGTGTGATTTGGGCGGTGGTCAGGGGCAGGCGCCCGGACGACCAGAGCCGCGCACACAGTCTCTAGCGCTGGGGACATGGAATGTCACCACGCTGGCGGGGAAGGAGCCCGAGCTTGTGCGGGAGGTCGAGCGTTACCGGCTAGATATAGTCGGCCTCGCCTCCACGCACAGCTTGGGCTCTGGAACCATTATCCTTGAGAGAGGCTGGACTCTTCATTTCTCTGGCGTTCCCCGTGGGGAGAGGCGGCGGGCTGGCGTGGGTTTGCTTATTGCCCCACAGCTCAGTCGCCACGTGTTGGAGTTTACTCCGGTGAACGAGAGGGTTGCGTCCCTGCGCCTAAAAGCCGGGGACAGGTCTCTCACTGTTGTGGCGGCCTACGGGCCGAACAGCAGTGCAGAGTACCCGGCCTTCTTGGAGTCTTTGGGAGGCGTACTGAACAGTGCGCCGACTGGGGACTCTGTTGTTCTACTGGGGGACTTCAACGCCCACGTGGGAAATGACAGTGACACCTGGAGAAGGGTGATTGGGATGAACGGCCCCCCTGATCGGAACCCGAGTGGTGTTCTGTTTTTGGACTTCTGTGCTAGTCACGGTATGTCCATAACTAACACCATGTTCAAGCACAAGAGTGTCCATCAGTGCACGTGGCACCAGGACACTCTAGGCCGAAGGTCGATGATCGACTTTGTTGTCGTGTCTTCTGACCTGCGGCCGTGTGTCTTGGACACTCGGGTGAAGAGAGGGGCGGAGCTGTCAACCGATCACCATCTGGTTGTGAGTCAGATCCGCTGGCGGGGGGGGAAGTTAGACAGACTTGGCAGGCCCAAACGTATCGTGAGGGTCTGCTGGGAACGTCTGGCAGACCCGTCTGTCAGAGGGATCTTCAACTCACACCTCCGGGAGAGCTTCTCACAGATCCCGGGGGAGGCTGGGGACATCGAGTCTGAATGGACCATGTTCTCGACCTCCATTGTCAATGCGGCAGTCCGGAGTTGCGGTCGCAAGGTCTCTGGTGCTGGTCGCGGCGGCAATCCCAGAACCCGGTGGTGGACACCGGAAGTAAGGGATGCCGTCAAACTGAAGAAGGAGTCCTATCGAGCCGTTCTGGCTTGTGGGACTCCCGAAACAGTTGACCGGTACCGGCAGGCCAAGCGTGCCGCGGCTCGGGTAGTCGCAGAGGCAAAAACTCGGGTCTGGGAGGAGTTCGGGGAGGCCATGGAGAAGGACTATAGGTCGGCCCCAAGGAAATTCTGGCAAACCGTTCGGCGCCTCAGGAGGGGGAAGCAGTGCTTCACCAACACTGTTTACGGTGCGGGTGGGGAGCTGTTGACGTCGACTGGGGATGTTGTCGGACGGTGGAAGGAATACTTTGAGGATCTCCTCAATCCTGCCGTCACGTCTTCCGAGGAGGAAGCAGAGACTGGGGACTTCGGGGCGGACCCGCCTATCACCCGGGCTGAAGTCACTGAGGTAGTCGATGGGCTCCTTGGTGGCAGGGCTCCGGGGGTGGACGAGATCCGTCCTGAGTACCTGAAGTCTCTGGATGTTGTGGGACTGTCCTGGTTGACACGCCTCTGCAGCATCGCGTGGCGGTCTGGAACAGTGCCTATGGATTGGCAGACCGGGGTGGTGGTTCCCCTATTTAAGAAAGGGGACCGGAGGATGTGTTCCAATTACAGAGGAATCACACTCCTCAGCCTCCCCGGTAAGGTCTACGCCAGGGTACTGGAGAGGAGAATCCGGCCAATAGTCGAACCTCGGATCCAGGAGGAGCAGTGTGGTTTTCGTCCTGGCCGCGGAACACTGGACCAGCTCTACACCCTCTACCAGGTGCTCGAGGGTTCATGGGAGTTTGCCCAACCAGTCTACATGTGTTTTGTGGATCTGGAGAAGGCATTCGACTGTGTCCCTCGTGGTGTCCTGTGGGGGGTACTTCGGGAGTACGGGGTCCGGGGCCCTTTGTTAGGGGCCGTCCGTTCCCTGTACAACCGAAGTAGGAGCTGTGTTCGCATTGCCGGTAATAGGTCAGACCGGCGCCGGCGCGAGTTGGCAGCCGATCACAACAGCTCCGTGACTTATTTTCCTTCTTTCACTGTAGTTATTTAAGACTACAGTTATTTCTGTATATATTTTGTACATATGTTTATTAAGGCGTGTACGATAGAACCCGCCACTTTTCCGGACTTTTTCACGGCCTCATCTGCGACTTTATTTACTTTTTGTGTCGCAATGTGTGTCGGCTCCACGCTGCCTCTTGTCCTTATCGCCTACAGCAGAGATCAGCTGCTGCAGCTGAACAAAGGCGTGCCCGCCCCTCCCGGAGATGTACATCATATTCCGGCAGAAATACGAAGACGGACTCGCCGAGGCAATCGAGCCGGTCGGAAGGTACAAGAGAAAAAGGCATGCTCAAAGCGTTCAGCTCTCCCCTCCATCATAATGGGGAACGTGAGATCGCTCCCTAACAAGAGTGACGAGCTGGCAGCGTTGATCAAACACCAGCGGGAGTATAGAAAGTGTGGAATTATAGTTTTCTCGGAGACGTGGTTAACCCCTCAAATCCCAGACTCTGCAGTCGCACTGGATTACTTTCACCTGCTGAGGGCGGACAGAACGGAGGACAGTGGTAAGAGGAGAGGAGGAGGCCTGGCTGTGTTTGTTAATGAGAGATGGTGCAAGCCAGGACACTGTACAGTGAAAGTGGAGATGTGTAGCAAGGACATCGAACTGCTAGCGGTTAGCATGAGACCCTTCTACTTGCCGAGGGAGTTTACACAGGTTATAGTGATAGCTGTGTATGTTCCCCCCTCTGCTAAGGCGGACGCTGCCTGTGACACACTGCTCTCAGTTACCAGCAGACTACAGACACAGCACCCACAGGCCCTCTTCCTCATCTCTGGAGACTTCAACCATGCTCCACCCTCGTCTGTGTTACCAACTTTTACACAGTACGTCACCTGCACTACCAGGAACAATAAGACTCTGGACTTGTTTTATGCCAACACCAAGGAGGCTTTTTCTGCATCCCCCCTGCCCCCCCTTGGCAGAGCTGACCACAACATTGTCCACCTACAGCCTGTGTACACACCCTTGGTGCACAGACAGCCTGTGGAGCGGCGCGTGGTGAAGAGGTGGACTACTGAGAGCGAGGAGGCTCTGAGGGACTGCTTCGACACCACGGCGTGGTCTGAACTCTGCGATCCACATGGGGAGGACATCAATGCCATTACTGACACTATCACAGGCTACATCAACTTCTGTTTTGAGAACACCGTGCCCTCCAAGAAGGTACGGTGCTTTGCCAACAACAAGCCATGGATTACCCCTGACATCAAGGTTCTCCTGAAGGAGAAGAAGAGAGCTTTCAAGTCAGGGGACAGAGAGGAGCTCAGGACTGTGCAGAAGGAACTGAGGAGGATGATCAAACAGGGCAAGGCCAAATACAGGAGAAAGATGGAGGTTCAGCTTCAACAGAACAACTCGAGGGAAGTTTGGCGAGGCCTGAAGACCATTTCTGGGTTCAACACACCCCTCCCCCAGGCTGAGAAGGATCTACAATGGGCGAACGACTTGAACCTGTATTACAATAGGTTTAACGACCCACCCATTGCCCCCCCCCAGCTGCTGCCTCTAGCCCTGTCTCCTGGTCAATGCCCCCCTCCCCCATCAGCCCTGCCTGCACCTGGCCACACCCTACATTCCATGCATTCCACTAACCCATCACAACCCCATGGACCCCCCGTCACCCTCCCCCCGTGCTCCCCCCTAGTTTTCTCATCCGGCCAAGTTAGGAGAGAGCTGAGAAAGATCAATGCGCGAAAAGCAGCTGGTCCAGATGGAATTAGTCCCAGACTCCTGAAATCCTGCGCGGACGAACTGTGCGGGATCATGGGGCAGGTCTTCAACCTCAGCCTTAAGCTGAGCAGGGTACCACTGCTCTGGAAGACCTCCTGCCTGGTACCAGTGCCTAAGACACCGCGGGCTAAGGACCTCAGCAGCTTCAGGCCAGTGGCTCTCACATCACACATGATGAAGACACTGGAGAGGCTGATTCTGGGCCACCTCCGCTCTGAGGTGAGCTCAGACATGGACCCGCTGCAGTTCGCTTACCGACCTGGAATCGGGGTGGACGACGCATTGATCTTCCTGCTTCATCGTGCTCTCACCCACCTCGAGAGTCCTGGCAGTGCTGTGAGGATTACCTTCTTCGACTTCTCCAGCGCGTTCAACACCATTCAGCCAGTGCTCCTGAGGGATAAGCTGGTGCGGGCTGGTGTGGATGTACCCCTGGCCGACTGGACCCTGGACTACCTCACAAATAGACCCCAGTTTGTGAGAACCAGGGATGGTGTGTCTGATCTCCTGACCTGCAGTGTGGGGGCCCCACAGGGGACGGTGCTTGCGCCCTTCCTCTTCACCCTCTACACTGCAGACTTCAGACACAACTCGGAGGGCTGCGTCCTGCTCAAGTTTTCCGACGACTCCGCCATCGTCGGACTGATCAGTGACGATGATGACACGGAGTACAAGCAATTGACGCAGGACTTTGTAGACTGGTGTCAACCGAACCACCTCCTCATCAACGCGGGCAAGACCAAGGAGATGGTGGTGGATTTCCGCAGACACCGACCTCCCCCTCCACCGGTGAACATCCAGGGAATGGACATTGAGAGAGTAGAGTCCTATAAGTACCTGGGTGTTCACCTGAACCACAAACTGGACTGGACTCACCACACTGACGCACTGTACAAGAAAGGTCAGAGCCGGCTGTACTTCCTGAGGAGGCTGAGGTCTTTCGGAGTGCAGGGGGCACCCCTAAAGTCTTTCTATGACTCAGTGGTGGCCTCTGCCATCATGTACGGTGTGGTCTGCTGGAGCAGCGGCATCACTGAGAGGGAAAGAAAGAAGCTGGACAAGGTCATCAAGAAGTCCAGCTCAGTCCTGGGCTGCCCTCTAGACTCAGTGCAGGAGGTGGGTGACAGACGTGTCCTGGCAAAGCTGACAACCATGCTGGACCACGAGTCACACCCCCTGCAGGACTCACTGTCCGCTCTGGAGAGCAGCTTCAGCAACAGGCTGATTCACCCTCGGTGTGTGAAGGAGAGATTCCGCAGGTCCTTCCTTCCTGCTGCTGTCAGACTGTTTAACAATAATCACTAAATACTGCTGTCCATAGCCACTATCATGTGCTACACCTTTACCATTATTATAACTATTACCTTCACTACCTCACCACCATGCAGTATTACTGTTATTACTCTTTTATTGTATCTATATCTGTATTATATATTTTTTGGCTTTTATTACTTACCTCAATCATGTGCAATACTCATGTTATATTGATACTCTGTACTAAGTGCAATATTTCTACTTAACTTGCTTACTTTTTGCAATACTGTAATGCTGTAAATCTCCATTCTCCAAAACTGTCTATATGTCTATATGTCTACCTAACTTATTTTTTTATCATACTCTTGCAAAATACTGTAATTCTGTATCTCAACTGCAATAACTGCCTGCATGTCGACTTGTCGACTTAACTTACTATTTTGTACACTGGACTACTTAACCAGACTACTTAATTACTTAATTACTTAATTACTTATTTTCTTATTTTTTTTAAGATATCTGACCTTATCGTGCCCGCCTATTGCTATTGCCATTGTTATTGCTATTGTTATGTTATTGTCATTATGTATATTACCCTGCAACTCTGTGTGCTGTACTTTACCCTGCTGCTGTTGTGAACTGCAATTTCCACCTCCTGGAGGACAAATAAAGGTTCATCTAATCTAATGCTGGACTCCGCCAGGGTTGCCCTTTGTCACCGGTTCTGTTCATTGTTTATATGGACAGAATTTCTAGGCGCGCCCAGGGGGCGGAGGGTTTCCGGTTCGGGGAGCACAGGATCTCATCTCTGCTGTTTGCGGATGATGTTGTCCTGTTTGCTTCCTCGAGCCGGGGCCTCCAGCATGCTCTGGAGCAGTTTGATGCCGAGTGTGAAGTGGCTGGGATGAGGATCAGCACCTCCAAATCCGAGGCCATGGTACTCGACCGGAAAAAGGTGGCTTGCCCCCTCTGGGTGGGTGGGGAGCCTTTGCCTCAAGTGGAGGAGTTCAAGTATCTCGGGGTCTTGTTCACGAGTGACGGAAGGACGGAACGTGAGATTGACAGGCGGATCGGTGCAGCGTCTGCA
Source organism: Protosalanx chinensis (assembly GCA_030340685.1). Taxonomy (NCBI): domain Eukaryota; kingdom Metazoa; phylum Chordata; class Actinopteri; order Osmeriformes; family Salangidae; genus Protosalanx; species Protosalanx chinensis. Next base: position 12,410,510 of record CM059319.1, read on the forward strand.
GTGATGCAGTCTCTGTACCGGACTGTCGTGGTGAAGAAGGAGCTGAGCCGCAAGGCAAAGCTCTCGATTTACCGGTCAATCTACATTCCTACTCTCACCTATGGTCATGAGCTTTGGGTCATGACCGAAAGGACAAGATCGCGGATACAAGCGGTCGAAATGAGTTTCCTCCGCAGGGTGGCTGGGCGCTCCCTTAGAGATAGGGTGAGGAGCTCGGTCACACGGGAGGAGCTCGGAGTAGAACCGCTACTCCTCCACGTCGAGAGGAGCCAGTTGAGGTGGCTCGGGCATCTGTTTAGGATGCCTCCTGGACGCCTCCCCCGGGAGGTGTTCCAGGCATGTCCCACCGGGAGGCGGCCCCGGGGAAGACCTAGGACACGCTGGAGGGACTATGTCTCTCGGCTGGCCTGGGAACGCCTCGGGATCCCCCCGGAAGAGCTGGAGGAGGTGTGTGCGGTGAGGGAAGTCTGGGCTTCCCTGCTCAGACTGCTGCCCCCGCGACCCGGCCCCGGATAAGCGGAAGATAATGGATGGATGGATGGAGAAACTCATGTGATTGATTTGATAATAAATGATGATTTATTGATAACCATGGCATTGCAATATGTTTGACTTTGGCAGAGTAGAATGTCTAAAGGGGAGCGCTCCCTACCGCCTCGAAGCGATACATATGTGCATACGTATATGACAAGAGGCAAGGAGCAATAGGATATATACTGTATAATCCCCCTGATAGACAGACATACATACATATAGACAGACAGACAACAGGGGGAGAAAGGGGATGGTGGTGGGCGGCAGCAACACTGATCATTAGACAGTCAGGGTGAGTGTTTGAATATCCGCGCAGCCTTTGAAGGCCGTCTTCCCGGACAAGGCCCAATGGGCTTGCACTAGCTGAGTCAGGTGGTGTTCATGAGTGATGACGTTTAATGCTAGTGCATGTGAGGGAATGAGTGATGACGTGTACTGAGGTGTGTGAATGAATGTTGATGTATACTGAGGTGTGTGAATGAATGATGTGTATATTGAGGTGTGTAAATTAATTATGATGTATACTAAGCGTGTGAATGAGTGATGACGTGGCAGCCCAAATGTCCTTCCTGAACTGGCTCCGCCCATTTGTCTTCACTGAACTTCAGAAGACAAACTGTGAGGCAGCTGTATTTGTGAGATACAAATGTGTATGGGCTCAAATGCTAGGATTTTTTTTATCATTGTCTATAATACTGTATATAATTATTTGACTTCTTGCCTCCTTCCACCAATGTAGCGTAGTGAAGCTGCACGGTGGATCACGGCTAGCACTTTTTTTGCAATGCACCGCAGCACATCTAGTGTGAACTGCACCATTAGCCCCAGCTGACTGAGCCTGACGCCTTGCAGCCATAACACACTGCAGACACATCTGGTGTGAATAAGGCGTAAAGATAACGATGATCTGAGATTAATTTAAACCTTTTACTGCATTGAAAGAAGTGCATAAGAAAAGGGGTTATAAAGAGAATTTAACCTCATTGCTTCTTGTTCCATCACTGAGGATTTTAACGTTGGGAAAATCTTTGGCCCAATCCATAAATTGCTCTTGGTGCAGGGCATTTGTCTGTTAAGGGGAATAAGAAAATGCATCAAATTTACAATGGAATGTTAAAACATCACGGTTTGGTTGGTAACCCCAAATATCCATTATGGACATACTGTAGGGCTGTCAAAACTGCTCAAAAATGACGTTCGAATATTCGAATATTCCCCACACATGTATTCGAATATATTCGAGTTTCCCGGTTGCGCATTAGGCACGTCAATAACAGGACAAATTAATACAACGAGACATAACTACTTGTATGGGTAATATTTAAGTTAATTTAACAACATATTACCTACACAAAAATAAGTAGATGAACTAATGGCCAAGACCGCAGACCTTGGCCTCTCGCTCGCACACACTAACTTTTTCTTCCTCTCTCTCCCGTACTGTCGAGCTCTGCGCATAGCGGTGTAAATGAACGACAACAATAAACAAATGCTGATTGTTGATAAAAAATTTTGTGCAAGAAATTGAAGGTCGCGATTCTTGTCCCAAATACAAACCGTCTTGCCTGCTGCCGCTGTTTTTTTTTTTTTTTTTTTTAACATTCGAATATACATTTTCATATTCGAAATTCGTTTTTTAAACACTATTCGAATATATATTTGAATATAGAATAATCGTTGACAGCCCTTACATACTGCGATGTAAAAAACTACATGGAATGAATGTTTGATGTCAATTTAAGCCAAATGTAGGATGCTAATGCACAGGAAAGTTCAGATAAATGTATGGAAGTTGCAAAATGTACATAGGAAGTCAGAAGGAAAGGGCTTTATATTTTTGTGGTTAATATCTGTGGTAGTAAATATCTGTAAGACCTGACTCCATCTTGGAATGAGAACCTACACTGTGAACCTGAATAACAACGTTGTTGATTTTTTTTGCCAACCATAGGTATGGGCAACATCATCCTTCAGGTTCCTTCTGGGTTTAACTGACAGAACACTTGTAGTGGGATGTCATTGTTTATTTAGGTGGAGGTGGATGTTGCGGTCTTATCAACATTGAACTTCTAGTTTATATGGTCTTGCCTACTCAGTCTCATACTTCTGTGTAACTATGACAAAGGTTTACACTTCTATTTCACCTGCTATACTATATACGCCAAATCGCAGTTTGGCATTCAGGTTTCAATCAACAGAAATTTGTTTAAATCCAATGCAGAACGTCATCAGCTCTTTACCGATTATATGTTATCAACACTCAGATTTTATCAATCTTGGATAACGAAAGCTTTCAAATGTATAGTTATTATACTTTTGGGCAGGGGGGGGGGAGAATTTCACCTCAAAATAACGTAATGTTCTTTATAATAATAATAATATTCTTTGATAATAGACATTTGCTGTGTTGCTGTTGACAAGAAGGGGGGATGATTTTACTCCTCCAACAGGGCAATACATCATTTGGGGCTGATACCTCCTGGAGCTTTACGATTACTTGACTTGGAAATGTGAAGTTTGGACACAATGTGGATTCAGCTTACTGTTGTCAAAACCACCTCAACAGACACTTTAACAAAGCTAACATGTAATTACTATGAGTGATTTAGATATTGACTCATGGCTGGCCACTTCAGAACTCTACAGCACTTTGTTGCCATCCATTTCTGGGTGCTTTTTGAAATATGTTTTGGGTCATTTTCCTGCTAAAAGACCTATCATGGATGCAAAGCCAGCTTTCTGACAGTGGGTCCTATATTGCGACCCAAAATCCATTGGTAATCTTAAATTTACATTTATTCATTTAGCAGACGCTTTTATCCAAAGCGACTTCCGAGAGAGCTTTATGAAAGAACATCAGTCACTGATCATGACGTGATAGTCCCCAGTCAGACTATTAAACATACAATGTGTAAAACCAAATCTTCAAATTTCATGATGCCTTGCACACAGTCAAGGCACCCAGTGCCAGAGGGGGGAAACCAACCCCAAAACATCTTTGAACCTCCACCATATTTGACGGTAGGTACCGTGTTCTTTTCTCTGTAAGCCTCATTCCTCCACCACCTGACTCCCTCCCACCATCCAAAGACATGTGGTAGGTTAATTGGACATTCTGAAAATTGCACCAAGTGACTGAATTTGAGTGAATGTGGTTGCCTCTGTTGTCTGTAACTCACTGTGTGATGGTCCTGCGACTAGCTGGCCCCCCTCCGGGGTGTACCCTGCGGGGTGTACCCTGCCCCCGCTGTTTATTAAGGCGTGTACGATAAAACCCGCCACTTTTCCGGACTTTTCACGGCCTCATCTGCGACTTTATTTACTTTTTGTGTCGCGATGTGTGTCGGATCCACGCTGCCTCTTGTCCGTATCGCCTACAGCAGAGATCAGCTGTTGCAGCTGAACAAAGGCGTGCCTGCCCCTCCCGGAGATGTACATCATATTCCGGCCGAAATACGAAGACGGACTCGCCGAGTTGGAAGGTACAAGAGAGAAAGGCATGCTCAAAGCGTTCAGCTCTCCCCTCCATCATCATGGGGAACGTGAGATCGCTCCCTAACAAGAGTGACGAGCTGGCAGCGTTGATCAAACACCAGCGGGAGTATAGAAAGTGTGGAATTATAGTTTTCTCTGAGACATGGTTAACCCCTCAAATCCCAGACACTGCAGTCGCACTGGATTACTTTCACCTGCTGAGGGCGGACAGAACGGAGGACAGTGGTAAGAGGAGAGGAGGAGGCCTGGCTGTGTTTGTTAATGAGAGATGGTGCAAGCCAGGACACTGTACAGTGAAAGTGGAGATGTGTAGCAAGGACATCGAACTGCTAGCGGTTAGCATGAGGCCCTTCTACTTGCCGAGGGAGTTTAGATTAGATTAGATTAGATAAAATGAACCTTTATTTGTCCTCCAGGAGGTGGAAATTGCCGTTCACAACAGCAGCAGGGTAAAGTACAGCACACAGCGTTGCAGGGTAATATACAGTACATAATGACAATAACATAACAATAGCAATAACAATGGCAATAGCAATAGGCGGGCACTTGCCATTGTTATTGCTATTGTTATGTTATAGAGGTGGACTACTGAGAGCGAGGAGGCTCTGAGGGACTGCTTTGACACCACGGTGTGGTCTGAACTCTGCGATCCACATGGGGAGGACATCAATGCCATTACTGACACTATCACATGCTACATCAACTTCTGTTTTGAGAACAACGTGCCCTCCAAGAAGGTACGGTGCTTTGCTAACAACAAGCCATGGATTACCCCTGACATCAAGGTTCTTCTGAAGGAGAAGAAGAGAGCTTTCAAGTCAGGGGACAGAGAGGAGCTCAGGACTGTGCAGAAGGAACTGAGGAGAATGATCAAACAGGGCAAGGCAAAATACAGGAGAAAGATAGAGGTTCAGCTTCAACAGAACAACTCGAGGGAAGTTTGGCGTGGCCTGAAGACCATTTCTGGGTTCAACACACCCCTCCCCCAGGCTGAGAAGGATCTACAGTGGGCGAACGACTTGAACTTGTATTACAATAGGTTCAATGACTCACCCATTGCCCCCCCCCCCCCCAGCTGCTAGCCCCGTCTCCTGGTCAATGCCCTCCTCCCCCATCAGTCCTGCCTGCACCTGGCCACACCCTACATTCCATGCATTCCACTAACCAATCACAACCCCATGGACTTTCCGTCACCCACCCCCCGTGCTCCCCCCTAGTTTTCTCACCCGGCCAAGTTAGGAGAGAGCTGAGAAAGATCAATGCGCGAAAAGCCTCAAGCTGAGCAGGGTACCACTGCTCTGGAAGACCTCCTGCCTGGTACCAGTGCCTAAGACACAGCGGGCTAAGGACCTCTGCAGCTTCAGGCCAGTGGCTCTCACATCACACATGATGAAGACACTGGAGAGGCTGATTCTGGGCCACCTCCGCTCTGAGGTGAGCTCAGAGATGGACCCGGTGCAGTTCGCTTACCGACCTGGAATCGGGGTGGACGAAGCATTGATCTTCCTGCTTTATCGTGCTCTCACCCATCTCGAGAGGCCTGGCAGTGCTGTGAGGATTACCTTCTTCGACTTCTCCAGCGCGTTCAACACCATTCAGCCAGTGCTTCTGAGGGATAAGCTGGTGCGGGCTGGTGTGGATGTACCCCTGGCCGACTGGACCCTGGACTACCTCACAAATAGACCCCAGTTTGTGAGAACCAGGGATGGTGTGTCTGATCTCCTGACCTGCAGTGTGGGGGCCCCACAGGGGACGGTGCTTGCGCCCTTCCTCTTCACCCTCTACACTGCAGACTTCAGACACAACTTGGAGGGCTGCGTCCTGCTCAAGTTTTCCGATGACTCCGCCATCGTCGGACTGATCAGTGACGATGATGACACGGAGTACAAGCAACTGACGCCGGACTTCGTAGACTGGTGTCAGCCGAACCACCTCCTCATCAACACGGGCAAGACCAAGGAGATGGTGGTGGATTTCCGCAGACACCGACCTCCCCCCCCACCGGTGAACATCCAGGGAATGGACATTGAGAGAGTGGAGTACTATAAGTACCTGGGTGTTCACCTGAACCACAAACTGGACTGGACTCACCACACTGACGCACTGTACAAGAAAGGTCAGAGCCGGCTGTACTTCCTGAGGAGGCTGAGGTCTTTCGGAGTGCAGGGGGCACCCCTAAAGTCTTTCTACGACTCAGTGGTGGCCTCTGTACAGTGTGGTCTGCTGGAGCAGCGGCATCACTGAGAGGGAAAGGAAGAAGCTGGACAAGGTCATCAAGAAGTCCAGCTCAGTCCTGGGCTGCCCTCTGGACTGTGTGCAGGAGGTGGGTGACAGACGAGTCCTGGCAAAGCTGACAACTACTACAGCTACCAGACTACTTAATTACTTAATTACTTAATTACTTATTTTCTTATTTTTTTTTAAGATATCTGACCTTATCGTGCCCGCCTATTGCTATTGCCATTGTTATTGCTATTGTTATGTTATTGTCATTATGTATATTACCCTGCAACTCTGTGTGCTGTACTTTACCCTGCTGCTGTTGTGAACTGCAATTTCCACCTCCTGGAGGACAAATAAAGGTTCATCTAATCTAATCTAACCATGCTGGACCACGAGTCACACCCCCTGCAGGACACACTGTCCGCTCTGGAGAGCAGCTTCAGCAATAGGCTGATTCGCCCTCGGTGTGTGAAGGAGAGATTCCGCAGGTCCTTCCTTCCTGCAGCTGTCAGACTGTTTAACAATAATCACTAAATACTGCTGTCCATAGCCACTATCATGTGCTACACCTTTACCATTATTATAACTATTACCTTCACTACCTCACCACCATGCAGTATTACTGTTTATTACTCTTTTATTGTATCTTTATCTGTATTATATTTTTTTGCTTTTATTACTTACCTCACTCAAGTGCAATACTCATGTTATATTCATATTCTGTACTAAGTGCAATATTTCTACTTAACTTGCTTACTTTTTGCAATACTGTAATGCTGTAAATCTCCATTCTCCAAAACTGTCTATATGTCTACCTAACTTATTTTTGTATCATACTCTTTGCAAAATACTGTAATTCTGTAACTCCTCAAGTGCAATAACTGGCTGAATGTTGACTTAACTTACTTATTTTTTACACTGGACTACTTAACCAGACTACTTAATTACTTATTTTCTTCAAAGTTCTCTCACTTTGAAAACAAGGAGAGGTATAACATTTTCATCTTAGGTGCATTTCCACTGTGAGAAACAGAATCCCCTCCCAAAAATCCAGAAATCACATTGCACAATTTTGTTAACAATTAATTTGTATATTACTGTGTCAAATAAGTATTTGATCACTTGCTTATCATATAGATGTCTGAGCCCAAAGACCTGGGACCTCATGTACAAAGGTTGCGTACGCACAAAAACGTGGCGTACGTCCTTTCCCACGCTCACGTTCAGATGTATCAAACGTGAAATGACCGTGGAAATGTGCGGTGCCCCACGCCAGCTTCATAGCTGTCGTACGCACGTTTCTACAGCTATTGTTCCTTTGGCGTCACTTAGAGGTGATGCTGGGAAACTGTTAATAATGTGAAAACAGTCAAGTGATGTGCCTATCAGAGACACCGTTGTGAACAATTTACACACCCAGGCGTTTGTAATCATATAGGTGAATATAAAAGCATGCGCAAGAAAATGGTATTAACAATGGTAGCGTTCGTGTTGTTTGAGGACCTTGCAAATGGTGCAATCCGACGTGAGCGAGTTTTTAGGGAACGCGAGGATTTACTTGCAAACAATAACGGGCTCATAAACCGATTTAGGTTACCAAGGCCAGTGTTACTGGAGTACGCAATTAGCAACGATAGCCGGTTTCCCTAAGGTTATCGGATATATTGACTGCACACACATTGCTATAAAAGCGCCATCACAGGATGAATTTGTTTATGTTAATAGAAAACATTTTAATTCCATTAATGTTCAAATCATGTGATGCGCAAATGCCTTCCGGGCGATAAACGGGACTGCCCCGACCTATATCAACTCTCTCCTCCAGCCCTATATCCCCACCCGCCACCTACGGTCATCTGCTGACAACCGTCTAGTGGTACCCCCCCCTCAAGAGCGCCAGAGCGCAACAAACTCTTCCACTGCCTGGCTCCCCAATGGTGGAATCAACTCCCGACCTCCATCAGAAGCACGGACTGCCTTCTAACCTTCAAAAGAAGGCTTAAAACTAATCTATTTAGAGAATTTAATGGCACTTACCAATAGTATGTCATTTCACCTGATCTAATGTATTGTGTGTTGTATCTCTTGCTTTAAATTCATAATCGTTGTGTTATGCATTTATAGTTCTTCCTTTGGCACTTATTGGTTCTCATGATGTATGATTCACGATCTAAAAATCCGACTGTGTTCGGGGTCTATCACGTACAAAAATGTGGCGTACGTCCTTTCCCATGCTCACGTTCAGATGTATCAAATGTGAAATGACCGTGGAAATGTGCGGTGCCCCACGCCAGCTTCATAGCTGTCGTACGCACGTTTCTACGGCTATTGTTCCTTTGGCGTCACTTAGAGGTGAGAAGCATGCGCAATGTGATGAAGAAAATGGTATTAACAATGGCAGGGTTCGCATTGTTTGAGGACCTTGCAAATTGTGCAATCCGACGTGAGCAAGTTTTTAGGGAACGCGAGGATTTACTTGCAAACAATAACTGGCTCGTAAGCCGATTTCGGTTACCACGGCCAGTGTTACTGGAGTACGCAATTAGCAGCGATAGCCGGTTTCCCTAAGGTTATCGGAGATACTGACTGCACACATATTGCTATAAAAGCCAATGGTGGAATCAACTCCCCACCTCCATCAGAAGCACAGACTGCCTTCTCACCTTCAAGAGAAGGCTTAAAACTCACCTATTTAAAGAATTTAATGGCATTTAGGAATAGTATGGCACTTCATATAATCTAATGTGCTTTAGAACAATCTGTTGGTCCCCATATGGTGTCTTGCCAGTGTTGTTTGTTGTATCTCTTGCTTTATGTTCACAATCGTTGTGTTATGCATTTATAGTTCTTCCCTTGGCACTTATTGGTTCTCATGATGTATGATTCACGAACTAAAACACCGACTGTGTTCGGGGTCTATCACGTTGCTATGCTCAATGACTGAAGCTCTTTGTAAAAGCTCTCTCTTGTAAGTCGCTTTGGATAAAAGCGTCTGCTAAATGAATAAATGTAAAATCGCCATCACAGGATGAATTTATTTATTTTAATAGAAAACATTTTAATTCCATTAATGTTCAAATCATATGAGATGCGCAAATGCAATTAACTAAAATCGTGACAAGGTGGCCTGGCTCAACGCATGACTCATTCATTCTGACTAACAGCATGGTTGGGAACAGGCTGGAGGCTGGCGCGATGGGTGGCTATGGGTGCGTAAATAGTTTATTCGTTTAATTGTCTGTGACGTAAACCAGCGAAATGCACATTTGGGCAGGTGCACATTCAAATGTTTATTTTATTGAAATTAGAGCTGCAAAGCTTTCTATCAAGCCCCTGATTTACTCATTTCTTCCCTCTACTCGTTTTGGTTTATCTGATCGGACCAAGAGGGAAATTAGATAAACCTTTATTTGTCCTCCAGGGGGTGGAAATTGCAGGTCCAGGGCCTATTTACATTGATTTGGATATTTAAATGTAGGCGTGGACAGGGAGGAGTTCGGCACCTCTGCATGTGCGCTCAATTCCACGTTGATTGCGATGTACAAAAGAAACGTGCTTGGATCCATGCCTACGCACACTTTGATACATCTGAATTTATTTGTGCATACGCCAAGTTTCAGTAGGAAATCCACGCAAGTCTTTGTACATGAGGCCCCTGCTGTTCTGCTTTTAAATAGTCCAACTCCACTCTGCTCATTATTCTAAATTAGTAGCACTTGTTTGAGGTCGTTAGCTTTAATAAAGACACCTGTGCACCCCACAATCTGTAAAAAGTCTTCCTTCTAACATTGGCAAAACCAAAGAGCTGTCAAAAGACACAAGTGACAAAATTGTAGACCTTCACAAAGCTGGAAAGGGCTAAGGGCCATTTGCGAAGAAAAGAACAACTCGTTGGAGCAATTTTCAGAAAATGGAAGAGGCTAATGATGACTGTAAATGTAACTTGGACTGGGACTCCATGCAAGATCTCACCTTGTGGGGTATCAAAAATGCTAAGGAAGGTGAAGAATCAGCGCAGGACTACATGGGAGGAGCTGGTCAATCACCTGAAGAAAGCTGGGTCCACCATTTCCAAGGCTACTCTCAGTAAAACACTAAAACGTCTTGGTTTAAAATGATGACGGAAGTTTCCCCTGCTGAAGTCAGCCATTGTCGCGGCCCGTCTGAAGTTTGCCAATGACCATCTGGATGATCCAGAGGAGTCATGGGACAAAGTCATGTTGTCAGATGAGAATAAAATAGAACCTTTTGGTATTAACTCCATTCGTCATGTTTGGAGGAGGAAGGAGGAGTATCATCCCAAGAACACCATACCTACAGTAAAGCATGAGGGTGGAAACATCATGCTCTGGGGGTGTTTTTATGCACATGGTACATGACAACTGCACTGTATTAAGGAGAGGATGAACAGGGCCCTGTATAATGCCCTGCCTATATCTGCCTTACCGACATATTGTCCTGAATGACCAGACACCACCTCCAGCTGAACCTCGCCAAAACAGAACTGACGCAGAATTGCCACATTCTCTCGGTCATGGGGATTTACCCTCTAGAACATCCAGAATATCAGAAGATACCTGTCTGAACATTCCACCCAGCTACTAGTCCAAGCTCTTGTCCTCTTGAAGTTGGACTACTGCAATTCACTACTAGCCGGGCTTCCAGCAAGCGCAATCTGCCCTTCAGAGGATCCAAAATGCAGCAGCCCGCCTGGTTTTCAACATCCTCATCGCCCTCCACTGGTTTCCCATCATGGCCTGTATCAAAGACCCTGGTACTGACCTTCCGAGCAGTTAACAGGACTGCACCGCATTATATCAAATCTATCCTCCGGCCTTACACCCCGGCTCGCCCCCTACGGTCCTCCTCTGAGAGACCAAAATGGCGGCGCGTGCACAACGCGAGGCTCAGTGTCCCACTAGAATCTGCAAAATAGCGATAATCTTCCTGCTATCTCGGGTCTGTTCATTTAGAACAACTTGTGCCGGAGATCTCCAGACCAGCGGAATCTTCGCAACATGTCCTGCCGAGCGGAAGTCGGCGCAGGCGGCGTCAGGACCGTAAACAAAGATGGGGGAAGCACGGAGGAAGGAGAGCTAGGCTAAACTCAACACCACACCGGCTCTCCATACCCAGCATTTTCCTCGCTAATGTGCGGTCCTTGGTGAACAAAATGGATGATATACAACTTCGCATTACCAACAGTAAGAGACTTCTGGGGGGTATTGCACAAAACTAAGATAAGGGATTAAGCCGGGCTATGTTGGTTATCCTGGCTGAATTTAGCCTCAAGTCGGTTTCACGAAAGCTGATAAAACTTAGCCTGGCCAAGTTACCATGGTGATTTATTCTCCACAGCTAGCCTGCTCTGGACCAGGCTAACAGCCAGGCTAAGATTAATCCTAGTGATTCACCTGCATTTCCACAGTCAATCCTGTGAGGAATTCACGTGTTTTACAGCATGTCCATGATCTTTTTAAATATGTTGCATCATTTTAATTATAATGCATTAAACATTTACACATATTTAGTATATTGTCATTTCTCATTTCGTTTAAATCTACAACAGTCTTTTAATATTGATTTAAGTGGTATTATTATTACTCTGGCCAAGTGTTATATTGATACGCTGATGAAACTGCTTGTCAAAATGCCGTCGAGGTTTCATAAATATGTGTTTTATTGCATTACAGTGAACCATCGCTATATCACGGTTCAGTACTGTGAACCCTCGCGATATCATGGTTCAGTACAGTGAATCCTCGCAATATCACGGTTCACCTCACGGATTTGCCACGTGCATTGTGTTCTGCATTCTGATTGGATAAACAGTCTCTCCGCGTCTTCTCTACCTGTGCATCAATAAAGTTGCGGTTTACTGTAATATTTACTGTGTCTGTACACCTACGTAACATTCGCAGAAAAAGTTAAATTTATGGACATGCTTAATTGTAGCCCAATTATGACAGCTCCAGAGGATTGTACACTTTTTGAATACTAACGCATTAATCCGGTCCGCTATTGTCTGCCAGGCTTATTCTCTTTCTTTTATTATGGCTTGAATATTGTCCTTTTTTAATTAATATCCTTCTCCTCCTCATAAAACTCCATCAGGAGCTGTTGTTCTGCGGCCGTGAAATATGTTGTGCGACTCCTGGCCATGTTCTGATCGGTGATTCTGTGAGCGATCTCGAGGTCTATTTAAGAATGCCGTGAACACGCATTAATCCTGACTACCTACATCTGGCTTGACATAGCCGCGCCTTTTCATGCTGTCTTGGCAAACGTGCAACCAATTAAGCCAGGATACGACGGCCAGACTAGGTCAAGCCACGCTTGCTCAGTTATTCTGGCTTTCTTTATTCTACTTTCCTGCAATACCCCCTGGACTGCAACATCTTTATTTTCACTGAAACATGGCTACACATCTGCATACACGAGGATGTTATCCAGCTAGCCGGGTGCTACACTCTCCGGGCAGATAGATTGGCTGAGGATTCTGGTAAGACCAGAGGCGGAGGTCTTTGCATCTCTATTAACAAAGCTTGGTGTACACTCTGTTATCATCGGAAAACACTGTTCAGCTAACCTTTAATTCATCATGGTTAGGTGTAGACCGTTTTATCTGCCCAGGGAGTTCACCTCCACCATTGTTACTGCAGCCTACATTCCACCAGATGCTAATGCCAAGCTGGCCATGAAAGAACTGTAATCAGCCATTAGCGATCAACAGACTGCTCACCCGGAGGCTGTTTTTATAGTTGCAGGGGATTTTAATCACTCGAACTTAAAGACAGTGCTCCCAAAATTCCACCAACATGTTCACTGCAATACTAGGGGAAACAAAACTCTGGATCATGTTTACACTAACAGAGCCAGAGCCTACACCGCGACCCCCCTCCCCCACCTAGGACAATCAAACCATGTTTCTCTGTTCCTGATGCCAAAGTACATGGCACTCATCCGTCATGAGAAGCCATCAACAATGACCATCAAAGTGTGGCCTGCAGGACTTGACTCTGCACGCCAGGACAGATTCCAACACACAGACTGGAATTTGTTTGCTTCTCAGGCACTCAAACTCCAGTCTGTGTGTTGGCATCTGTCCCGGTACCTTCACCTCCTCTGTACTGGATTATATCAACAACACCATTGACAGTGTCACTACTCAGAAATCGATCACCACGTACCCTAACATGGTTCCTACAGCTTAATGCAAGTTAAATTTAAGACTTTTTAAGACCTTTTTAATGCCACTTGAAATTAAATTTAAGACCAATGACATATTTTAAACAAATGGAAAAATGTATTTAAACATATTTCCACTATCAGTAGGCTTTTTGGAAAGAAACAAATGACCTCTTGCGCACATTATGCTGTAGAGTACAGGGAAGATGAAACCGATACAACTCAACAGTAAGCCTATATCATCTGAACACTACAAGGAAAGTAAATGCAAGAAAGCATTAACATTAAAACTATCCACCTATCTATAAGAAAATACTGTCTTTAGTCTGCCACATTGTGGTGACTATTTGGTAAAACACAAATGATGAAATGCAAGAGGGTAATATAAATAATGTAAACAACAGTGGACAGCTTAATGTCATCAGGGCGCTTGAAATGAAAGTTAAGACCATCAACACAAATGGAAAAATGTATTTGAACATAAAAACATGACTTTTTGGTCCAGTGAAAAAAGTTTTGAAAAACAAAAAACTTTCCAGCTATGGCATGGGGCTGCAGGCTTTCAACTTCAGTTCCTCCTCCACCTGTTGCAATTCTGCCATTTTGTCTTTGTACCGCTTCCGTAGCGTGTTGGATTTGGTGATGAGCTGTGCCATCAGGGTGCCAGCCTTTCCCTCAGCTTGTGTGGCGAGCTGATCAGCATCATCCAGCAGAACCTTTGCCACCTCAGACAGACATTTTTTCTTCTTCTTAAGTTCCTCGATGTGCTCCACAGCTGCCCTTTGGCTCTGTCTGGCCATTTCAGTCATTTTCTTTTTCTTTTCCTCATCTAGGTACATCCTATACCTTGACCTAGCCGATGCAACTGAGGACAGCAGCTCCTTGGTGATGGGGACCTTCAGGACACCCCCACAAACGGTGACATAGTCACAGATCAGTCGTTGGGAGACCATTGTTTCTTCTAGCATGTTGCAAGTTTCAACCTCTTTGTTTATTGAGAAGCCTCTCTCAACTGTTGCCTGGCCATGTGAGAGGAGAAGAAGCTTCTTACAAAACTCCCACAGCTCAGAGTAGCATTTGCCCTGGAAAGCTTGATGGAGGAAGACATCCACCCTGGTCACAGTGGGTCGGTAGGATAGGAAGGTGTCATTTCTAGCCTCAACAGATAAGAAATCACAGAACTGCTGTGTAATCACGTCACCTGCAAGATGAAATACAGAGCCACAGGCAAAATTCAATTAAAAAAGCAACCACTTTATTTTACAGTCACACTAGGTACTAGATAAGAACAAGGCAAATTCATAGTAATAATTTACGCTTTCTGAATACCTAACACTTCTTTAGATACTATTTACATCACTCTTAGTTTATTTTACATTTAGAGACAGACATCATCATCAATGCAAAAAGAAAACTTTAACTGCTCTATTCTCTCATACCGGCTGTTACACCTCCTGACAACTGCTTATCGTGCAGAAACCTCTGGACGAGCATCCTTAGCTTTCCCTGGCACCATTCTGGATCAGAGAACATCTTTCTAGGGTCCAAACACGCCAGCTGCCTCACAGTGGGATATTTTAAGGGGCTCTTGTCTTGCACTTTCTGCAGGATAGTTGACATCACCTTGATGCAGTCCATCTTAAACTCTAGGACTGTGAGTTCTCCTATCTTTTTCTGTCTTTGAAGTTCCTGACAGGGATAATGAGAGTGACCTATGTAACAACTAGTAAATCCATTTTCTGGATCCTGGTAATATTTTAAACAATAACCTAATACACTACCTTCAGGGTTGATTCTGCACCCAAGCCGACGTTCACTTCCTTAGGACGGACCCAATTTTCTTTGTCACCAACATCCAGTCTGGCTAACTGGAGTGGACTGATTTCCTGAAGGACCTCCCTCTTGATGAAATGCCTCAAAATACACTGTGAACAGAAAAGCTAAAAATATAACCCATATAATTACAACCATATTGACTGGACAATGTCAACACTGCTTTGCTTTCTTCTTTCAGATTTTTGTCAACATGATATAATATAATTGTCATATCATATGACGTATAAAATAAGAAATAAACACAAAACTCTTTAATTACCTTCATCAATTCTGCCAAATCGTTCGCAAGGAATGGCATCATTGGCACATCTGTCTGATATGTGGTCAGGAAGGGGCTGAAGGTCCGGATGACAAACATGTAGAAGTACAGTTTTGCCATGATGAGAGGATCTTTTTGTGCCGCTTCAAGGGTGTCAAAAGATGAGGTTCCTGGATTTGGTAGCCCCTTGGTCCTGACTGCATCCACATACATGGTCAATGAAGGCCATACCTCTATAGCCCTCTCCACAGCTGGTAAATTCTCAAGCCAACGGTGGCCACAGAATGGCAGTGGGAATTTTGTGTTTTTTGTAAGAACTGTGAAGTCCTCCCTCCTTGCAGGTGTGTTATGGAAGAGATAGTGCATGGCCCTCAGAACTTTGTCCATTTGCCACATGATGAAGCCACCTTTGCAAGCATTATGTAAGGTGTGGAGGCCACAGCTTCCTACCACAATCAGTTGAGCGCCGCCATATTGCTCTGCCTGTTCTTGCTGCAGTAACTCAAGGAACTTCCAATTTACGTTTGGGCCGTCCATGGAGACGGACAACAGTTTACGCATATCCAGGTCCTTGGCACCTTGCTGAGAATAAACAATAATGAAACATGATGGATTAATATAGTACAAATTTAGCAAACTGTCATACAGCATATTATCTTTGTGGATGGAAGGCTGAACACAGAAAAGGAATCAATAATAATATTTATACACCTTAACAAGTCAAAGCAGAAGTCCGTATAATATAAACTCGCCAGCCACTTCATTCAGAACACTTATACAATATAATGTGATCCAATACAACAGCTGTGCCATAACTTCTACCTTAAAGGTCTAGAAAACTTGCAAATTGGGCTTTTTAGTATATGCACAATCACGGAGTACTAAAAAAAATACTTGATTGGAAAACAAGACTTAACAAATCCAACTATTATTTTCTGTGTATAACCCAATATAAAAACAGTTCAGTTAATATATTTCTGACTAGGATTTCCTTGCCATTTAATGTCATCAACTATTTGTTCAAACTAAAGTGAAAGCCGATTCTTCTTACAACTAAACAGTGAAATATGGATTTTACAGCGTTGTATTAACATTGAGATAAAGACAAATTATTAATTGTTTCCTCAACAACATTATGCACTAAAGGGTTCTATGTGTGCCGTGTCGACTACTTACTTTGAAATGGCGTATTAAATCCTTGGCTGTTCCATGTCCCAGGAACTGCGACCCCGCATATCGGGACTGGACGTGGTCGTTGCTCCAGTAGCGGACATGAAGATCCAGCTGTTTGGTTTTAGTTGTCCGGTTGAGGCTCTCGTCGAACATTAAAACAAACGCATCCTTGTTGGCCTTGGCAACAAGCTGCTCGAAAATATAAGGGGCTATTCCAAACTTTGTAATGTATGCCGTTTTATCGGGACCGCATGCGAACGAGTGGGCCACTTCCGAATCTGGGTACATCGCCCGAAACAAGTCCCCAATTCCCTCATTTGACTTAAATGATTGGTGTCTTGTAACGGTGTTCAGACACCATAGTAACTCTGCTTTCATGGTCGGCGTGCATCCAAACGTTGTCCGGAGACTTGGTGCTGCTGTCCCGGCTGTCGATATCGAAGATGGGGGTGGGGGTGGCACGGTAGAGACGAGAGCAGAACAGAACTGGGAAATACCTGGCGTTTGTTGACAGCTAGAGGTTGAGGCTTTGCGTTTCGCGCTGTGCATGTGGGACTCCACTGCTTTGATTCCCATCGTGCCGAGCTTGAAACATTTCTTGCACAAAATACACCGTGCCTCATATAAATTGCCGGGTACCGGTTTCAGCCAGGCAGAAAAATCATTGTTGGATAGCCACATCTCGTTGAATTTACACTTTCCCATGATGCGGGCCGACTGCTACTCATGCTGCTACTGCTACCTTAACGACGTGCACCTGCTCAGAGTTACGGCCGCAAACATGTTTTGTTGGTTCCGCTCTCGTGATTTTGCGACATAACTGAAATTCGGCAATTTATTTTTAGATTTGAGACAAAGTACAATCACAAAATCCTACTGACCACGACGTGTTAAAATTTAAGACTTGAGAAAGATGGATTTAAGACTTTTTAATGCTAATTAAGGCCTTTTTATTTTATTTATGGATTTAAGACTTTTTAAGACTTTTTAAGGATCCGCGGGAACCCAGCCTAATCAAAAGCCATGGATGAACAGGGAGGTTCGGCTCCTGCTGAAGGCTTGCAAGGTCGCTTTCAGATCAGGTGACGAACAGGCCTACAGTGCATCCAGCGCTGACTTGAAGAGGGGCATCAAAAAGGCCAAGCACTGCTACAAGCTGAGGATTGAGGAGCACTTTGACAACTCTGACCCCCGGCGCATGAGGCAGGGCATCCGGACCATCAGTGACTTCAAGTCGAACACCATCACCCCGCCATCCAGACGTCTCCTTCCTGAACGAGCTGAACAACTTCTACGGTCGTTTTGACAGGAACAACAGAAATACTGCCACCTCAACCTCAACCACTAACACTCAACCCAACAGACCTCCTCACCGCAATGAGCTGGATCAACGCATGCAAGGCTGCTGACCCAGACGGCATCCCTGGCCGCGTGCTCAGAGCATGCGCTGAGCAGCTTGCAGGAGTTTTTACCGACATTTTTCACCTGTCCCTTGCTCAAGCAGCTGTTCCGGCATGCTTTAAATCCACCTCCATCGTACTGGTGCCGAAGAACTCCAGCCTGTCGTGCCTGAACGACTATCGCCCTGTAGAACTCACACCCATTGTCATGAAGTGCTTCGAGCAACTGGACCTGGCACACTTGGGGCCCGTTCTTCGTACGTCTCTAACTCAGTTAGCTGGATTTGACTGTTGACGATTTGGCATGATCTTGGATCGTTTGGTTCTTCGAAGCTCATCCTAGACTTGTCGTCATAGCAACAGGTCCGTAAACTCAAACCTGCTTAGATTAGATTGAGGCTTTATAAGCGGAGGAGATAGGGAAGTATGTCGCAGCCTTTCGCGAGCAACCTCTTGCGGAAGGTGGGAGAATAATTCGCAGAGCTTTTCAAATTAATCGGGTATTGCGGGATAAAGTGTAATTGTTGAGAGATACCGTTTTTTTCAGCATTTTTCTTTGTGGCTGTTATAAATAGACAAACGCATCCTTTAACAGTGGTTTTTAAAAGGGAGGAAAAATAAGTGGCTTTAAAAAAATAAAGACAGTATGAATTAAAGGCTACCATTTTGTAGAATATTCTTGTATTTCACTTTTACTTTAATTTGTCTGCTACTTTTTGCCAGCCCACTCTCCTGGCATTTGCAGACTTTGAGGTGTTCCTGTCATTTTAAATAACGACTCAAATTCTGAATAACCTTCCATTAAAAGCTCTTGTTCTGATTGGGAGAAAAAGTGGGCACGTTCTTTGGCCATGCTGAACAGCCAATAGCAGCGTTGCTGATCAATGTTTCTACTATCGATACATATCCCCTTTTAAACCAACACGCGATCCTATCCAGTGATACTAATCGTACACAACAGGTTTGTTCGAAGAACCCAGTTAGCCGGATCATGATTCGCACGATGAAATCATCTTGGATGTGTCATTTGATCTCGGATGTATTAAGCGACGTACGAAGAACGGGCCCCTGAAGACCAACCTTCCACCCACACTTGACTTTCACCAGTTTTCCTACCGCAGAACACTCTGTGCTCACACACCTAGACAATAATAACACTTATGAGCGTATGTTGTTGGTAGACTTCAGCTCTGCTTTCAACACTGTCATCCCCCCCAAGCTGATCACCAAATTGGAGAGCTGGGCATCAACACCTCCCTCTGCCACTGGATTATGGCACAGCATGTTGGGTCAGCCCACTCCTGCTCCTCCACCATCACACTCAACACAGGTGTACCACAGGGATGTGTGCTCAGCCCCTTCCTCTACTCTCTCTTCACCCATGACTGCAATCCAATGTATGGATCCAACTCCATCATTAAGTTTGCTGATGACACCACAGTGATTGGCATCATCACCAACAACGATGAGACAGCCTACAGAGAGGAAGTACAGCACCTGGCCATGTTGTGTGGTGACAAGAACCTGCTCCTTAACGCCACAAAGACCAAGGAGCTTATCGTGGACTTCAGGAAGAAGAGGGGAGACACGCAAATCAAATCAACTGGATGGCCGTTGAGCGTGTCTCCAGCTATAAGTTTCTGGGGATCCACATCTCGGATGACCTGTCCTGGATTACAAACACCTCCGGCCTGATCAAAAAGGCTCAACACTGAGGAAACACCACCTGTCCTCAGCTGTCATGGTGAACTTCTACCGCTGTGCGAAGCTTGTTTTGCACTTAATGAACAGATAAGTAGCTCAATAGTAGTTAAATCATTTTTGTAATGCTAACTGCAAATATGCAAATTTTGGATTTCAATAAAGATTTAACTTTGGTAAAAAAATGCAGAAAATCGCAATATCAATTTTTATCAAGAAAATCGTGATATGCATTTTTTCCAGAATCGCCCAGCCCTACATACAACCCTGTAAATTATGTTAAATACTGTAGCATCTTGTACATTACAGCTGTACATTTGTCTTAAATCCCTTTAATATGTACATACCCTGTATATTCTGATTATACTGTTCATACTATGTATATTCTGAGTATACAACTACAATTATATCATTTTGTAATAACTGTTTTGCACTTCTGGTTGGATGCTAACTGTATTTCGTTACCCTGTACTTGTACCTGTGTAATGACATTAAAGTTGAATCTAATCTATGTGGCATTGGGGTTAACAGTTTAAGACGTCTGAAATTCGTCTTTACATCGTTGGCATTAATTTCACAACCTTAACTTGACATCAATCTGTTCAGGATAAGCTCCTCTATATGACTGTGAAAACCGCTAACGATTTCCAGTTGTGACTTTTGAGATAGGGGAGACCGGGGATGCTTGTAACGCGGGGTTAGTTGTAACACTGTCAGGGTTAGTTTATTTGATGCTCAGTATTCATGCTAACCCCACATACCTTAAACAGTTACCCATGTAATGGCTGGTTGTTGTGGGGATAGTTGTAACAGGAGGAACTCTTGACAGAGTATTTAACAGAAGCAACTGATCTGATGGGTTAACCCACGAGAGGTAACAAATAGATAGGCATAATAAAAAAGTAAAGAAATGATCTCCATAATTATTATATCTATTATTAAGAGGTAAGATAATTTAACTATCCAAAACAATTGTTGTGGCTTACTTGTTGCCCCGAGGTGTAAAACATCATTCATGGGGATAACATGTTTACTGATCACTTGCTTTTAGGTCAGGAAGCTTGCATACCAGTTGGCACAGGACAATAACTGTAAATGTTATAGTGTGGATCTTATTTTAGCAAATTACCTCTCATCGTTACATCCATCCCCAGCTGGTGGGGTAGATTGTAACAACGGAACTCTTTGTATTTGACACTAACTCACATAATCTGTGATTGTTTACAAAAATGTCAAAGTGAGTTATATTTGTAGAAAACAGTTATGGGTAGTATGTATCAAAGTTTGAGAGACCTAGCACAAACAACCACTGAGTTACAGACGCTCAAACAATTACTGTTACTTTCATCCCTGGTCTCCCCCATTTCAATTTATGGCCGCTCTACAACGGAACTCCGACTATGGTTTTTTGAGCACCAGGGACGCCTGACAAAAAAGGACAATGTTTGGCGTGGCGAGCGTTTTAGAACTGTAAATGTGATGGGTTGCCATAATATTTAAGACTAGATATTTCACAAACAAGAGGTTTGTTAACGTAACTGTATACAGATATATCTCGTACTGGCTAACAAAAAATGTGAAATGTGTAAGTGAGCTTTATCCAAAGTCGCTGTCGTGAAAATAGCCCCTTTTCCACAAACAGAAGTTAAAATAAAACAGAAGTTAAAACTCTAAATTTCGCAAATATTGTTAATATCCATGTGCACGCGTATTTAAGTATAGTTACTATGTAATTTAATTCCATAATTTCCCCAGGAATAACTATTAAAACGCATTTCGGAGAAAACGCTCACACGGGATTTGTACCTCCCTAATTACAGGATGTTATGTCAGAATATTGCCGAATATACATAACATGTGAGCCGTAGCTTTAGTTTCAGACTTTCATATTCCCAAAATATGAAAAAAGGGTTCTCCCGAAATCCCACATCCCTTCTGATTTTGGATTTTTGCAACAGAACAGCATGCACTCTGTGTGTTTGTGAACTTTAGTTTTGCCATGCCAAACTGCCTGGATTATTTCAGATTTCTCCTCCTAAATATGCTAATTGCTCAATCTAAATTGATTTTGAGTTCACGTAAAGCAAAGTAAGCAGTGACTTACAATCACGTAAATCGTGTCGACACATTCAGTAGCAGTCAGCGCATTCACCCAGTATGATATCAAGGAAGAGTTGCCCACGGGAAGCAACGGTTTGGAAATGCCAGACAGATGCGTAAATCTTCCGCTGGGGCTATTTTCGATATCTCTTTGCATCCTTGTTCCATATCCTGCGGCAAGAATGACAGCTTTCATCGTCTTGATATGATCACACTACTACAAATAATTTGTTGATTTAACAGTGTGAGTAAGCGCTATACTAATTCTTAATTATTCCAGTGGATCAGCCTCATAGAGAAGTGTACTTCCTGTTGTTGTTTCATTTCAAAATAAACGTCTGACAAAAACGTTATTTTCCCCAAAATATAGAAAAATGCATACAATACAGTAAAATAAATACACATTAAAATAAAAAAGTTTTAACATCTAATTAATGTTAAATAATTACTACTTTCTGCGATTTCTAATGACGAGTGTTACTCGTCTTGTGTGGATCATCAGACACAGACCCCACAGACCGTTAGTTTGAGCTAGACATGTTCACTGACATGCTACAGAAACTCACACATCACACAGGATACATTGTTTTATTTTGTCAAGATGTTCAAATTTTACTCTAAGCTACTTTTCAGGTTTCAAACTTTGCAGGTTTCTGGCAGCAGCCCTGGCAAAAAATGTCTGATGACGCAACTGGTTGTCTCCATCAGCGATCTTTAACCTTAGTCCTTAGAGCTCAGTCTTGTTTGATTTAGATATTACCCTGCATACCTGGTTTAAATTAATGGTCATTATCAAACTTTTGCAGAGCTGCGGAAGTCCAAAATACACAGAACCATGGTCCATGAAGACCAGGGTTTAAGACCACAGGTTTACAAAAAAAATATTGTGCCCCCTCCACATGAGGATGAAATCGATTCAGGAATGTCAAGAAAGATTCAATTTGTGGGCTAGCTTCTGTGTCCCCTCAACATGGCGGTGAAATGTATTTGGGAATGTATGGGTATGCTATTATGCTTCTAAAATGCATACATTTTATCTTTATGCTTTCAAGACATATGCACATTTGCACATGTTGTGTTAACTTGTTAATAATATTGCTTGTTACGCCAAGTTAACGTTTTTGTCACACGTCAGCTGCTCTTATTCTGAAGGTGAATTCGCAAAACCGAAAATGCGATGAGGAATAACATGAACACTACTAGGAAAGGACTTTGGACCATAGATATAGGCTGTTTACCAATCCAAAGGACGCTAAGAACGCAAATACGCACTTTTGAAGAACGTACTTGCAAGCATTCTTGCGAGAACGGACTTGCAAGTCCCCGAGGACTGAGAACGAATTGAGATGCGGGTTTTCTTGGCAATTGCGCAATACCCTAGACTCGCAACAAGAAAGCAAATCAGGCATAAACTACGTGGAAATTCATATGATCGATATTACATTTGAAAAGGGTGACTTGACTAAAAAAACTAGTTAATAACGTTTACAACTGTCCCTTCTCCTGTAATCTTACATTTTCTGTAGCCCCTGCTAATTTAGTGTCTGCTCTAGTAACACTGCACTGGTAGCTAGTACTGTAGGTTATCGAAAAGTCTTTAGGCCACTCGTGGTATTGCAACATAAAATCCCATGGGCCCAGAAAGCATTTTTCCCATAGACCGTAATAGTAAAAGAGAAGCCTGTAAAAATAGTTCTCTGGACACCTTCAGCCGTAACCACTTTTAATTGCTAATCTTTGTATTCCATATTTTTAAGTCATGGACTTTTAAAGCGTAAAAAAGTTTTCTAAAGGCCAGAAAAGCCCCCCCAAAGTCTCATTTTCCATGGTGACATCACAGATGTGTGCGTGCACTCCCAAGCGCGATCCCGCTGTGTCTCTGGAGCGAGGATGCCTGCTGGCTTAATGCAAGACTACCTGGCTGCAGTCCACCACCGTGACTCAGGAGCATTCCAGGCACCACCGCGAGGCAGCGCACCGCCGTCAGGCAAGGAGTGAAAAGCAGTACCTGCCTGCAGTCCTCTGCTGGGGGGCAGCTTTACGGAGCGGCAGCTCTACACCAAGGCAGGAAGTGACGCATTTATTGTAAAAAAAAATAATTGGGGGGCGGCGGGGGAAGTGAGGACGTTTAAACCTGGATTTCACGACACAGACCAGGGGTCTCATTTATAAAGCTTGCGTACGCACAAAACGGGGCTGAAAACGTGCATACGCCAGTTTTCACGCAAAGTCAGTGATTTATAAAAAACTAACTTGGCGGTAGAATGTGCGGTCCTCCACGCAAACTATGACCCTCCCGTAAACCTACGCACTTTTTGAAGACAGTGGGAATTGGAGACACATACTGCAAAAAGTAAAAGTCGGAGAAGCGATTACTCGTAATATTGATGTATTTTGTTGTCCTCACACACATTGACTCAATTTATGATTATAATGAAGATTAAATACATCAGTGTTATTTGAGCTTGAACTGCGTGATAATTGTTCCATACACATCTTGTACAATGCAACTCAAATTTTAAATCAATATTCAGTGCTGTCTGTCTCACAATCAGACGTACTTTTACCGCAGTGTAGGAGGCTGAAATGCATGTATCTACAGAACACAAAGTATAACTAAATATATTTATTTAATACTGTGCATATATCATATGTCAAAAACTGGAAATACAGTTGTTAAGCTCCCGCGCAATCACTACACTCATTACACTTCAGAATCAGAATTCGTTTTTAATCGCCATGCAAGATACATAAACACGGAATTGTATTACTGCAGTTGTTACCGCTTCTTCTTCGGTTCTGCCACTTGGCGCGGTCACACTATTGTGTTGTTTTTTGTTTGCCTTCATTCACCGTGAAGAAGAATCACCTGCCAGGTTCATGAGAACGATACTAGATTAGCATTCATGAGGTCCTTTGCATTGACTATTTATGGTTAAAAATTGGCGTGTTCAGGGCGGGGTGCAATGATACTTTACGTACGCAAACTTGTGGTTAAGATGTGATTTATAAAGCGAACATTGCCTACAGGTGTGCGTACGCACGATTTTATAAATCAGAATTTTTGTGTGCGTACGCCAATTTACACTTTTGGGCGTACGCACACTTTTAGTACGAATTCTACGCACTCCTTTTTAAATGAGACCCCACATCTCTTCCTAGTTGCGGTAAATTGCAGATTTTCCACAGAAAGTAAATGCATTATTTATTGTCAATATAAGTGCCGTAAAATAATAACGTTATAGAAGTCATTAATGATTTACCGAATGTTACAAGTCTACTTAACGTCAAAGTTTACTTTAATCAACAAATTATCAGGGATTATTAAACGTTCGCATTTGTATGTAACGTTACAAAACATTTGTGTAAACTCTCCTTGCATTAGCTGTTATCGTGGTTTATTAAATGTATAGGGCATAACGTTAAGTAACTTTTCGCATTTGTTTGTGTGTAACGTTATAATACATTTTTGTCAACTCTCCTTGCATTAGCTGGGTATCGTCACAAAATTAGATTAGATTCAATTTAATGTCATTACACAGGTACAAGTACAGGGTAAAGAAATACAGTTAGCATCCAACCAGAAGTGCAAAGCAGTTATTACAACAGAATCTAATTGTATACTCTGTTACTATGTTACTCTGTGTAATTCATGTTTAATACTGTAGCATCATACATTTGTCTTAAATCCCTTTAATCTGTACCTACCCTGTATATTCTGATTATACTGTTCATACTGTGTATATTCTGAGTATACTTATATTTATTATATTCTGTTTTAATAACTGTTTTGCATTTCTGGTTGGATGCTAACTGTATTTCGTTACGCTGTACTGTTCATTATACTATGAACAGTATAATCCAAATATACAGGGTACACAATGTGAAAGAGTACATGGCAAATTTTTACTTTTTTAATTTTCTACCTCTGTTGTATACTACAGTATGTAAACTAAACGAATACGAATAGCTTCTGCACCATCAGTACTTTTATTTTTTGATACTGAGGGTGGAATTTCACATTTAGAAGGGCCCTCTGACCTCCAGATGTAAATGTTAATTCCTGTCTGTCTCCTAAACCTGTAGATACACATTTGCGTAACACCAGTTAATCAAAGGACGTCTAGTCCCATTTTGAATGTTAAAAGGTGTGCAGATCACTTTCCAAAGAGTGGTTTGATCACTATGTTCAGGGGTCTCCAATCCTGGTCCTCGAGGGCCGCTGTCCTGACAGTTTTAGATGTTTCCTTGCTCCAGCACACCTGAAGTGTTGTTATCAAGCTCTGTGGAGGTGTGCTGGAGCAGGGAAACATCTAAAACCGTCAGGACAGCCAGCGGCCCTCGAAGACCAGGATTGGAGACCCCTGACTATGTTAAATGTGCCCCCACCTAATGTCTAGATGGTGATATTAGAGGAGGGCACTGATGGGATCTTTTCTTTTTGGAGCTTGTGTTTTGTATATTACAACTGATCATTTTGCTTGTCTATATATATTTTCAGGAAGAAGAGAAGCAGGCTGCCAATGTGGACATTGCCAATGTGGACCTGCCAATGTGGACACATCAGTGGAAGGGGTAATCTTTTTCACAGTATCTATTGGTCAGATACCGTTGGTGCAGCAGCTATGGTATCATCTTTTTTTATTTTCCGTAGGACTCAATTGATTGCATTCTTCACAATTAAAGACATGCAGCAGAGTGGACCTGCAACCTACCAGCCTTTGTGGACCTGAGGTGATTGTGGCTGGCTCCTCCCACCCAGGACACCCTCTGCTTCGGCTGCTCCCGTCTGGCAGGAGGCTGCGGTCCATCAGGACTAAAACCTCTCGCCATAAGAACAGCTTCTACCCTTTGGCCATTGCACCCTTCAATAGGGCCAAGGACTCAGAATGACTTTGCCACAAACTCCAACCCCCCCCCCGATCCAGCATCCCACTGCACATGCCACTTTTGCACACAACACCTCAAAACCCCTTTTGACACCTTAAAATAACTTACTGCTGTGTTTGCACCACTGTTTTGTAATGCTGTGTATACCCCCCTGACATTTTTACACCATATTCTTATTGTACAATATTCTGTTCTTGTTAAATATGTTCTCATGTTGCACTTCCCTGCAAATGTAAAATCTGTGTTTGTATAACTTACATAGCCATTAAAACAAATTCTGATTATGAGTGGGTTGATTCTAAGAACTGTTTTCTGTCAAAGTGGACCTGCCTGGCATCCTGGGCATGGGGGAAGATAACCAGGCTAAGGTAGTATGGGAGGGTGTGGAATGACCTAGAAAAGGAAACAATCCTGGAGCCCTTCAAGTTCACATTTCACAACACAGAAGATGTTGCAATACTGTGCAGAAATAATGGACCAAAGAAAATATTTGGCCTATTCTGAATGTCAAACAGATGAAGGAGTTTATTGTATGTGAGAATAAAGTCTAATCATGTTGTGACTAGGTGTGTTTTACATGTTATCACTGATCATTTAATTATTGGCTTGGATTACACTGTACATATCAGCACAATAACATAATTGGCATAGATATAGAGCCAAACATGAAAAACAGCAGTGCAATAAGGTTAAATGACAATTTATTATTAATATAATGAAAAGGCAGTGAAGTATTGTTAAGTACACAAAATGTAGGCTGATGAATAGGAGTCATAATTTGCACTGAGCGATGTTATTCCTAACCTCCATTGTTTTCAGTTATCAAAATTTTGACCTTATCTTGTCACGATCCTCAGCTTTGTAGTAGGCTACAAATACATTATTGAGCCCCGAGTCATATCACCCACCCTTTATTTTTCGTAATGACTAAGTTACGCAGTGCAGTGTAAATTAGTCTGGCTTCTTGTCTAAAGTTTACTATATAAATATGATATAACGATTTAAACTATAGACAATGAATTAATAGATTTAACGTAATCTAATGTGTTTACTAAATAATGCATTTGGGAGGAAACCCAAAATGCGCTTTTATATACATTTGCGCTTTTATTCTGAAATCTTGCGCTTTTATTTTGAAATGTACTTCCTGCCCTGGTGTAGAGCTGCCGCTCCTTAGAGCTTCCCCCCAGCAGAGGACTGCAGGCAGGTGTTGTGTCTCTACAGACTGTGTGGATACTTGTAGTGAAAGACGACAGAGAAGACTATGCATATAAACTGGACTATTTTAATAGCAGGCGAACAGCAACAATGAACATGTCTGTTTCTCTTACAGACTGGCTTCTTTCCTGGCAACTCCTGGTTACACAGTTACTGATAATATATCGCGCCCCCTACAGGCATAACTAGATATACCAGGTTTTCCATTCAAACACCACAGCAGGTGCCTCTCAAAAAAAGCGTGAGAAGCGAGACTAATATACACTGCACTGCACACGTAATTGTACAACTTAGTCATAACGAAAAACAAACGGTGGGTGATATGACTCAGGGCTCAATAGTGTATTTGTAGCCTACTACAAAGCTGAGGATCTTGAAAAGAGAAGGTAAAAATGCTGAAAATAATGGAGGTTAGGAATAACATAGCTCAGTGCAAGTTATTACTGTTATTCATAAGCTTACATTTCGTAAGATGTCATAGGCCTATACATTTTATTGTGTACTATACAATACTTCACTGCCTTTTCATAATAATCATAATAATAATAAATTGTCATTGAACCTTATTGCACTGCTGTTTTTCATGTTTGGCTCTATATTCACATTTGCATTTATTCATTTAGCAGATGCTTTTATCCAAAGCGACTTACAAGAGAGGTTTTACAAAGAGCATCAGTCATATGGGTTTTTTAGATCGTGAATCAAACATCATGAGAACCAATAACTGCCAAGGGAAGAACTATAAATGCATAACACAACGATTGTGAACATAAAGCAAGAGATACAACAACAACACTGGCAAGTCACCATATGGGGACCAACAAATAGTTCTAAACAACATTAGAATATGTGAAGTGCCATACTATTCCTAAATGCCATTCAATTCTCTAAATAAGTGAGTTTTAAGCCTTCTTTTGAAGGTGAGAAGGCAGTCTCTGTTTTAATGGCTATGCAAGTTAAACAAACACAGAATTTACATTAGCAGGGAAGAGCAACATAGAACATATATGTAACATGATAAGAACATAATATAATACAATACAAATATGGTGTTAAAATGTCAGCATTGCAAAACAGTGGTGCAAACACAGCAGTAAGTTATTTTAAGGTGTCAAAAGGGGTTTTGAGGTGTTGTGTGCAAAAGTGGCTTGTGCAGTGGGATGCTGGATGGGGGTGTTGGGGTTTGTGGCAAAATCATTCAGAGTTCTTGGCCCTATGGAAGCGTGCAATGGCCGAAGGGTAGACGCTGTTCTTATGGCGAGAGGTTTTGGTCCTTGTGGACCGCGAGGGGAGCAGCTGAAGCAGAGGGTGTCCTGGGTGGGATGCAAGTCTGATCAGCCAGATTTTTCCTGAAAAAATAGATAAGCAAAATGGTCAGTTGTAATTTACATAACACAGGCTTCAAAAAGAAAAGAGCTCATCAGTGCCCTCCTTTAATATATCCATCTAGACATTGTTAAAATTAAATAAATAGGGAAATTAAAATGCTGGTTTCTGACCTGAAACGAAAGAAAAACTCAAATGGAACCCAAACAAATTAACAATTTTACCTCAGTAATGGTATCCACCTTCCTTTTCATGAGCCTAAACACTGGCGGCACTTCACCTCCCAAGACGGCTTTAGATGAGAGATGACCTGTGATCTGCAAACCACACAAAAGCAAAAAGTTGTCAATGACATATAAACATAATAGGATCACAATTACATAGGTTAAAATGTTAACTCACGGTTGATTCCATTTCTTGGTTCAATCCAAGCCCCCAGAAGTCAGAGCGTGTCAGGCAACTTTTTCCTGTTCTGACAATGAGCTCGCCTGCTGGGTTGTCAGTGTCCAATATTTATCTGTGCTGATTATTGTTGAAGAGAAGTAAATAAAATCATAACAAGCATAACATTATTAATTATGATATAGGAACATGGGTGGTAGAGAAGCACATATGTCTGTTTTATAAATCACACAGCTCTTTCCTTTAACATACATGCAATGTATGTAATGCAATGTATGTATATGTACATACATGCAACCCTGTAATTACATACATGCAACCCTGTAATTTCTGTTTAATACTGTAGCATCTTGTACTATACAGCTGTATATTTGTCTAAAATCTCTTTAATCTGTACATACCCTGTATATTCTGATTATACTGTTCATACTGTGTATATTCTGAGTATACTCATATTTATTATATTCTGTTAAATAACTGTTTTGCACTTCTGGTTGGATGCTAACTGTATTTCGTTACCCTGTACTTGTACCTGTGTAATGACATGAAAGTTGAATCTAATCTAATTTTGTGACGATACCCAGCTAATGCAAGGAGAGTTTACAAAAATGTAATATAACGTTACATACAAAGAAATGTGAACAGTTACTTAACGTTATGCACTATACATTTAATAACCCTTTCACCATTGGTGAAAGTAAACTTTGACGTTATCGAATTTAGCTTCATAACAACTACCCAAGTAGACTTTTGGTAATTCGGTAATTATTCGGTAAATCATTAATGACTTCTATAACGTTATTATTTTATACAGGCACTTATATTGACAAGAAATCATGCATTTACTTTGTGTGGATAAAAATAAGCAATTTACCGCAACTCGGAACAGATGTGGACGCACTGTGTCGGTGAAATCCAGGTTTCAATGTCCTCACTTCCCCCCCGCCCGCCGACAAAAAAAACAACTCCGGAAACTCCTTGCCTCATGGCGGTGCAGTTGCCTCGCGGTAGTGGCTGCTACGCTCCTGCCTCACGGCGGTGGACTGCAGCCAGGTGCCTCTTGCTTAATGACAGCTCTGAACGGGGCTAAACGTGGTTGGAAAAGTGAATTCAATGACTCCAGGGTGAGTATTTTGAGACAGAGTTGTGACACAAGTTTCATATTTTAACAGCATGTATTTCTAAATGCAATTCAAAAGGTATTTTGGCGTTAAATTACCCGCTTAATGACATTTTCACTTACCGCCAGTGCCACTGCTGTGTAAAAGTCGACGTTATTTACCATGCATGTGATTGTTTCGGTGATGTGTCAACATGCAATTACATATGTAATACTCTCACTTGGCTCTTGCAAACTATTTTTCTCAGTTGTGCAGACTGTAATCACAAATGATTTTTTGTTTTTACTTGGGACAGATTTAACAATGCACATGAATAATGGCACATGGATAATGGTCAAATACATATTTAAGGCTTTATATATATATCGATAAAGGTTGAAACCTCGGCCACATCCCCTACACCAGAGCTTTGTCTTGCTCAAAATTCTCAAAAGGTGCACTTGTTTAATACAATCCCAAATGAATCTGCAAGCATGACACTGTCAGCTGACACCAGAAATGTTTGTTACATGGAATTGTGACTGACAGAGAAACAGTTACAATATTGTTACAGTTATTGGATGGTGAAGGTGTTGATCACTGGTCAAGAAACCGACTGTGAAGGCGTGTTTACCACAGCTGTGGTCCTAACTGATATTGATGGCTATGACAAACTTAAACCATTTGGAATTGCAATCAATGGATGCATTGATGGATTTTCCTGAAAGATTATAATTAGTTTACAAAACAAACAATGATCCAAAGATCATCGCTGCCTACTTTATGGATGCTGTGATGGTGGATGCCCTGCCAGACTTGATGGTAGAAGAGCTATAAAAGCATAACACAACGATTGCGAAAAATAAAGCAAGAAAGCAAAAACACTGGCAAGTCACCACATGACCGACAAGTAGTTCTGAGCAACATTAGATTATAGTAAGTACCATACTATTCCTAAGTGCCATTACATTATCAGAATAAGTGAGTTTTAAGCCTTCTTTTGAAGGTGAGGAGGCAGTCTGTTCTTCTGATGGAGGTGGGGAGTTGATTCCACCATTGGAATTGGCCAGGCAGTGGAAGAGTTTGAGGTGGCGGGCGGGGGTATAAGACGGGAGGAGAGAGTTGAGCCAGGCCTAAAAGACGACGTGGGACCACCTTCCCGCAGGCCCGCTACCCGTAGGAAGGACCGGGTGCTGTGCGATTTGGGCGGTGGTCAGGGGCAGGCGCCCGGACGACCAGGGCCGTGCACACAGTCTCTAGCGCTGGGGACATGGAATGTCACCACGCTGGCGGGGAAGGAGCCCGAGCTTGTGCGGGAGGTCGAGCGTTACCGGCTAGATAAAGTCGGCCTCGCCTCCATGCACAGCTTGGGCTCTGGAACCATTATCCTTGAGAGAGGCTGGTGTTCCCCGCGGGGAGAGGCGGCGGGCTGGTGTGGGTTTGCTTATAGCTCCACAGCTCAGTCGCCATGTGTTGGAGTTTACACTGGTGAACGAGAGGGTCGCGTCCCTGCGCCTAAAAGCCGGGGACAGGTCTCTCACTGTTGTGGCGGTCTACGGGCCGAACAGCAGTGCAGAGTACCCGGACTTCTTGGAGTCTCTGGGAGGCGTACTTAACAGTGCGCCGTCTGGGGACTCCGTCGTTCTACTGGGGGACTCTCTGGTGCTGGTTGCGGCGGCAATCCCAGAACCCGGTGGTGGACACCGGAAGTAAGGGATGCCGTCAAACTGAAGAAGGAGTCCTATCGAGCCGTTCTGGCTTGTGGGACTCCCGAAACAGTTGACCGGTACCGGCAGGCCAAGCGTGCCGCGGCTCGGGTAGTCACAGAGGAAAAAGCTCGGGTCTGGGAGGAGTTCGGGGAGGCCATGGAGAAGGACTATCGGTCGGCCCAAGGAAATCCTGGCAAACCGTTTGGCGCCTCAGGAGGGGGAAGCAGTGCTTCACCAACACTGTTTACGGTGCGGGTGGGGAGCTGTTGACCTCGACTGGGGATGTTGTCGGACGGTGGAAGGAATACTTTGAGGATCTCCTCAATCCTGCCATCACGTCTTCCGAGGAGGAAGCAGAGACTGGGGACTCCGGGGCGGACCCGCCTATCACCCGGGCTGAAGTCACTGAGGTAGTCGATAGGCTCCTTGGTGGTAAGGCTCCGGGGGTGGACGAGATCCGTCCTGAGTACCTAAAGTCTCTGGATGTTGTGGGACTGTCCTGGTTGATACGCCTCTGAAGCATTGCGTGGCGGTCTGGAACAGTGCCTATGGATTGGCAGACCGGGGTGGTGGTTCCCCTATTTAAGAAGGGGGACCGGAGGATGTGTTCCAATTACAGAGGAATCACACTCCTCAGCCTCCCTGGTAAGGTCTACGCCAGGGTACTGGAGAGGAGAATCCGGCCGATAGTCGAACCTCAGATTCAGGAGGAGCAGTGTGGTTTTCGTCCTGGCCGCGGAACACTGGACCAGCTCTACACCCTTTACCGGGTACTCGAGGGTTCATGGGAGTTTGCCCAACCAGTCTACATGTGTTTTGTGGATCTGGAGAAGGCATTCGACTGTGTCCCTCGAGGTGTCCTGTGGGGGGTATTTCGGGAGTACGGGGTCCGGGGCCCTTTGTTAGGGGCCGTCCGTTCCCTGTACAACCGAAGTAGGAGCTGTGTTCGCATTGCCGGCAATAAGTCAGACCTGTTCCGGGTGTATGCTGGACTCTGCCAGGGTTGCCCTTTGTCACCGGTTCTGGTAATTGTTTATATGGACAGAATTTCTAGGCGCGCCCAGGGGGCGGAGGGTTTCCAGTTCGGGGAGCACGGGATAAAATAAATGTAACCACTTCTTAATGTTAAATTACTTTGAATTTATTACTTGAGAGGGAGCAGTACTATTGTAAAACCAACGTTTGGGAAGTTTTTACATTTGAATAAAATAAAAACTAATCACATGAGCCAATCACGAGCCAATATTTTATTCACAGTAGAACATAGATAACATAAATGTTTAAACTGAGATATTTTACACTTTTATCCACTAAATGAGCTCATTTCAAATTGGATGCCTGCTACAGGTCTCAAAATAGTTGGGACGGAGGCATGTTTACCATGGCGTAACATCTTCTCTTCTTTTCAAAACAGTTTGAAGACATCTGGGGGGTATTCCAGAAAGCTTGGTTAACTTACCATGGTGTAAATCATAACCTTTGGGTTGCTTTACCCCAAACAGGCATACCGTGAGTATGTCGGTTCCAAAACACCTGATAAGAGTTAGGTGAATCAACCTCCAATTGGTTACCCAGAGGTTATGAGTGTGCACCGTGCATATATAAAGACATGTTCGATGGATTGCCGGTTTCACGAGTCAACATGGAAACTCTAAACGAAAAAAGAGAGCGGCGTATTTTACGGAGGCGGAGTTGGAGGTTTTAATGCACGCTTATGATGAGTTTAAGCCAATAATACTAAAAAGAAGCAATACAGCTGCATCGGCTAAAGCAAGAGGGTTGGCTTGGCCAAAAATTACGGACAGAGTAAATGCGTGAGTGTATTAAATTACAAATTTGGTATTGGCTCCCATTTTATTATAATGCAAAATAATGAAGTATGACTTATTATTTATTTATTTAGTTTAAAATAATAATGTATATTTTGTATTTAATAAGTTGTAATCCTTCTGGAGCCAGAAGAACTTTAAGCCAAGTCAAAATGAAACAAAAACATTATGCAAAAAGGTAATATTTGATTACACAATTACTGAACTATTATTATAACAGGATTTAGTATATTCATTCTGTCATGTAGCTTATAGAAAGAAGCCCATCTAACTGGCGGGGGTCCACTACCACCTCCCCTCACCCCATCTGAGGAGCTGGCTCTGTCCCTTGATAATAACAAACTGTCATTTTCCTTTCACAGCACATACCCAGGGCCCACAGATGAGGATCCTTCAACCTCAGCACACAAAATAAGAGTTTGTGTCCAACTGTTCACATTATAATTTAATTGCTTAACCCTTTAATCGGTATGTGAGTGCCATCAATGCACCCAATTACATTTGGAAACCCTGAAACAGAAAGTTATGGAAGTATGAAGTGTGTGCGCATAATGAATACATGTATAGATATAAATGATAGGACTAATAGATTTTATTAAAAAGGGCAAACCTGCCACTCTGTGGAATTCATCTTTGATAACGAGCAGAGGTTTATGGCCAGGGAACTGCACAAACGTGGGTAAGAACTGTTTAAGTGCCAGACATACTGTATGAACGGCTCTACACACAGTTGCCTTTCCCACATGCTCTGAATCGCCCACACTGTACAAAAAATGGCCAGAAGCAAAAAACCTAAGTGCTATGCACAGAATGTTTTCTGTGTTAAGGCGCAGAACCGCGGTTAGTCACATTCGCGATATGCGGTTTTAAAAGACGTGTTAAATAAACTAACGAATCTTTTGAAAAATGATAACGCTCTTTGAAATATTCATTAGGGTATGCAAACACATCAGTACACGGTCTTATAACCCTCTCTGACCGAATAATTTAGGCTCCTACGTCCACAGGATCCTCATCAAAAGGGCACGCCATGCTCACTAACCTTCTGGGACGAAGTTACCCTGAAACATAACCTGCTCCCGACCAGGTTATCTTCAGAGAGTCAGTTGCTATGGTTACATACATACCCAGAAAGTTTGCTCCGTTTTTGGAACCGAAAGTTGAGGTTGTCCACAAACTTACCCTTAAACATACCCTGGTATGTCACATAACCTGGTTTCTGGAATACCCCCCTGGGCATCGAGTTTATGAGTGTCTGGCGTTTTGGTATTGGAATTTCGTTCCATTCTTGCCTTTTATAGGTTTCCAGCTGCTGAAGGGTTTGTGGTCGTCTTTGACGTATTTTTCGTTTAATGACGCGCCAAATGTCCTCTATAGGTGAAAGATCTGGAGTGCAGGCAGGCCAATTCAGCACCCGGACTCTTCTAAGACGTAGCCATGCTGTTGTATTAGCTGCAGTATGTGGTTTTGCATTGTCCTGCTGAAATACACAAGGCCTGAAATAGATGTTGTCTGGAGGGGAGCATATGTTGCTATAATACCTTTATATACACCTTACAGCATTCAAAGTGCCTTCCAAAACATGCAAGCTGCCCATACCGTATGCACTTATGCACCCCCATGCCATCAGAGACGCTGGCTTTTGAACTGAATGGTGATAACGATGGAAGGTCTCCCTTCTCTTTTGCCCGGAGGACATGGCGTCCGTGATTTCCAACCAGAATGTCAAATTTGGACTCATCGGACACTTTTCCAATTTGAAATAGTTTAATTTGAATGAGACTTGGCCCACAGGACACAGTGGTTTCTCGAAGTATTCCTGGGCCCATTTTGTAACGTCATTGACACAATCATGCCAATGAGTAATGCAGTGTCGTCATAGCACTGAAAAAAAATCTATTGCAGGAAAATTTGATTGGTGAGTCTTGTCATCATATGTCCTAACAAGAAATAAAGTCTCAGTTCACAACCAATTATTGGTCAAATTTTTTGGGTTATTTTTTTGATGAGCAGATGCCTGTCCCTGAACACACCAAGCGGATCCCCTCTCCACCATCCATTGATCATGTTCAGAAAATAACAAACACAAAACAAAATGCAAACACAATCATTGAATTGCAGTTTAACTATTCTTCTTGGTTACATAAAAAAAGAATATTCTAGTTAGGTTTTTAAAATGCTTACTGTGAGACTATGAGAGGCTGGTCCTCAGCAGGGCAGTACCAAACAGTGCAAGGACACAATTTCCAAAATCAAATTCAATATTTATTGGGGAAGAATTAACAAAACAAGGGGTTGAACTAAGATTGAAAAAAGACTAAAGTAAATCTTGGCCCTCGGCTCTTGGAAAGAAACGAAAAAGTATTAGTCTCTAAACAATGTTTCAAACAGAAATCTTCCTTTTCTCAGGGTCACTCACACCTTCTCCCAGGTATGGTCGGCAGGTAAGTGTTTCTCTTCCCAGTTCTCCCGATAAGTATTCCTCTCGGTTGAAGTAAGTATTCCTCCAGGTGCGTAATGTTCTCCAGGTACAAAAAGCTCCCCCAAACTGCACACCCACCCAGGCAGACTGACCCTCTTTTAAATGCCTCCAGTCACTCAGGCAGTCATCAGCCTTTATTCCCTACACCTGTGCTGAAGAGGCTGTGGAGAGGTGTGCCTTTGCCCGACTCCACCACCTGATGGAGTCATCCCTGACCAAGGGTGGAGTCATCTCCTTGTGATGTAACGCCCCTCCAGGACACAGCCTCTCATGACATCACACTCCCTCCCCCTCAAGACCGGCGTCCCCGTCCAGCGTCTGGACCGTGCATCTGCGTTGCCGTGAAGCTTGCCAGCCCTGTGAACAACCGAGAAGTTAAAAGCTTGTAGGCTAAGAAACCATTTGCAAGGTCCTCAAACAACGCTAATGCTGCCATTGTTAATAAAAAAAAAAATCATCACATTGCGCATGCTTTTATATTCACCTATATGATTACAAATGCCTGGGTGCGTAAATTGTTCATAACGGTGTCTCTATTGTGCACATCATTCTTTTTTCGAGTTTTAAAGTTGAATTTTACAGTTTATTTCATTAAATAACAGACAAATATTTGTGAAATTACGATACATTGTGAACATATTTGAACAGTAAATACAGTATATGTATTTCTAATGTGGTTTTTGTTGTTGTAAAAGAACAGAAATATTGTGTGTTTTCACAGTGATTTCATGTTATTTTACATTTGTCATGTAAAATCACAGTCTACCAAGACGGTCCAGTGTTACCCTAACAACACACCGTGGGTAACAAAGGACGTCAAGGACCTTCTGAATGCCAAGAGGAGGGACTTTAACGATGGAAAATGGGAGGAGGTTAAGGTAATCCAGGCTGATCTGAAGGTGAAGATCAAAGAGGCCAAGGATAAGTACAAAGGGAAGCTAGAGTGGAAACTCCAGCAGAACAACACGAGGGAGGTTTGGAGCGGTATGAGGACTATAACTGGCTTCAGACCGACTGGCAACAGGGGGGTCGAGAGTGGCCTGGACAGAGCCAACGAACTGAACCTGTTCTTCAACAGATTTGACGACCTGGTTCCTGCCCCTCCCCCCTCTAGCCCTTCTCCTGACGACCCTCAAGGCAGTGACGACCCTGGCTCTACTGCTGAAGACTCTTTAGCTCAGGGGTGCACACACTTTTTCAGCATTCGAGCTACTTACTAAATCTTACAAAAAGAGTCAAAGTGATCTACCTACTATAAAATTGCGCAACATATAATTATTCAGAAATATATTGAGAATTATTTATAAGAACCATATATGTTAGTATACCTTGCATAATTGTGTGAACCCATATTGCTTGTTACAACCCCAACACAAAATAAGGAAATCAGCTTACAACTCAATAACGTTTATTTACAAAGAAAAACAACACAGGGATCAAGGAGGACTGCCAGTGGCACCAAATGAAAGAAAGAAATAATAACCCACCCCCCCTTGACAGGTGGTAAGCATCCATAAATACAGAGGGTGGTGCTAACTCT
This sequence comes from Protosalanx chinensis, assembly GCA_030340685.1. Taxonomy (NCBI): domain Eukaryota; kingdom Metazoa; phylum Chordata; class Actinopteri; order Osmeriformes; family Salangidae; genus Protosalanx; species Protosalanx chinensis. The sequence goes on from CM059319.1 coordinate 12,448,915, forward strand.
AACCTAGGGTTGTAACAACAGATAAACCTACGTGACGTTAGATGCCAAGCCTCACTCAAGGCTGACTCGCATAAATAAGTGGAGCCAAATAATGCAGTCATGGATGTTGCACATTTCCTTATGTTGGAGCACTTTTCCTCTGTAAGTTCCAGAATTGTCTTCAGCTCAATGTCGGCTTGTAGTGTCAAATTATCATCCTCCACTCCAGAAGAGTTCAGGTGAAACACTGTTGCAATTTTTTATGCGAGTGAAACAACGTCAGCATCTTCCCGAAAAGGGTTGCACGTGAATGTAGCGATTGGCTTGAATAAAGCAAAGTCTTGACTGCTGTCCTGACACCTGGGATTTTAGTTCCTTAACCCTTCTCCTTCTCAACTCACTTTTCGGATGGAAGTTATTGTCGTTTTTATGTACAGTCCGAAAATGCTGCTCTACATTTCCCTTTTTCGGTATAGCGATTGCAGTCTGGCAGATGAGGCAAACGCACTTTGAAAATGACATAGTGAAAAAAACAAAACAACTCCCATTCCGTATGGAAATGGTAAATTTTAGTCTATTCCAGGTTCCCCACTAATTTGTATACTCTTAAGTTTAGAAGTCGTAAATTGGAAGATAACTCGCCAATATGAGCACATGCGCAGAGGTCAGATTGGTCAAACCGACTGTCAGTCAAGTGACAAACGTCATAGTGAGGATAATTGGCTGACGTCTACGTTTGCATTTTATCTATCCATATAAGATTCGATCTTGCAGTTTGTAAGTCTTGTTAAACTTTATTTTATATATATTTCAATAAATCTGTAAAAATCTGCCATGCGATCTACCATTAGTAGATGGTTCACCAAAGTTCTGGAATGAACTTCAAGTCACTCTAAAGCTGGAATCACTCCCACCACTCAGTACCTTTAAAAACATGTTGCAATCAGCTCTAAAAGAACATTGCAACTGTTTTTAACCTGATGCTTTTTATCTATTTATTTTTATTATTTATTATTAACTTTTATTTATTTAGCTATATGTATTACCTTGTTTTTATATAGCCTGTCATGAAGTGTAATTTTTAGCATTATAGTGTAAATTGTGGTGTACTTTGTTTGTGTGTGTGTGTGGCCTTGTGCAAATTCTGCAACTTCTTTTCTGCTGCCTGTCTTGGCCAGGACTCCCTGTGAGAAGAGTTACTGTAACTCAATGGGACCTTCCTGGTGAAATAAAGGTGAAATAAAATAAAATAAAATAAATAAAATTAGTACCTTCGCGATCGACTGGAAGATCGCGATCGACGTATTGAGCACCCCTGCTCTAGCTCCCACGAGTACCCCTTTACCCCCTCCCCCTCAGAACAATGCCCCACCCCCCTCACCACAACAACCCCCATCCCCTTCTTGTAACCCCAGCTGTGATCTTCACTGTGGAACAGGTTGGAGGACAACTGCTTAAACTCCACGCAAACAAAGCTGCTGGCCCTAACGAAGTGAGCCCTAGGGTGCTAAAAGCATGTGCCCCCCAGCTGTGTGGAGTGCTACAGTACATCTTCAACCTGAGCTTGAGTCTTCAGAGGGTCCCTGTCCTGTGGAAGACATCTTGCCTCGTCCCTGTTCCGAAGACGCCACGCCCCAGCGGCTCCAAGGACTACAGACCGGTGGCACTGACCTCCCACATTATGAAGACCCTGGAGAGACTGGTGCTGGAACCGCTGCGGCCCATGGTCGGACCCTTCCTGGACCCCCTTCCGTTCGCCTACCAGCCCCGGCTGGGAGTAGAGGATGCCATCCTCTTCCTGCTTGACCGCTGCTATACCCATCTAGACAAGTCGGCAAGCACCGCGAGGATCCTGTTCCTAGACTTTTCCAGTGCTTTCAACACCATCCGGCCAACTCTGCTGGGTGAGAAACTGGCAGCGATGCAGGTGGATAACTCCCTGGTGTCCTGGATTGTAGACTACCTGACTGGCAGACCACAACATGTGCGCTTACAGCACTGTGTGTTGGACAGTGTGGTCAGCAACACTGGGGCCCCCCAGGGAACCGTCCTCTCCCCCTTCCTCTTCACCATCTATACCACGGATTTCAGCTACCACACAGAGTCCTGCCACCTTCAGAAGTTCTCTGATGACTCTGCTGTGGTGGGCTGTATCAGCGATGGGGAGGAGGCCGAGTACAGGACTGTGGTGGGGAACTTTGTCGCATGGTGTGAGCAGAATCATCTGCAGCTTAATGCGGCTAAGTGCAAGGAGCTGGTCATCGACCTGAGAAGGACCAGGACAACAGTGACCCCTGTTTCCATTCAGGCGGTCAGTGTGGACACCGTTGAGGATTACAAGTACCTTGGTGTTTACTTGGACAACAAACTGGACTGGGCAAAGAACACTCAAGCCGTCTACAAGAAGGGCCAAAGCTGCCTCTACTTTCTGAGGAGGCTGAGGTCCTTCGACGTCTGCCGGACAATGCTGAGGATGTTTTATGAGTCTGTGGTGGCCAGTGCTATCCTCTATGCTGTTGCCTGCTGGGGCAGCAGGTTGAGGGCAGCGGATGCCAACAAGCTCAACAAACTGATCCGGAAGGCCGGTGACATTATGGGGGTGGAGCTGGATTCTCTGGCAGTGGTGTCAGAGAGGAGGATGCTGGCCAAACTTCACTACATCCTAGACAGTACCTGTCCATCCTGCCCCCCACCCCCCCCAAGACCAAAATTCAGCCCGGTATTTTTTTGTGGAGCGGGGGGGGTGCGAGCGATTCCTAAAGACGACAGTTGTTTTTTACTCGTTTGCATACTTATCCGGACTATCCGACCGAGAGCATCCCGTAATTTTTGGAAATAAAAGACTGTTATTAATTAGCGATTAAGGGTGCAGCGCGACCGATATAGGCGGTCGCCTAACCCTATGCCTAGAGCCGGCCCTGGGTACAACTAAAGAAGATCCTAAAGAATATAGGCCTCTGATATCGATATCGCAATCGGCATCTGCATCTGCATTGTTGTTGGGGCCCCCCGGGCCCCCTGGAGCCATGGGCCCCGGGGCGCCCGCCCCACTTGCCCGGTCGGTAATACGGCCATGATTACGAGTGAGCGAGCTTACTGTATAGTAAAGGTATAGTGAACTTTTTGTTTACTGTGTTAGTTTATCAAACAATTTGATTACATTTTAGTCATTTCACGGCAAGTATAGAGTTCTTCTGCAGTGCAGCGTTAACAAACGTCAACAAGTTTAGGGACACCGTTGATAAACGGATAAATAAAACATATTTAATAAAAATGTATCATATGTAGCCTCTTTCATATTAAACATTGACAAACTGTTTGGGTTTACAAAATATAAGTAAATATAAGTATAGTTCTGAACATAATGCATTTGGTTCTGCCATACAGTGTATTTATTAATTGTGTGAATGTAATTGAGAAATGTAACTTAGTTGAAGGTGTGTCAATGTAAAACAAAGATACAGGAAGACAGCCTTTGACAGGGGTGTCCAATCCTGGTCCTCGAGGGTCGCTGTCCTGACGGTTTTAGATGTTTCCCTGCTCCAGCTCCTTATTATGATAGTTTAATGTTAGTGCGGCCCGCGAGTTTGATATGTACGGCATTCTGCAGTGTTGTGTGCGGAGCGGAACGAACCTACCAATCACGGTGCGGTATAAGGCTCGCGGGGGCGGGACATCGGCCGGGCTTGTAAGCAGAGAAACATTTCTCAGTGAAAGATACAGCAGCGTTGCCATGGAGTTTTTTCTTCTGTGCCTGGCCGATGTCCCGCCCCCGCGACCCATATACCGCACCGTGATTGGTAGGTTCGTTCATTTCTGGGATTTAATCCGCCAATCGCGGTGCTACAGTTACAATAAAAAGAAGCGGGAGTGACGTTCTCCGTGTAGTGATAAATTCACTGTGGCTAAAAGCTTGATTTAAACGTCAATGTGACAGTGACAACAAGTTGAATTATATAACACAGCCCCAAACATGTCTTTTTTAAAGCCTGCAGTAAAAAGAAAGGTTGGTGATGAGCACAGACAGTTTCAGGAAAAGTGGGAAATACAATATTTCTTTGTTGAGCATAGGGACACCCCAACATGTCTTATTTGCACTGAGAAAGTTTCTGTGTACAAGGAATACAATTTGAAACGACATTGCACAGCTAAACATGCTGAGGAGTATGAGAAATAACAAATAAATAAGATTAACAACTGTATTTCTGTACTTCATTCACCCTCATACACACTCATACATACACACAATTCTTAGACAATGCAAGGGGCAACATCGTAGCAAGCGAGAACATTACTCACACAGCAAGTGAGAAAATTATGAACTGTGTGCAAATGTGCTTCATTCAAACACACACCAAGTGAGAATGTTAAGAACAGAATCATATAATTATCACAAAGTGAATGTGAACATTATGAACAAAATAACACACAGCAAACAATTGTAATTCAGTCTCACACACTGACTTCTCACATGAATCTAATTGGAAGGTTGTGCCTGTCTCTGTGAACATAGTCCGTTGAAATCTGGGGCAATTGAGTTCAGCTTCAGTCTCAGGTCTGGCAAATCGTGGATTTGCGCTTATTCAGTGCATCACATTTTCTTGAGAAGAAATCCTCTGGTTTGTCTTTCAGCATGGTGTGTTTGGTTGTAAAGTGCCGTTGGAGGTGCGAAGGTTTCATGCATTCATTGCTAAGCACTTCACCACAAATCACGCTGTAGCGGGGGAAGCTAGCGGGTAAGCTAACTGGTAGAAAAGGGTACTGCATATGGAATTAATCTATTAATTTATTAATCTCATATCTGGGAAGTCTCGAACAAACGGGGCACCACCTCAATATTTGTAAAGGGATTGAGGAAACCTTATTGATTAATGAACAAATAATAGCCTTTTGATCAGTCTCTTTAACTTGAAGTCATGAAAGTTCCTTAGAATTAGTGCATATCCGATGACGAGAATTGTATATAAAAAGGGTTTATTTAAGCATATGGAAACAGACAAAGGGGGAGACAAGGAAAAGGGGGGGGGTTATTGTTAAGGAGACAAAGCACTGTTATGCTAAGATAGGAAGACTACTTAAATCAGTTACAGTTCACCACACTTATGCCAAGGCCTACGCGTAAGAAATTAGCTTAAATAGCAGTTACTGTCTGTTGAAGAAAGGTAGTTGATCTTCCGTGTGGTGTCCAAGAAATCAAAGGAAGTTTTCCTTAACTTCCGTTATGGTCCTTGGTTCCGTTGAAGGGTTCAGGTAAATCCAGAGGTTGCTCAATATACAGGTCATCAGAGGTAGCTATTCTCAGGATGGTCCAGACGAAAGAGTGTTTTGGTTGCTCAATATGACAGCTAAATCCAAAGGTTACTATCCTCACGATAACTGCAGGCGAAAGAGGGGGTTTGATTCAAGGTTTGGGCTCTTATACTAAGGGGCTTGGTCATTTCTTATCTAAAGATGGTCCCATGCAGAGAGAATGACTTGGAGTGGAAATAAACCAGAGTGGTCTATTATCTGCAGGATCAGGGCTGTGTCCACACAAACTGAGTACATCACAGAGCAAGCTTCCACAAGCACACTCTTAAATGACATATGTCTTGATTAATGAACTTTGGCCGTGTCTGCCACACATGACTGATGCTGACTTGAGACCTATTGTAACAAAACCGAGGGATTACATTAAAACACATCTAAAGAGAATTCACACAGTTCCAGTCCTTTCAGTGTCCAATAAGCAGTATTGTCTTTGTGAGATGTTTGTAATCCATTAAATGTCTGTTTTGGGATAAATCCTCTGTTCAGACTTGTGAACCAGCTATTCCAAGGCCTTCCTGACCTTTCAGCACTGGTTTGGAAATCCATAACCCTGGTTTCGTCAGTGTGTCTCACTGACGAGGGAATGGTTGTGGAGACTCTGCTACAACGCACTGTGGCCTGGGTTCTTCCTCCGTCCCACCACAGCTGAATCCGAATTTATTGTAACTGTTGTACTCGTTTTTTGATTCACCACTTGCTTCGCTGACGGAGCCACTAGCAGCACATGTGACCTCCACGGTTCCAGTGCTTGGAGGCGTTGGGGCTGTGCAGGCCGCTCTTGCGCTGGTGGTGGAGCCTGAGCTTGTGTTCGGTTCACTGACCTCCTCCTCGTTCACTTGTTGAACTTCACTACTGCTGGAAATATTCTCCTCTACACTTCTCTTTCGAATGCCTCCCGTTTTGAGCCACTTTCGCAACATCCCTCTGCTTTCTTGTCGTCACTAGGTCGCCCGTACCGTTAGCTAATCGTGCACGCGCAACAGGTAGTAGGCCTAGTGTCCATCCGAAACAACGTCAGAATCATCTTATTTTAAAGCTTATTTTCCTTCGTAATAGTATTTTGAAAGTATTTCTGTACAACATGTTTTCCAATTGATTGTTTTATTATAATTTTTTAATTATACATTACAATTATTTTATATTAAAAAAAAACATTGTGATTCCAAGGATCCCTCCGAGTACTACCAGCAGGGGACGCAAGTACCACTGGTGGTATGCGTACCACAGGTTGAGAACCACTGCCTTAGACAATACCATAGGTTCAGTCACCATTTTGAGACCTGCAAACCAGTTCATAATCTCAGGTAGGTTTGTTTGATTTGTGTTTTCAAAAGAAATACCCTCTCTCCCCAAGAATCTCATTGCACTTCTAGAAATGAATGACAAGGATTATGATTTGATAGATATTAGAATAGTTACGTTCTCTTCTAGTTGTCTGTCTGCATTTTACATTTGGGATATAACATAAGAAACCTAATTGTAGCATAAAGATCAAAACACTGATTCAACTATTATATTATTCAGCAGCATGAGTCAATGGAAACAGATTCAGCAGCTTGAAATTAAATATCTGGAGCAAGTGGACTATCTTTATAATGACAACTTTCCGATGGACATTCGGCAGGTGCTTGCCAACTGGATTGAGAGCCAAGACTGGTAAGTGTCACAGCTGTAGGCAATGTTAAAACCATGAAAAGATTAACACAGTTAACACTCAGACTGTTGAACTTTCAACATCACAAAATAAGGATGGGTATCAGAATGTGGCTTTGTAAAAAAGATCAAACACAAAAAAATTATACAAAATAGGAGAGGCCAGTAGCTCCAGCAATACCAATGAGCCACAACTTAATATATGACTACAATCACTACCAGCTGTAGAAGTAGTTACCTGCCTGGTGGTAAGCAATGTCAGAAAAGTGTGCCAACTCTTCCAACAGCTCTTGTTGATTTTGGAGTCAGCCCAGTTGTACCAAACTTCAAGCCTACCCGGCTAGGATGTTTAATAAAACTCGAAAAGGCTGTTTTAATTGTAGGAACTAGCTGGAATATTTAGCTGATGCTGCCTTTTGCTTTCTGTGTTGGAAGTTTAGTATTATTCCCACCCTTCTTGCACTAACCCATTATAGTTATATTCCCCCCCGCCCCCCCCCCCCCCCCCCCCCGTACATCTAGTGCCCACTCTCCACTTTGTTACATGTTTATTTTTACTCCTATATATGTTCTATGTTGCTCTTCTCTGTCACAGTGAATTCTATGTTTGTTAATCTTGCATAGCGTTTAAACCTGATTCTGATTCTTATTATGGGCCAATGCTGGCAAAAGAATATCATGAAACTGACTTCTCTAACTGGAAATCAGTCATGGAAGGCACAGAGTCGAGATTTGAGAGAGATTGAGTGAGATATCTCAAAATATCTAACTTTTATTTAATATTCATGGTAAGAGTCCCTTTGCTATTACTAAGCTCATCAGAGTTCTCTTTTTAATAATGTTTCAAAACAGTAACATTTGATTAAGCCTTAGCCAATATCACACTTTTTGATCTTCTTCTTCAGTCTTTTAATTACTGGCTTGACTTTATTGGCACAATTCTGTTTCTCATAATGAATAACTGCTGCAAGACACTCACAGGTTATTAAAATCCTACAATGAATATACCTGCTTTAACATAGGACTTAGTCACACATGACTAATCACACAAACCTGTTCAACGGTTTGTCCCAAATATTATCATGCATTGAAATAGGGGGTGGTGTAAAAAGGAAAATATCCTTTAAAAGCTTAGAATGTGCACTTCAAAAACAACTTGTCAATGTGATAAAGAACACTGTCAAATATGTGCTCTCAGGGACACAGCTGCAAACTATAAGTCCATGGCTACAGTTCTCCTCAGCAATCTCCTATCTCAACTGGAGAGACACTGTTCCCAGGAGCTGAACTTCCTGCAAAGACACAATTTGAAAATCATCAACCAGCAATTACAGGTGCCAATTTTAAATATATATTTTCAAAGTCTGTTCTTTAGTATGTCTTTACGATATATTTATTACATTATGTAAAGATTAATTATTCTAAGACATGTGCAGATGTACTAAGATACTTACACTTGAAACTGGAATTGAATGTCATAGTTTCCATCAGATTTGAATAGAAAAAAGGGGCTCTTCTTTTTTTTTAAGTCTGTGGTTTAATTCTTGGAACCATGTGTCATCAACTGACAGGAAAGAAATATATTCACCATATCAAAGTGGAACCATGAGGTTTTTAACAGCTATTTCCTGTGCTTGTGTGTACAATATGACAGTTTTAGAGGTCTGGTGCAGGGTGGAGGAATTTCAGCTCTGTATATTTACAGGGAAGTTTTGTTTTTGGTGCCCTTTGACACCTGCCAATTGTATCAACATTTAAACGGAAACACGATAAATAATTATATTATCACAGAAGTTCATAATTGTAACTTGCTTTTGAGTTTGTTTTGTTTAATTGTGTATGATTGCATTTTTTGCTTAAGCAAATTTCAGCATTTTAAATAATTTCTGTAGCCACAATGTTTGTCATGTTACTCCTTTAATTATTTATGTAGAAATCTTACTTATTTATTTTATATCATACTTTTACATGAAGTCTATTACTTGCACTTCCCGGAAATCTGTTGCCATGAATGGCAATGGCACTAGCTTGTGAACAGGATGGCATGGATAGTGAAATGCACTGGTGCATTGATTAAATGTCCATTCTGTCATTTGTTTTCCCTGCTTAGGGGAAATATAAGGATAACCCTCAGTTTATGGCAGGAGTGATCTCTACCTGCCTTCGAGAGGAGCGACGTATCATCTCAACGGCCTGTATGCAGGAGCAGGTATGACACATTGTGTACCTGAGTTATTATATTATATTCCTTAATTTACCCTTTCATTTTCCATTCCTGCTAATTTAAGAAGGATATGTTAAAGTAATAAATGGTATAAACTTGATAAATTGATCAAATCTGACCCAAAAATATGTGTTTTACTGCATTCCTGGATGTCTTTATAGCCTATTCTAAAAGTAATGTTTAGATGCAAGGTTATAGCTTTTAATGGAATGCAAGTTTTGTATTACACCTGTCTTTTTTCATGCAGTTTCTTGCCTAGTAAGAACCTGGAACAAAACGATTACAAGCTAGCTCATCTTTCACAGGGTCCTTTAGAAAAGTCACTGCAGGACTCAGAGGCCATTGAGAGGCAGAAGAATGTGGACAACAGAGTTGCCGTTATAAGGAGTAGTGTGCAGGTAACCAAGTTCCGTGCTTTTCTAACTAAAAGTGTTCAGACATTTATATATAGACAGGCTGCATCCTTCTTACTCAGTAATGCTAACCATTAACACTATTCTCTTGCAAAGCAGCAGAAGAATTCCTACCGGCAGGATTAATTACTGTTGTGCCCGGCGCAAAAACTAAGTGGGTTGGTCTGAGGAAGCTTCACTAGTCATGGGTGTAGTTTGGGGGTAAAGTGCAATGGGGGCACTTCAAGAACCAGGCAGGTGGGCCTGCCCCTTTTGCCCCATGATCTCAAAAGGCCCTTTTGTCAAGTAAATGTAAAGTTTTTGCAAATGTTTCTGCTTTCCCTGTCGACAATTTGGAGCCAGAAATTATAAAGATACCACGTTCATATTACTATAGACTATGTTCATATTCTAACTACCATATTTTCCGGAATATAAATAGCTTGGAAGTATAAATAGCACCAGCTAAAATATGCATATGAATAAGAAAAAACGTAAGTACCATTGAACTATAAGTCACATTTTTATGGGGACATCTTTATGGGGACATTTATTTGATAGATTCAGAGACCAAGAACAGACATTTAATCTTGAAGTTATAGTAAGAGCAATAGATAGAGAACATCAAGCTGAATAAGTGTCAGGAATGTTAACGTAACATTTGAACAGTTATTCAGATAACTATAGCATAAATATATTATATTATAACAAGTTTACCAAACTCTCGATTTCACTCCAAATCACTAAATCCATTCTCGGTGTAAGAAAGGCTGGCGGGATTGGCCAAAGATATGTAAAAGCCTTTATACTGTATGTATCTATGGGATAGACAGATAACAGGCCGAGAACTTCATACCAGACTTTTATTGCAGTTTAAGCATTTTCTCTTATAATCATTTAGCGGGCATTAATTTACCTAAAAGATGGTGCGTCAATGAGAAAAAGTATGTGGTTTGGCTGTTTGTCATTATCTTTGTTCTAAAGGTTTGTATAAAAAAAAATTGTGGTCGGAATATTGCTTGAGCTGGGTGAAGAATTTATTATTTTAGTTATCGACGGTGGTCAGAATTTATTCATATAACATTGTTTAGTTATGAAAATTTCATTTGTAATATGCTGTCATATTTTATGTTATTCAGATTTGTGAATTAATTGTCTTTCTGTATTATTTCCCGACCAAAAAGGAAACAGTGATAGATTATTGTGTTCTCACTGACACACCGGGAGCAAACTAATTGGCAATCAGTTATTTTATTTTATTTTCAATTACACAGACTGTTCTGTCAGTGTCAGGGAAAATGACTACCATGTGAAATGATATATTTGTATATATAAGTCGCACCTGAGTACAAGTCACAGGACCAGCCAAACCATGAAAGAAAAGTGTGACTTTTTCAGAAAAAGACATTTTGCAGGGGGCATGGTTGGGGGCCAATAAGTAAAACGATCTTTCATCTCTTGTCTTCCTCATTGTTTAATTTCTACAGATGATGGACCAAGCTGTAAAATATTTAGAGGACATGCAAGATGACTTTGACTTCCGTTTTAAAACCCTTCAGTGTCGAGGTGAGCCTGTGTGTTTATGTGCGTGGCTTTGTTTCTGTAACATTCTGTAACATTCTACTGACTTGTTTACAAAAAGCTAGAATGCCACATATCACACTCATCAATGCACTGGTTAGCTAGTTTTGTAATGTATTTAAATCATTTTATTCATGTCCTAAATACACACACACATTGGCTCTGCAGTTTAATAACCATTGTGACAGTGCAGTGTTTGTTATAGGGTACGGAATTATGAATTTGGGAATGCAATTAATATTGTATGGAATGCAGTCAAATCTTTCATAATAAAATAAGATAAGAAATCCCTTTATTATTCCCCCAGGGGGTAAATTGCAGTCCACAACAGCAGCAGGGTACAGTAACAGCACATAGAGAGGGTATTATATATTTTTTTTACACAATAAGAGATACAATAGAGTATCACAATACACTATCAAAAATACAAATAAAAAGTCAAGTACGAGGCTAAGTGAGCTGGTTTCTGTCTCGAATGAGGAGTGACATAAAGATATTGTATGTAAGAATATTGCACGTTGTACGTAAGAAATCAAAGCATTGTTGCAGATATTGCTAATTTATCAAATAATAATAATACATTTATCTAAATTGTGCTTTTCCTAAATTCAGTGTTTCAAGTTTGAACAAACATGAGATATAACATCCCAAAAATTACTAACATACAACAGTAACACATTAGAAAGCTAAAAGTAATATATATATATCGGTGTAGAACCTCATTTGAGACCCTAATTTGGGGTCTATGAGGAATGTTGTGTCAATGGTTAAACATTTATGGACCTGACTGTATTGTATACCTGACCTGATTCATTTGAATGGGAGGGTGTGTCCAAACCTTTGACTGGTAGTGTATATATATTACTTTTGTAGAAAAGGTTTCAGAAGAAGTCCTCTGGACACGGTTTCCGTAGTAGTCATGTGGACGTTTTCAAAATCAAGACATCTCCTGGATGGGGGGTGAAACGTCCAGTGACAGTGAAATGTCTGATTGGCATGTTAAATAGTGTCAAATTATATCTACTCTTTGGAGATGATGTCAACTTTGATTCGATTGTTTTAGTACGACTTTGGTAAACTACAAAGCCGCACCGCTTGCAGCATTACAGCTACCGTAGCCAGGAGCGTCCGCGGCCTGACTTATCTTTTTTTGACAGTGCACCTTGACAGTGCGCCTTATAATCTATGGGGCGTCAGATAACTCAACGGTTAAGGCGTTGGCCTCATGATCGGAAGGTTGTGAGATCGAGCCCCGGCTGTGGCTATATGACGTTGTGTCCTTGGGCAAGGCACTTCACCCTACTTGGCTCAGGGAGAATGTCTCTGTACTTACTGTAAGTGGCTTTGGATAAAAGCGTCTGCTAAATGAATAAATGTAAATGTGAATCTAGTGCGCCCTATAGTGCAAAAAATACGGTAAGCTTCCTCATTCCAAAAAGGTTCACTGGCAGCGGTCGTTGTCAGTAACAATGCAAAATGTGATGATTTGGTCTAATTAAGGTGACTGCATGGACCCCATCCTATGAGCTAGCAATCTAGTAGAGCTAGCTAGCTCTAGTACAGTAAAAAAAAAAGCTAGTGCTAAATAACTATTTGACTGCTTGGTTCCATGCAAGCAGGGTCATGAAACCGCTCAAAAAAAGGAAGGGGAACCCATTTGTGGTCAAGACACTCACGTGATTGATTTGATAAATAATTTATGATTTATTGATAATCATGACATGGAAATATGTTTGACTTTGGCGGAGTGGAATGTCTAAAAGGGGAGCGCTCCCTACCGCCTCGAAGTGATACATGCATACGTACACTACCGTTCAAAAGTTTAGGGTCACATTGAAATGTCCTTATTTTTTAAGGAAAAGCACTGTACTTTTCAATGAAGATAACTTTAAACTAGTCTTAACTTTAAAGAAATACACTCTATACATTGCTAATGTGGTAAATGACTATTCTAGCTGCAAATGTCTGGTTTTTGGTGCAATATCTACATAGGTGTATAGAGGCCCATTTCCTGCAACTATCACTCCAGTGTTCTAATGGTACAATGTGTTTGTTCATTGGCTCAGAAGGCTAATTGATGATTAGAAAACCCTTGTGCAATCATGTTCACACATCTGAAAACAGTTTAGCTCCTTACAGAAGCTACAAAACTGACCTTCCTTTGAGCAGATTGAGTTTCTGGAGCATCACATTTGTGGGGTCAATTAAACGCTCAAAATGGCCAGAAAAATAGAACTTTCATCTGAAACTCGACAGTCTATTCTTGTTCTTAGAAATGAAGGCTATTCCATGCGAGAAATTGCTAAGAAACTGAAGATTTCCTACAACGGTGTGTACTACTCCCTTCAGAGGACAGCACAAACAGGCTCTAACCAGAGTAGAAAAAGAAGTGGGAGGCCGCGTTGCACAACTAAACAAGAAAATAAGTACATTAGAGTCTCTAGTTTGAGAAACAGACGCCTCACAGGTCCCCAACTGGCATCTTCATTAAATAGTACCCGCAAAACACCAGTGTCAACATCTACAGTGAAGAGGCGGCTGCGGGATTCTGGGCTTCAGGGCAGAGTGGCAAAGAAAAAGCCATATCTGAGACTGGCCAATAAAAGAAAAAGATTAAGATGGGCAAAAGAACACAGACATTGGACAGAGGAAGACTGGAAAAAAGTGTTGTGGATGGATGAATCCAAGTTTGAGGTGTTTGGATCACAAAGAAGAACGTTTTTGAGACGCAGAACAAATGAAAAGATGCTGGAAGAATGCCTGACGCCATCTGTTAAGCTAGGCGGAGGTAATGTGATGGTCTGGGGTTGCTTTGGTGCTGGTAAGGTGGGAGATTTGTACAGGGTAAAAGGGATTCTGAATAAGGAAGGCTATCACTCCATTTTGCAACGCCATGCCATACCCAGTGGACAGCGCATGATTGGAGCCAATTTCATCCTACAACAGGACAATGACCCTAAACACACCTCCAAATTGTGCAAGAACTATTTAGAGCAGAAGCAGGCAGCTGGTATACTATCGGTAATGGAGTGGCCAGCGCAGTCACCAGATCTGAACCCCATTGAGCTGTTGTGGGAGCAGCTTGACCGTATGGTATGCAAGAAGTGCCCATCCAACCAATCCAACTTGTGGGAGCTGCTTCTGGAAGCGTGGGGTGCAATTTCTCCAGATTACCTCAACAAATTAACAGCTAGAATGCCAAAGGTCTGCAATGCTGTAATTGCTGCAAATGGAGGATTCTTTGACGAAAGCAAAGTTTGATGTAAAAAAAAATCTTATTTCAAATACAAATCATTATTTCTAACCTTGTCAATGTCTTGACTCTATTTTCTATTCATTTCACAACATATGGTAGTGAATAAGTGTGACTTTTCATGGAAAACACAAAATTGTTTGGGTGACCCCAAACTTTTGAACGGTAGTGTATATGACAAGAGGCATGGAGCAATAGAGATATAATCCCCCTGATAGACAGACAGACAGGCAGATATACATATAAACAGACAGACATCAGGGGGAGAAAGGGGATGGTGGTGGGCCGCAGCAACACTGATCATTAGACAGTCAGGGTGAATATCTGCGCAGCCTTTAAAGTTCGTCTTGCCGGACGCGGCCCAATGGGCTTGCACTAGTTGAGTCAAGTGTGTTCATGAGCAATTATGTGTACTACCTGAGTGCTTGTGCTACTAGTGGATGTGAGGGAATGAGTGATGACGTGTACTGAGGTGTGTGAATGAGTGATGACGTATACTGAGGTGTGTAAATGAGTGATGATGTATAATAAGGCATGTGAATGGGTGAGATGCGTGCAGCCCGAGTGTCACGCCAGAACTAGCTCCGCCCATATGTGTTGTTATCACCAAAAATATCATACGAACGATTCCCAAAAAGTTGGGACACTGTACAAATTGTGAATAAAAACAGAATGCAATGATGTGGAAGTTTCACATTTCAATATTTTATTCAGAATACAACATAGATGACATATCAAATGTTTAAACTGACAAAATATAGAATTTTAAGGGGAAAACAAGTTGATTTAAAATTTCATGGCATCAACAAAAAGTTATGACAATGCCATGTTTACAACTGTGTGGCATCCCCTCTTCGTTTTATAACAGTCTGCAAATGTCTAGAGACTGAGGTGACAAGTTGCTAATATTGAGGAATAGGAATGTTGTGCCATTCTTGTCTAATACAGGCTTGCAGTTGCTCAACTGTCTTTTTTTGTTGCATCTTCCTATTAATGATGTGCCAAATGTTTTCTGCGGTTGAACGATCTGGACTGCAGAATGACCATTGAAGTACCCGGATCCTTCTTCTACACATCCATGATGTTGTAATTGTTGCAGTATGTGGTCTGGCATTGTCATGTTGGAAAGTTCTTCCCTGAAAGAGACAAGGTCTGATGGGAGCATATGTTGTTCTAGAACTTGGATATACCTTTCAGCATTGATGGTGCCTTTCCAGAAGTGTAAGCTGCCCATGCCACACGCACTTATGCAACCCCATACCATCAGAGATGCAGGCTTCTGAACTGAGCGCTGATAACAACTTGGGTTGTCTTTGTCCTCTTTAGTCCTGATGATATGGCGTCCCAGTTTTCCATAAAGAACTTCAAATCTTGATCCATCTGACTACAGAACAGCTTTCCACCTTACCTGCAGCATTGGGGGAATTGGTGATCTTCTGCCCATCTGGACTACTGAGAGGTCAAGGGCAGGCGTTTGACCAGGGCCCTGTATTTGAAACAACCTTAAGTTTCCTAATTAACGCCAAATCTTGAGTTGTAGTATAAGCCCCAAACACCTAGTCTGCCTGCCCCACCGGTCTCCGCTGAATTTTGTGGGAATTCCCCACTGGGGTAGATATACTGCAGGGCTGATGAGTTGATGTGAAATAGGTGTGAAGACTGAGGTAGCGAGTGGGTATTGGGAAACTGCAGTGTTGGGCAGTAACGTCACTACAAGTAGCGGCGTTACTAGTTTAACTACATTTCTCAGTAGCGTGGTGGTAGCATCGCTGTTTTCTGAATCAAATAGCTTTTAAGTAGCTTAGCTCTTTTATTAACCAAGTAGTGCGGTAGCGTCCACTTAAGCTACATTTTTACAAACATCTCTGAAGCTCAGCGCAGCGGAGCTTTCTGCTGCGGTCTGAAATAAAAGGAGGAGTCAGTGACGCTACCGCCATACAAGGCCATGTAGGTGGAGCCGACTGAAGCACTTCTGTATGACGGTGACATCGTGGACCAATCCTTGGGCTGGCTACGTCTTTGATGCAGGGGAATACAGACAAGCTAGCTTGCTTGAGTGAGTTACGTTACTTGGTGGAAAGATGGCAGAGGGTGAGGAGGACGTTGAGTTAGTTGCACATTGTCTTTAATGGCATAGTTCAAAATAAACATAATAGAGCAGTTTAGAGCAGATTTTTGTGTTCTGGTTTTGGAGCAATGAGAGCACAGTTTAATAATTGTTTAATAAACAATTGAATGTAAATTTTTGCCTGCTTATTTGTCTGATTGACAGTTTTATTGATCACTGAGATAGCTTTGTCTTGGGTTGAAGTTGTTCCAATAAAAAGTTGTTCCATAAAAAAATAGCTTTGATGTAGTTAAACTACTTTTGCCATGTTGCTGTAGCTTAGCTTGCTACATTTCTTAGGGGGGTAGCTTCGGTGTAGCGAAGCTACATTTCATGCAGCGTAACTGGTAGCTTAGCTCACTACACTTTCCAAGTAGCTTGCCCAACACTGGGAAATTGCAGACAAGGCCACACCCACCACAGGGAGACAGACCTAAACAAAAAACATAAACAGAATACGCCACCAGGGGGCAGAGGTAGAAGGCATGCCACTGGCTTCGAGCCTGATTGACATTTGTATCAATATGCAGTCTGAAAAATGTTTGCAAAATAGTAAAAAAAAAAAGCTTTCCATAATCATGACACTCCACATATGTTCACTGCAAACCCAGTCAAAGCAGGCTGCATCCAGCCCTGTCAACAAGACACCTCACTAAAAAGAAGCAGGTTTAGCAAGTATAGCAGGCAAACTTTTAAGTTTATATTTCTGTACGACCCCCAAATGTCATCAATATAAAAATTGTTCTTGACAGAAAAAAAGGTTCCCCTACACCCATGCAATGATTTCCATTACAGTCATGCCAGTTTTTTATGCAGTGCCTGAAGATCACAGTGATGCAGTATTTATTTTAATTTTATTACATTTTTACACATTGATGAACCATCTTTACGTCTGAGAGACTCTGCCTCTCTAAGATACTCTTTTCTTATCCAGTCATGTTATGAATGGGTTTGCATATAATCTAGTTATTTGCAAATATTAATCTACCTGTTTATCAGAATCAGAAGTACTTTATTAATCCCCAAGGGGAAACTCTGGCAGGAAAGTGCCTACCGAGGCAACCAGAACGAGATAATATTTCCACGCCAACCAGAAAGTTTTAACAGCATAACATGAGGAGAGGCGAGGAGAGAAAAAAAGCAGCCCCCAACATTTTGGGAACCTGCAAGAAAACACCCACATAAGCACATACAGTATACAATACAACAACACAACAACAACACATGACGCAGGTGAAAGTGCTGGGTGGGGGGTGATGCATATTGATGAAAAAAAAAAAAATCCATCTCTTCATGACAGTTCAGTTGAGTTCTGGATTAAATAAGTATTTAATAACCTGCAGATTGGGAGATAAATGACGAGACCTCTGGCAACAAAATGAAGACAGTACAAGTCTTAGGTTTCTATCATGTCTCTCTCCCGTTTGAAGGCAAGAGGACATTCTTTTATAGGGCACAAGAATGTAAACATAGATAGTGACAGTCAGGCAGTAATGACGTTACAACAGTCTTCAGAGAAGGTGTTCAGTAGTGATTAATATAAGTACACAGGGAATCAAATTTACATAAGAGTAAAACGCAACAATCCAACAAAACATGATCTGTTACTACTCAGCACAGCATACCTGATTATAGGATTGTAAATTAAATGAGATAGGACCCACTTTCTTTGAAAGTATAAGATCAATTAAGTCAATAGCCCCTTTTTAGCTCTCTTAATAGGACTCCGAATAGGACTAATGGTCCTCCCTGTTCCAAATTACATGGTGTCAGGCTTGGACCGGGAAGAGGACTCAGGATACAGAAGGTAGAGCAGTACGGGAGTGATTCTATAATTAGGGGTACATTTCAGAACAGTTGACAGGAAAAGTTGAAATTTACCACATTGTCTTCAAGGTTCCCACCAAAAAGGATGTACCTTCCAGCAATGTGACTTTGGAGCAAACCATTGCTTATTTATAGGGGTTTTATCAATGGGTAACACAGTTGACAGTGATTTCTTGGACACACAAAGTGAATAATTTCATGTATTTTAATGTTTTAAATAGATTTAAAAACAGCTTTATCATGTTTTAATACTTATTTTTGAACAACTAAAGCTGAAATAATATATAAAAACATGTATTTTATTGTTAAGTTTTAAAAGCAAGCTTGACTTTTAAGAATTCGGACAGCAGAAAAACAGCAAATTCCAATATATAATTAGCATTCTTTCCAAAATAAATTATGGAACCTGTTAAATTTTAGTATTAAATGAAAGAGGAATATCATCCAATATCAAATTGGTCATTGTTTGAAATAATGACCAATACTATTTGGTAAAATTGACAAATACACCCCATGGACTTGAAATGTACCCCTAATTATAGAATCACTCACTTATTGGAGACGTAGTTGAACAAAAAAAGTTTCCAAACGAAAATACTCTCTCTTTAGAGGTAACAAAAGGATATTAAAAACTTTAAACAAAAAGACTCTCACTTTGGAGGAAATAATTGATACTACAAATGTTAAATAAAAGACTCTCACTGGAGGAAACAAAAATCTAGATTACAAACTATTCAGAATGTTTGGATCAAGGCTTCTTGGAAGGAACCTTGAGGCGGAGATCTTTGGCAGAGAGCCAGACTCTGACCTGGCTGGTAGGCGGGAGCAGGCAGTCTTTTGCGGTTTGCCGCTTTCTTGACATGATCCCCTTGTCGAATTAGCACCCGTCGTGCCGCTATCCAGATGCGACTGCACCTACGAATCATGGCGTGGCCAGAGGGGACCGGTTTCCAACTGCTGATTCAGGCGTTCGGTCTGGCCGTTGGCTTCCGGGTGATACCCAGAGGTCAGGCTGGCCTTAGATCCTACGAGGCGGCAAAACTCCTTTCAGAACCGAGACACAAACTGGGGCCCCCGGTCAGAAACAATGTCTTTAGGAAACCCATGAACCCTGAACACATGGTTCATGGCCTCCGCCGTTTCCATGGCGGAAGGTAACTTTGGCAGAGCAATGAACCTGACCATCTTTGAAAACATGTCCACCACTGTGAGGACAGTCATGTGTCCTTGGGAAACCGGGAGGCCTGTGACAAAGTCTAAGGATATATCAGACCATGGTCTGGAAGGGATGGGGAGCGGCTGCAGCAAACCCATGCGTGACCTGTAAGACGTCTTATTGCGTGCACAGACTGAGCATGCCTCCACGTACTCCCGGACCTCTGGTTCCATGGAGGGCCACCAGAACCGCCGAGAGATGGCAAACATTGTTCTCCGAACTCCCGGGTGACAGGTAAGCATCGAAGTGTGAGCCCAGTAGATCACCTGTGGACGCAGCTCAACCGGAACGAACAACCGGTTTGCTGGGCACCCACTAGGTGATGGGGCTCCACCGTTTGCCTGCTTTACCTCATCTTCTATCTGCCACACCATAGCTCCAACCACACAGTTCAGTGGTAGGATGGATTCTGGTTCTTTGGCAACAGGCTCGGGGTCGAATAGCGGAGATAAGGCGTCGGGCTTGACGTTTCTGGACCCCGGCCTGTAGGAGAGAGAAAAAGAGAAGCGGTTAAAGAAAAGCGCCCACCTGGCCTGGCGAGAACTCAATCTCTTGGCTTTGCGCATATATTTTTGGTTCCTGTGGTCCGTCCAGACAATGAACGGCTGGTTGGCCCCCCCCAGTATCTCCACTCCTCCAACGCTACCTTGACAGCCAACAGTTCTCTGTTACCGACATCGTAGTTCCGCTCGGCCTTGGACAGTCGTCGTGACAAGAAGGCACAGGGATGCATTTTGTTATCCCGCTCCGAGCGCTGAGAGAGGACGGCTCCTAAGCCTTCGTTGGATGCGTCCACTTCTACCACAAACTGACGCTGTGGGTCGGGCATTGTGAGTAAGGGAGCTGATGTGAACTGACTCTTGAGATATTGAAACGCCTTCTCCGCCTCTGGAGACCAGTGGAACTGCACATCGGAGGAGGTTAGAGCATGGAGGGGGCGAGCTATCGCGCTGAAGTTTCTGATAAATCGCCTGTAGAACTGGCAGCCTTCAGAGAGCCTACTGCACTGCACTTTACACAACACGCAGTAGCCAATTTCCAAGCACAAAAACACGATCAGCAGAACACTGCTTAAGATGCCCAATTAAGTGATTCCCTGCAGACTGGTAATTCGCAGTGAATTAGCAGAAGCGAGAACTTCCCTATCCGTGCACTCCAGGTTAGCTCTGAGTTCCTCCACAGCCTCAATGGTCCACTGTTTTGATGTCCTCACTGCAGGTTTACAGAGTTTACATAGTCAGTCAATCAACAAAAATTCCAAGCTTCAGGTTCTTCCAAAGCTAAATTGATCGCTTTAATGTGAGCAGCCATATTTGTAATATTAGCAGATTCATCTTGGATAAAAGTACAACAGTCATGACCTAACAGCACATGTAACTCCCTGACGACAGATAATCCAGTGCCATACGGTTCTGTAGCAGTACCTGCCTCATGGCCTTCATCTCAGAAGCAACTGCAGTTAACGTGTTGGCTGTCTCATTACTGATGAAGTAATGTCCTTGACCTCTACTGCTGAGCTTTAATATCTGTAAAGGCAGTGATAACACTACACACAGGGATAATTCCAGCTGTTAAACATGAAACCTGAGACTCCAAGTGATGAGATCCAAGCTTCTTAGCATCTGCATTACTGCTACTTCTCTTGCTGTGGCCACGACAATGTTTGGTTAAGGGTGCAGGGGCACCCATCTACAGGTCTGAGGGATCCCTGCACTCTGGACATTGAACTGCTGGCGCTAGGGTTGAGACCAGACTTCTGTCCGAGAGAGTTCTCACATGTTGTGGCAGTGACTGTTTACATTCCTCCGAGTGCGGTCTCGGCGCACACAAATTATGTAATCCACTCACGCATCGCGGGGCTACAGACTGCGCACAGAGACGCATGTGTTATTGTGAATGAGGACTTTAATCATGTAAATATGGGGAAGACGCTAACGGACTTTACCCAGTATGTCACATGTAAGACAAGGGAGGAAAAAACACTAATTCTATGCCAATGTGAAGGGAGCTTACACATCCACAGCTCTTCCACCACTAGGGGCATCAGACCACAACATGGTCTGGATGAAACCAATATACATACCTATAATAAAAAGGCTGCCTGTCACCACCAGGACTGTCCAGCAATGGTCAGTGGATGTGGAGGAGGAGCTGAGGGCGTGTTTTGAGACCACCGACTGTTCCAGAGATTCCAAGAGGAAGACATAGATGGTCTGGTAGACTGCGTCACAGACTACATCAAGTTCTGCAAGGAGAGCATCGTACCCATTAAAAAGGTGCGGTCCTTTCCTAACAACAAGCCGTGGATGAATGGAAACATCAAGGTTCTCTTGACGAGGAAGAGGAGGCTGTTTAAAGCAGGGGATACTGAGGCAGCCAAGGCTGTTCAGAAGGAGATGAAGAAGGAGCTGAGAGCAGCCAAAGACAACTACAGGAGGAAACTTGAGGGAAGGCTGGAACCGAGAGCAGGCAGATTACCTGAACTGCTTTTTCAACAGGTTCGACCAACCTGTCCCCTGTCGTCACCCCCCATCGTCCCCCTCCCTCCCTCTCCAATGCACCCTACCCCTGGCAGCTGTAGCCCCCACTTCACCTGACCCCCTCACACCCCAGCAGCAGGTGCCTCCTACCACTACCGGTTGGAACCAGGGAGCATGCCCCACACCTGGAGACGCCCACAGCTTAATAACATCTGAGCAGGTGAGGAAGCAGTTCTCCAGAGTGAACACGCACAAGACCAGAGGACCAGATAACATCAACCCCAGGGTACTGAAGGTGTGTGCTGGAGAGCTAGCGGACACATTCCAGCATCTCTTCAGTCTATCTCTAAGACTGAGGAGGGTCCCACAGCTCTGGAAGACCTCATGCATTGTCCCTGTGCCAAAGAAGGGACGGCCCAGTACTCCAAACGACTACAGACCTGTCGCCCTAACACCTCAGGTCATGAAAATCCTGGAGAGGCTGGTGCTGCAATACCTTAGGACTACCTGGACCCCCGGCAGTTTGCATATCAGGAGGGTGTGGGGGTGGAAGATGCCGTCATCTACATGCTGCACAGGGCCTACACACACCTGGAGAAGCCACGGAGCATGGTGAGGATGGTGTTCTTCGACTTCTCCAGCGCATTCAATACCATCAAGCCATCACTGCTGACAGACAAACTAGCAGTGATGGGTGTAGAAGATGGATCCACAACTACCTGACAGACAGACGACAGTATGTTAGACTGCAGGGCTGTCAGTCTGACGTGGTGGTGAGCAACACCGGCGCCCCCCAAGGAACTGTCCTGGCACCATTTCTCTTCACCCTCTACACCTCTGACTTCCAATTCAGCTCACACCAGTGCCACCTGCAGAAGTTCTCGGACGACTCCTCTATTGTGGGCTACATCACAGAGGACAGGGAGGAGGAGTATAAGGCCCTGGTGGAGAACTTTGTGCAGTGGTGCAACACCAACCACCTTATGCTCAACACCAGCAAAACCAAGGAGCTGGTGGTGGATTTTAGGAGGAAGGGAGGGACCTCAACACCCATCACCATCAAGGGAGTGGAAGTGGAGAGAGTGGACTCCTACAGGTACCTGGGGGTACACATTAACAGCAAGCTGGACTGGACCGACAACACCGAGGCTCTTATCAGGAAGGGGCAGAGCAGGATGTTCTTCCTGAGAAGGCTGAGGTCTTTTAATGCCTGTAATAGGCCACTGAGAATGTTTTACCATTCAGTGGTCTCCAGTGTCCTGCTCTTCGCCGTGGCCTGCTGGGGAGGCAGCATCTGTGCCAGGGACGCTACCAGGCTAAACAAGCTGGTGAAGAAGGCGAGCTCTGTGGTGGGGACCGGGTTGGACAGCCTGGAGGTGGTGGCTGACCAGCGGATGGGGAAGAAATTGGTGGCCATGTTGGCCAATCCCTCCCATCCATTGTACATTGAGCTGACATGGATGAGGAGCAAATTCAGTGACAGATTTGTCCTCCCCCGTCAGAACACAAAGAGATTTGGACAGTCTTTTATTCCAGCTGCTCTCCGACTCTACAACCAGGCCCTGCAGGCACGGGGAGACCTGGAGCTAGAGTTAGGCTAGGCTAACTGACTTTATCTGGACTTTATCTGGACTTTCACCTGCACATGGCACAGGATGCACTTTAGCTAATTTTATTTGACTATTTTAGCGAATTGTTTACTTTTAGTGGATTATTTTTAGTGGTTATTTTAGGGACTTATTTATTAGGACCAGCAGGGTGTTTATATTAATGTATTAACTCTGTTTTTCTGTTTGTACTCTTTTTAATTTTTCTTAAAAGCATGAGCTGTTTTGACAACTAATTTTCCCCAGAGGGGACAATAAAGGTTTCAATCAATCAATCATAAACCCATGGTAACATTTTCCTGACCAATTGGCTGGCAGGACATATTAAGCGCTCAAAGGCTCCATTGCCACCAGTCCTTAGTGCCATTACTAGCTGCATGATGATCTCAACATGGTGATGCCCTTGTACTTACAAGGTTGCAACAGGCTGATGGCATGAGTACACATCTTGCATGCTTGTGCACATCTTGCATGTGACTCACCTTTCAACGTCTTCAGACTTCCGCATGGGTGCTCTTTGGGACCTCCTTGTCCGCGCCCCTGGATTTGTAGTGCTGGATGGAAGACTGGTTCTGGCTCAGTTCGGTCCGCTGGACTCGAAAGTGCTCCCGGTTCAGCCACTGCGAATGGGTCTCCACCCCCGTTGGTGTACTCTCTCCCTTGAAGGGAGGAGTACTCTAGTGGGGATGAGAAAATGGCAATTTGGAGCAGGCACCATCTGAAGGTGCCCCTGCTCCTCTTTTGGCCCCTGGCTCTCCATTGAAACCCTCCACCTTCACTGCTGTGTGAGTCACCAATAGAACCAGGTATGGCCCGGTCCATCTCAGTGAGAGGGAAGTCCTCCGCATACACATAGTCTCCCTATTGACAGGAATGACATGGCTCCCCAGCAGGTTCGGGCAGGGACGTTTTCATCTGTGAATGCACAGCCCTAGCTGCTCTAGCTAGGGCATAACAAAAGTTCAACATTGTATCATCCATCTGGTGGATAATCATCTGTTTCATTGATAACGGGGGGAGAGACGGGCAATCTCATTAATCTCCATGAAATCTCTCATGAGAATCTTGGCTACCATGGTAGCATCAGCTTTCCAACATGAGTAGGCTTCTACCCATTTCGAGAACATGTCAACGATTACAAGTACATACTCAAAATTACAACACTTGTTCATCTGAATGAAATCAGATTGTAAATGCATAAAAGGACCACTTGGTGGCATGTAGGCTATGTCTCTTGTCTTAGGTCCCTTACCGGGACATTACAGGTATGGCACTGTGCACAATGTTGCTCAGCCTTTGTGGAAAAAACAGGTGCAAACCAATCAGTATTTACTATTGAGACCATACCCCCCTTGCTCGTATGGGCACAGCCATGCACCATGCGAGCCAACCAAGGGACCAATGCACGTGGCACCACCACGTGGCCGTCAGGGTGGCTCCACACTGCTGAAGTTGGATTCTTCACACAGCCAATGGATAACCAACCATCCCGCTCAGTGTTATCAGCAGTGGCTTGAAGGAGAGTCAGAGAGGGAGTGTGTGTTTCCGACTGCTGGGACACAGACAAAAAAATAAAGACCTAGCACACGAGACACAGTTTGCCTGCAGCCTTTGCTGCTCTAAATCAGCTTCAGCAATTCCTCTTGAAACACCATCTGTATTGTTAGTATGAGCCTCACACTTCACAATAGCTAGCTTTCTCTATAGTAGTATTCCATACAACAAATTATCAAATGATCTTCCATTCTTTCTTGCTCCATCTGAGGAGTTAATGAAAAGTATTTCTCGCCGTATGGCACCAAAAATCGTGAGTAACTCTGAATCTATACCTTGAGTCAGTGTAGATATTTACGGCCTTGCCTTCTAAAAACGACATGCCCTTGTCAAAGTAGTGCATTGTGTAGACAGTTTACCAGATTCAAAAGTCTCACTGTCGGTACAGACCGTATATCCACAGTCTAAGTAGTCATCCCATGCTCAGGACGAAGATCCATCTATGTACAACACAAATTCAGCATTGTCAATAGGTTTGTCAAACAAACAGGTCTGGCTTTTAGCACTTCATCAACAACCATCTCACAGTCATGCGGTTTGCCAACATCAAGGGTCGACAACTATGAAGCTGGATTCAACGGGGGGGGGGGGCTATGGATCATACTGTTACTTTGAGTCACCAAGCCAGTGCATACTTTGTAGCTCTACTGGCTGATGTATAGGATAACCGATAAACACTTCTGCGTGAGGAACCATCACAGCCATGGGCAACCCCAACACTATATCTGCAGTTGCTTCAACACATGTTGCCGCAGAACAGACCTCTCGTAAGCCCAGGGGGAAACCTGCGGCCACATTGTCTAAAGAAGAACTCACATAAGCGATAGGCCTCCTAAGATTACCGTGTTGCTGGATCAGTATGTCCTGGGCAAACCCTTTGGCCTCGTGGCAGTAGAGTGTGACTGGCTTGGTGTAGTCTTGCAGACCGAGAGCAGGCGCCTGGCCTGCTTCAAAGATACAAAAGATTTATCAGCCTCTGTATTACACAACAAATGATCAGTCTGGCCCTTCATTAAAGCAAGGACAGGTCTAGCTAACACAACATATTCAAGGATCCACTGACGACAATACCCGACTGAACCTTGAAAATGTCCCCCTTATTGTTATTGTTATATTACCCTGCAACTATGTGTGCTGTACTTTACCCTGCTGCTGTTGTGAACTGCAATTTCCCTCCCTGGGGGACAAATAAAGGTTTATCTTATCTTTATCTTAAAATACCGTATTTTCCAGACTATAAACCGCTACTTTTTCGCCCAGGTTTTGAACCATAGGGCTAATACAGAGATGCAGCTTTTCTATGAATTAATTTCTATGAAGTGACTTGTGGGTTCAGTGCCCTGGAGAATTAAGCGACTTTGCGCAGTTGCGCTTTACATTTATTAATTTAGAAGACGCTTTTATCCAAAGCGACTTACAAAACAGAGCTTTACAAAAGAGCATCAGTCACTGATCATAGCAGCATGATAGACCCCAAACATAGCAGGTTTATAGATTATGAAACAAACATTGTGAGAAACAATAAATGCCAAGGGAAGAACTATAAGAGCATTAGCCAAACAAGTTACAATCATATGGCAAGCATTTCTGACGGACAATGATGTATCGCATTATACACTTTCGCAGTTCACAAGGAGAAAAGTGGTTTCTGTTAGATTCAAACTAAATCTATATGCGCATAAGAAAGAAGACAAACGTAAAAGATATACTCATGAGGAGACCAGCAGAGATGTGCTTATGGCAATCCCACATCTGTTCTGCCCACATCTCTCTGGTACCTCGTTTATTACATCAGTTCACAAATTATCAGTCTTCACACAATCATAGTACATCAATCAAAATAAATGTCATTCAAGAATGTTCTCGTGGAAGCCTGTTTTCATGGCTTGTTTGTTTTGAGCCTGGTCTTCCTCAGGACACAACACCAGTCCTGCAGATCATCAACCAAATGGTAATCTCCAGGTCAACTTCTGCAAGACAACTCAAAGCACATACAAAAGCTACAATTCTATAAATTCTATGAAAGTTGTATCAGCAAATATAAGATAACTAAAAATTATTCTAACAGTTTCGTACGCAGGACGAAGAAAAATAAAGCAACTTGGTTTTAGTGCACAGGAGGAAGATGAATGGGATTCATTGATTACTTTTCTGTTTTGTTTGATCAGCACTTTTACTGCCGTGTTAAAGGCACTGTTCGGAAACAATTAGTTCAGGTATATGAATAAACACTTATGGTACAAAATATTTCTATGCCTGGATATCAATTTATCAATGAATCAATTTGTTATTTAAAGTCCAAAATCACCATGGTAAATGGTCTCAATACACTTTACCATAAAATCAAGTAAAAAAATAACAGACAATAAAACAATATTTAAACACCACGGGAAAATGATAAAACAGTTAGAAGGAGTTTAAAACAAAATTTTGACTAAAAAGATGTGTTTTGAGACGGGACTTAAAAATATCAATGGATGTAGCTTCTTTGATACCAAGGGGAGGCCATTCCATAAAAAAGGAGCACGGTAGGCGAAGGCCCTGCCACCAGCTGACATTTTGTTGATTGGTGGGATGACAAGAAGGTTAGAACTATGAGAAGAAAGAGGACGTGGCGGAATGTAGGGAGAAAGTAGATCAGTTAAATAAGATGGTGCAAGTCCATTTCATGCCTTATAAGTTAAAAGAAGAACTTTAAAATAGGCTCTAGCCTGAATGGGCAGTCAAGGTAATGATGCCAGGACAGGAGTTATGTGACAGAACCTACTTGTTTTTGTTTTGCACAAGCTGAAGGCTCCTAGTAGTAAAGATGGGGAGGCCAGAAACGAGGACATTACAATAATCTAAACAGGAGGACACAAGGGCATGCAGAACCACCTCGGCGCTACGCAGGAACAGAGCAGGGCGGATTTTGGCAATGTTACGCAGTTGAAAGAAAGCCGTCCAGGGGTCTCATTTATAAAGCTTGCGTACGCACAAAACAGGGCTGAAAATGTGCGTACGCCAGTTTTCACGCAAAGTCAGTGATTTATAAAAAACAAACTTGGCGGTAGAATGTGCGGTCCTCCACGTAAACTATGACCCTCCCGTAAACCTACGCACTTTTTGGAGACAGTGGGAATTGGAGACACATACTGCAAAAAGTAAAAGTCGGAGAAGCGATTACTCGTAATATTTATGTATTTTGTTGTCCTCACACACGTTGACTCAATTTATGATTATAATGAAGATTAAATACATCAGTGTTATTTGAGCTTGAACTGCGTGATAATTGTTCCATACACATCTTGTACAATGCAACTCAAATTTTAAATCAATATTCAGTGCTGTCTGTCTCACAATCAGACGTCCTTTTACCGCAGTGTAGGAGGCTGAAATGCATGTAACTACAGAACACAAAGTATAACTAAATATATTTATTTAATACTGTGCATATATCATATGTCAAAAACTGGAAATACAGTTGTTAAGCTCCCGCGCAATCACTACACTCATTACACTTCAGAATCAGAATTCGTTTTTAATCGCCATGCAAGATACATAAACACGGAATTTACTACTGCAGTTGTTACCGCTTCTTCTCCGGTTCTGCCACTTGGCGCGGTCGCACTATTGTGTTGTTTATTGTTTGTCTTCATTCACCGTGAAGAAGAATCACCTGCCAGATTCATGAGAACGATACTAGATTAGCATTCATGAGGTCCTTTGCATTGACTATTTATGGTTAAAAATGGGCGTGTTCTAGGCGGGGTGCAATTATACTTTACGTACGCAAACTTGTGGTTAAGATGTGATTTATAAAGCGAACATTGCCTACAGGTGTGCGTACGCACGGTTTTATAAATCTGAATTTTTGTGTGCGTACGCCAATTTACGCTTTTGGGCGTACGCACACTTTTAGTAAGATTTCTACGCACTCCTTTATAAATGAGACCCCTGGTGATTTCCTTGATGTGAGTACGGAAAGTCAGGGTTGGATAAAAAATAACACCTAGGTTTCTAATGGGCGTGCCTTCCGAGATTGGACAACCATCAATATTAAAACAAAGACTGTCAGAGAAATATTTGTAGTTATTAGGCTAAATCACCAGCAAATCAGTCTTAGCAAATACTTTAGAAAAAAAATCTAAAATGTTGATATCAAGATTTATATCTATGGCTCACCTGCATAGCCACATACATAGTAACAACATCATATTCATCATCAGTAAAACAGGCTACAAATCTTTGGTAGTCTTTCTTCTCTGTCTACAGAAATACGTTTAGCTTGATCACACAAGATAGCCGGCACCACGTCGTCTCGTAGCTTCAGTTGCCCAGAGCATAAAACCGGCCAGATTACATATTGTTTGCAAGTACGACTTCTTTTCTTTTCTGTCAAGACCGCATTTAAACTCTCTTTTACATTAAATGTTCCCTCCAGTGGGAAACAATGCATCATGTCATATTTAGTCCACTCATGCCATTTCTCAATGCTTGACACTGCTTTAATTCCATGTAAATCAAACATATATCGGGCTGGACTTTTCTCAGGTAACAATGTCTCTATTAGTCCCGCGATGGAAACTCGATTACCCATACTGAATACTAAAATGTATCTGTAACAACTGAGAACGGCATGTGGCCAACTCTTAGAACTTTAGCCTACCATAGCAAGGATCATACGGCACAAACCCACATATCACTTTAGACCAGAGGTCACTAACTGGTGGACCGCGGTCCGGGTCCGGACCCAGAAGCTGTCTCATACGGACACGGACCTACAGCCCAAACACGATTTTTAAATCGGACGGAGCGCTTCTATTTGAACCGGCGCAGCTTTTATCGTCTCTACGGTAGTCGATTTGTGGATGGGAAAACCCACAGGCCAATCGCATACGAGTTAAGCCATCCCACGTGATTCCACTCAGCCAGTCAAAACGGTTTATTCCAGGCGGTAAACATTGAGAAGATGCAGCGCACTTAGATGAAAGTTATCGGCGAGACACGAAAATACGATAAAAAGAAAATAAACATGAACCACGGGAGAGACACGGAGGAGTGAGACAGAGAAAGGGAGAAATGCGGACGATTAAGAGAGGGAGACACGGAGAAGCAAGAGAGAAAGGGAGATAAAAATATGAGGAAAATTGCTCTCAAAAAAAGAAAAGTGGACAGCAAAATAAGGGCATTTAATCCAGAATGCACAGACTCCTTTCGGTTCAACTACTATTAAAAGGGTACATTTTAGGCTTCTCCAAATTCAATTGGTTGATCTCCAAGTAGATGTAGCCCTGAAAGAGCAGTTTGTATGAACTGACTCTTGTACTTTCTGGCTCCAAATGGTCCCTGAGACAGCTTTCCCAGGTCTGAGGACCTGACCATGTTAGGCACCACACACAACTGTGAGGCAGCATCCTCAACCATGAACATTATCAAAACAAAATATAATTCAAGGCTCACCAATGAGCACCTCCACATGTGTATGAGAATGGCCTTGACTCCATTTAAGCCCAGGTTTAAAATCCTGGCAGGACAAGCTAGAGCTCGTTATCCCACTGAGCAAAAAAGTGGGGGAGTTGAATATAAGACAAACAAATAATGTTAAGTTAAATAGTTCAATTTATAAGATATGTTGAGACTTCATACTTGAATTGTTTCAATTAAGGGTATGCAATTCTTTTTTTATTCAAGCTTAAATATATAGTATATATATATATAAGTCATGCCCTTTATTTGAATGTGCACATTGTGCATATTTTTTCAGTTCAGTTCTGTGTTACATGACAATAAATATTGTCATAAAGTTTTGAATTGTCCTGAAATCATTTGGTTTACAAGGCAGGCATAGATTAGATGCAGATGTTCATAAAAGTACTAGGCCACTTAAATATATATCACACAAAGTTAGACATTATGATCTTCCGGACCTTCGCTTCATGTAATTTTCTCGAACTGGACCTCTTTACATTTTTATTTTTCGAATACCCCTGCTTTAGACCAATCACATAGCAATATTGAAGAATCACACATCTACACGAGCATATGATGGTGAACAATAGAACTACAATATTGTGTGGTAGTGGACTACAAATATGGCCTGTTTTTCACCTTTCAGGCGCTTGATTATGGGAACGCGCATACACGAATTAACACAACTCTGTTGCCTCATGGGTAACAAAAAGAACCACAATTTATACTTAATAAAGACGAGTTCATCAATAAACTGCCAGTCTGTCCCTTAGTATTTGATTGTGTCTGTCGCTGATCGTTCAATGCCACATAACACACTTAATAACCTACAAACTGTCCCTTGAATAAGTATCCCTCACTTTTTTTAAACCCACTTTACCCTTGAACGTTTGACCCTAGTTATGACCGCCCACCTACTGTGCTTGGTTTAAAGGAAAAAAACTATCCAACACCAAAATGTAATAAACTCACATTTATAGGTAAAACGGAAAAAATGAAAAACTCACTAAAGATCTCTGTTCAACTAAGGTTTTCAGATGTAACAACACCTTATCATTTACACACGTCTAATTGGTTCACCCCTGGTCGAAACCATACCGTGATCAAGAATATGGGTTATGTCCAACATAATATTACATCCCAATCAAATACTTTTCCGGCGACCAGGGTTCTTGTACGCTATCAGTGTCCTAGACCCCTGACCAAGAAAAAGTAAAGATGGCGAGTCATCTACAAGGTGTCAATCATGTCTCTCTCCCGTCTTAAGACAAGAGGACATTATTTTATAGGGCACAATAATGTAAACATAGATAGAGACAGTTAGGCAGTAATTATGTTACAACAGTCTTCAGAGAAGGTGTGTTCAGTAGTGATTAATATAAGTACACAGGGAATCAAATTTCTTCCACAATATCTATAGTATGTGAAAGTTTGTGTGTGTGTAGGTCTTGTTTGGTGCCTTCACCCGGGCACAATCAGTCAGGTTCTCAGTCCGCAGATTGTGTTGCCATGGATCCTTGGTCATCATGCCCCAGCAAGGCATCAACCACAGATGTCTGTGGGAGGGGGGAGGGGGAGAGACTACAAGAGAGTCGCCGCAGCTCTCTTCCAAAGTGGGGGGAGGGTGTTGCAACAGCTTTGGCCAAGGCCAGTGCTGCTTATGGGGCCGAAAGCAGATAAGTTTGGGACGTTGTTTAGGCGAGTAGAGGATTCAATTTCAACATCTACTAATGTTGTTGTGGTCTCTTCGGTCCTACATCCCCTGCAGAGCCACCAATTTCTTAGTTTTTTGTTGTTGTAACACACTTGTTTCAGCCTTTCATTAGTTTCCCAAGTTTGAGACGTGTTGCGGACATCAAATTCCAAATTACCGTGTTTTTCCTTCAAATTGTGCATTTCCTAAACATAAAAATTTATATGTTAGCAATTATCTATTGTGAATGACATAGGAGTCGAACATAAGATGAGCAAATCATTGTCTTCTGTTTATATTTAAATTACAATTTTTGGAATCGAGGTTGTACCCAGTGTTGGGCAGTAACGTCACTACAAGTAGCGGCGTTACTAGTTTAACTACATTTCTCAGTAGCGTGGTGGTAGCGTCGCTGTTTTCTGAATCAAATAGCTTTTCAGTAGCTTAGCTCTTTTATTAACCAAGTAGTGCGGTAGCGTCCACACAAGCTACATTTTTACAAACATCTCTGAAACTCAGCGCAGCTTTCTGCTGCGGTCTGAAATAAAAGGAGGAGTCAGTGATGCTACCGCCATACAAGGCCGTGTAGGTGGAGCCGACAGAAGCACTTCCGTATGACTGTGACATCACGGACCAATCCTTGGGCTGGCTACGTCTCTGATGCAGGGGAAGCTACAGACAAGCTAGCTTGCTTGAGTTACGTTACTTGGTGGAAAGGTGGCAGAGGGTGAGGAGGAAGTTGAGTTAGTTGCACATTGTCTTTAATGGCATAGTTCAAAATAAACATAATAGAGCAGTTTAGAGCAGGTCTTTCTGCTTTTTGTTACTAAGTGGAGCACGTTTTGTCTTCTGGTTTTGGAGCAGTGAGAGCACAGGTTAATAATTGTTTAATAAAACAATCAAATGTAAAATTTTTGCCTGCTTATTTGTCTGATTGACAGTTTTATTGATCACTGAGATAGCTTTGCTTTGGAATGAAGTTACGTATATATAATAATAAAAAAATAGCTTCAATGTAGTTAAACTACTTTTGCCATGTTGCTGTAGCTTAGCTTGCAACATTTCTCTGGGGGGTAGCTTCGGTGTAGTGAAGCTTAATTTCCTACAGAGTAACTGGTAGCTTAGCTCACTACATTTTCCAAGTAGCTTGCCCAACACTGGTTGTACCCTTCAGCAGTGGGAAACAAGTTAAAACCCTTTTTCTGAAATCTGTTTGGTTGTCTAAGCCTAGCAGTGATAACTATATTTCGGTAATGACACTTATGTGATTGTTTTGATAATAAATTGATGATTTATTGATAACCATGACATGGAAATATGTTTGACTTTGGCGCAGTGGAATGTCTAAAAGGGGAGCGCTCCCTACCGCCTCGAAGGGACACATACGTGCACTACATATATGACAAGAGGCATGGAGCGATAGAGAAATAATCCCCCTGACAGACAACAGGGGGAGAAAGGGGATGGTGGTGGTGATCAGCAACACTGATCATTAGACAGTCGGGGTGAGTGTTTTTGAATATCTGCGTGGCCTTTTAAGGCCGTCTTCCCAGACGAGGCCCAATGCGCTTGCACTAGCTGAGTCAGGTATGTTCATGAGTGATTGCGTGTACTGCTAGTGCATGTGAGGGAATGAGTGATGACATGTACTAAGGCGTGTGAATGAGTGATGAAGCGGGCAGCCCGAGTGTCATACCAGAACTAGCTCCATAACATGGAAATATGTTTGACTTTGGCGGAGTGGAATGTGTAAAGGGGAGCGCTCCCTACCGCCTCAAAGCGATACATACGTGCATACGTATATGACAAGAGGCATGGAGCAATAGGATATATATAATCCCCCTGATAGACGGACATACATACATATAGACAAATAATCCCCCTGACAGACAACAGGGGGAGAAAGGGGATGGTGGTGGGCGGCAGCAGCACTGATCATAGACAGTCAGGGCGAGTGTTTGAATATCTGCGCAGCCTTTGAAGGCTGTCTACCCGGACGAGGGTCCAATGGGCTTGCACTAGCTGAGTCAGGTGGTGTTCATGAGTGATGACGTGTACTGCTAGTGCATGTGAGAGAGTGAGTGATGATGTGTACTGAGGTGTGTGAATGAGTGTTGATGTATACTGAGGTGTGTGAATGAATGATGTGTATACTGAGGTGTGTAAATGAATGATGATGTATACTAAGCATGTGAATGAGTGATGACGTGGGCAGCCCGAATGTCCTTCCTGAACTGGCTCCGCCCATTGATTAATTTGGCAGATTCCTTCATCCGAAGCAATTTACAAGAGAGAGCGCCACAAAAGAGCATCGGCCATTCAGCAGAGCAACGTGATAGACCACAACCACATAGCGTGTTAAAGGGTATAAAACATGCATTGTGAGAAACCAATAGTGCCAAGGGAAGAACATTCAGCCGAACAGTTTCCTTGTAGGAAGCAAAAAATATGGCATGACAACTAACAAAGCAACAACAAACTACATCGACAACAACAGCTGATATGTCTAAGTGTCATTAAACTCACGTGCATCCGAAGGAAAAGACGCCTGCATGGAAATGCTGGCCAGTTTAATGCCGAGAAACCCGGAGGGGGTTAATGTGCCGATGGTGTTCTCTGAGGACAACAAAATGCCTGACACCCGAAAGGTGTCCATTTTGCACATCTGCACATCTGTTACTGCACCACCTGTACATTTTGTTCACTTTGCATATCTGTTCATTTTGTTCATTTTGCACATCTGCTCATTGCATCATTTGCACTAACTGTATATACATGCTACCCGGTAATTTCTGCTTTGTCTAAAATCACTTGAATCTGTACATACCCTGTATATTCTGATTATACTGTTCATAATATGTATATTCTGAGTGTACCCATATTTATTATATTCTGTTGTAATAACTGTTTTGCACTTCTGGTTGGATGCTAACTGTATTTCGTTGCTCTGTACTTGTACCTGTGTAATGACAATAAAGTTGAATCTAATCTAATCTAATTAATGAGGATCAAACACGGCGCATCCGACAGCTTGTCGATGATGCCTGGGCTGCTGCAGCGCGGATAGCCAACCTCGCGGACAAGTACAGCTTGCCGCCCTGCTGTACCACTTTCCTTTTGGGGGCGAGCGGGCCCGGCGAGGAACAGAACGGGGATGAGCGTCCGCATCAAAAGCTTCCTCCCACCAATCGAGCAGCCGCGGTGGAGGTACTGGAAGCACTCCTTTTTTACCAGCCGAGCAAACGCCGTCCTAGGACATTCAGAACTGTACTATATGCATACTCCTCTGTGAGTGCCCCCTGCACTCCGAAAGACCTCAGCCTCCTCAGGAAGTACAGCCGGCTCTGACCTTTCTTGTACAGTGTGTCAGTGTGGTGAGTCCAGTCCAGTTTGTGGTTCAGGTGAACACCCAGGTACTTATAGGACTCCACTCTCTCAATGTCCATTCCCTGGATGTTCACCAGTGGGGGGGAGGTCGGTGTCTGCGGAAATCCACCACCATCTCCTTGGTCTTGCCCGCGTTGATGAGGAGGTGGTTGTCCTGTCCTGCGTCAGTTGCTTGTACTCCGTGTCATCATCGTCACTGATCAGTCCGACGATGGCGGAGTCATCGGAAAACTTGAGCAGGATGCAGCCCTCCGAGTTGTGTCTGAAGTCTGCAGTGTAGAGGGTGAAGAGGAAGGGCGCAAGCACCGTCCCCACACTGCAGGTCAGGAGATCAGACACACCATCCCTGGTTCTCACAAACTGGGGTCTATTTGTGAGGTAGTCCAGGGTCCAGTCGGCCAGGGGTGCATCCACACCGGCCCGCACCAGCTCATCCCTCAGAAGCACTGGCTGAATGGTGTTGAACGCGCTGGAGAAGTCGAAGAAGGTAATCCTCACAGCACTGTCAGGCCTCTCGAGGTGGGTGAGAGCACGATGAAGCAGGAAGATCAATGCGTCGTCCACCCCGATTCCAGGTCGGTAAGCGAACTGCAGCGGGTCCATCTCTGAGCTCACCTCAGAGCGGAGGTGATCAGTGACGAAATATGGTATTTGTTGATTCCATCCTGCCATGTTTGTGTAGTTTGCATGGTAAATACAAAACATTCTGATACTGAACTTTTGCAAAGAAACTTGGTAGAAAAGCATTTGCGATACTCTAAAACAAAGTTCTGCCATACCATATAGCCAAATCCGAAATCAAAGCCAGATAGCTGAGTCAGGTGGTGTTCATGAGTGATGACGTGTACTGCTAGTGCATGTGAGAGAGTGAGTGATGATGTGTACTGAGGTGTGTGAATGAGTGTTGATGTATACTGAGGTGTGTGAATGAATGATGTGTATACTGAGGTGTGTAAATGAATGATGATGTATACTAAGCATGTGAATGAGTGATGACGTGGGCAGCCCGAATGTCCTTCCTGAACTGGCTCCGCCCATTGATTAATTTGGCAGATTCCTTCATCCGAAGCAATTTACAAGAGAGAGCGCCACAAAAGAGCATCGGCCATTCAGCAGAGCAACGTGATAGACCACAACCACATAGCGTGTTAAAGGGTATAAAACATGCATTGTGAGAAACCAATAGTGCCAAGGGAAGAACATTCAGCCGAACAGTTTCCTTGTAGGAAGCAAAAAATATGGCATGACAACTAACAAAGCAACAACAAACTACATCGACAACAACAGCTGATATGTCTAAGTGTCATTAAACTCACGTGCATCCGAAGGAAAAGACGCCTGCATGGAAATGCTGGCCAGTTTAATGCCGAGAAACCCGGAGGGGGTTAATGTGCCGATGGTGTTCTCTGAGGACAACAAAATGCCTGACACCCGAAAGGTGTCCATTTTGCACATCTGCACATCTGTTACTGCACCACCTGTACATTTTGTTCACTTTGCATATCTGTTCATTTTGTTCATTTTGCACATCTGCTCATTGCATCATTTGCACTAACTGTATATACATGCTACCCGGTAATTTCTGCTTTGTCTAAAATCACTTGAATCTGTACATACCCTGTATATTCTGATTATACTGTTCATAATATGTATATTCTGAGTGTACCCATATTTATTATATTCTGTTGTAATAACTGTTTTGCACTTCTGGTTGGATGCTAACTGTATTTCGTTGCTCTGTACTTGTACCTGTGTAATGACAATAAAGTTGAATCTAATCTAATCTAATTAATGAGGATCAAACACGGCGCATCCGACAGCTTGTCGATGATGCCTGGGCTGCTGCAGCGCGGATAGCCAACCTCGCGGACAAGTACAGCTTGCCGCCCTGCTGTACCACTTTCCTTTTGGGGGCGAGCGGGCCCGGCGAGGAACAGAACGGGGATGAGCGTCCGCATCAAAAGCTTCCTCCCACCAATCGAGCAGCCGCGGTGGAGGTACTGGAAGCACTCCTTTTTTACCAGCCGAGCAAACGCCGTCCTAGGACATTCAGAACTGTACTATATGCATACTCCTCTACAGTATATACTAAAATCCTCAGTTTATACTCGTACTTAACGCAACAAGCATCCAACTCAGCTCATCCGACAGCTTGTCAACGATGCACGGCTGCTGCGCTGCTGAAGCCAACCTAACTGAGAAGTACAGCCTGCTGCACCACCTTATTCACTTTCCCTTCGCGAGGGCACAGAACGGGGAATAGCGCCCCAGCAAAAAACTGTGAGTATGCAGAAACCAACAGTTACAAAAGAGATACAGACTTTCATTGAAATTAAAGCACAAGGGTTATCACCACTGGAAGAGACAATAACCTTCCTAACACCAATAGAGCAGCCACGGCGAAAGCACTGAAGCTAAACCCCATCTGTACAGCCAGTGCACGTTTTTTTTCATTGTAATTCAATTTTATCGTATCTTTATCGCTATCCTATTTAAATTCCATATGATTAGATTAGATTAGATGAACCTTTATTTGTCCTCCAGGAGGTGGAAATTGCAGTTCACAACAGCAGCAGGGTAAAGTACAGCACACAGAGTTGCAGGGTAATATACATAATGACAATAACATAAAATAGCAATAGGCGGGCACGATAAGGTCAGATATAAAACAATAAGAAAATAAGTAATTAAGTAGTCTGGTTAAGTAGTCCAGTGTACAAAATAAGTAAGTTAAGTCGACATGCAGGCAGTTATTGCACTTGAGGAGTTACAGAATTACAGTATTTTGCAAAGAGTATGATAAAAAAATAAGTTAGGTAGACATATAGACAGTTTTGGAGAATGGAGATTTACAGCATTACAGTATTGCAAAAAGTAAGCAAGTTAAGTAGAAATATTGCACTTAGTACAGAATATGAATATAACATGAGTATTGCACGTGAGTGAGGTAAGTAATAAAAGCAAAATAATATAATACAGATAAAGATACAATAAAAGAGTAATAAACAGTAATACTGCATGGTGGTGAGGTAGTGAAGGTAATAGTTATAATAATGGTAAAGGTGTAGCACATGATAGTGGCTATGGACAGCAGTATTTAGTGATTATTGTTAAACAGTCTGACAGCAGCAGGAAGGAAGGACCTGCGGAATCTCTCCTTCACACACCGAGGGCGAATCAGCCTATTGCTGAAGCTGCTCTCCAGAGCGGACAGTGTGTCCTGCAGGGGGTGTGACTCGTGGTCCAGCATGGTTGTCAGCTTTGCCAGGACTCGTCTGTCACCCACCTCCTGCAACTGAGTCCAGAGGGCAGCCCAGGACTGAGCTGGACTTCTTGATGACCTTGTCCAGCTTCTTCCTTTCCCTCTCAGTGATGCCGCTGCTCCAGCAGACCACACCGTACATGATGACAGAGGCCACCACTGAGTCGTAGAAAGACTTTAGGGGTGCCCCCTGCACTCCGAAAGACCTCAGCCTCCTCAGGAAGTACAGCCGGCTCTGACCTTTCTTGTACAGTGTGTCAGTGTGGTGAGTCCAGTCCAGTTTGTGGTTCAGGTGAACACCCAGGTACTTATAGGACTCCACTCTCTCAATGTCCATTCCCTGGATGTTCACCAGTGGGGGGGAGGTCGGTGTCTGCGGAAATCCACCACCATCTCCTTGGTCTTGCCCGCGTTGATGAGGAGGTGGTTGTCCTGTCCTGCGTCAGTTGCTTGTACT
Source organism: Protosalanx chinensis (assembly GCA_030340685.1). NCBI lineage: Eukaryota > Metazoa > Chordata > Actinopteri > Osmeriformes > Salangidae > Protosalanx > Protosalanx chinensis. The sequence goes on from CM059319.1 coordinate 12,488,348, forward strand.
CCGTGTCATCATCGTCACTGATCAGTCCGACGATGGCGGAGTCATCGGAAAACTTGAGCAGGATGCAGCCCTCCGAGTTGTGTCTGAAGTCTGCAGTGTAGAGGGTGAAGAGGAAGGGCGCAAGCACCGTCCCCACACTGCAGGTCAGGAGATCAGACACACCATCCCTGGTTCTCACAAACTGGGGTCTATTTGTGAGGTAGTCCAGGGTCCAGTCGGCCAGGGGTGCATCCACACCGGCCCGCACCAGCTCATCCCTCAGAAGCACTGGCTGAATGGTGTTGAACGCGCTGGAGAAGTCGAAGAAGGTAATCCTCACAGCACTGTCAGGCCTCTCGAGGTGGGTGAGAGCACGATGAAGCAGGAAGATCAATGCGTCGTCCACCCCGATTCCAGGTCGGTAAGCGAACTGCAGCGGGTCCATCTCTGAGCTCACCTCAGAGCGGAGGTGATCAGTGACGAAATATGGTATTTGTTGATTCCATCCTGCCATGTTTGTGTAGTTTGCATGGTAAATACAAAACATTCTGATACTGAACTTTTGCAAAGAAACTTGGTAGAAAAGCATTTGCGATACTCTAAAACAAAGTTCTGCCATACCATATAGCCAAATCCGAAATCAAAGCCAGATAGCTGTCCAGCTCTACACCGTGATCAGGGTAGGCCTCAAAGAGCGCATCACGGTACATCAAAAGCCACGCAGAACTCGGCCAGTCAAGTTCGACATCTGGGGTTCACTGACTTTGAGGAACATGGACAGGTCCCCGCAATCAACCACCCATCGATCGACCAAGGAACACAGCAAAATCTATGTTTTATTTACATCTTTATCTTATCCAAGTACACATCTGTACCTGCAAGGATTTGGCTCCTCAGACGGGCGGAAAATGCCGGCAGTGGGAGACGGGAACGGTGCGCCGTTCTTCTGCCAAGAAGTTTGAATATGCAGCAGCGTCAAAGCACCAGGTCTGAATGGGAAGTGGATGCCGCCGGGCCTGGGCTTCTCTCTGGAATTCGAGCCTTTTTGCAGGTGCCGGGCCAGAACAGGGGCTCCATTTTCCATTGTTTGGCCCCATCGGAGCGCTTGGATTTTCAGAAGGAACCACTCTGTATTGCATGAAAAGTAAAAGTTACTCGTAGTTTTAGCCACTAAGCGAAGCACCCCTTCTGTATAAGCAGTCGAGAATTCGATAGACTGGCCAATCCTTAATAACTAGCATTTTCAGAGCTAGTCGCGAGCCACACTGAACCTGGCTGCCAGCGTCTCTGAAATCCTCGGGGGGGCAAATCTCCATGTGAGGAACGGGAAGTGCTTCCCCCAAATACCACCGACGAACACTCCATTGCAGATTTGAAGGGATGCGACATGGCAAGCTCCGACGCACCCAAGGAACACGGCAGAAATAACGAAACCAACATAGCAGAAATAACTAAACCAACCGGCAGCAACACTGATCATTAGACAGTCGGGGTGAGTGAATATCCACGCGGCCTTTAAAGGCCATCTTCCCGGACGAGGCCCACTGGGCTTGCACTAGCTGAGTCAGGTGTGTTCATGAGTGACTGCGTGTACTGCTAGCGCATGTGAGGGAATGAGTGATGACGTGAACTGAGGTGTGTGAATGACTGATGATGTATACGGAGGTGTGTGAATGAGTGATGATATATACTAAGGCGATATACTATCTGCCTGAGGGGAGACATATTGTCAAGGCAAGTTTTCTCAAGGAAGACGCTGCACGTCTACAAAGTTCAGTTGTTCGTTAGTTACAAATGTATTGAACGCAATAAGGACACATAGAACATGAAACAGACAAACAGACATGACACGTACACAACTCTGTGACCATGTCTCTTGGAGAACGAGAAATCTACAGAGAGCAAGGCCCCATTCTTCACCAAGGTCTCTGTATATATGATGTGAACATCAAACAGCTGTTAGCCACCCCCTATTCCTTCCTGTCTTGAAGGGGAGGGGCCAAAGCAGGAAGTCTTGGCTGTGTCCGCCCCCTGTACCTTTTGGAGGTAAATTAGTTTTTTGTAATTGATAAGGGGTGGTTAACATCTTAAAGATGTTAAAGTTGTCTTCTAGACGTCATGTCTGCGAGTGGTCACAAAGGGTAAATAGAGCAAATCTACCTGTCAATAGTAGCATTTGCGTCGATAGAATTAGCAGGTCACAAAGCTTCATTGTCCTTGCTGGGGGAAGATTAACATCTCAATAGTGACCTAATCTACCCAAAGTCTTCCTCACGTGATTCATTCATTGCCAGGTCACAAACATCATAATTTGTCAATACACATTTAAATGCTGAATATAGTTGCTGAACACTGAACCCTGATGCACTGGTACTCATATGTATCATTACCCAACATGACAAACAATCCTATATTAAAATATACAGTACTAAAATTATGTATCCCGATATATTGGTGCATCTCTAAACGTCTTTATGGATACTATGGTTAAACAAGTTAAAGAACTGTTATCTCATATTTACATTTAGTCATTTCTTTTTGGGGTGCACGGTGGCAGAGCGGTTAGTGCTCTCGCCTCCCAACAAGGAGATCATTAGTTCGCATCTGGGGCCCGACCATGATCTCTCTGGTTGGAGTCTACATGTCCTCCCCGTGTTACCGTGGGTTCTCTCCGGGCACTCCGGCTTCCTCCCACCGTCCAAAGACATGCATGTGATAGGTTAATTGGACATTGTGGAAAACTTTGTGTATGACTGTGTGAGTGAATGGTTGTCTGTCAATGTCTGTGTGATAGCCCTGCGACTAGCTGGCCCCAGTCCAGGGTGTACCCTGCCTACGGAAGTAACTGGGATAGGCTCCAGTCACCCGTGACCCCTAACGGGAATAAGCTTTTTTTTTTTTTTTTGCAGACGCTCTTATCAAGATCTTATTGTAAAAATATGTATTTATTTTGAGACATCTACTGAAAACCTACAATGCGTTGATTTGTTGTTTGTGTGCGTCCTGAACTGTAAATGCATTAATAACGCCAATGTCATACCTGGTATCATGTATTTTAGATCCTGCTGAGAGGAACACAAAGGTGATGGAACAGGAAGTGATACGACTCCAGGAAATGCTCAACAGGCTAGATTTTAAGAGGAAGGTATGTTGAATCTAGAGGGAGAAATAATTATTTGCATCATTACAATCCTAAACACTCACCATTTTAAGTAAGTGGCTACATACAGTCATGGGCAAAATTGCTGGCACCCCTGAAATTTTTATCCTGCCAGTTTTGTCTGTCAAATTTGTCTTGTCAAAACTTGTAATTGCAATACTTTTCTGTGAGAAATACTAAATTTTCTGGAAGAATTTAAGGGGTGCCAACAATTTGGTCATGACTGTATGCCTCAAAAAGTTTCAAAACTTAATTAGCAGTATAGCTAAATCAGCTGATCAGATCTTGTTGGCCAAAGCAGAGGTATCAATCTATGGACATCTAAATATCAAGACATTGTATGTTTATTTAAAGTAATTGACTGTTCAGGATTTTCTGGTTAAGATCATTCATCATCTACCACTGATTATTGGTGCCGCTTATTCCCATTAGGGGTCTTGGGTGACTGGAGCCTATCCCAGTTACTTTCAGGCTTTAGGCGGAGTATAGCCTGGACTGGAGCCAGCTAGTGGCAGGGCTGGTTATTCATGCATTCATAATAAAACCAGGCAAAGTTATTCATAGAAATGAATGTCCTTGATTGAGCAATTTCGGATGGACTTACATGATATATCAAAAATTATTTGCTGTCTTCATTGTCAAGTAATTTTAGGGTTAAACAGGTTACTGTTTGTGTGGCAAGTGTCAAGTGGCAAGTTAATAAAGAGCAGTCAAAATTTCCGTTGCAGAAACATACAATACTTTTCTTTGTATTTGTCCAACAGGAGATACTGTCTAAAATGACAGACTTGATTAAAGAGATTGAGCTTCTAATGGGATCTCAACTCAAACCTGAGTTGATGGATTGGAGACGAAGACAACAAATAGCTTGCATTGGTGGACCACTGCTCACCTCTCTTGACCAGCTCCAGAACTGGTAAATATTAATTATCCATTAGCTTACATTACTTACACTGATAAAATGGACCCATAACATTACAAGGCTTTTAAAGCAGGAATGCAGTTTATCATGTCACAAACCTTGGCTCAAAGGGTTATGTAACATAAATAAGGAATCCACACAGGCCGGCTCTACGCAGGGGCAAGAGGGGGCACTGCCCCCTCAAATAAATGTCTTGCCCCCTCAAATCCAAATTTCTGAAATTGAGAAAGCACATTTTAATACGCTCACAAAATGTGTGTGTGGATAACGTTTTGTTACAGTATTATGAATCTCCATGTCAATATTTTGGGCATGTTTAGAAAGAGTGTCTTCAGTCAGCAACATTGGTCTTGTTTGGTGAATTTAGATTATATTTGTACTTTGTTCATAGTAGCCTACTCTAATCATAGGGAAGTTGAAATGCTAAAAGTGTTTTAGGTTTATCACAGCAGAGTGTAACTCCTGCTAACAAAGTATAGTAATGTGAAGTAATGTGTGTTTCATATGGTAACAAAGTGTGGTTTTTCAAAAGAAGTGTATCGTTTTTACAAGAGTGTTTACTTTTGCAAAGGATCTGTAGTGTTTTGCTAGTTGTGGGTGTGGTTGTGCTAATTGTGTGTAGTGTTTTGACAACACGGGCCCTGTTTTAAAAATCGTGCTTAAGCAATCAAAAAAACTGTAAACAGAAGCAGATGCATGCATTGGTCTTCTTAAATTGGTCTTGCCCCCAACTTTGCATCGAACATACCCATACAAGTTGGCCCACTGTAAGGCCATACCCATGATTACCACTGCCAGCCATTTGATTTTTAAGGAGAAGATGGTGTTGAACACAAATATGACCCAGAAAACAGGACACACAACCAAAAGATCCGGGACTCTGAGTTAGAGGCAACGTTTTTACTCCCTGCCCTTCCGGACTCAAACACCCAATGACTCTTCCTATCATCCACCTGGTTCCACCATCTCAAGCCCACCAACAACCTGCCTGTTACATTCTTCACGGTACCGAAGTCACATGAGAGGAGGAGAATGATGGTGACCATGCAGGCAATTAAGCTACTGCTTAGTACTTCACACAACAGGTAGACAAGGATGACACATGTAAAAAAGAACAGATGGAAGAAAGTAGCCACTGGATACTTAATTTGCGACTTTCTCTGGCTCGCTGTATCCTCATCGTCGCCAGATAGTGGAGCCTCTGCTTCTAGAGCCTGTCTCCACATTTCGACACTGTCAAAGAAATCGGTCTCCTCTACAGGAACAGCAGTCATCACTGGTGGAGATGTGCCACTAGACCATACTCGTCCCCCAGCCAAGTTTTTTCCCAGAATCACATCCACCCTGTACAAAATCTGAATACAGCACCAACCTGTGCAAAGGTAACAATAAAGTGGTCATGTCAATCCCCCGAATCAAAACAGATTTTCCTGTGCTGGAACTACAAGAAAAAGGCAAAACAGACTGCTTAACAAAGGTTTCAGAGGCACCCGTGTCACGTAGAATTCTCACAGCAACCTTCTCTGATGTATTTGCAAGAGAGACGAAACCATTGGTAAGAAACGGACCATAGCGATCTTCTACCTGTTCTTTACCAGAGTCATCCTCGGCAGAAGGCGGCGTATCAGCCAGGACACCCGGTACATCACAACCAGACACACCTGCAGAGACGCTACTCCTAGACGAAACAAAGTTACCTGTAAGAGATACAGAATGACTAACAGGTGCCTAACAGACACCTAACAGAACTAGGAACCGAAGGTCGATTTTGACTTTTTCTGTTACGCAGCATTTCACATACATTTTTCCAGTGGCCAAATTCCAAACAGTAGTTACATTGATCCCGAGGGTCCCTACTATGAGCTGATGGATCATGCCTGGGTGCAGGAGGGCGCCCGGTGTCACGCTGATAATGAGTTGGTCTATCGTCATCATAATGCTGCTGCCCATGCTCCTTTTCCTCCCTCTTATGAATCAACACAAATTCATCACCAAGCACAGCCGCCCCTGCAGCCATTTTTGCCTTCTGTTCATTTATGTATGTAGTCACGCATACAGGTACAATGCTCTTAAATTGTTCCAGCACTACAATTTCACACAATTGCTCAAAGAGTGTAATGTCTTCAGCTGCCAACCATCTGTTAAAGAAACTGGTAAGTTCCCTAACCACTTCTGTGTGCGTTTGTCCGTCACATTTCCTCCAGCTCCTAAATCTTTGCCTGTAGGCCTCCGGAACCAAAGCGAACGCACGTAACACTGCCCCCCTAACCACAGTATATATCTTCCTATCAGTTGCAGACAGAGCTATAAAAGCCTCTTGGGCTTTCCCAGTGAAAATACTGTCCAGCCACGCTCAACAGCCACATTTTCAAACAATGAAAAGAAGATGTCTGGGTCCCTTTCGTTAAACTTTGGTAATAACTGGATGTTCTGAGACAAACGCACTTCTCCAGCTCTTCCTGTCTCACCGTTTCACCTTTCAGCAACACTCGTCACATGTTCAAGTTTCCGCCTCTGTCGCAATTTCTCGTATTCCAGTTGTCTCTCTTTCTCAAGTTCCAGTGCTCCGAAGCGCATCTGTTCCATTTGAATCTGCAAAAGCTCCATCTGCTTTACAAACGTCAGTGTTTCTGTACTACTACCCTGAGGCAAACCAACCTTTATGGGCGTTGACTGTGCCAAGTTTTCCTCAACTGCCTGAATTTCCAATAGAAGGCCCTTCTCTAATAACCAAGCTTTCACCAACTCTTTCAATTCGGCTTTTCGTAGCGCTCTAGGCAACTCCTCCAATCCATATTCCTCGGCGGTGTTACCTACTAAACCTTCGTCATCCCATCCAAATCAGTAACAGATAACGAATCCATATTCAGTTGTAAATGTCCTCCCACTACCCAAAACAAAGAGCAAATGTCCAAAACCACCGCACCAACGAAGCTCCAACTACTTACAACGCCATGTCCTCACCAAAAATTGAGTTGCCCCGCATCTAGGTAGAAGAGAGGCCCTATTTCCAACCTAATCTTCATGTGCCCACATACGATTGAACTGCAAGCAGTCCCCCCGCGTTCGACACACCAGAAAAACAAAATAAAGTTTACAATAAAACAAAGCGTTAGGCACTCTTACCTGTCGCAGGGGTTCACACTAGCTCTGGCGGATCTAAACCCAGCCAATATCTCCTGTGCATGCAAGGACACCTGCACCTGCTCTAGCTTTCACACCAACCAAAACACAAAATAAACGTGACCTCTCAGCCCTTTCTAAACAAAATCCGAAAAGAAAAAAAAATGCAACTGAACACAAAAATCTGCGCATGGATTCCAAAACTACCGATCAAGGTGCTTAAACCCGTCGGCCCAAATAGTCACTACCAAGACAAATACAAGTACATACCGTGGGATTTAAGATCTCGGATGAGCCCCCAATTTATGTCACAAACCTTGGCTCAAAGGGTTATGTTACATAAATAAGGAATCCACATGCAGACGGGATACGGTTTATTAAATCAGATCTCTAACAAACAAAAAGAGGGAATAAGGGAGGCCCCGCCACACTGGATCACTGTCCCTTTTGTAGCCCATCCCAACTTGGTACGCACCTGCGCCAGATCACCTAATTAGGGGCAAAAGACACACTTAAGGGGATACGGCATTAACACAAACTAGACCGTCACAATCATATTCATCTTTCATTTCCACAAATTGTGTATAGTACTAAATCCATTTTTTGCACAAATTATCCTACGTTCTTGACTTATCCTAGATGTGTGTTTTAACACCCTGTATTTTTGTACTGGCTATATTGCACTGTACGTAGCCCGATTAAGGTTAAATTAGTCCCAAAATGTACACTGAACATGCAGAAGGCAACCTTATATTTAAAAGGGTGATTCTCTGGGTTTCTAGATTATTTTAGTGTTCCTTAAGGCAGTGTTTCCCAATCCTGGTCCTCAGGGAACACCTGTCCTACATGTTTGAGATATATCCCTGCTCCAACACACCTGATTCCAATGAATGCTTCATCCAGCACTGCAGAAGCTTGCTTATGACCATTCATAACCTGGTCATAAGCAACACACCAATAGGTGTGTTGGAACAGGTAAACATCTAAAACATGCAGGACAGGTGTTCCCTGAGGACCAGGGTTGGGAAACACTGCTTAAGTTCTCTGAATAGGGTATGTAACATTGGTTGGACAGAAAATCCATCCATCCATTTTCTACCGCTTATCCGGGGCTGGGTCGCGGGGACAGCAGTCTGAAAAGGGAGGCCCAGACTTCCCTGATCGCACACACCTCCTCTAGCTCTTCTCCGGGTGGATCCCGAGGCGTTCCCAGGCCAGCCGAGAGACATAGTCTCTCCAGCATGTCCTAGGTCTTCCCCTGGGCCGCCATCCAAAACAGATGCCCGAGCCACCTCAGCTGGCTCCTCTCAACGTGGAGGAGCAGCGGTTCTACTCCAAGCTCCTCCCGTGTGACCGAGCTCCTCACCATATCTCTAAGGGAGCGCCTGGCCACCCTGCGGAGGAAATTCATTTCGACCGCTTGTATTCGCAATCTTGTCTTTTCGGTCATTACCCAAAGCTCAAGACCATAGGTGAGAGTAGGAATGTAGATTGACCGGTAAATCAAGAGCTTTGCCTTGCGGCTCAGCTTCTTCTTCACCACGACAGTCCGGTACAGAGACTGCATCACTGCCGACATTGCACTGTCAATCTCACGTTCCGTCCTTCCATCACTCGTGAACAAGACCCCGAGATACTTGAACTCCTCCATTTGAGGCAAAGGCTCCTCACTCACCCAGAGGGGGCAAACCACCTTTTTCCCAGCCGCTTAACGCTTCACGCTTTCTGGGCGCGCCTAGAAATTCTGTCCATAGAAACAATGAACAGAACCGGTGACAAAGGGCATCCCTGGCGAAAACCACACTGCTCTTCCTGAATCCGAGGTTCGACTATCGGCCGGATTCTCCTCTCCAGTACCCTGGCATAGACCTTACTGGGGAGGCTGAGGAGTGTGATTCCTCTGTAATTGGAACACATCCTCCTGTCCCCCTTCTTAAATAGGGGGACCACCATCCTGGTTTGCCAATCCATAGGCACTGTTCCAGACCGCCACGCGATGCTGCAGAGGCGTGTCAACCAACCAGGACAGTCCTACAACATCCAGAGACTTTAGGTACTTAGGACGGATCTCGTCCACCCCCGGAGCCTTACCACCAAGGAGCCCATCGACTACCTCAGTGACTTCAGCCCGGGTGATAGGAGGGTCCGCCCCCAAGCCCCCAATCTCTGCTTCCTCCTCGGAAGACGTGACGGCAGGATTGAGGAGATCAAACCTCAAACTATTCCTTCCACCGTCCGATGACATCCCCAGTCGAGGTCACCAGCTCCCCACCCGCACCGTAAACAGTGATGGTGAAGCACTGCTTCCCCCTCCTGAGGCGCCGAACGTTTTGCCAGAATTTCCTTGGGGCCGACTGATAGTCCTCCTCCATGGCCTCCCCGAACTCCTCCCAGACCCTAGTTTTTGCTTCTGTGACTACCCGAGCTGCGGCATGCTTGGCCTACCGGTACCGGTCAACTGTTTCGGGAATCCCACGAGCCAAAAAGACTCGATAGGACTCCTTCTTCATTTTGACGCCATCCCTTACTTTCGGTGTCCACCACCGGGTTCTGGGATTGCCGCCGCGACAAGCACCAGAGACCTTGCGACCACAACTCCGGACTGCCGCATTGAAAATGGAGGTCGAGAACATGGTCCATTTGGACTCAATGTCCCCAGCCTCCTCCAAGATCTGTGAGAAGCTCTCCCGGAGGTGCGAGTTGAAGACCCTGCTGACAGAGGGGTCCGCCAGACATTCCCAGCAGACCCTCACAATACGCTTGGGCCTGCTAAGTCTGTCCAACTTCCTCCCCCGCCAGCGGATCTGACTCACAACCAGAGGGGTATTGTCCATCCTCTCTCAAGGATAATGGTTCCAGAGCCCAAACTGTGCGTGGAGGCGAGGCCGACCATATCTAGCCGGTACAAGCTCGGGCTCCTTCCCCGCCAGCATGTCCCCAGTGCTAGAGACTGTGCGCGGCCCTGGTTGTCCGTGCGACTGTCCTTGACCACCGCCCAAAGCACACTGCATTGGCCCCTTACGGTCCTTCCTGCAGGTGGTGGGCCTGCGGGAAGGTGGTCCCACGTCGCCTTTTCGGGCTGGGCCTGGCCGGGTCCCATGGGAAAAGACCCGGCCACCAGGTGCCCGCCTGCGAGCTCCCACTCTGGGCCTGGCGAGAAACTCAGCTGATGTAGTGCTTGGTGGACACAAAAACACTCTTGGCCCTTGATGGCATAAGTTTGGGCCCACTACCCTTATATGGGATGCTCATTAAAGGGGTGACTCATATTTTATCTTGTCATAGTTGCACTGTCAGAATCGCTTGATTCCTTTGCTCCTCTCAGAACTAGTAGAGGCACTCAAACTAAATCTGTACCTTGGTTCTCCTCGCTCTTTAAAACGGGCTTGTCATAAACTTGAAGACAGATGGCGCACTTGAAAATCAGAGTCCTCTCGCCTTGCCTGGACTTTAAACATTATAAACATGCACATTCTGCTGCCAGATCTACTTATTTCTCCGATTTGATTGAAACCAATAAGAACAATCATAGGATCCTTTTTAATACTGTGGCCAGGCTTACACACTCTTCACCGGTTCCGAGCTCCTCTTTCACAGCTAATAATTTTCAAGATTTTTTCACTGTTAGAATCTCCCAAATAAGGAACCATATCATTAGCCAGTGATATGTCCTGGTCCACGAGCTCAGTCTCTCAGTTCAAACCCATTTCTGCTGAGGCCTTGGCCTCAATGGTAGCCGCCTCAAAGCCAACAATGTGTTCACTAGATCCCATCCCTTCTGACCTCCTTAAGGAACTCCTTCCTATTCTGCACTTCCCTCTCTGAGGGGTGTGTCCTCTTAACTTATTTTCCTAAATGTAAATAAATTTAAATGTAAACTTATGAATCTGGCATCATTAAACCACTCCTCAAGAAACCCAATAGCGATCAACTGGTTCTTGCCAATTATCGACCTGTCTCCACTCTCCCTTTCTTATCTAAAATACTTTAGAGAATTGTTGCTGATCAACTGACTATCCACCTTTCTACCAATAATCTCTTTGACAATTTTCAGTCTGGTTTCCGTTCCTGCCACTCTGCTGAGACTGCACCAACCAGAGTAGTTAATGAACTACTTGTCACTGCAGACTCTGGATCAGCCTCCGTACTTTTAATTTTCGATTTAAGTTTGGCCTTCGATACCGTAGATCGGAGGTCACTTATGGCACTTTTCCACCGCATGGGATCAGCTCGACTCGACTCGCTTTAGTGGCGTTTCCACCGCAATTCCATGGTACCTGGTACCATGTAGCGGGTACTTTTTTTAGTACCACCTCGCTCTAGGTACCAAGCGAGCTGAGTCGAGCTGAGTCGAGCTAAAGGGTGATGGCGCCCGTAATTACGTCATCAATGTCGCACAATTAAAACATACCACATTAATGTCTGAAATAAATAAATATAATTTAGCAGGGACTTTAAGGGATCTAAAAGCGACTTACAATAAGTACATTCTTCATGTACATAGTACTTGTCCATTTACGACTGCCTTTTTATTAAATTAGAGTCTTTTGATTACTGTCCTGTACGTTTCATTTTCCGTATTTGGTTTTTTATTTAAGCAGATTTTTATATTGTATTATCTTGGCTCTTTAGTAACAGAGTTACAGAGTAATCGACTGGAATGTTTAAATATATTCTGTTCGTTTAACATTTTGTTTTTCAATGAATGTAGAAAGCCATTTATTTTGCCTTGTTTTAAAATGTGGACTCCAATAAATAGAATAAACTGGCTCGTGACTGTTGTACTGCTCCACAACTCATTTGTTTCGCGCCTCATCCTTACATCCATCCGCCGAAAGAATAGTCACACCGTTAAAATACATACATTTGTACACAGTCTCCCGTCCATCTGCCATATTTACGTTCCTTTGCCGGTTCGTAACTTTGCCCGGAGAAGTTCTGGCAATGCATGATGGGTTATATTGCTCATGTAGTGACCATCCGATGCTCACTACTTTTCGTGGTGAATTGTGGGAAACATTCAGGGCACTATATAGGGATCACCTGGTGATCCCTAACGTTTCGGACACCACTACAAAATGGCGTGATCCCTATATAGTGCCCTATATAGGGGTTAGGGAGTGGTTTCGGACACAGCCAAAGACTAAATGATCAGAAATGTGTAGCGGGGTTACAGAGGTTAAGTGGGTAATATAGTTACGCGTCAGAATGAGTTGTTGTTCTGACTTGTGGTATGCTGGAGCGTCAGCAGTGTCATGTCGAAGGAAGTCAGAAGAAACAGGAAGTCGATGGCCTTCTATCCTTTGAGGTGGGTGTTGACGTCCCCAAGGGTTATCAGTGGTGCTCCATCATCAGGGAGGATGCTAAGGAGCATGTTAGCCCCTCCACAAAGTTGGCTAACGGCCGTTGTGGGCGATAGTAGACAACCAAGAATGTTTTGATCGGATCAGTTAGCATCACATAATTGTGTTCAATTGGTTTGGGAGCAGCATAGAGTGGGGTGGATAAGTATTTTTTGTGTGGGAAGAGAACCAAAGCTTTCCCACCCCCTCTCTCAGTTGCGCGGAGTGAATAAGAGAACGAGTGGTTGACGGACAGAGTAGCTGGAGTTGCGTGTGTGTAGTGTGCCGTGTGAGTAGTGTGCCGTTGTTGCTAAAGCGTTTTCCCTCGGGGACTAATATAGTAATCTGAATTTGAATATGAGTTGCAGTGTTCTCTGTGCGAATTTACATCTGTCAGCACAAGTGCATGAAGGGAAGCCTGGGATGTAAATGCTGGGATGAAATAAAGATACTCATCAGGGAATGAACACACCTGATTCAAAAGAACGCGACTTAAGCAGGGTCGGCAGAGCTGGATAATTATCTATTCATTTGAATTAGGTGTGTTGCAGCAGGGAAACATCTAAAACATATAGGACAGTTGTTCCCTGAGGATCATGGTTGGGAAACACTGCTTTAACATACAAGACTGATTGCTACGACAACTATGATTCCATAAGGTTTCCTCAGTTCCTTTACCCAAATTCTGAGGTGGTGCCCTTAACAAAATCCTGTATCAGAAGAGATTCTAGCAAACCACACAACATTATTGGTGCCCCATGTAAAGCAAACTCACAAGTATCTACAACCCTCTTCTGAGGATGTTTTACATGTTTTCTCGGACGTGTGACCTGCATGGCCACCATGTAGCTGCTTGCTGCTATATTTTGTAATAGGGATTGTAACATGCAAGAAAATGTAAACTTTAAACTTCTAGCTGACAATGTGGAGTGACAGAATTGCTAAATTTTCACTGGACTGTGTCACATTTTGTTGATCACTCTACGTTGGTTTCCTGTCAATCACCTGAAGTTAGTATTACAGCTGCACTGTGTCTCTGACTCTTGTCTCTGACTCCCTCCATAATTATTTGTCTTTCTCTGTCCTCTCTGTCTATCAGGTTTACCTTGATGGCCCAGAGTCTGTTTCAGATCAAGCGTCAACTAGACAAGCTAGGTGAGCTTATCCTGAAAGTGACCTATGAGAGTGACCCCATCCCTCTACAGAAACCACAGATGGAGGAGCAGGTCAAATTCCTTATTTACCACCTCATTAAAAGGTAATCAGTCTAGCCACACAGCCCTTTTTAAGTAAGAGTGTTACATTGAGTGAAATACATTACATCTAACTAACTTCTAAGCATGTAAGATCCCATTTTGCAATCAGGCAAAAAGGATGTATCTGAATCCTAAGCAAATTCCAATGTATTGAAATAGTTTTGTTTCTTATTGCCTTAGGCTAGCAATAACTGTGGATTTTTTTCATCTATTGTAGATGTCAAATGCGGCAATTCATAATAATGATTACTAATATTAATGTATTTTTTTATAATAATTTTTTCAGCTCTTTGGTAGTAGAAAAGCAACCTTGTATGCCCACTCATCTTAAGAAGCCCCTCATCATCAAGACTGGTGTACAGTTCTCCACTAAAGTCAGGTATGGAGCAACATCCTTTTATATAAACTTTAAAGTAGGCAACTAGAATTGAGTCCATCACTGACAGGTAACAGACATTATGATGTTGCACAGGTATTGGGATTCTCGCCTGTCCATTTCTGTTTAAAGATGTGTTTTTTAAAGAGGTGATCATAGAGTTAGCAACTCAAAAGACCTGAGTTTCAACATAGTGTGCACAACATTGGCAGGAAGCTTAGTTGACGAACAACTCTTCAACTATTGTTATACAGTGGTTGTTATACAGGGTTTTCTCCCTTCCGGATTTCTTATTTTTTTGCATGTTTATCACACTTAAATGTTTCAGATCATCAAACTAATTTAAATATTAGTCAAAGATAACACAAGTAAACACAAAATGCAGTTTTGAAATTAAAGTTTTTATTATTAAGGGAAAACCAAATCCAAACCTTCATGGCCCTGTGTGAAAAAGTGTTTGCCCCCCCTGTTGAAACGTAATTTAACTGTGGTTTATCACACCTGAGTTCAATTTCTCTAGCCTGATTACTGCCACGCCTGTTCTCAATTAAGAAATCACTTAAATAAGACCTGCCTGACAAAGTGAAGTAAACCCAAAGATCCTCAAAAACTACACATCATGCCGAGAGCCAAAGAAATTCAGGAACAAATGAGAAAAACCTTAATTTACACTGTCAGTCTGGAAAAGGATATAAAGCCATTTCTAAAGTTTGGGACTCCAGCGAACCACAGTGAGAGCCATTATCCACCAATGGCAAGAACATGGAACAGTGGCGAACCTTCCCAGGAGTGGCCAAACGACCAAAATTACCACAAGAGCGTGCGGCGACTCATCCAAGAGGTCACAAAAGACCCCACAACAACATCCAAAGAACTGCAGGCCTCACTTGCCTCAATTAAGGTCAGTGTACATGATTCCACCATAAGAAAGAGACTGGGCAAAAATGGCCTGCATGCTCTGCCCAAGACAAAAACCACTGCTGAGCAAAAAGAACATTGAAGCTCGTCTCATTTTTGCCAGAAAACAGCTTGAGCCGCAAGACTTTTGGGAAAATACTCTGTGTACTGACAAGACAAAAGTTGAACTTTTTGGAAAAAAGTACTTACTACATCTGGCGTAACAGTAACATCGCATTTCAGAAAAAGAACATCATACCAACAGTAATATGGTGTGATGGTCTGGGGCTGTTTTGCTGCTTCAGGACCTGGAAGACTTGCTGTGCTAAATGGAACTATGAATTCTGCTGTCTACCAAAAAATCCTGAAGGAGAATGTCCAGCCATCTGTTCGTGACCTCAAGCTGAAGCAAACTTGGATTCTGCAGCAGGACAAAGATCCAAAACACACCAGCCAGTCCACCTCTGAATGGCTGAAGAAAAATAAAATTAAGACTTTGGAGTGGCCTAGTCAAAGTCTTGACCTGAATCCTATTGAAATGCTTCCTTCCTTTAAAAAGGTGGTTCATGCTCGAAAACCCTCCAGTGTGGCTGAATTACAACAATTCTGCCAAATATGACTGTGCGAAATTCCTCCACAGCGCTGTAAAAGACTCATTGCAAGTTATCGTAAACGCTTGATTGCAGTTGTTGCTGCTAAAGGTGGCCAAACCAGTTATTAGGTTTAGGGGGCAATCACTTTTTTTACACAGGGCCATGTAGGTTAGGATTTATTTTTCCCCCTTAAAAACCTTCATTTAAAAATGCATTTTGTGGTATCTTTGTCTTAGATTTTAATTAGTTTGATCTGAAACATTTAGATGTGACAAACATGCAAAAGGACAGGAAATCAGGAAGGGGGCAAACACTTTTTCACACCACTGTATGTGAATAAAACATTTAATAATGGCAACAGTACCAATGGATAGACATTTCCATGTGTTTTCCAATTGCATTTCATTAAAAAAATATATATGTTTAGACTGCTTGTTAAACTCCCTGAGGTTGATTATCAGCTGAAAATGAAGACAATCTTTGATAAGTAAGTGCCCCTATTTTATATTTTACATTTTCACTCAGCCTTTCACTTGGTAATAATTTTTTTTATTAAAATAAATCATACGTAACTGTTTTATGTCTTTTATATTCTGTAGTTTCGTGAGTGCAACAGAATGATGAAAAATGTCACTGCTCCATGGTAAAAGTGTTATGTAACAATGTTTATTTGGCTGCAGGGTTCTAGACAGGCATATGGGGGGGGGGGGGGGGGGTGGTAGTAGTAATCTCGCTCTAAATAAGGTAGAGACATTTCTGATGAATTTCTTAATGTCTATGTTCATCTCTGTGCTTGTAACGCTGCTGCTTGTTCAAAGCAAACCACACTGTCAGGCTACGTCTGGGCTCATTTGCATACTGCAACAGCGATATGAGAGGGAAGCTGTGTGTCCCTTATTCGGCTGACTTTTTCAGCTACAGATCGTTTTGTCAACTTGTAATATGTTAATTTTGTGAGCGTATTCAAATGTGCTTTCTCAATTTCCAAAATTTGGATTTGAGGGGGCAAGACATTTATTTGAGGGGGCAGTGCCCCCTCTTGCCCCTGCGTAGAGCCGGCCTCGTTTGGCTGATATATATTCTACATCTGATTAAATAAGACAATTTTGCTCTCTGATGTGCTTTGGTTTATTTTGCAGAGACCTACCTCCAGGAAGAGTGTGAGTAAACCAGTCAGAGTTTCAAAATAAACAAATAATTAATGTAGGGATTTAAGATGAAGTATGACAATGACAGGTGGTATATCCATCTGCCTTTGATTCAAAGTTGTGTTTCTTTGAAGTTAATAGAGCTAGCGAATGTTAAGTTTGGCACATAAATCACTACATAAAAACATGTAGATGGCCCTTGGGCTGCCAGATCTGAGACTAATGGTCTTTTTTACCCAAACAGATTGTATGAAATTGTATAAGATAGCAGTAAGTTATATGGAAACCAACAGTTTCAAATTGATTTAATAAACATAGAACTGTGTGTTCTGCACTTGATCAAATGTGTTCAAGTATTAAGCAATGCACTCATACTTCGATGAAATGAGTCACAATGGCATTACAACCCCTTGTCTTAGAAATCGGCAATTCTTCATCCTGACCAACAACACTAAAGTCATGGACTTTGAGGAATCTTCTGATGGTTGCCTCTCTGTGGACTTCAGACATCTGGTAAAAACTCTCCCTCCTGTTGAATTTCAATCCATTACCGGAGACTAGTGTTTAATAGTGTAAAATATACGAGACTAGTGTAAAATATATAGTAAAGCTACTCAAACCAGTTTTGATAGAAGTTCATAGAAAAGAAAACAGAAATAATAATTGAATGTTATATTTTATTGTGTGCACATAGCATTTCTGCTAAATGCTTCAGAATGGGTGGGTTGTCTTAAGAATTATGATTTTAGATTATCAAACTTTTATCGATATGTATGCACGGTGTGGGTTGTTCTCATTTCAATTATTTAATTGTTCAGAATGGAGAAATTAATATAAATAAATTAACTCTCTACAGCAGCTCAAAGAGAAGAAGGTAATTAATGGACCCAAGGGAAATGAGGTGAGAATGTTAAATAATGTTCATTGAAGTTGTGGAGATAGCTTCTAATCCTTGTTATGCATATATTGATTTCTCTGCATTAGAATACAGTGGGGCAAAAATGTATTTACTCAGCCACCGATTGTGCAAGTTCTCCCACTTCTCTTCCTGCTCTTGATGAAGGCGGTCGCATATTTTTTCGCTCTGCTACTTACCTCCCTGTTTTTCCTGCTCTATCGTTGTGCCTGTCTGCTGGAGAGTCTAAACTGCATCAACCTTCTAAGCAGAAACATGGATTTGATTAGGCGGTCACTTAGTGCTATTGACACAATTTTTACGAAGAGACCTCAGGGTTCAGGGGAACCCAACTGTCCTGACGGGCATCTCCAGCTGGATATACTATGGACGCATGGGATAGATCACCCCTCTCTACATATTGGGATTCATGATTGCCGGGTTTCTGCTGATTGGATTAGGCATTGCCTTGGGATATCGACAAATTATCTAAATGGTGGCAGCCGTCAAAGGCCTCTTTAAGCTGCCCCAATTGATTGATTGATTGACTTGAGAGACTGGTGCTGGAACAGCTGTGGCCCATGGTCGGACCCTTCCTGGACACCCTTCCGTTCGCCTACCAGCCCTGGCTGGGAGTAGAGGACGCCATCCTCTTCCTGCTTGACCGCAGCAATACCCATCTAGACAAGCCGGCAAGCACTGTGAGGATCCTGTTCCTAGACTTCTCAGGTGCTTTCAACACCATCCGGTCAACTCTGCAGGGTGAGAAGCTGGCAGCGATGCAAGTGGATAACTCCCTGGTGTCGTGGATTGTAGACTACCTGATTGGCAGACCACATCATGTGCGCTTACAGCACTGTGTGTCAGACAGTGTGGTCAGCAACACTGGGGCCCCCCAGGGAACCGTCCTCTCCCCCTTCCTCTTCACCATCTACACCACGGATTTCAGCTACCACACAGAGCCCTGCCACCTTCAGAAGTTCTCTGATGACTCTACTGTGGTGGGCTGTATCAGCGATGGGGAGGAGGCCGAGTACAGGACTGTGGTGTTGAACTTTGTTGCATGGTGTGAGCGGAATCATCTGCAGCTTAATGCGGCTAAGTGCAAGGAGCTAGTCATCGCCCTGAGAAGGACCAGAACACCAGTGACCCCTGTTTCCATTCAGGCGGTCAGTGTGGACACTGTTGAGGATTACAAGTACCTTGGTGTTCACTTGGACAATAAACTGGACTGGGCAAAGAACACTCAAGCCGTCTACAAGAAGGGCCAGAGCCGCCTCTACTTTCTGAGGAGGCTGAGGTCCTTCAACGTCTGCCGGACAATGCTGAGGATGTTTTATGAGTCTGTGGTGGCCAGTGCTATCCTCTATGCTGTTGGCTGCTGGGGCAGCAGGTTGAGGGTGGCGGATGCAAACCGACTCTGTATATCTATGTATATCTTGCTAAAACCCTGTATATCCTGTAAGTCCCGTACATCCTGACACAACACTGTATATTCTACAAGACCAATACTTGTATAATTGTAATTGTATACTCCAGCACACCTGATTCTAATTAAGCGTCGTTATCAAGCTCTGTGGAGGTGTGCTGGAGCTGGGAAACATCTAAAACCTTCAGGACAGCGGCCCTCGAGGACCAGGATTGGACACCCCTGACCTGCAGAGAGCTGGGACCAAAGTAACAAAGGCTACCATCAGTAACACACTATGCCGCCAGGGGCTCAAATCCTAAAGAGCCAGACACATTCCCTGCTTAAGCCAGTATGGTTTGCTAGAGAGAATTTGGGTGATCTAGAAGAGGATTGGGAGATTAAACCAAAAATAACTTTTTGGTAAAAAACTCAACTTGTCGTGTTAGGAGGAGAATGAAAGCTGAGTTGCACCCAAAGAACACCATACCTACTGTGAAGTATGGCGGTGGAAACATCATGCTTGCATCATGGGGCTGTTTATCTGCAAAGGGACCAGAACGACTGATCCATGTAAAGGAAAAAATGAATGGAGTCATGTATCGTGAGATTTGGAGTAAAAAACTAATTCCATCAGCAAGGGCATTAAAGATTAACTTGTCTGGGTCTTTCAGCATGACAATGACCCCAAACACACTGCCTGGGCAATGAAGGAGTGGCTTCATAAGAAGCATTTCAAGATCCTGGAGTGGCCTAGGGGGGGCGTTCAGAGAACGTCGGGGGGCGCTGAGAACAATATTTTTAAAAGGGGGGCGTTGAGGTGCGGTTGGGGGGCGTTTGTCTGTGCCAGTTTATTTAATGCCAGTTTCGTCTAACCGACACCTACTCATTTTTACGGAGCCGCTCTAGGGTCACATAGGAGAGAGAAGAAAAAAAATCTGCGCACCGTTTTGTAAACTGTGGCCTCGGATTCATAATCGTATGCACCTGATAGTGATACAAGTTAGATCAGCGATACTCATTGCGCGTCTCGCGAGCCACATGCGGCTCGTCAACGTTGAATTGGTGGCTCGCACTGGCATACTATCTTATAACAATATGGTAACACAGCCAATAATTTTTTTCTAATGTGCTACATAAACATGCAGTGAAGACAAGCGCAAAAATCTGCATAATACTTAAGAAGTAATAACTAAGTAATTTACTGCGGTCTCGCGTGAATACGGCCAGCCTGCCAACCCGCGCGCTGTTATGCACCAAGCGAGGATTGACGACCGACATAGGATGGAGCAAGCCAGTGGACAACCTCCACTGCAGAGCGTTAAACAGAGGCATCTTTTGAGATGGCTTGGATTTTGGCGCGGGCCAAAGACTGCTTTTTGTCTTACATTTTATGAGTGATTCTATGATTAGGGGTACATTTCAAGTCCATGGGGTGTTTTTGTTAATTTTACCAAATATTATTGGTCATTATTTCAAACAATGACCAATTTGATATTGGATGATATTCCTCTTTCATTTAATACTAAAAGTTTACAGGTTCCATAATTTATTTAGGAAAGAATGCTAATTATATATTGGAATTTGCTGTTTTTGTGCTGTCTGAATTCTTAAATGTCAATAAAATAATAATAAATAATAATAATAATACATGTTTTTATATATTATTTCAGCTTTAGTTGTTCAAAAATAAGTATTAAAACATGATAAAGCTGTTTTAAAATGTATTTAAAACATTAACATTTGTTCTCCACCTGGAAAATGGAGAGGGGGGCACTGGCCTAAAAGAGGTTGAGAACCACTGGCCTAGCCAGTCTCCAGATCATAACCCCATAGAAAATCTTTGGAGGGATTTGAAAATCCGTGTTGCCCAGCGACAGCCCCAAAACATCACTGCTCTAGGGAGATCTGCATGAAGGAATGGGCCAAAGTACTGGCAACAGTGTGTAAAAACCTTGTGGTGACTTACAGAAAACCTGTAAACCTGTCAAACCTGTTTGACATATGTCAAAGCCAACAAAAGGGTATATAACAAAGTATTGATATTTGCCCAAATACTTAGTTTCCACTATAACCAGCAAATAAATTATTTAAAAGATCAGACAATGTGATTTTCTGGAATTTTTGTATCTTCTCATTCTGTCTCTCATAGTTAAAGTGTACCTGTGATGAAAATTACAGGCCTTTCTCCTCTTTTTAAGTGGGAGAACTTGAAAAAATTGGTGGCTGACTTAATACTTTTTTACCCCATTGTATAAAAAAATATATTTCATGCCTGCTTGTGTCTGCATCTTGGTCCTGAAGTTCAGGGGTAAACAATACCATTAGTCCAAGGCTGCTCATTTACTAGTAAAAAGTTATGTACAGCTAACTTTCCAATACCACTTGCTAGAATTAATACAGACAAATTACTAGAGAATTACAGAGTGAAAGGTTAATCAAACTGAACATGGCTGTGATGTAAACATATTTCCAGGGTCTTCTGTCTGTGACAGAAGAACTGCACACTCTCAGCTTCGAGGGACAGTTTTCCATCCAGGGCATTAGCATCGACCTGGAAGTGAGTTACCTTTAATAGTGCCACGCATTATTCACACTCGGACACATATGAAAACTGTACACATTCACAGTGTATATAATGTTGCCAACTTCTGAATGTTGTATTCAAACTGACAAAATAAATAGTCAAATAGGTCTGCAACAGCAAGTCAGGGAGTCAGCTGGCTCAGCGGTTTAGGCGTTTGGGTTCATGTTTTGAAGGTTGTAAGTTCAATTACCGGCTCTGGCTATGTGACGTTGTGTCCTTATGCAAGGCACTTCACCGTACATGCCTCAGGGAGAATGTCCCTGTACTTTCTATAAGTCGTTCTGGATAAAAGCGTCTGCTAAATGAATATTTATTTATTTAAACAGACGCACAGTACATCATAAGTAACCAAAAGGTAGAAGTTGGGTGAAATGCCTTTGCCCAAGGACACAATGGCATGTAGCCACAGATGGGAATTGAACTCGCAACCTTCCAATCACTAGCCCGAACCATTAACCGCCGAGCCCCGCTGAGCCCATTGAAAATACATTTCAAAATTATCTTTAAATGTAATTTCACAAAAATGCATATTATAATTGAGGAAAAAGTTACAGTACCCTCACATTTATTCCCACTTTAAATAGATCAAAGCACACACAGGTGTATCAAAGCAGACATTTGAAGTGAGAGTGAGCACCATTGTGAGAACAAAGAACTATCTGAGGCCTTCTGTAGCAGCCTATGAGTCTGGTAAGGTTTGAAAAGATCTCAAAAGACTTTGAAATCAGCTATTCCACTGTCCGGAAAATAGTGTACAAGATCTTCTTTACATGTAATTCCACGAAAATGCATATAACCACTGAGGACAAACATGGGACACCCTACTCCTTAATAGCTAGTGTTGCCCCCTTTTGCTGAAATAACTGCAATGAGACACTTTTTGTAGCCATCTACCAGTCTCTGACATCGGTCTGAGGACGTCCAGGCCTTTTGAGTTCCTAAGTTAACCAGTGCACCTTTTTCTCAGAATGTACAAAACTGTTGATTTGGCCACGCCTAACATTTCTGCTATCACTCTGATGGATTTCTTCTTCTTTTTTAAGCCTCAGGATGGTCTGTTTCACCTCCATTGAGAGCTCCTTTGACCGCATATTTTGTGTTCACAGCAACAGCTTCCAAATGCAAAAGCCACACATTTACATTTATCAGACACTTTTATCCAAAGCGACTTACAGTAAATACAGGGACATTCTCCCTGAGGCAAGTAGGGTAGAGTGCCTTGCCCAAGGACACAACGTCATATAGCCAAAGCCGGGGATCGATCTCACAACCTTCCGATCATGAGGCTTCTGAGTCAGTTGTCCAATTATTTCTGTGCCCTTGAAAAAGAGGCGGCTACGTGTTAAAGATTAGATTAGATTCAACTTTAATGTTGAGTCTACAACAGCTCTTTAGGAATTGAAGAGCTGTAATTTGTAAACCCCTGCCCCAATTTGGATGTCAATACATATATACGTGCGTATATAACTTTCCACGCAAAGGTTGTGATATATGAAAAACAAACTTGAATGCGCTGTCCTCCATGCAAACTCTGACCCATCCGTAAGCCTACGCACATTTAGGAGACAGTGAGAACTGGTGACGGAGATGACCGTAATATATCTGTAGTCAGACTGCAGAAAGTAAATGTGAGAAGTAATATTTATATATTTTGTTTACCTCACTCACAAATCAAAATTCATCACTTTCTGTCTCACCATCAGATTTTACACTGTGAGAGTGTAGGAGGGGGGAGATGTCTGACTGCATGAAATACAGGATAACCTTGCATATACCTTTAGATAACTCTCTTTCCACATTTACTTCCTGTAAATGTGGAAAGTACTGTCACCTGCGTCGCAAATTCCCACTGTCTCTAAAATAGAAAGTATAGAAAGCCTAGGATAGCTCTTTTTCTCTTACCATGGTGATCACTCTCACTTCAACAATCTGGGGCACATCAAACGAAATGTCTCATTCAAAATGTTGACTAACGATATAATTTTCACATTTACATTTATTCATTTAGCAGACGCTTTTATCCAAAGCGAGTAACAAGAGGGGCCGTAAGGGGCCGGTGCTGTGTGATTTGGGCGGTGGTCAGGGGTAGGCGCCCGGACGACCAGGGCCGCGCACACAGTCTCTAGCGCTGGGGATATGGAATGTCACCACACTGGCGGGGAAGGAGCCCGAGCTTGTGCGGGAGGTCGAGCGTTACCGGCTAGATAGTCGGCCTCGCCTCCACGCACAGCTTGGGCTCTGGAACCATTATCCTTGAGAGAGGCTGGACTCTTAATTTCTCTGGCGTTCCCCGCGGGGAGAGGCGGAGGGCTGGCGTGGGTTTGCTTATAGCCCCACAGCTCAGTCGCCACGTGTTGGAGTTTACTCCGGTGAACGAGAGGGTCATGTCCCTGCGCCTAAAAGCCGGGGACAGGTTTCTCACTGTTGTGGCGGCCTACGGGCTGAACAGCAGTGCAGAGTACCGGCCTTCTTGGAGTCTCTGGGAGGCGTACTAAACAGTGCGCCGACTGGGGACTCCGTCGTTCTACTGGGGGACTTCAACGCCCACGTGGGAAATGACAGTGACACCTGGAGAAGGGTGATTGGGAAGAACGGCCCCCCTGATCGGAACCCGAGTGGTGTTTTTGGACTTCTGTGCTAGTCACGGTTTGTCCATAACTAACACAATGTTCAAGCACAAGAGTGTCCATCAGTGCACGTGGCACCAGGACACTCTAGGCCGGAGGTCGATGATCGACTTTGTTGTCGTGTCTTCTGACCTGCGGCCGTGTGTCTTGGACACTCGGGTGAAGAGAGGGGCGGAGCTGTCAACCGATCACCACCTGGTTGTGAGTCAGATCCGCTGGCGGGGGGGGAAGTTAGACAGACTTGGCAGGCCCAAACGTATCGTGAGGGTCTGCTGGGAACGCCTGGCGGAACCCTCTGTCAGAGGGGTCTTCAACTCACACCTCCGGGAGAGCTTCTCACAGATCCCGGGGGAGGCTGGGGACATTGAGTCTGAATGGACCATGTTCTCGACCTCCATTGTCAATGCGGCAGTCCGGAGTTGTGGTCGCAAGGTCTCTGGTGCTGGTCGCGGCGGAAATCCCAGAACCCGGTGGTGGACACCGGAAGTAAGGGATGCCGTCAAACTGAAGAAGGAGTCCTATCGAGCCGTTCTGGCTTGTGGGACTCCCGAAACAGTTGACTGGTACCGGCAGGCCAAGCGTTCCGGGAGGCCATGGAGAAGGACTATCGGTCGGCCCCAAGGAAATTCTGGCAAACCGTTCGGCGCCTCAGGAGGGAGAAGCAGTGCTTCACCAACACTGTTTACGGTGCGGGTGGGGAGCTGTTGACGTCGACTGGGGATGTTGTCGGACGGTGGAAGGAATACTTTGAGGATCTCCTCAATCTTGCCGTCACGTCTTCCGAGGAGGAAACAGAGTCTGGGGACTTCGGGGCGGACCCGCCTATCACCCGGGCTGAAGTCACTGAGGTAGTCGATGGGCTCCTTGGTGGCAGGGCTCCGGGGGTGGACGAGATCCGTCCTGAGTACCTGAAGTCTCTGGATGTTGTGGGACTGTCCTGGTTGACACGCCTCTGCAGCATCGCGTGGCGGTCTCGAACAGTGCCTATGGATTGGCAGACCGGGGTGGTGGTTCCCCTATTTAAGAAGGGGGACCGGAGGATGTGTTCCAATTACAGAGGAATCACACTCCTCAGCCTCCCCGGTAAGGTCTACGCCAGGGTACTGGAGAGGAGAATCCAGCCGATAGTCGAACCTCGGATTCAGGAGGAGCAGTGTGGTTTTCGTCCTGGCCGTGGAACACTGGACCAGCTCTACACCCTCTACCGGGTGCTTGAGGGTTCGTGGGAGTTTGCCCAACCAGTCTACATGTGTTTTTTGGATCTGGAGAAGGCATTCGACTGTGTCCCTCGTGGTGTCTGTGGGGGGTACTTCGGGAGTACGGGGTCTGGGGCCCTTTGTTAGGGGCCGTCCGTTCCCTGTACAACCAAAGTAGGAGCTGTGTTCGCATTGCCGGCAATAAGTCAGACCTGTTCCGGGTGCATCCTGGACTCCGCCAGGGTTGCCCTTTGTCACCGGTTCTGTTCATTGTTTATATGGACAGATTTTCTAGGCGCGCCCAGGGGGCGGAGGGTTTCCGGTTCGGGGAGCACGGGATCTCATCTCTGCTGTTTGCGGATGATGTTGTCCTGTTTGCTTCCTCGAGCCGGGGCCTCCAGCATGCTCTGGAGCGGTTTGATGCCGAGTGTGAAGCGGCTGGGATGAGGATCAGCACCTCCAAATCCGAGGCCATGGTACTCGACCGGAAAAAGGTGGATTGCCCCCTCTGGGTGGGTGGGGAGCCTTTGCCTCAAGTGGAGGAGTTCAAGTATCTCGGGGTCTTGTTCACAAGTGACGGAAGGACGGAACGTGAGATTGACAGGCGGATCGGTGCAGCGTCTGCAGTGATGCAGTCTCTGTACTGGACTGTCGTGGTGAAGAAGGAGCTGAGCCGCAAGGCAAAGCTCTCGTTTTACCGGTCAATCTACATTCCTACTCTCACCTATGGTCATGAGCTTTGGGTCATGACCGAAAGGACAAGATCGCGGATACATGCGGTCGAAATGAGTTTCCTCCGCAGGGTGGCCGGGCGCTCCCTTAGAGATAGGGTGAGGAGCTCCGTCACACGGGAGGAGCTCGGAGTAGAACCGCTACTCCTCCACGTCGGGAGGAGCCAGTTGAGGTGGCTCGGGCATCTGTTTAGGATGCCTCCTGGACGCCTCCCTCGGGAGGTGTTCCAGGCATGTCCCACCGGGAGGCGGCCCCCGAAGAAGACCTAGGACACGCTGGAGGGACTATGTCTCTCGGCTGGCCTGGGAACACCTCGGGATCCCCCCGGAGGAGCTGGAGGAGGTGTGTGCGGTGAGGGAAGTCTGGGCCCAAACATAGCAGGCTTATAGATTATAAGAACCAATAAGTGGCAAGGGAAGAGCTGTTAGAGTATTCAGCTGAGCATTTTACTATTTCTCCGACGGACAGTAGTCTACCTGTGTGACGCGAACAATAAAGCATCAACACTAGCGAGTTTCTGCATATAATATTCATGTGTATGATACACCTGGTGTGTGATGAACCTGGTTCGATACACCTGTGTGTGATTTGAGCTATTTTAAGTGGGAATAAATGTGAGGGTGTCTTCACTTTTTCCTCAATTATAATATGCCTTTTTGTGCATTTAAAGATAATCTTGAAAGTATTTTCTTCAGATCATGAGTTAGAATCTCGGGTCTGACCATGATCTCTCTGGGTGGAGTCTGCATGTCCTCCCCGTGTTACCGTGGGTTCTCTCCGGGCACTCCGGCTTCCTCCCACCGTCCAAAGACATGCATGTGGTAGGTTAATTGGACATTGTGGAAAAAATTTGCCCTAGTGTATGACTGTGTGAGTGAATGGTTGTCTGTATGTTGTCTGTCAATGTCTGTGTGATAGCCCTGTGACTAGCTGGCCCCAGTCCAGTGTGTACCCTGCCTACGGCCCGGAAGTAACTGGGATAGGCTCCAGTCACCCGTGACCCCTAACATGAATAAGCGGTAGAAAATTAATGAATTAATATTTTCTTCAGGTTCGATTGTGTATTGTATTATAATCTTTCAGAATTGTTATAGTTTAGATAAGGTATCCACATATTTAAAAATGTAACAAAATACACAGGATTTCATGGGGTGTTCTAATTATTTCACGACTGTACGTGCACTATTAATTACAAGACAGCTATAATGGGTATATGCATAGGCATACACACTCGTTAAGACTCATGAAGACGTTATGTTGTATACCAATACTCATAATTAATTATATTCTAACTTTTCATCATTGATGATGCCTTTCCAGGTGTGCAGGTTGCCCTTTCTAGAGGCACTAAAGCACCAATATACAATCAGAAATGCTGGATTTTGAAGTAAGCGCTGATACTGCTCTGATACCACAACACAGTTTTCCCACTTTGCCTCAGTCAATTTAAAGTGAGCCTTAGCGCAGAGAAGATAGCAGTGTTTTTGAATAGTGTTCACGTGTGTTGGGGACAACTAGTTAAATTTACATTTATTCATTTAGTAGACACTTTTATCCGAAGTGACTTCCAAGACAGAGCTTTACAAAAACGCATCCGTGTCACTGATCATAACAACGTGATAGTCCCCAAACACCGCGGGTAGTCCGATTATGAAACATATCTCATGTGAAACCAAACAAATTCCAAAGGTAAGCAATGAGCCTCAAGAGCATTCAGCCAAACTAGTTATAATTACATGACATGCATCTCAAACGTGCAATAGTGTACTTGTAGAAAGCAAGTAATAATAGCAATATACCCACACTATGTCTGACCCATCTACTTATCTTTCCTCCTTCTCCCCACTATCCGAGACGGACATGTACGACCATATTCTCTTCCAACACCCCACCTCATGCCCCCTTGATCCAGTCCCCTCCCCTCTGTTCCAAACCATATCTCCTTCCATCACATCGTTCCTTCTTCATGTCCTCAACTCCTCCTTCGCTTCTGGCACTTTTTCCATCGTTCAAACAGGCCATAGTTAGACCCTTACTCCAAAAACCCTCTCATAACCCATTCATCCTCCAGAACTACAGACCTGTTTCACTGCTACCTTTCTTTTCGAAAAAGAAAATAAGCGCACCGTTTCAAACCAACTGACACACTTTATCTTCCAGAACAGCCATCTTGACCCTAACTAAACGAGACTGCCCTCCTGTCAGTTACCACTGCCATCCAGTCTGCCAGAGCGGCCTCAAGGTAATCTTATTCTGCTAGACCTCTCTGCAGCATTTGACACAGTTAATCATCAGATCCTGCTCGCCACACTCTCTGAGATGGGCATCACTGGCAGCCATGGGAGATGATGATTGGTCCAAGTGAGGTGGTGTACAGGGAGAATAGGAGGGGACCAAGAACATAGACCTGTGGGACACCAGTGAAGAGCTGGTGAGGACCTGACATTTTGCCTCCCCTTCCGACAGGAAGGATGGGATCAACTGTCAAGTGCAGTGCCAGTGATGCCCATCTCAGAGGGTCTAGTGAGCAGGATCTGGTGCTACAGAGAGGTTCAGCAGAATCATGACAGATGACCTTGAAGCTGCTCTGGCAGACTTTATTTTATTTTATTTTTTTATTTCACCTTTATTTCACCAGGAAGGTCCCATTGAGTTACAGTAACTCTTCTCACAGGGAGTCCTGGCCAAGACAGGCAGCAGAAAAGAAGTTGCAGAATTTGCACAAGGCCACACACACACACAAACAAAGTACACCACAATTTACACTATAATGCTAAAAATTACACTTCATGACAGGCTATATAAAAACAAGCTAATACATATAGCTAAATAAATAAAAGTTAATAATAAATAATAAAAATAAATAAATAAAAAGCATCAGGTTAAAAACAGTTGCAATGTTCTTTTAGAGCTGATTGCAACATGTTTTTAAAGGTACTGGGTGGTGGGAGTGATCCCAGCTTTAGAGTGACTTGAAGTTCATTCCAGAACTTTGGTGCATATGATGAGAAAGCTGTTGTACCCAGTTGCGTTCTTGTTAGTGATGTGGTTAATAACATATATTCTGATGACCTTATTTTGTAAACACTGTTACGGAAGGAAAGCAAATTTGAAATGTAAATGGGTAGTTTACCCATTAGTGCTTTCGCAATAAAAATCAGTGCATGTAGTTTCCTTCTAAGGGAGAGGGAGGGCCATTGTACAGCCTCATACAGAGTACAGTGGTGAGTTCTAGCTGGGGCACCTGTGATGAAGCGCAGGGCTGAATGGTAAATTACATCTAGTTTGTTTAATAGCGATGAGGAAGAATGCATATAAATGAGGTCACCATAATCTAATACTGATAAAAAAGTGCTCTGCACTAACCTTTTCCTTGCTAAATGAGGAAAACACTTTTTCATGCGAAAAAAGAAACCTAGTTTAGGCCTAAGTTTTTTTTAAAGGCTCACAATATGGACCCCGAGAGACAGCTTATCATCAAGCCAGATACCTAAGTATTTATAAGACGATACTCGCTCTATTATCGTACCATCCTGAGTTGTTATCCTGAGACTGGAGGGCAGTGGTGACTGACAGGAGCGCTGTTTCTGTGGAGTGGTCGGTCTTGAAGCCCGATTGGTTTGATTCAAGTGAGTTGTTCTGGGAGACACTCAAAAAAGACATGAGACTTCTCACCAAAACAAAGGGGAACGCATTTGTGGAGCCAATTAATGTGTTCACTGTACATAGCCAAAAAAGCATAGATTTAAAGCTAAGCTTAGCTTTTAGCTAAGTAAGGTAGTAAAGTTGAGGGTATGGCTTACTATAACGTCCCATATGCGTTGTTGCTAAGGTGTGGTGACGTAGTGATGTGTGTTCCCATACAGTACTATTTGGCTGAGTCCTTAACCATGCAACAGAACATAAATAAAAATACAAGCAACATCATGGATCCTAGCAACTAAATAGTTATTTTTTAGCTAACTCATGCTGTTAGAATTTACTGGAGTCTGCTTCATAATGCATGACTAAACTGAATGAACTTGAACTGAACTTTTTTTGAATGAGCAATTTTCCCCTAAATATTTGTCAAGCATATTTACGTTTTTTTACATTTATTCATTTAGCAGACACTTTTATCCAAAATGACTTACAAGAAAGAGCATTACAAAAGAGCATCAGTAACTGAGTATTGCAACGTGCTAGACCCTAAAACATAGCGGGCTTGTAGATTGTGAAACATACATTGTGAGAAACCAGCAACTGCCAAGGGAAGAGCTATAAGAGCATTTAGCCAAACAGATTACAAATTTAAGGTAGGCCTCTCTGACGGGGAGTAGTCTACTTGTAGGAAGAGAATGATAACAAAGCAACAACAACAACCGCTGATATTTCTAAGCGCCATTAAACTCTCTCTAAGTCATAGAGGTTAGGACCATTTTTTACGGATTGTCCAATTTATTTGTTTTGATTCAACTGTTCAACTATGTACCATCTCTAGTTATACTGTAAATATAATGCCTTATGAGTATTGGTATACAACATCCCAATTATTCACCAGTCTATACAAGTGTCCATAACGGTTTATACGTAAGTATTGCTGTATTGTAAGGCATTAGGAGGGCACATTACAGTAATACTTTATACATTTGGACGTATGGTTCCCTAATGTTTTAATGACATCAGTTGTGTGGGACATTTATACCTATTTTCAGACCTGCTCCCTGCCACTAGTGGTCATCTCCAATGTGAGCCAGCTGCCAGGTGGATGGGCCTCGGTCATGTGGTACAACCTACTGACCAATGAACCCAGGGTGAGGGTCACCTGTTGTTGCATTATTATTGCATTATGCATGCAATGTGTCAAAATGTCTATCTTTTTGCCTGGATGACCCTTATTTTCTTTAAAATGTTGTTGCACAGTTTACGAAATGCAAAGCATGTGATGTCACTAATTGACGCATGTTGCGTACAATTGGAACACCTTCATGCCAATATTAATTGGATTGTGCTTGTCTCGGTGGGCCTATGTAACCTATGTTCTATCATATACATATAATATTACATATATGTGTACTGTATATACACACACATTACACTAAGGTCAAATAATGCATAAAGTAGGCCTGAAAATATCACTTGGAGAGAAAAACTTAAGACAAGACATAATTAAAGAGGTTCGGGCCACTTTTACACCGGATTATTATTTTCCCCACCCCTAAGGATCCCTCGATATTTCCAGTTATTCATTTAGCAGTCACTTTTTTCCAAAGCAACTTCTAAGAGAGCTTTACAAAAGAGCATCGGTCACTGATTATAACAACGTGATAGTCCCCAAACAGTGCAGGTAGTCCTATTATGAAACATACATCGTGTGAAGCTAAACAAGTGCCAAAGGGAAGGGCCTCAAGAGCATTCAGTTAAACAAGTTGCAATTACATGGCATTCATCTCAAACATGCAATAGTGTAGGAAAGCAAGTAATAATGATATACCTCAATTACAGTACAACATTTTTAATTGGGTTTGAACTGGGCAAAAAGAGCAACATGTTCCTCAATAAAAGTAATTATGGTCCTGGGGGAAACTAACATTAGGTCCAGCAGTCCTGGACTGGAGATTAAGTACCGTGCAAGTGTGTCTTCAGAATTTTCTTGAAGGTGGGGAGACGGTGTTTCTGATGGAGGCGGGGAGTTGATTCTGCCATTAAGGGACTAGACAGGGGAAGAGCTTGTGTTGGGACCGGGCGCTCTTGAGGGGTGGGACCACTAGACGGTTGTCAGAAGTAAACCTTAGGTGGAGGGTGGGGGTGTAAGGCTGAAGGAGAGACTTTACGTAGTCGGGTGCAGTCTACCCGGAAGGTCAGTACCAGGGTCTTGAGGGGGGCTGGTTGCACATGCTGGCAGACCGGCGAGCAGTGGATTGCAGTAGTCCAGCTTTGAGAGGACAACAGCTTGAACTAGCAGCTGGGTAGAATGTTCAGACAAGTATCTTCTGATCTTCCGGATGTTGCAGAGGGTGAATCTACATGACCAGGAGACTGCGGCAATGTGGGCTGAGAGGGAGAGCTTGTCATCCAAGGTAAACCCCAGGTTTCTGGTAGGGACCTGGTAGGATCTTCCTGTCAGGTAGGATGAGATCCATTGAAGTGCAGTGCTATTGATGCCCATCTCAGAGAGTCTGGGAAACAGGATCTGATGGTTGACAGTATAAAACGCTGCAGAAAGGTCCAGCAGAATGACGACAGATGACCTTGAAGCCGTTCTAGCAGACTGGAGGGCAGTAATGACTGACAAGAGGGCAGTTTCTCTGGAGTGGCCAGTTTTGAAGCCTGATTGGTTATGTTCAAGTTGGTTTTGTCAGAGAGTTGCTGATTAACAAAAATAGCTCTGAGGTCAAATTAAAAACCTTTAAATACAGTAGAGGTCTAACTATGGCCTGTCTAACTAAGGCAGAGGGGAAAGTGCCAAAAGTGAGAGTTAAGGACATAGAAATTAAAAGTTGTGATGGAGGGAGAGATGGTTTGAAAGAGAGGGGAGGGTCTTCTTGTTTGTCTCACCATGAAAATGATTTTACATCTTCAAAGTTGTAGGCATATTAAATCAAGTGATACAACCCCCCCCCCCCCCCCAAATCTATTTTAATTCCGGGTTATAAGGCAACAAAATAGGAAAAACGCCAAGGAGTGGGGGGGTCAATACTTTTGTAGTATACACTACTGTATAACAAAAAAAAGGGGGGGGGGTACAACGTTTATTGTGCCCCAACAAGGTGCTGTAGGGCTTGAAAGGTTAGCAACTGTAACTAAGGTGGGCGGGGCTTTTGCAAAAGGTCAATTGTACAGTTACCACCTCCACTTATTGAGCTTTCCAGGCCCCACTGTTGAAACATATTAAAAGTTATCTTTAAAAGTTCCCCTACTCTACAAAGAAAACTGTCAGTGCTCAATTAGCTCTGTTTAAACTAAGTAATACATCTACTATATGATCATAAAAGGCCTTCTGGTGGTTGTTGTTGCACTTAACATTGTGAAACGGAATTGACATGTGATATGTACCGTATTTTTTCGGACTATAGGGCGCACTCAAAAAAATGACACTGCGCCTTATAATCCGAAGCACTTTATATATGGATTAATTATTTTATTTACTGACCTCTAAGCAATTTTTGTGTGGTACAAGGCGCTCACGGCGCTAAATCAAAATGTTTTAGTACGACTTTGGTAAACTACAAAGGCGCACCGCTTGCAGCATTATGGCTACCGTAGCCAGGAGCGTTGCGGAGTAATACATACTGTGCTTCACCATAATATTATTCTACTGATTTATCTGACTGTTTCTTTTCCCGCTTAATGCGCCTTATAGTCCGGTGCGCTTTATATATGAAAAAAGATTGAAAATAGACCATTCATCGACAGTGCTTATAATCCAGTGCGCCCTATAGTGCAAAAATTACGGTAACTAAAAATATCATACAAAATAAACAGTATAATAAATTACTAAATATTCTCTCTTTCTCTGATGTAACAGAATATGGGGTTCTTTGGCAGCCCCCCCCGTGCTAGTTGGAACCAGCTATCTGAGGTCCTCGGCTGGCAGTTTTGTACCTTTACTGGACGAGGTCTTAACAAGGAACAGTTAAATATGCTTGGAGAAAAACTCTTAGGTATGCTTAGCTGATTGCTCAATTCAGACACACCATTTGCAACATACGGATACCACTGTCTTGGGTGGGGTTGCTATTATCCCAGTAAAATCATTGGGATGTATATTTACATTTATTCATTTAGCAGAGAGAGCTTTACAAAAGTGCATATATCACTGATCATAATGACATAAGCTTGAACATTGCAAGTAGCCAGAACATGAGGCATACATTGTGAGAAACCAAACAAGTGCCAAAGGGAAGCACCACACCAGCATTCAGTTTAACAATATACAAGAACCTCAAAAAAGTGCAAGAGTGTGCCTGTATATTTCATGTATGAATGCTCCGGTAGTGCACTATACTGAGAATGAGAGACCCTTTTTACATTGAAATGTTTTACACTTAAGGTAACACGTTATGAAACGTGTATTTGTAATAGGAATAAAGCTGAATAACATATTACCAGATTACTTTATAGTCAACAATTACAAAGACTTTGACTAGTGAGACTTTGTGTCTTTGTGTATTTTGAACCTTCTTTAATTCTTGAAAAGGGATTCTCTGTTTGCATCACAATGTGTTTGCTTTCAAAATATTTTGACTTCATATTTAATACTTTAGGTCAGCAAGTATCTCTCAGTGACTGTCAGGTGTCCTGGTCCAAGTTCTGCAAAGTATGTGTTTGTTTCAGGCATCTTTTGTAAAACACTATATATTAATATAATACCTAATAATGTGTTATAAAATGTCAAGGATGCACATACTACATAATACATTGTTTTACAGGAGACTATTCTGGGTAAACCATTCAGTTTTTGGATGTGGTTGGATTCTATCCTGGAGCTTATTAAGAAGCATCTTCTTCCGATCTGGAATGACAAGTGAGCCTCCAAGTGTGCAATTCTATTTTATTTTATATTTATTTCTACCCAGCTAAAATACTGCTCTGTCTGAACTGTACTAACACACATAAAAATGTATCTGAGAGATTTGTGATAGAGTACTGTACAAAACCATGTCACTCACCATGTCACACTTTGGACTCAGATCCAAGCTCAGATTGCCACTTTTTTAGTGTGGTACAGAACAGTTCTCTGTCTTAAACCACAGTCAGGCAGCTCTTCTGCTAAAATGCTATTGTCTATGATATGTTGTAACAGGTTATTTGCATGCAAATGTTCCCTGTGGTCCCTCTCCCATTAAAGAGAGACAATTTTGCGTCCATTGTGGCAGTATATCTTGCAATATCAGCTTGGAATATTATACTGGAGATTCAAATGCCAGATGTTTTGTATTCATTTTGGACATATTCTATGATTATTTTAGATGTTATAGTCTTACTAACCCCAACTACGAGAACAAAAAACGTAATTTTCTTAAATGCTTCCTAATGCACTTCACGTTCCAAATACAGTTTTTCTCAGTTGCTTTGGTGCTTTTCTCACATCACTATTAACATTTGCACAGCAGTTAGTGCATTTCTCAAAACAATTAGTGCAAACTGCAAAACCTGGTGGATAACCTGCAAAAGCACGTCACTTGCTCAAAATGGATAGTCCATTCCTCAAAAGCAAGTATTCATGTCAATGAAACTGCCAGTGTCATCAAAATGAGAAGTCTTGACACCATCGTTTATGAACAAGATAGTCAAATGGCTTTGTCATGTTTTCATTATGACAGTTTATTCTGTCAATGTTTTCCAATGCAAAAAAAAGGTCAGAGCTCAGTGACACTACCTGAACACATTGCTGTAGTTAGGCGAGTAAGTGAGTACAAGACACTGAATATGTAAGTTTCAAATTTTTACTGTATATACTCTTTGCAATTCTACAGCATTGTGCAAAAGAAAAATACACTACAAGCACTTATTTAGAACAAACATAAGACACACCCTTTTGGTAAAGCTGTGCACAAATGTGAACAATATAACAGTACACATCCAGACGGTCATGTTTGTCTGGCCACATATTTTCCCCATCCCTTGCAATGCAGCGAGGAAAGTATCTCCTGGAGTGGCGAATCCACCCTCTGCACGACTCTGCTGTGATGTTGTCACATGCTGCATCCATGGCTGCTAGCAGGGCCATTTGCGCATGTGGACATCGGTCATAAACCTTCCACCTCTAGGCAGAGAATAAATCCTCTATCTGATTAAGTAATGGGGTACTCCCCATTACTTAATCAGATAGAGGATTTATTCTCTGCCTAGAGGTGGAAGGTTTATGACCGATGTCCACATAAGCAAATGGAGGGAGGGAGATATTCGACCGGCCTCCTGTCATGTGCTGACCAGATGTGAGTGGTGAAAACTGACATTATCCCACACAACAACATACTTGACATAGTTGGCCTCCACCCCTTCCATTCTCAGGGACTAT
Source organism: Protosalanx chinensis (assembly GCA_030340685.1). NCBI lineage: Eukaryota > Metazoa > Chordata > Actinopteri > Osmeriformes > Salangidae > Protosalanx > Protosalanx chinensis. The sequence continues at coordinate 12,524,592 of CM059319.1, forward strand.
GTCCCTGTAAAGAGTGTCTAAAAAAGTTGTGTATTATGTGGACCAAGAAGGGGGATATGGGTGAGGATGTCATTGTCTGAGATGGCTGCACACATTGTAACACTCCCTCCACGTTGGCCTAGGACATAAGTGGTTGCTCTCTGTCCAATGCAATTTCTTCCACGCCTTCTACCTTTGGCCAGATTGATTTGGTTCTCTCGTTTCCAGGTTAGAGAGAGAGAGAGAGAGAGAGAGAGAGAGAGAGAGAGAGAGAGAGAGATTAGGTTTATTAGATTAGTTTAGATCTTTATTTTGTCATTGTCACAAGGTACAACGAAATTGAAAGTGCTTCTTGTCAGTGCAGAAAGTAGAATAAATGTACCTGAGACATTAAAATGTACTAAAACAAATAAAATTAAACATATACTTAAAAACACACAATAAATACTAAATGCTAAAAGAAGAATAAAAAATATTGACATACCTTTTGTAAAGACCTGTCTGTGTCATACGTTACAGAAACAGAATGAAAGAGATATTATTAACCGTGTATGAAGATGTAGTTCTGTTGTCGATACTATCATGAATTAAGGTTTGATTCATTTTGTCCTGCTGGTTTAATTGTCTGCTCAGATGCCTCCTTATCTTGTCTTAAATACCTCCACACCCATTACAAATACACTGTGTGTGTATTTTTTGGCAGCATTCAAATTGACTATTGCATTTGGATAAAAACTGTGTTTGAATCGATTTGTTCTTGTACCAGTTGCTCTGTACAGTCTGCCTAACGGCAGCAAATCATACAGGGAGTGACCGGGGTGTGAAGTGTCTCTTATAATGTTCTGGGCTTTCTTAAGACAACGGGATCTGTTTAGGTCTTCCAGTGCGGGTAGAGGGCAGCCAACAATCGTTTGAGCATTGTTGATGACCCTCTGGAGTGTTTTCCTCTGAGCCACTGTACAGCTGGTGTACCAAATGCATACGCAGTGAGTAAGTTCAATGGAGGCTCGGTAGAAGGACACCAGCAGTCTTTGTGTGATGTTATTCCTTCTGAGAATTCTCAGGAAATACAGTCTCTGCTGGGCCTTCTTCAATAGCTCAGAGGTGTTCACACTCCAGGAAAGACTGCCACCCTCTCCACACTTTCCCAGTTGATGAGCAACGGTGGGATCACAGTCTTCTTCCTCCTGTAGTCTATTATTAGTTATTTTGTCTTTGCTGTGTTGAGGAGAAGATTGTTGGCTGTGCACCAAGCCAACAGTCGCTCCACCTCTTCGCTGTAGACTCCACTCATCCCCTCCAGTGAAATTGAGAACTTTTCCTGTGTAACATAATGCATTTTGGAAAACACATTGTACAGTATGTTCTGTGAATACATATACAGATGCTATGCTAGTGTACTGCATAAAACTACACAAAGTACAGTTTACAGTGCTGAACATTAGAATATACATAGAAGACATGTTTTACCTGTACATACAGGTGACGGATCTCCTTCAGTCTTTCAACCTCATTGCATTGTTTGCAAACACCATTGAATAAATGGCTTCCTCTTGTTGCGGGGTAAAAAGGGGCCTTCTTCCACCTCTGCGAGGTTGTCTTTCAATCCTATATGGTATATATTACCAAAAGTATTTGGTCACCCATCCAAATGATCAGATGGATGGGTGACCAAATACTTTTGGTAATGTAGTGTATTATGAGATGTTAAATTACTGTTCAATACTATACATACCTGTTCTCCCTACGAAAGGTTTGAATGATTGAATTCACAGTGGTTCTTCCAACATTTGGTTGCACCCTCTGACCAGCCTCAGCAATTTTTGAGGCTGTGATTGACAACATGGTCCACAACTGGTCTTCCCGTTTTGTCCCCTTCCCCATACCTCCCCGCATCCTCAACCCTCTTCCATGATGCTGACCTTCCATTTCTGTTACAGAATTGTAGAAATGGTACACACTATGTCCTGCTCGGTTCATATATGCTTGCCAAGTGAGGGTTCATGGGATTCATCCCTGAGTGACTGTGAACAAGTGGCTTGTCATTAGTTACAACTAATACTTCACACACCTCCTCGTGAGTGAAAGCTGAAGTTCACCTGAGAGCAATTGTTCAATTTAGGACACATTTCCAGGAACAAATTATAAACAAATGTATAAAATTAACTTGACAGAATTTGATAACCAGTTCAACAATTTTGTATGTAATGACTCAAGCAATGAAATGAAGACTATTAGTTTTATTGGGAACAACTATTCAGCATCCATAAGTATAGTTCATTTTGACTGACATGACATAAGCAAATTATAATGTTATAAAACAACAGAGAATTGTATGAAAGCAACTGATACATGTCCAAAAGCATTTGCAATTTGTTCAGAGGAAGGATAAATTGCTACTATGATGTGCACAAATGACTAAATGTTGTGGAGGTTGAACTAATAGTTATGAGAATTTTCATTCTGATCTGAGAAAAGCACCAAAGCAACTGAGAAAAACTGTAATGTCAAAGCATTGATGTAGTTAAACTCGTCCAATTGTATATGTGATTATTGATTAATAATGGGTGACTTTGCTCTCTATAGTTACATCATGGGTTTTGTGAGTAAGGAAACAGAGAGGACCTTGTTAAAGGATAAAAAGCCTGGGACTTTCCTGCTACGCTTCAGCGAGAGCCATTTGGGTGGCATCACTTTCACTTGGGTGGAGCACAATTATAATGGTAGGGCCTGCCTATCTTGTCAATTCCCAAATAATTAATCTACCTCCTTGGTTGGTGTAAATTACAACTATAAACTTGTTGTGTGTCTGCAGGGGAGGCAAAGTTAATTTCAGTTGAGCCATACACAAAAAACCGACTTAGTGCACTGCCGTTTGCTGACATCATACGCAACTACAAGGTCATGGTTGATGGGGTAGTGCCTGAGAACCCTTTGAAGTTTCTCTACCCCGACATCCCCAAAGACGAGGCATTTGGCCGGCATTATAATAGCCAGCAAAACAAAGGCAAGATGTCCTCTGTGACTCGGTTTTAAATTACAGCTTCTGTAAGCATTTTAAATGTTGAAATTTGTTATACACATTGTCCACATTCTGGTTTGCAGTCTTTCCATACATACCATCAATGTTTGTCCCCATTTCCACTTTGGAGTGAGTACACACTTTACATACATGCAATGTGCAGTGATTTGTGGTGATAATAATCTATATTAATGGTACACCAGTAATAATAATTGGTAGTGCTTGTTAAATGTTTGGTAGTAAAAGGTTTGAGTGTCTTTTTGTCAATTGAGTTACTTAGGCTCTATGAAAAGGCATTAGGCTTAGATAACAGATTGTGTTGGATGCAGTTTATTCTATTGTAATTGTATGTGTAATTGTATGTGTAATTGTCCTAGCTCTAATCCCAGCAGTACATTGCCCCTCTGCTCATCCCCTGAACCTCCAATGACACCAGGAATGTTTGACATGCTCAGCCAGCAACTGAGTCTCTTTGAGATTGAGACTGCTGTGAGTATTTCATACTTTTTCAGCCCTATTACAAGTCGTATTGCAGCAAGCCTATGCAACACAAGTGAAAAATACCTCTGAAGAAAACTGACAGAAAATCAATACCCTTGAATAGAGAAACATAATAGGACTCCACCTGATTTGTTTTTACTTCAACACCTTCTAAAGGTTAAGATTGCACAATTAGCCAATGTATTAAGTATATCCTAAGGCTTTAGTAGTGGTGTTTCCTGTTCATAATAAAACTGTTATCAATTACACACTTGTAAATAGTAATGGCAATCCCCATGTCAAGCCAAAAAAGCCAAGTTGATGTTTTGGTTAAGGTTATCAACATCATTGATGATAGCATTCAAATGACTAATGAGTGATGTCACTAACAACTTATTTGTATCCTACTTTTATTTTTCTTCCAGATGAATTCACCATACCAAGAGTAACACACATTGACTGAATTGGATTGATTGGATGTATACTTACTTGCACATACTCGTAACGTAAGTCTTTGTGTCGTGCAAAGTTGCGCTCAAAGGGAACCCTAAAGACCTGGGGCCTCATGTACAAAGACTTGCGTGGATTTCCTACTGAAACTTGGCTTACGCCAAAACCCAGAAACTGTCATACGCATAAATAAATTCAGATGTATCAAAGTGTGCGTAGGCATGGATCCAAGCACGTTTCTTTTGTACATCACAATCAACGTGGAATTGAGCGCACATGCAGAGGTGCCGAACTCCTCCCTGTCCACGCCTCCATTTAAATATTCAAATCAATGTAAATAGGCCCTGGACCTGCAATTTCCACCCCCTGGAGGACAAATAAAGGTTTATCTAATTTCCCTCTTGGTCCGATCAGATAAATCAAAATGAGTAGAGGGAAGAAAAGAGTCAATTAGGGGCTTGATAGAAAGCTTTGCAGCTCTAATTTCAATAAAATAAAATAAACATTTGAATGCGCACCTGCCCAAATGTGCATTCCGTTGGTTTACATAGACAATTAAACGAATAAACTATTTACGCACCCATAGGCATAGCCACCCATCGCGCACCGCGCCAGCCTCCAGCCTGTTCCCAACCATGCTGTTAGTCAGAATGAATGAGTCATGCGTTGAACCAGGCCACCTTGCCACGATTTTAGTTAACTGCATTTGCGCATCATATATGATTTGAACATTAATGGAATTAAAATGTTTTCTATTACTATAAACAAATTCATCCTGTGATGGCGCTTTTATAGCAATGTGTGTGCAGTCAATATCTCCGATAACCTTAGGGAAACCGGCTATCGCTGCTAATTGCGTACTCCAGTAACACTGGCCTTGGTAACCGAAATCGGCTTATGAGCCCACTTTATTGGCCCACTTTATTTTGCAAGTAAATCCTCGCGTTCCCTAAAAACTCGCTCACGTCGGATTGCACAATTTGCAAGGTCCTCAAACAACGCGAACGCTGCCATTGTTAATGCAATTTTCTTCATCACATTGCGCATGCTTTTATATTCACCTATATCATTACAAACGCCTGGGTGTGTAAATTGTTCACAACGGTGTCTCTGATGTGCACATCACTTGACTGTTTTCACATTATTAACAGTTTCCCAGCATCACCTCTATGTGACGCCAAAGGAACAATAGCTGTAGAAACGTGCGTACGACAGCTATGAAGTTGACGTGGGGCACCGCACATTTCCACGGTCATTTCACGTTTGATACATCTGAACGTGAGCGTGGGAAAGGACGTACGCCACGTTTTTGTGCGTACGCAACCTTTGTACATGAGGCCCCTGTTTCATCCGCATCTCGGTCTATTGTGGCCAAGCTGACATCATTAATGCTCTTAAAGTTGACATTATCGGCAATTACTTTGTCTCTGATCTCCCGGAGTCTGATGAGGTTGTTCTCACAAACCATATCCACAATGTGGGTTTCTTGTGCCGCTGTAAATATGGCAACCCTCCCACCTCTATGTGCCATTCTTTCAACTCTAAAGAAAGAAACATGTGTTGTCAATTGACATGTTTTACAATACAGTAACAACTGATTTGAACCCAATAGACTACTTTCAAAGGCTTGTAAAATTGTATTGTGACAAAGAAAGCAACAGAGTACAATATCTGTTGTGTTGTCTGAATGCCCTGATAATGGTGGCATTATCACTGTGAACCTACTCAGGTTTGGATGGACTCGTAGTCCTGCTTCAGCCATTGTCATGACATGGTCAATGACTGTTGCTCGCATCTCGTCTGTAATGATGGTGCAAGGTTGTCTTGCTCTCCCTCCTGGACCTTCTCCTCTCCCTTGTTGGCCTGTTTCTTTTCCTCCTCTGATTTGAACTCCTCTTCCTCGTTGGCCTTCTCCTCTTCCTCCTCTGATTTGAACTCCTCTTACTCGTTGGCCTGCTCCTTTTCCTCCTGATTTGAACTCCTCTTCCTCGTTGGCCTGCTCCTCTTACTCCTATGATTTGAACTCCTCTTCCTCGTTGGCCTGCTCCTCTTACTCCGATTTGAACTTCTCTTCCTCGTTGGCCTGCTCCTCTTCTTCCATGGCCAGCTCTTCTACCTCCTCTGACTCGAATTCCTCTTCCCCTGACTCTGCCTTCATCCATTGTGTTTGTTTGGAATCTTCAGCAAACTGTGCACTCTGAACTTGCTTTTATACATGTGGTCACCGTATCAGCAACAAGTGTCTTCGATTTTGAGTCGTTGTGTGTAATGAATGACGCCAGGTGTGTTCATTGTGTTCAAATATTGCTGACTGTGGCAACCATTTTGCATCACATGAGCTTTCATTTGAGAATATGAGCAGAGTTCTTTTGCATCTTGTGTTTTAGCAAAGGAAAATGTGTTAAGATTTATGAGAACTGAGGATTGCGTTTTGTGAATTGTGTCTTCATGTGAAATGTGTTTATGATATTGGAAAATGATGGCTAGATTTAGTAAATGTTTTTAGAGAAAAACTGGTAATTTGGTTTAGAAGATTGGCTTTTGTGTTTTAGCATTTGAGAAAAACTGTAACATGAAATGGCAGTATTGGTTTGGCAAAATAATCTTAGATGCATTTGAAAGGTGTTACATCAGTTGTCATTTCCTTTTTCCCAAAAATTTCTTTTATTCATTTAGCATTTACGCACAGTTATTCAATTAAACATCTTCAAACGTGTAACTAGCTTTTTACGAAACACTTCCTCTGGCATAATCTTATTAACATTGTTTTGACAAAAAGGAAGTTGTCACAAATGGATTGGCCAAAAATCCATACCCGTGTTTTTTGCACTATATGGCGCACTAGATTATAAGGCGCACTGTCAATGAATGGTCTATTTTCTATTTTCATATATAAAGCGCACCGGACTATAAGGTGCGTTAAGCGGGGGGAAAAAAGTCAGATAAATCAGTCATTTTGGGATCCTTATATACACACTGTAATATTATTGTGAAGCACAGTATTTATTACTCCGCGACGCTCCTGGCTACGGTAGCCGTAATGCTGCAAGCGGTGCAGCTTTGTAGTTTACCAAAGTCGTACTAAAACATTTAGATTTAGCGTTGTGAGCGCCTTGTACCACACAAAATTGCTTAGAGGTCAGTAAGCAAAACCAGAATTAATCCATATATATACGGCGCTTCGGATTATAAAGCGCACTGTCGTTTTTAGAGAAAATTGAAGGCTTTTAAGTGCGCCCTATAGTGCAATTTAGGTACTTAGTTTTCACCTTAGAAAATCTAACAAAGTAGTATTGGAAATGAGTCATTGTTAGTAGGCTATGAACTATAGTTCATCGTGTCCATAAACATTGTACTCCCTGGCTGTAATTGATCCATCTCCATTGTTGTCACTCTTTTGGAATATATCTGCCAGTATCTTCTCATAGAAGACCTCATCACGTTGACCATCACCTTTCTCATACTCCATCTTCAAGTATGCTTTGACCTGGTATAGAAAATAGAAAACAAGTGAGAAGATTGCTTTGCTCCCAAGATCCTACTTGTTAATGATTAAAGATATTAGATGGTACCTCAGCCTTTGTGAGAGTTCTGTCATTATCAACATCAATCTCTCTAAAGGATTCCATGCTGCGTGGTCCTCTAGACACTGAGTACAGTTCTACTTCAAAGATCACTGTAGCATTAGGTGGGACTGGATCTATAAAAAAAATTATATGTAAAAAATATTATGCCCATTTTGGAACCATGATTAAAGTTCACAGAACAAAATGATCTTAAAGCATGTGCTATCTGGACATATTCCTGCTGTGGGATTATGTTAGCGAATTAATTACATTCACTTCTATAGACACTGGACAGGAAATATCTCAAATAACAGTTCAAAACATCTCTTCTAATCTCCATTTTTTCTCACAGCTTGCATTTCCATAAATACAGTTAGGCTCAGAAATATTTGGACAGTGACACAAGTTTTTTTATTTCAGCTGTTTACGAAAACATTCGTCATGCAATTATAAAATCAATATGGGTTGGATCAATCAATATTGGAGCAAGGGTTTAGGAATTACAGCTCTTTAATACGTAGCTGTCTCTTTTTCAAGGGACCAAAAGTGAATTGGACAATTGACTCCTGAAGGCTGCAACAAATAACAAGGCTGCATGGGCTCTTCCCTTGTTAATCTGTCATCAAGTAGATAAAAGGTCTGGCGTTGATTCCAGGTGTGGCGTTTGCATTTGGATACTGTTGCTTTGAACACACAGTATGCAGTCAAAGGAGCTCTAAATGGAGGTGAAACAGACCATCCTGAGGCTGGAAAAAAAGAAGAAATCCATCAGAGAGATAGCAGAAATGTTTGGTACATTCTGAGAAAAAAAGGGCACTGGTGAATTTAGGAATTCAAAAGGCCTGGACGTCCACAGAAGACCACACTGGTGGATGATTGCAGAATCCTTTCCATGGTGAAGAAAAACCCCTCCACAACATCCACTCAAGTGAAGAACACTCTCTAGGAAGTAGGTGTATCAGTATCTAAGTACAGTAACCCCACGGGGGTTACGTTCCAAAAAGCACCCGTGATAAGTGAAATCCGTGAAGTAGAATAAGTTGTAGTAGTAGTTCAATTTAAATTAAAGATTAATGCATTCCGTAATGCCGACCTACAGCCGCACAGCTTTTATCCTCCTTTAGCATGTCCAGAAGTTTTTTCTGCGACTGTTAATATCTTCCTCTGCCTTTTGGGCCCGACCGCAGGTGCCTTTGTCGGTGCAGAACGTTTTGTCGACATTATTGGTTAAGAAAATGTGCTTGTACAAGAGACATTTACGTGTATTTTATTTGGCTAGCTGTTTTGCATGTGTACAGTACATACAGTATTACAGTAAACCGCAATGTTATTGACGCACAAGTAGAGAAGAAGCAGAGAGACTGTTCAGCCAATCAGAATGCAAAACACAATGCACGATCAAAAAAACCGTGAAGTAGTGAAACCGTGAAAAGTGCACCGTGATTTAGCGAGAGATTACTGTGTATCATAAAGAGAAGACTTCATGAGTGGTCCTACAATCCTACAAGTGAATCCTACAAAGGATTCATCACAAGGTGAAAACCATTAATCTGCCTCAAAAATAGAAAGGCCAGATTTGACTTTCACCTGAAGAAGCCAACCCAGTTCTGGTACAGTATTCTTTGGACATATGAGATCAACCTGTACCAGAATTATGGGAAGAAGAAGGTTTGGAGAATAATTGGTACAGCTCATGATCCAAAGCACACCACATCTTCTGTAAAACATGGTGGAGGCAGTGTGACAGCATGAACAATGCACGGCTTCCAATGGCATTGGGTCACTTGTGTTTTTTTTTTAATGATGTGACAAAAGACAGAAGCAGCCGGATGAATTCTGAAGTGTATAGAGATATACAGTACTTTCAGCTAAGAGTCAAACAAATGCAGCAAAATTGATTGGACGGTGCTTCACAGTACAGATGGACGAATGATCCAAAACATACTGTAAAAGCAACCCAGGAGTTTTGTTAAAGCAAAGAAGTGGAATATTCTGCAGTGGCCAAGTCAATCACCACATCTCAAACCAATCGAGCATGCATTTCACTTGCTCAAGACAAAACTTAAGGCAGAAAGATCCACAAACAAACAACAACTGAAGACAGCGGCAGTAATGGCAAAGTATCACAAAGGAGGAAACCCAGCGTTTGGTGATGTCCATAGGTTCCAGATTTCAGGCAGTCATTACCTGCGAAGGATTCTCAACAAAATATTGAAAGGTAACATTTTACTTAGGGTTATGTTTATTTTTCCAATGACTTTTGAGCCCCTGAAATGAGGAGCATTTGTATAAAAACAGCTACAATTCCTACATGTTTAATCATATTTTTGTTCAAGCCCTTGAATTAAACCTTAAAATCTGCACTTCAATTCCGTTGTAGTTTCATTTCAAATCCAATGTCGTGGCATGCAGAGCACAAATCATGAAGATTTTGTCACTGTCCAAATATTCTGGTGCAAGGATTAGGATAAACATGCATCTTCCATGTGGTTCAGTTTGTAACATGAATTTAAGGCACTAGACATAGTTTGTTTGAAGGTTTTTAGACACTGTGAAAGACAAACAAAAATAAGAAACTACAGTTATTAATCAGGTCATTTTAGCATTTGGATGCATTTTCAAGACATGCATGTACATTTCAGGCCACAACACTAGAAGCTGGGGAGTGATTTGTGTGCACTGTGCATGGACTGGTGTATTATGTTCAAGACTTGCTGTGAAACAAACAGAAAACCACACAACACCATATGAGGAAATTTAATTTTTTGAGAACTGCATTATGAAGTCAGTGAAGAAAAATTGTAGGCTCATCTCACCTTTGCCTTTTTCTCCAAATGCTAAAGCAGGTGGGACTGTAATTTTACGCTTCTCTCCAGGACACATGTCATTCAATCCAATGTCAAGACCTTTGATTACTTGTCCAACACCCAGCACAAACCACTGAGGATGTCCGGCTTTGTCTGAGCGACTAAAAAGAATATACATTTATGATCATTTCAAATGTTTAGGCACTTTAGAAGGTTGCTTTATTCAATTGCAATTGTTAACAACATGCTTTTCTGGTGTACTCTATTGCACTTATTAGGTTTTTCACAAATATATGCTAAATTCTTGTCTAACTGCAATGGTTTCATGCAAATGCTTGTTGTTTATGATCGCTGACCTAAATGCACTTCAACACAACACAAGCTCTTCTTGTAAGTAAATTTGAATAAACTACTAAATGAATAAATGTATTAAAACCAATGCGCCCTCGAGCATGAAAGACAATATTATGTAATTTAATTGGATGAAGTAGCAGTCAGAAACACTTTGTGAATCGCGACTTGCAGAAAGAGGGCAATTGTCTGACACATCAAGCTACTAAATACGCCAGTAAATAATAAAGCTAGGGCTGTTAATCAATTACAAAATGTATCAAGTTAATCATGTCAATAGGCTGTGATTAATCATGATTAATCACACAATTAAAATACTACTATTTACAATTACAGTGTTTGAGTAAAGAAATGTACGACAAAGTGGTTAGGGCTTTTTAAAGCTAAAACTTTAATTTGACATCTCAGGCAATTAGAATATCTTAATTCACAACAACTGTCCAGTTTGACGTCGGCCTCTGATGGACAAGGAGAGTTCCCGGTCCCTTTTCTCATCCCCCTGCGTGTGATGCTGCGCCAATCATGGGCCCAAGCCCAGTGGCTGCCTAAACTGACTTTGTGCTACCTCAGACCCAAGTTGAGTATTGATGTTTAAACAACTTATTATCTCTCTCTAGAGATAAGACTGTTGAGCCCGTGTTCTGCTCCTCACTTTCACCGATCGTCCCTGGAGGAGGGGACCCCTCACTAAATTGCTCCTTCCAAGGTTTCTTCAATTTTTTCTCCCTAGTGAGTTTTTCAAGGAGTTTTTCCTTGTCTTCCTTGAGGATTTAGGCTGGTTGAGGGGCAGTTCTATGGGCATATGTGAAGCCCTTTGTGACATTGCTTGTGAAAAGAGCTATACAAATAAATGTTGATTTGATTTTGAACAACCATACAATGCAATCAGTATTTTGCCTCATCACAGGCACCTGTGTGCCACTGTAGTAAACACGCCTCTGAAATTGGGCTCTAACAACATCCATAATGATTCATCCTTGTCTTCAACGATGTTAATGGGTCTGCAGTCCGTTGCGACCCATTTAGTGATAACATTAGTTATCTTAGCTGTTGTCGTCGTGTTGACAGATCCAGCTCTGCTGCACTCCGCCAGCGTAGTTTGACAAGCACTGCTTGAACTCGTCTCGGTTTTAGCATCTGTGTTTGCAAAGATGTGCTTTGCACGGAGATGATACTTCAGACTAGTTGTACTACGGTGGAAAGACAGTTCATCACTGCAGTATTTACAAACAACTCTGGTTTTATCTAAACTCCCATTAGGAAGCTTTTTAAATCTAAATGTGCCGTTAAGCACACCGGGGTCCATCTCCTCACTCATCACTTTGCTACTTCTTCACCTGCAGGCAGGTAAACGTCCGCGCTGGAGGACTACGGCAGGAGATTGTGGTCAGATTTGGTGAAGTGATTAATTTGCGTAAAAAAATAAATAACGTGTTAAAGTTTCCAGATTAATCACACGCGTTAACGCGTTAACGTTGACAGCCCTAAATAAAGCCTCATATTAGAATTTCATTGTGTCAGCATTCATATTTTGGACCCTTTTGTGTTTTGTTGATAGGAAAATGTCACCCAAAATGAAGAGAGATATCAGACGTTTTTTCAACACAAACTCTTGTTAATTCGAAGGTGGACTACTCACTACTACCCGGGCTTCCAGCAAACGCAATATGCCCCCTTCAGAGGATCCAAAATGCAGCAGCCCGCCTGGTTTTTGATCTACCTAGACCAGGGGTGCCAATGCTGGTCCTCGAGAGCCCCTGTCCTGACAGTTTTTAATATTTCCCTGCTCCAGCACACCTGATTCTAGAGCAGTCAATCAATTTCTTGTGTCATTTCCAGAGATTTCATTGTATGCCAGGTTCACAGGGAGGTTGGGGGTCATACCTAAAATGTCTTCACCTGGATCCAGTGTATCACTATTGTCCATACACACGTTGTGCAAAAAGGCACATGAAGTAATTGCCTGGGGTGAAAATGTGGGCTTCACCTCCAAAGCTCTGAAAAGGTGACCTACTACTTTGACTGGTAGTAGTTAAATCGCTGCTGTGCTTGTTGGCTCCTCACTTCCTGAACAAAGTTAACTCCACTTCAAACCTCTATAAAATATTCAGACTTTTCGGACCACTCTTCCTTTGCTAACTGCTCCAGGTATCTAGGTCTAGTATTATGAGGATTCCTCCGTGAGTATTGGTTTTGTCATCATTCAACTCATAATAGCAAGCCCTTAGATTTTTTGGTACAATATAGATTTATGAAACATGTTTTTTCGCTACTCCTCCTACATATTTTGTCCAATTCCCCAGGATTGGCAGTTATCATCGTCACAAACCGTCACAAAAGTTATGACTAGGACTTTTCAAAATCGTATGTCTGCTACAGCAAAGGGGGGCAATATAGGCCACACCCCAATGTGCCCTTTTAAAAAGTGGTGTCCTTTGTAAACCTTTTGTCCTAGAATCCTGAAATTCATTACAGATGCCTTAATTTTCAGGATGAACAAAAAAGTCTCAACAATTCATAGTGGCAAGCCCTTTGATTTTTCTGTACAATATAAATGTATGAAACGTGTGTATTCACTACTCCTCAATCAATGTTTGCTCAATCTTGCACAGGATTGGCAGGTATCATCGTCAGAGGTACAAAAGTTAGCAATAGGATTTTTGATTTTCAAAATTGTTTGTCCGGTACAACACAGGGAGCGCTACAGTCTTGGACGTATTCACACCAAACTTGTAGATTGCAATTTGAATCACATATACATTTCGTAAATGGTTGCAATATTGAGGAGGAATCCACTATTGCTGCTTGCAGCTATATCTGCTATTGTTTCTGTTGCTAGCTGGAGATGATGGGGAATGGGGCATTCTTAGATTCTTATTTTAGAGTTTCTTGTCTCTGAAACAGAATTAATGTTCCAACCGAGGGGGGGCTGGTGCTATCTTGATTCATTTCAATTCATTTATTGGATAAGGTAGCATACACTTATTGGATAAGGTACCATACATAAACAATACCTTATAGGCTACTTAATAATGATTTAATATGTATTGTGTTACATACCTGCAGTAGAACTGAGATCCGTCGTTTGCAAGGTATCCATCATAGTGTGCGTTTAGAAGTTTTCCCTTTGTACTTCTCTCTGTGCAGATCTCAGGTTTGAATAAAACCTCTATTTTCACATCATCGTTTGATATAGTAGAAAAAAACAAATGAGCGAAGACATACATTTGTAGAAAATACCGTTGAAAAATAACTGATTTCTTCATCATGCTGGTTTAGCTGTGTTCGTGGCAAATAAAGGAGAGTCTGGAAAACGTCCGGGCTGCCAGAGGCAAAGTTTTTCGGATTTTCAAAATAAAAGTAAATCTAATTTGAGCCACAACTACATCGGAGTACAGCTCCCGTCACTATTACCATAGACATATAAAGGACAAACGTCTGCAAACGTCTGCAAACGTCATACATGTAGGCAGACACATGATTTGGCGTATTTTGATGTTCATAGTAGGCATAACAGTAATAGAATATTCTGGTATGTGATGTTATGTATGATAGGTATTTTGCATTAGACACACGATATATAACACACACAAACACTAATATATGAGTGATTCTATAATTAGGGGTACATTTCAGAACAGTTGACATGAGTAACACAGTTGACAGGACACATTAGGGATGTGTAGCACAACTGCATGTAACACAGTTGACATTTCCTCAACTTTTTGGCCTTTGTGCAAGCTAAATATGTTGAAAATGTCACCACATGACCATGATCAAGTCATATTTATGTGTGCTATATTACATTTTTGTCATTAAAGAAATCTCAAATAAGTACACAACAAAATGTTGGTAACACAGTTGACGAACAATTAATCCACTCCATGTGTAGACAATAATTTTGATGAATTATTGACAAGCAGGAGTTGAAATTTACGACATTGTCTTCAAGGTTTCCACCAAAAAGGATGTACCTTCCAGCAATGTGAGTCATGTGACTTTGTAGCAAACCGTTGCTGATTTATAGGGGTTTTATCAATGGTTGACAGTGATTTCTTGGACACACATAAAGTGAATAATTTCATGTATTTTAATGTTTTAAATAGATTTACAACAGCTTTATCATGTTTTAATACTTATTTTTTAACAACTAAAGCTGAAATAATATATAAAAACATGTATTTTATTGTTAAGTTTTTAGAGCAAACTTGACATTTAAGAATTCGGACAGCACAAAAACTGCAAATTCCTATATATAATTAGCATTTCTTCCTAAATAAACTATGGAACCTGTTAACTTTTAGTATTAAATGAAAGAGGAATATCATCATCGTTTGAAATAATGACCATTAATATTTGGTAAATTGGCAAATACACCCCATGGACTTGTAATGTACCCCTAATTATAGAATCACTCATATGATAGAAAAGCAGAAGCAGATTGTGTACTACTCAGCTATTTTAATAAGTTGAAAAATCTAAGAAACATAAGATACATCCATATATAAATAAACCCCAATAGTTATATATCAGAATATATCTATATCAAGATTGATTCAAATTGGCTTTATTGGCATGAATGAAGAAAGAATTAAGACAGATAGAGGATTTTTTTTTATTCACATTTCAAGTTAAACACATATTTACATATTTAAGTTGCTCATGGGAGTTTAAATGAGTTAAAAGCCCAGAAAGAGGACTGTTTTGCAGAGCTTATTTCGGGTGCTCCCTTTCTGCAGGTCAAGAGGTGAGTTTGGCAATGCGGTGTAGCCTTATTTTCAGAAAGATAGACACTACCAACGACGACAAATTGGAATAATGGTTATCGATGCCAAACTGTTTCTCCTCAATGTGTTCCCCAAGCTGAAAAACATCCTCCGTTCCAATCTCCTCCCGGACGATGTAGGTGACTGTCGACACTTTTGGAGCTTGCCTTGCTGAAGCTTGGCGAATCACACTGCACTCTGCAGCTCTCAGCACCTTCACTGTGCCTTGTGATGGAATCACTAGGCCACCATTGTTTTTCCAGGGCTAGAGGTGGTAGCTCTCATCAAATGATGAAGGTACAGCATCTCTGACCAAGCTCGCACGGCACACATCACAGGACATCTTTCGCAGAATCTGCCGGACAACAAACCCTGCGATGTACAACAGAGCACTTTCCAACCAGACCACCAAGACGAGTGGGAAGATAGCTGAGGTCACTCAAAACGGCCGAAATGTTGGCGAATGGAGATGGATGCTCTTCAGCAGTTTTCGCAGTGGACATCTCTACTGGCGTGCAGATGGATTGTTATTCCAGCCACCTTTTCTGGAAACAGGCATACAATACATACATTACTCATAAGTCATTTTCAGAATGTATTGCAATTTAAAGAACATCTACCCTCCCTGATGCTCTGATGGAATTAACATACCGCTGAACTAGGAGCAGTTCAGGAATCATCAGCATCAACGTGTCCATGTTAATGACAAATCCGATGACCGACAAGTACCTGCAAAAGAAAAACATTTTTATTACTCTGATCGTGATACATTTCTTGTTTAACTTATACAGTATACTTGTAGGAAAATAGGAACAATGTAGTTGCAGAACTGGGATAACTTGAGATCAAGAACACATGCAATACATACCATTTTGAGACAAACATGTGCTTGATGTTGTGTAATACATACCATTTAGAAACATCTAGAATCTGAAACACACTGAATACAAGAAAATTCTGACAAACAAAACTAAACACAGAAAAACCTTGAATTAAAAGAGCATCGTGTTGGCAAACAAAACTAAAGGAAAAAACATTGCAACAGTAGCATCATATGAACCTGATGCAGAACAGAGTATCTTACGAACTCGATGCATAACGGAACTCATGAACTCATGCCATGAACTTTTCATGCATAAAGCACTATTTTAATAGACCTCTTAAATCGGTGAAGTGGTTTTCCATCTTTTGTCACCAAAATGAGCAAGTACTCCCTGGCTCTTGACAAAAATGCTTTCCTCTTCATCCAATTCAAAGCACCCAAGGGAGCTTTAAATCCTTTGGCACGAGGATTGTGTGGAAGAAATTAGATTTCCTGTGTACTTATATTAATCACTACTGAACACACCTTCTATGAAGACTGTTGTAACGTCATTACCGCCTGACTGTCACTATCTATGTTTACATTCTTGTGCCCTATAAAATAATTCTCTCTTGCCTTCGTCCGAGAGGGCCATGATTGAGACCTAAGCTTTGTACTTTTGTTGCCAGAGGTTTGGTCATTTCTCTCCGAATCTGCAGGTTGTTAAATACTTATTTAATCCAGAACTCAACTGAACTGTCACTCCGTTTATGAAGCGACCATTCATTGTATCAAACAGCCTGTCAATCATCTATAAAGAAATATCGGCATTTAAATCACTATCATTACAGGGTTTCATTAGGTATCGAATAGTTGAAAGAATAGCCTAATAGGCCTTATAGCTTGGTCAACACAGGCTATAAACATAGCCAAGCTTAATGTTTGCCGGCCGGCTAAATTTCGCTAGCAGATATAAATACAGTACAATAATAATCCTGAATCTTACCCGTTGGAAATCTGTCTATGATTACACCTACTACCCAAACGAATGCCTTTCGATGCTGGGATTCACTTTTCTTCCAGCATAAATTTGCAAAAATATGATGTTTACATTTATTCATTTACAAGACACTTTTATCCAAAGCGACTTACAGTAAGCACAGGGACAATTTTCCGTGAGGCAAGTAGGGTGAAGTGCCTTGCCCAAGGACACAACGTCATATAGCCACAGCGGGGGCTCGATCTCGCAACCTTCCGATCATGAGGCCAACGCCTTAACCCATTGAGCCATCTGCCCCCCCCTCCCCCCTCCAAGTTAAGACGGTTATAACCTATATATATTTTTATGTACAATTTAAGAAAATCATATAAAGTGCATTTGCTTCTGTACATCAAGTACACACCTCTTGTGTAGACAGATCAGCATAGTTATTATGTTAGGAAATATAATAAGCAAATTGTAAAAAGGTAAGTATGCTTCGTAAATAACCAATAAATGCATTTCTGAAATGTCAAGAGGTATAAATAAGTCAAGTGACACAAAAATCTGCTCTAAACTGCTCTATTATGTTTATTTTGAACTATGCCATTAAAGACAATGTGCAACTAACTCAACGTCCTCCTCACCCTCTGCCATCTTTCCACCAAGTAACGTAACTCACTCAAGCAAGCTATCTTGTCTGTATTCCCCTGCATCAAAGACGTAGCCAGCCCAAGGATTGGTCCGTGATGTCATCGTCATACAGAAGTGCTTCTGTCGGCTCCACCTACATGGCCTTGTTAACGGTAGCGTCACTGACTCCTCATTTTATTTCAGACTGCAGCAGAAAGCTCTGCTGCGCTGAGCTTCAGAGATGTTTGTAAAAATTTAGCTTATGTGGACGCTACCGCACTACTTGGTTAATAAAAGAGCTAAGCTACTTAAAAGCTATTTGATTCAGAAAACAGCGACGCTACCACCACGCTACTGAGAAATGTAGTTAAACTAGTAACGCCGCTACTTGTAGTGACATTACTGCCCAACACTGCAAACACATCATTTAACAGTGGTTTTTAAAAGGGAGGGAATATAAGTGGCTTTTTAAAATAAAGACAGTATGAATTAAAGGCTACCATTTTGTTGAATATTCTTGTATTTCACTTTTACTTTCACTGCAACTTTTTGCCAGCCCACTCTCCTGGCATTTGCAGACTTTGAGGTGTTCCCTGTCATTTTAAATAACGACTCGAGTTCGGCATAACCTTCCATTAAAAGCTCTTGTTCTGATTGGGAGAAAAAGTGGGCACGTTCTTTGGCCATGCTGAACAGCCAATAGCAGCGTTGCTGATCAATGTTTCTACTATCGATACAAATCCCCTTTTAAGCAAACACATGATCGCGCAATTATCTCAAATAACTAAATCCAGTGATACTAATCATCTAGGGCGTAGGAACCGGGGGGGACAGAGGGGACGTGTCCCCTCCAATGTTGGAAACAGGCGCATTTGTCCCCCCCCAAAATTATACTGCAAAATATTTGATTTCGAAATTTTTTACTTGTTAGCTTTTATTTTGAAAGCGCAACACAGCGTCTTGTCACCGGCCCCATTAATGGTTTTGTGTGCCCCCCGCGGAGCCTTTAAGGCAGCGCGCAGGGTTTGAGGTTAAGGCATTCACGTTGGAAGTGCCTTCGAATCGCTACCTAGAAGGCTAAATTAAGGGCATAAAATAATTTCGGACACCGGCCCGCCTCCGTCCCCTCAACCGTGTTTGAGATGCGGGTGTCTGCCTACTAGCGACAGGTCAGAGAGCCGTGAAGATGAAAAGACAGCAGCAGCTCAGTTTAAATGATTTCTTTCTCCAGGGCACGAAAAAAAAGAAAGGAAATGTGAGTTGGTAATACTTTTGCCCAGGAGGGTAATTATAGTTTATGTCTAACGTTAGACTTATTGATGTTAAGATGACAACATCTAACTAGTACACTCTTCTTGCTAGGTAAACGTTACTATGACCGTTACTAGCCAACGGTTGCTGCTGGCGAAAATTTGGTGGACTTTCCAGTAACGTAAAAGACAAAAAGAGATTTGATTTAAGATAACTGTAAAAAGAACATTATTTTCCTATTACAGTTTGTCTCAGTTGCTTTGGTGCTTTTCTCAGATCAGAATGAACATTCTCATAACTATTAGTTCAACCTCCGCAACATTTAGTCATTTGCCAGAATGATTTACCTATATGTTCAGTTACAATATGTCCTATTATATTGTTCCCATTTGTGCACAGCTCTACCAAAAGGTGTTTTATTCTGTTTGTTCTAAATAAGCGACTGAAGTATGAATTTAAACAATAAAATAAATTACAAACATGATTTTAATATTGCACTAGCTTTCACATCAGTATTTATCTATGCCTTATTCATCTCAACTGCTTTCATAGAGATCAGATGAAGTTCAGCTGGCCACTCACAGTGAGGGAGATGCAGGGAGAAGCCTGTGCAGAGTTGCAGGTAGGTGCTACAGTATAAAGTGAGGTGATGTTAGGTTGTTGATTATGAGAGGAAGGTTTTTACATGATAAGAAGTGAACAGGGTTGAATTTAAACAATAAAATAAATTACAAACATGATTTTAATATTGCACTAGCTTTCACATCAGTATTTATCTATGCCTTATTCATCTCCACTGCTTTCATATTAGAGATCAGATGAAGTTCAGCTGGACATTCACAGTGAGGGAGATGCAGGGAAAGCCAGCACTCTAGAGTTGCAGGTAGGTGCTACAGTATAAAGTGAGGTGATGTTAGGTTGTTGATCATGAGAGGAAGGTTTTAACATGATAAGAAGGGAACAGTGAAAAGTACAAACATGATTTTAATATTCCACTAGCTTTCCCATCAGTGTTTTTCTATACCTTATTCACCTAACCTTAAAGGGTTGTAGTAACTGCAGTCTTGTAGCATTGGGTGACATTGTGACTGTTTTCCTTTTAGGGGGTTCAGAGCAGGGAAAGACAGCTGAGAGACACTGAAGTCAGAGGACAGAGTCATATCAGCCACATCCAAAATTCATTGACACTCAAGTTCTGTCTAACAGAACTCTCTCCTTCCAAGAGCGGTGGTACAAGGACTTTCCCTGGCTACATTATGATGCAGTGCAGAAGGGTTTTTTGTGTTTTTATTGCATGAGAATTTACCAGGACAAACCCACACCATTTGCTGTAAAATCAGAGCCCGCCTTTATCACTTCTGGATTCAAAAATTGGAAGAAAGCTATTGAAAAATGTAAAGCACATGAAAGTAGTCGTACACACCGTCACGCTGTCTCTGTGACTGCACAAGAAAATCACCCTGTAAATGCACAGTTGTCCAGTGCTTTAGCAAATACACAATCAGACAACAGGCACTGTCTGGGGAAAATTGTGAGTTCCATCAAGTATTTGGCACGACAGGGACAGGCCTTGAGAGGACATGAGGATGAAAACAGTAATTTTAATCAACTTTTGAAAGACAAGGCAGAGGATGATGTCCTTTTAGCCAAATGGTTGCAGAGGTCCCAGAAAGATTACATCAGTCCACAAATCCAGAATGAAATTCTGTCTACAATGAGCAACAGTATTGTGAGTGGAATAGCTGATACAATCAGAGATCTACCGGTTCTTCAATATGCTGTGATAATGGATGGAACACAAGACATTTCCGGGCAAGAACAAGAAAGTATTTGCCTGCGTTATGTTGACAATGACCTGAAGCCCCGTGAAGAGTTCATCGGCATGTATTCTGTTACTGAAACAACAGGAAAAAGCCTTGCTGGAGTAGTTAAAGATGTGCTGCTGAGATTAAATTTACCAATGCATGGGTTACGAGGTCAAATTTATGACGGGGTAGCTAATATGGCTGGGAAGCATGCTGGTGCACAGGCACTGATAAAACAAGAGCAGCCACTAGCACTTTACGTTCATTGTGGAGCCCACTGCACTAATTTAATCACACAGAAAGCTTGCTTGTCCTCTGTTCTGATCAGAGACTCATTGGATTGGGTCAACCAGCTTGGAGTCCTTTTGTCTCATTCAGGGAAGTTTAAGGCGATCCATGCAGCAATAGCACATGCAGAGAACCCATCATGCACTGCAATAAAACCCCTGTGTCCCACAAGATGGACAGTACGGGGCAAAGCCATAAAAGCTGTTTTGTCAAAGTATGGGTCAGTGCTGGCTAGCTTGCAGGAGATGGCTTGTGGTGCCTCAAATACTGCATCTACTGCTAATGGGCTGCTAGGGCAGTTTAGGAAAGGCAAAACAGTTCTGGGTCTCATCCTTGCCTCACCAGTGATTTTTGAGCTTGAGTGCCTGAACATCTCTTTTCAGAAGAGAACTGAAACCATTGCTGGCATGAGGACTGCTGTTGAAGTTGTTAGGACCTCAATCAAGGCCCAAAAAAATGAGGAAAGTTTCAAAACTCTGTTTGAAGAGGCGACGGCTGTGGTTCAGTCTTTAGGTGTTAAGCCTATTACCATTGCACAGACCAGACCGCCCCCAAAACGCTTCATTGAAGGAGCTGAGGCACATCAACCTAAAAGTGCCAAGGACCACTACAGAGGGGAGTTCTTTAAAGTCCTGGATATTGTAGATGCAAAGCTCAGTGAGCTATTTAACCAGAACGACTTGTTGACTTTGCAAAAGTTGGAAGAGACACTTCTGAGTGGAGTGATTGATGCTGCAGTCATTGAGAAATACCCAGAGTTGAACAGAGTCACTTTCAGTGCAGCTTTCTATGTTTCGCCTGAACTACTCATTTAGCAACAGTGCAGAGGCTGCAGGGATCATTCGTGGATTGCCTGTAGAGGTACGTAGTCTATTTGGGCAAGTGGAAAACCTGGTCAGGTTGCTTTTAGTAGTCCCTGTTTCATCCTGTGAGGCAGAGAGAAGTTTTAGTGTCCTCCGCAGGCTCAAAACTTGGCTCCGGTCCACAATGTCTCAAAACAGACTCAACCATGTTGCTGTCTGTCACGTCCATCAGGATAAACTTGACTTACTGGACAAGAAGTCAATTTGCAGGCAGTTTGTGGCTGCAAATGACAGGAGGAAACAACATTTTGGCTCTTTTGCCTAGGCCAGTGTTTTTCAAACTTTTGTGTGCCACGGCATGTTTGACACTGAAAAAAATCACATGGCACGCAAACGTCCCCCCCAATGTTAAACTCCTTCCTACGCCCCAGCTAATCATACACAACAGGTTTGTTCGAAGAACCCAGTTAGCCGGATCACGATTAGCAGGATTAAATCATCTTGGATGTGTCATTTGATCTCGGATGTATTAAGCGATGTACGAAGAATGGGCCCCTGTTCAGACCTGTGTTTTGTTTGGGTTTGTTGCTGTTGCATTTTGGTACCAGTGGGTGGCAGTAGCCTGTATATGGCACAGGATGCGAGAGAAAAGAGTGTGGAAAAAGAAGGACGGAACGGAAAGCAGAAGTGATATGAGGCACACCTGTGAGGTGGGATGGATTATCTCAGCAAAGCAAAAGTGCTCACTATCACACATTTAGACAGATTTGTGAACAATGTTTGAGAGAAATGGTAATATTGTGTATCTGGAATTAATTTTAGATCTTTGAGTCCATCTGATGACAAATGGGAGCGAAAACAAAAGTGTTGCGTTTATATTTTTGTTGAGTGTAGCTATAACTTTCAGCTAACTAGCTAAGCGTGCTAGCAACGTTGTTAAACTTTAGAACCGCGTTGCTGGGCCCATAACCTGTTAGCAGAATTACATTATTAGGCTACCAGCAGCGGAATAATTAATCCAGGCGTTTTTTCTCATTAGCCATTTACCGGCTGGGTTTATTACAAACGTGAACTCTAGTTCTGCCAATGACATTCGGGCTGCCCGCGTCATCACTCAGTCATACTAAGTACATATCATCATTCATTCACACAACTCAGTATACATTACCTATCATACACTCAGTATACACTTCACTCATTCAGTACATTATTACTCATTCACACACCTCAGTTCACTTGCAGTAGCAGCTTAAGCACACAGGTAGCGCAAGCAATCAATCATGAACACACCTGACTCGGCTAGTGCAAGCCCATTGGGGCTTTGTCCGGTAAGACTGCCTTAAAAGGCTGCGCGGATATCTAACACTCACACAGACCGGCCTCATGTCATATATGTATGCACGTATGTGTCGCGAGGTAGTAGGGAGCGCTTCCCCTTAGACATTCCACTCCGCCAAAGTCAAACTTATTCCATGTTATGGTTATCAATAAATATTCATTATTATCAATCATCACGTGAGTGTCTTGACTGAAATGCTCTTCCAGGGTCAAGAGCGAAAAGAAGGAAAGATAATTGGGATGAGCGTTCCCTTAAATACACGACGTCACTCATAAATTATACATGGCACAGTAACGCCACCTTTAGTTGTGAACGAGTACAGTTATAGGCAATCATACATGTCAACACCATGTCTGTAAATTTGAGGGTGGCGGACGACTCCACGGAATTGTGATACAAAAAACCCATGACGTTCCAACTGAAGCACGACGATCCCCTGAACGCACATCCGACCTGCAACCGTTGTCCAGCAGTACACTATCAGTGAGTTTAGGCACGCTCAACAGATGGGAAATGAATGTGCGGCCTAGGGGGTATGATGCACATAACAAAATTGAGATGCCCCTTGCGACAAAGGCAGGTTGCATATGACCATTGAAACAGTGCCTGAAGTTGCCCTCAGGACACCGTGGACACACGCCAGTATTTACATAGATTAATGTGGCAGACGCCTTTTGGTCCTGATGGACTGCATCCTCCTGCCAGAAGGGAGCAGCTGAAGCACAGAATGTCCAGGGTGGGAGGAGTCTGCCGCAATCTTCCTCATTCGCTTCAGGGACCTCGCAGTGTGCAGGTCCTCAAGGGATGGCAGGTTGCAGCCTATCACCTTCTCAGCAGCACGTATGATACACTGCAGTCTGCTCTTGTCCTTGCCAGTGGCAGCAGCGTACCAGACGATGATGGAGGAGGTGAGGATGGACTCGATGATGGAGGAGGTGAGGATGGACTCGATGATGGCAGTTTAGAATTGCACCATCATTGTCTTTGGCAGGCTGAATGTATTCAGCTGCGGCAGGAAGTACATCCTCTGCTGGGCTTTCTTTATGAGTGAGCTGATGTTCAGCTCCCACTTAAGGTCCTGGGAGAGGGTAGTGCCCAGGAAACGGAGGGACTCCACAGTGTTGACCTGGGAGTCAAGCAGTGTGATGGGGGGGGAGATTTGGGCTAGGTCCTTTCTAAAGTCCACAACCATCTCCACTGTCTTGAGAGTGTTGAGGCCATGTAGGCCTTGCAGAGCGCATCACGGTACACTGAAAGCCATGCAGAACTTGGCCAGAGTCAAGTCCGACATCCAGGGTTCACTGTCTTTGAGGAACATGCACAGGTCCCCGCAATCAACCACCCGCCGATCGACCAAGTCCGAGGAAAATGCCGGCAGCGGGAAACGGGAAGAGTGTGCCTTTCTTCTGCCAAGTCTTTAATATCCAATAGCTTAAAAGCACCAGGTCTGAACGGGAAGTGGATGCCGCCGGGGCAGGGCATCCCTCTGGAACTCAAGCCTTTTTGTAGGTGCCGGGCGAAAACAGGTGCTCCATTTTCCCTTGTTTGTCCCCACCGGAGCGCTTGGATTAGCAGTAGTTTTATACCCTAGTACAGGAAGCGCCCCTTCCATATAAGCAGTAGGGCTGTCAAAACTGCTAAAAAAATGACGTTAGAATGTTCCCTTTAAAAAAACACATACATTTGAATATATTTGAAGATATTCGAGTTTCCCGGTTGCGCATTAGGCACGTCAATAACAGGACAAATTAATACAACGAGATATACCTACTTGTATAGGTAATATATTTAATTTTTAATAACAACCTATTACCTACACAAAAATAAGTATATGAACTAATGGCCAAGACCGCAGACCTTGGCTTCTCGCTCGCACACACACTTTTTCTTTCTCTCTCTCCCGCACTGTCGTGCTCTCTGCGCATATCAGTTTAAATGAACGACAACAATAATGCTCAGTGTTGATCAAGAGTTTTGTGCAAGAAATTTAAGGTTGCGATTCTTGTCCCAAATAGGCAGTCTCAAACAGTTTTCTTCTTATTTTTTACACTCTAATATTAATTTCATATTCGATTTTTTTTTTTAAACACTATTCCAATATATATTCAAGGGTCACTAGTCTATAGACTGACTATCTTACTTGCTCGTTAACTCATGCTTAAATGAGTGAGCCAATTGTTACTTTCTCTTTTATTGATTGTTAATGTAAGTTCTTTATAAACTAGTAGAATTGCAGGGAGGTTCAATGATTATTTAAAGTTATGTATGGTTTGCACAATATTTATTTATGCAGTTGTTCCTGATTTATTTGTTGGACAAATTAATTAATTCAGGTTTCCTTGTTCTAATCTTAAATTAAGATGTGCTTTTCCAATGTACATAAACAAACCTGTGGTTTTGTGGTTCAACTTCATTATATATTTAGGTTATTTAAAACCTTTTAAAATCATTTTTGTTTCAGATATCTATTAAATATGAATAAGAATTTGCACTATATTTACCTATTTATTTATGAAATAAGTAATTGAAATATCCTAATCTGTACATATGCTCAGAGTTATACTTTTTTGTAGATTCCATTCCCTGTTACATCTCTGTATTTTTTTTATTTATTACACATTTATGTAGCCGAATTTGAATAGGTTCCATGGAATATTCTTAAGAGAGTAAATTGTTTTCTATTAAATAAAAATGTCTGAATCTTATTTTTGACTGTATGGTGTCAGTATGGTGACTATATTTTTTGACTTTGTGGTACTTTTAGGTTAACTAGAATCACATCCAGAGTTCAGGCTGTTGCCCTGTTAATCCAACCCCTGCACCTATAGGCATATCAAAGGTACCCAGGGGACACATGCACATTTCTTCAGTGACACTTGCCTGGTCTCTCCTGTTCTCCGCAGCTTTTCTGGCCCTTAAAGCTTTCTTTCTATCTGCAGGAGTATTGAGCAGTGATTTAATCTGAGTTCTCTGAGACTGTGGTTACCTTTATATTGTCAGCTAAAATGCTGTTGTCATTCCAGTGAGGTCACAGTTTGTCAGATACACTTTATCCACATTTGGAATCTCACATACAGGGAAGTCAGGTGGCTCAGCGGGTTAAGTTGGGGGGTTCATGATGGAAAGGTTGGATAAAAGCATCTGCCAAATGACTAATTATTAATATGGGTTCCATGTTGTCAGCGTGGCAGCTCCTTATATGGATTTTATTTAAAGGCATAGTTCGGATTTTTTTACATGAAGTTGTATGACATCCTCACCATCAGTGTCAAGCATCAGCAGTGACTTTTCCCCCACTGCATCCTCTGAGCCTAGGTCTGTCCCGCTGTTGTTGCTGATGGTGAGGATGTCATACAACTTAATGTCAAAAAATCCGAACTATCCCTTTAAAGTAGCACTAGTGCTGGTCTGGACAGAATTTTTTTTATCCCAGTCCACCCCTGGTTGACCCCCATTAGGAAATCTTTTTACAGTATTTTCCCTGTTGCTATTTTTGCTTTAAAAACATGGATTATTGTACTAGAGGTACAAACTTAATTGTTTAAATCCTTAAAAGGAAAAGAAACTACTCCGCAGATTTTCCGCAGATTTTCCTCCTGAATCACCGCAGAAAACCAGAAAAAAGTCTGCAGATTCGGTTTGTGTTTGGTGATGACGTGTACTGAGGTGTGTGAATGAGTGATGAGATATACGAGAGCTCCACCCATTTATTTCATGCTTTGCAAATATACAGACAATATGCTGCCACTCGCATAGTTTTTATTTTATTTGTGATCACACTACTGTGGCCACCAAACAATGTGGGTTTTCGGGCCTCCTCCTCCTTTAGCTTTTCTGTTCACCCTGATTCACTGAATAGTTGCATGCCAGGGTCATGAGATAGGGGAGACTGTCACGGGTATGGTGAGGACCCAAAAGCAGCACAGGCAGACAGGATATCAGACGGTAATTATTTTTATTTATCCCCGGAGTCTTAAACAGTATATGCAGTGAAGGAGTGAGTCTGGTGTTGATGACTGAAGGCAAAGCCGGCAACAGGTGGATTACCTAGCAGGCTGACAGGTCCAGTGGTGGGCTGTGTAGCCGCAGAGCCGAGCAGGTGTGTAACCAAGAGGGGATAGGCGAAACTCGTGGTCAAAGACAGAAGGCTGAGGTAATATCCAGGAGATCGGTCAGGCAGGATAGTCAGAGGCAAGCAGGGTCGGAACCGGGAGATCAGGCAGAAAATCGCTGGAGAGTCTGGTGCAAGCATCTAGAACAATCTGGCAATGAGTGAGAGTGGAGCTGGAACTTAAATGCAGCCAGAGCAGAGCAGAGAGCACAGGTAAGTGGAGTTGGCTTGATGAGAGGGGTGTGTCTGATTGGCAGATTGAAGCAGGCAGGTGCAGAGTGGTGAGGCAGAGCTGAACTGTGACAGAGACCAGGGACAGTTGTAACATGTTTTGCATTTTTCCGAATAAATCAAAAGGCATTTACAACGGATTAGTCAATCTGATATATTATGAACTTCAATGTGTCAACTATTTAAACAATGTACAGTTGAGGTCAAAATTATTAGCCACCCTTTGAATTTCTTTTTTCTTTCTTGTTCTCCAAGTGCTGTAAACAGATCAATTAATTTTTAACACAGTTTTTCCAAACATCTTAGTTTTATTTCAAAATTATTCGTTTTTGTTTCTGTGTGCACAGTAAATGAATGTAAGGATCCAAAAGGATGGTTGGAAAAGCTGTGTTAAAAATGTATTGATATGTTTAGCACAGGGGTCGGCAACCCTCTTCCTAGGGAGCCACTGTCTTGAGGATTTTCGATGTTTACCTGCTTTAGCACACCTGATTCTAATGGAGGGTAATTATGAGGCTTCCACAGAGCTTTATAACGACCCTTCATTAGAATCAGGTGTGCTGGACAGGGAAGCAGCTAAAATCTTCAGGACAGTGGCTCCCTAGGACCAGGGTTGCAGACCGCTGGCTTAGCAGCACTTTTTTGACAAATAAAATTAATAGGGAGGCTGATAATTTTGACCTCAACTGTATTTAAGTTGTTTTAGGAAATATGTACAGGTTGCAACATTGAACATCAAGTCTTCAAAATAAGATTTTATATAATTTACATTATTATCACTGTAAACTCTTGGGTATCCAGTACCCTACTCTGGGAAGGGATTTTGATCCCTGGGACACCAGCCTCTGCCTCTTCTCATGAAAATGGTAAAGGGCCACGTGGCAAATGTCATAGGATTTGGTCATTGCTTTGACTGATCTTCCCGGTTTAACTTCATCTGAGGCCCTCTGCAGCATAGCAAGGGTCACTTCTCCCTTCATCTTTCTAATATTTGGCATGCTGTTAGCAAAAAACACATGTTTCGGCAGACTATATGCATGCAATAGATCAGTGATACTCCCCCAAAAAAATCACAAGAGCCACATTGGCAGAGCTAAATCAAGGGAAGAGCCACTTTTACGACACACCAAGTCCCCTTTTGCAAATGTTCATTTCTACATATAAAAAAAAAGAAACAACACAGCCAATACATTTTCAATTAAGACCATATTTATATGGTCTGAGCGGAAACTGGCATGCATGTCCTTGACTTTCTTCATGTTGTATTTGTAGTTTGTTGTTGCAATCACAGTGAGGCATTCAAGATGAGCACGGGTCAGTCGGTTTCTCTGTTTCCTCTTGATAGTGTTCACGGTTGAAAATGTTGACTCACAGGTGTATTTGCTCATGAAGAAAGACATCACTTTCTGTGTAAGTGGTTTCCAACTGGGAAAGTCTGCTTCAGAGACCAAACTCCAGAGGTGGCCAACAACTCTCATCTTGGAGAATGGTATTTGTTTGCAGCTCTATTAGTTCACTCTCCAGAGTGGCACGATTACCCGGGCAGGGGTTTCATTTATGAAGCTTGCGTACGCACAAAACGGGGCTGAAAACGTGCGTACGCCAGTTTTCACGCAAAGTCAGTGATATATAAAAAACTAACTTGGTGGTAGAATGTGCGGTCCTCCATGCAAACTATGACCCTCCCGTAAACCTACGCCCTTTTTGGAGACAGTGGGAATTGGAGACACATACTGCAAAAGTCGAAGTCGAAGAGGCGATTACTCGTAATATTTATGTATTTTGTTGTCCTCACACACATTGACTCAATGTATGATTAATAATGAAGATTAAATACATCAGTGTTATTTGAGCTTGAACTGCGTGATAATTGTTCCATACACATCTTGTACAATGCAACTCAAAATGTAAATCAATATTCAGCGCTGTCTGTCTCACAATCAGATTGTCCTTTTACCGCATTGTAGGAGGCTGAAATGCATGTAACTACAGAACACAAAGTATAACTAAATATATTTCTTTAATACTGTGCATATATCATCATATGTCAAAAACTGGAAATACAGTTGTTAAGCTCTCGCGCAATCACTACACTCATTACACTTCAGAATCAGAATTCATTTTTAATCGCCATGCAAGATACTTAAACATGGAATTTACTACTGCAGTTGTTACCGCTTCTTCTCCGGTTCTGCCACTTGGCGCTGTCGCACTAGTGTTGTTTTTTGTTTGCCTTGATTCACCGTGAAAAAGAATCACCTGCCAGGTTCATGCATGAGAATGATACTAGATTAGCATTCATGAGGTCCTTTGCATTGACCATTATGGTTAAAAATGGGCGTGTTCAGGGCGGGGTACAATGATACTTTACGTACGCACACTTGTGGTTAAGCTGTGATTTATAAAGCGAACATTGCCTACAGGTGTGCGTACGCACGGTTTTATAAATCTGAATTTTTGTGTGCGTACGCCAATTTACGCTTTTGGGCGTACGCACACTTTTAGTAAGAATTCTACGCACTCCTTTATAAATGAGACCCCAGAGCTGTGTGATGTTTGGAGTGAGGGAGGATACATCCACATGGGAGGGGTTTTCAATGAATGAAAAAATATCAACTTTAATCCTTTTATTTGTTTGAGGATCGCGTCCTTGTTGTCAAAGTCTGTGAACAGTATTTCTGCTGAAGCCAAAAAGCAGTCTTTTACTAATTTTATAGTCTGAGAACGGTGTTTTGGCCCGAAATCCAAGCCATCTCAAAAGTGAAGCAGTGAGCTGCGCTAATTTACTCTTTCTTATTCCACTGCCAGGCGGATAACTTTCATTGAAATTTGGATGCGCAGTTTTGAAATGGTACTCCAAGTTGCTTTGTTTGAAACAGGCGCGGGTTTGTTTGCATATTAAGCACAGAGAGTTGATGCCATGAAGAATAAGTAATAATTTGTCTGTCCTGCACGCCCCCTCTCCGTCGTCTTCATGCTGATTTTCGTTTGGTGTTAGTGCTGGTTTTTGCCCTTTTTTAATTAAAAAACGACCCATTGTGCCCGCATCTCAAGCTGGCTTGCTCCATCCTCTGTCCGTGGTCAATCCCCACTTGGTGCGTAACTGCGAGCGGGTTTGCAGGCCGGCCGTATTCACGCGAGACAGCAGAAATTATAGTTATTACTTATTAAGTATTATGCAGATGTTTGCGTTTGTGTTCACTGCATGTTTATGTAGCACATTTGAAAAAGATTATTGGCTGTGTTACCATATTGTTATAGGCCAGTGTGAGCCACCAATTAAAGCTTGACGAGCCGCATGTGGCTCGCGAGCCGCGCAATGAGTATCACTGCAATAGATCATAATTACGTTAGCATTTAGTTAATGTAGGTCTTTAGGTATAGGGTTAGGGTTAAACCCTAAATCAACCCTAAATTAATTGCTAAATGTACTCTTAATGAATAAAAACTCTATAATGAAACCCCTGACTGAATAAATACAATAATAAAGTAAAAACATATTTTAATTGTACTAATTTGTTTAGCCCTTATTACAACTGTCCCTGTATCACTTGTCATGGTTTCAGATAGAGCTAAGCTGATTGCTGTTTTCTTTTCATTTGAGTCTATTCTGCTTTTAGCTACTAAATCAGTGATTAAAAAAATATGTTTGGATTCCTAGACATTTGATCTTGGGACATTTACAACAACAAAAAACCACCTTTCTCTGGCAGTTAGAAATGCAGCTTAGTTTTTGAAAGCAAAAAGATAATGTTATTGATCAGGTAAAATGCTGATTGTACCCACACTTGTTTGTAATCCGTGATTTGTAGAGGCAACATTGCTTAAAGCTGTTGCTTACACACAGTTTTATAAATCAGAAATCTTTGGTGCGTACATTTAGGCCCTGTGAAACGTAGCTGACACGGCTAGGTGAATAAAATAAAATGAATGCATATAATTTGAATATTTCTTATAGCTTTTTTTACGCAGCTGAGTAAATTGAGGCCACACAAAAAATAGTTCAGATAAAAATTTCTGACACCGAAGTTGCTTTCAGTGTTTGAAACATAGCCTGTATGACGTCTACAAATACACTATTTACACAGTGCGTTAATGGTTGTCATAGCGATAGAGTTGTGATAGCATTGTGTCGCTTTTATTAGCAAACACCATTGTGTGGTCAATCATCACAAACTTCCAAGATGCCAATTATCGTGGTTATTTATACATAAGAAAACTAGTGATTTTTACAAAGGTTTCGATTAAAAACAGGTTGCAAATATATGTACAGCAAAAAAAAAAAAAAAAAAAAAATGTTAGCTATATTTAAGACAACAATACACATAAACTCAGCAAAAAAAGGACTGTATTTCAACAATAACAACCCAAAATATAGCTGCAAGCAGCGATGGTGGATTCCTCCTGGAACTGTTTATGGAATTGATATGTAATTCAAATGAACAAAAGAATGAAGAAAGGAAAACAAGGCAATGGTGTGAATACATCCAAGACTGTAGTGACCCCTGTGCTGCAAGGGACAAAGGATTTAATATGTGAATGAAATATTTGCATGGTCTGTGGCTCCACCTATTATCCAAATTAAAATGGCAGTGTAACAAGTTGCCAAGGTAAACTGGTAATGGGTTGCTCACTTAGTGAAAACACAACATTTATTACAGGTAAATAAATACCCAAAATAAGGTGGTTTTAAAGAAGGTGCAAAGTACAATGGCTATATGAACACAGAATGAAGAGAGGAAAAAAAGGCTATATTTTCAATTAGTGAAGAAGTATGAACATTGTGCCATAAATCTAAACGTTTTACTCATTTGGTCCAAGGGCTGCCATATACTTCCACTTTACAAGAACAATGTAATTGTCGTGTAATTCAAAGTGCACCATCCAAGTTTGGTGTGGCTATGTCAAAGATTTGCTGAGATACAAGACAACTACCAGTGTCATGATCCATCCAGCAGCCAATAGCAGGGTGAAGGTGAGGGCTTACTCAGCCCATTGTGTCAACAGATTCTTGTGCGTGTGAGTTTTTTTGGAGCCACTGGGTCTGGCATGACAGAGAGAGGATTTGCAAGACAGCCTTAGCCTTTAGCCAAGCAGTCACATTTCAAATATTCATCATTAATCAACTTTTCATCTTACATTCAACTTTTTCTCAGATTTGTATACAACACATTGTCAAGAGTCTACATATGAACTTGTGATTGATTCGGACTATCAGTTTTTGATTGCCACTTGTATACAGCAGTAAAATAGTCTTAGCCTTAAATTAGATAACCATTATTTACATCATTTTGGAAGTTATGAACTTTGCTGTTAAACTGGGTTGTATTTTGTAGTGTGTTCTTCGTGCATATATAGTTTGATATTGATATCTCAAAGATTTGTTGACTTTAATAATATTATAAGACGAACGTCCTGTTTAGTTGCAATAATGCCGCTTTTAAATGGCTGTAGCGAACAAACAGTTTGAAATATACAAAATCTTTTGATAATGTATGTGGGGCTTGGTCTGAAGATGTTACTATAGAAACATGGGGAAGATCGGACAAACATTGTAGGAATAGTATCAAAAAAACATATTTCATTTATGTATATTGTACAGAAAAATCTAAAGATTTGCCATTATGAGTTGTTCAGGCTTTTTTGTTTATCGTGAGGAATGAGGCACATGGAATGAATTTCGAGATTATAGGACGAAAGACATACAAGTGGCATCACTTAGAAACAGAACGAATTGGGGTGTGGCCCTTAACGCCCTCTTGACTCTAGCTGACAAACAATTATGAAAATCAAAAATCGTATTGATAGCTTTTGTGAGGGTTCTTCTGACGATGATAACTGGCAAGGATGAAAAAGATTGGACAAAAATTGCAGGAGAAGTGGCAAAAAGGATGTCTTCTGAATTTATGATGTACAGAAAAATCTAAGGACTTGCCATTATAAGTTGTTGAGACTTTTTTGTTCATTGTAACAAATAAGGCATCTGTAAGGAATTTCAGAATTTTAGGACAAAAGGACTACAAAGGACATCACTTTGAAAAAGGACACAAATGGTTGGTCAAATTAAGGCGTGGCCTTAAAAAATGTTAGCTATATTTAAGACAACAATACACAAACTCAGCAAAAAAAGGACTGTATTTCAACAATAACAACCCAAAATATAGCTGCAAGCAGCGATGGTGGATTCCTCCTGGAACTGTTTATGGAATTGATATGTAATTCAAATGAACAAAAGAATCCATCCATCCATCCATTATCTTCCGCTTATCCGGGGCCGGGTCGCGGGGGCAGCAGTCTGAGCAGGGAAGCCCAGACTTCCCTCACCGCACACACCTCCTCCAGCTCCTCCGGGGGGATCCCGAGGCGTTCCCAGGCCAGCCGAGAGACATAGTCCCTCCAGCGTGTCCTAGGTCTTCCCCGGGGCCGCCTCCCGGTGGGACATGCCTGGAACACCTCCCGGGGGAGGCGTCCAGGAGGCATCCTAAACAGATGCCCGAGCCACCTCAACTGGCTCCTCTCGACGTGGAGGAGTAGCGGTTCTACTCCGAGCTCCTCCCGTGTGACCGAGCTCCTCACCCTATCTCTAAGGGAGCGCCCAGCCACCCTGCGGAGGAAACTCATTTCGACCGCTTGTATCCGCGATCTTGTCCTTTCGGTCATGACCCAAAGCTCATGACCATAGGTGAGAGTAGGAATGTAGATTGACCGGTAAATCGAGAGCTTTGCCTTGCGGCTCAGCTCCTTCTTCACCACGACAGTCCGGTACAGAGACTGCATCACTGCAGACGCTGCACCGATCCGCCTGTCAATCTCACGTTCCGTCCTTCCGTCACTCGTGAACAAGACCCCGAGATACTTGAACTCCTCCACTTTGAACAAAAGAATGAAGAAAGGAAAACAAGGCAATGGTGTGAATAAATCCAAGACTGTAGTGACCCCTGTGCTGCAAGGGACAAAGGATTTAATATGTGAATGAGAAATTTTTGCATGGTCTAGTAAAAACTAGTAATCTGTTTGTCACTCTGTGGAAATACAACATTTATTACAATGAAAGAAATACAAAAATAAGGATGACATTTGAAGTCATATGGTGTAAAGTCAAATGGCTGTGTAACAAGTTGCCAAGGTAAACTGGTAATCGGTTGTTCACTTAATGAAAACACAACCTGTATCACAGTTGAATAAATACCCAAAGTAAGGTGGTTTGAAAGAAGGTGCAAAGAACAATGGCAAAATGAACACAAGAAAGAAGAGAGGAAAACAAGGCAATATTTTCAAAGAGTGAAGAAGTATGAACATTATAAGGCACAAATTAAAAGAACATTAATATTCATTGGAAAAGTATTTGTAGGGCTGTCAACAGATAGTGCTAACAATTTCAATAAGACACATGATTACAAAAGTCTGGAGGGTACAAAATGCTTGTCCAACTTCAATTGAAAAATCAACATGATGCAGCACGTGATGCTGGCAAATCACTTACCAAAAGATTATGAGAGTTTAGTTTACATGATTGCAATTCTGCACGGATGTGTAAAGCTTATTTCTGTTTAGTAGAATATTATCAAGGCCACTACTTTCCCATGTGCATACATCTTTAAGTTTGTTCATCAATATTGCTGTCAAACTGTTTCAGAATCTGAATGGGGGTTTATTCGCTATGCAAGATAAACAAACATAGAATTCACTTTGGCAGGAATGAGCAACATAGAACATAAATAAACGTGGCCTACTAATAAAATGAAAAATGAATACAATGTAAAAATACCCTGCAGATATGATACATATAGACAGGGAATACAAATGTTACAAATAATACAAATGATGCAAACATTGTGCACAAGCATTATATTTACACATCACATGTCCTTGATGGAAAGATCCAGAGGTGGGAAGAGGAGGAAAATCCTAGTAGTTCAAGCTTGTGGCTGGGCTTGAGATCTTCGTTGGCATCTGAAAAACAAAGAATAGTTATTTAGGAATGAAAAATTTACACATCAGCAGTACTGGTCATAAAACTACATGAATGTTATTTCTCCGGGTACATTATTGCTATTACAATTGACATCACACTGGCCAAGCTATTCAACCTAACAAGTACAGGGTAACGAAACAGTTAGCATGTCTAAAATCACTTTAATCTGTACATACCCTGTATATTCTGATTATACAGTTCATACTGTGTATATTCTGAGTATACTTATATGTATTATATTCTGTTGTAATAACTGTTTTGCACTTCTGGTTGGATGCAAACTGTATTTCGTTACCCTGTACTTGTACCTGTGTAATGACATTAAAGTTGCATCTAATCTAAACCTGAAGAACGCAGGCTAAACGTATGGCACCGGAATTGTCAGGACCACGTTCTTTTCATAGCTCAATAACTGAACAATACAGAATATAAAACGGTACAGTTTGGTACACCTACACTGAACAATACAGATTATAAATTACTGTTCGCGCAAATCACTTTATTGTCTTAAAATAAATACACCTCTCTGTCACTGAGCATAGCAACAAGCTAACCATCTGAAAACAACAACAATATTAGAACTATATAATTGTGTTCAAGTTATCATACAATCTGTATCATACAAACATGCTGTTGTACTTACAGTCAACTTAATATGAATCGTTTCACTCGACATACAATGGCTACTTTTCTTCTAAATTGAGATGAGACCGTTTTCAGCTACAAACACACGGCTTTCCCACTCTGTCATTCAAATCGAAAAATCTAACCTAGCAAAAGCTCTCAAATTTTCACCGTAATTACAGCCAAGAGAACTCTTGATAATGCCATCGGCGATTCTACCTCAAAGCGTGGAAAATTAAGTTAAATATCTTACCGAACTGAAGCCATCCGCATGTCCAAAGTCACGGCAGCCATACTGTCTCCCGTCCAAACGAAAATGGATGGACGGGCGAATGATATTAGTCACCTCCCACCGCTGACTTAAACATTTGATCAACCATTGGCTGTTGTAAGTCAACCTGCTGAGTGGCTTGCCACGGTGTACCAAATCAAACACACCCGATTTCTTGAAGCTAAAGGCTACTTGTTTACAGCAGTAAAATAATCTTAGCCATTAATTCGATTACCATTATTGACATCAATTTTGAAGTTATGAACTTAGCTGTTAGACTGGGTTGTATTTTGTAGTGTGTTCTTCGTGCATATATAGTTTGATATTGATATCTCAAAGATTTGTTGACTTTAATAATATTATAAGACGAACGTCTGGTTTAGTTCGTTTTAAATGGCTTTAGCGAACAAACGGTTTGAAATATAAAAGATCTTTTGATAACGTATGTCAGGCTTGGTCTGAAGATGTTACTATAGAAACATGGGGAAGATCTGACAGACATTGTAGGAATAGTATCAAAAATAAATATTTTATAACTGTATATTGAACAGAAAAATGTAAAGATTTGCCATTATGAGTTGTTGAGTCTTTTTTGTGTGTCATGAGGAATGAGGCACATGGAATTAATTTCAAGATTATAGGACGAAAGACATACAAGTGGCATCACTTAGAAACAGAACGAATTGGGGTGTGGCCCTTAGCACCCTCTTGACTCTAGCGGACAAACGGTTTGAAATATAAAAAATCTTATTGATATCTTTTGTGAGGGTTCTTCTGACGAAGATAACTGGCAATTATGAAAAAGATTGGACAAAAATTGCAGGAGGAGTGGCAAAAAAGGATGTCTTCTGAATTTATGATGTACAGAAAAATCTAAGGACTTGCCATTATAAGTTGTTGAGACTTTTTTGTTCATTGTAACAAATAAGGCATCTGTAAGGAATTTCAGAATTACAGGACAAAAGGACTACATAAGACATCACTTTGAAAAAGGACACAAATGGTTGGTCAAATTAAGGCGTGGCCTGTAGAGCCCCCTTTTGTCTCAAGGGAACCAAAATGGGTGTGGTATCTTATAATGTTGTACTGTTTCACCATGCCAAAAATCTCAACTTTTTACTGCTGTGATCCAAGGCTGCCATCAAACCCATGTTACAATTGGAATAATAATAATAAATATAGCTGCAAGCAGCGATGGTGGATTCCTCCTGGAACAGTTTATGGAATTGATGTGAAATTCAAATGAACAAAAGAATGAAGAAAGGAAAACAAGGCAATGGTGTGAATACATCCAAGACTGTAGTGACCCCTGTGCTGCAAGGGACAAAGGATTTAATATGTGAATGAAATATTTACATGGTCTGTGGCTCCACCTATTATCCAAAGTAAAATGGCAGTGTAACAAGTTGCCAAGGTAAACTGGTAATGAGTTGCTCACTTAGTGAAAACACAACATTTATTACAGGTAAATAAATACCCCAAATAAGGTGGTTTTAAAGAAGGTGCAAAGTACAATGGCAATATGAACACAAGAATGAAGAGAGGAAAAAAAAGGCTATATTTTCAATTAGTGAAGAAGTATGAACATTGTGCCATAAATCTAAACGTTTTACTCATTTCGTCCAAGGGCTGCCATATACTTCCACTTTACAAGAACAATGTAATTGTCGTCTAATTCAAAGTGCACCATCCAAGTTTGGTGTGGCTATGTCAAAGATTTGCTGAGATACAAGACAACTACCAGTGTCATGATCCATCCAGCAGCCAATAGCAGGGTGAAGGTGGGGGCTTACTCAGCCCACTGTGTCAACAGACCCTGTGCGTGTGAGTTTTTTTGGAGCCACTGGGTCTGGCATGACAGAGAGAGGATTTGCAAGACAGCCTTAGCCTTTAGCCAAGCAGTCACATTTCAAATATTCATCATTAATCAACTTTTCATCTTACATTCAACCTTTTCTCAGATTTGTATACAACACATTGTCAAGAGTCTACATATGAACTTGTGATTGATTCGGACTATCAGTTTTTGATTGCCACTTGTATACAGCAGTAAAATAGTCTTAGCCTTAAATTAGATGACCATTATTTACCTCATTTTGGAAGTTATGAACTTAGCTGTTAAACTGGGTTGTATTTTGTAGTGTGTTCTTCGTGCATATATAGTTTGATATTGATATCTCAAAGATTTGTTGACTTTAATAATGTAATGAGACGAACGTCCTGTTTAGTTGCAATAATGCCGCTTTTAAATGGCTGTAGCGAACAAACGGTTTGAAATATATAAAATCTTTTGATAATGTGTGTGGGGCTTGGTCTGAAGATGTTGCCATAGAAACATGGGGAAGATCGGACAAACATTGTAGGAATGGTATCCAAAAGATATAATTCTGGATTGTATATTGTACAGAAAAATGTAAAGATTTGCCATTATAAATTGTTGAGGCTTATTTGTTTGTCGTGAGGAATGAGGTACATGGAATGAATTTCAAGATTACAGGACGAAAGACATACAAGTGGCATCCCTTTTAACAAATTGAAATTGGGGTGTGGCCCTTAGCGCCCCCTTGACTCTAGCGGACAAACGGTTTGAAATATCAAAAATCTTATTGAGAACTTTTGTGAGGGTTCTTCTGACGATGATAACTGGCAATTATGAAAAAGATTGGACAAAAACTGCAGGAGGAGTGGCAAAAAAGGATGTCTTCTGAATTTATGATGTACAGAAAAATCTAAGGACTTGCCATTATAAGTTATTGAGACTTTTTTGTTCATTGTAACAAATAAGGCATCTGTAAGGAATTTCAGAATTTTAGGACAAAAGGACTACAAAGGACATCACTTTGAAAAAGGACACAAATGGTTGGTCAAATTAAGGCGTGGCCTGTAGCGCCCCCTTTTGTCTCAAGGGAACCAAAATGGGTGTGGTATCTTATAATGTTGTACTGTTTCACCATGCCAAAAATCTCAACTTTTTACCGCTGTGATCCAAGGCTGCCATCAAACCCATGTTACAATTGGAATAATAATAATAATAGTACCTGCAAAAACAATAGGTTTCCTCCTGACGGAGGAATCCTAATAATACCTGCAAAAACAATAGGTTTCCTCCTGACGGAGGAATCCTAATAATACCTGCAAAAACAATAGGTTTCCTCCTGACGGAGGAATCCTAATAAAGTTTTATATTGTAACATAACAGATCTTCATTGTAAAGGGTTCAAACAATGTTTTTCATGCATGTTCAATTAACCACAATCAATTAATTAACATGCACCTGTGGAATGGACGTTAAGACCTTAACAGCTTACAGAGAGTTGACATTTTAGGTCACAGTTCTAAAAACGCAGGACATTAAAAAGACTTGTCTACCGACTGTAAAAAACACCCAGAGAAAGATGCCCAGGGTCCCTGCTCATCTGCATGAACGTGCATTAGGCATGCTGCAGAGAGGCATGAGGACTGCTGATGTGGCCACAGGGCAATAAATTGCCAAGTCCGCACTGTGAGACGCCTAAAACAGCGCTACAGGGAGACAGGAAGGACAGCTGATCATCCTCGCAGTGGAAGACTACGTGTAACAACACCTGCACAGGATTGGTACATCCGAATATCACACCTGCGTGACAGGTATAGGATGGCCTTAGTCACACCAGGAACACACAATCCTTCCATCAGTGCTCAGACTGTCTGCAATAGGCTGAGAGAGGATGGACTAGGCCTGGTGTAAGGCAGGTCCTTACCAGACATCACCAGCAACAATGCCGCACTATGGGCACAAACCCACCTTCGCTGGACCAGACAGGAGTGGCAAAAAGTGCTCTTCACTGATGAAGTCACGGTTTTGTCTCACCAGGGGTGATGAATGGATTTGTGTTTATTGTCGAAGGAATGAGTGGGGCCTGTACACTGGGACCTGTACCCTGGAGCGGGATCGATTTGGAGGTGGGGGTCCATCATGGTCTGGGGTGGTATATCACATCACCATTGGACTGAGCTTGTTGTCATTGCAGGTAATCTCCATGCCTTGCGGTACAGGGAAGACATCCTCCTCCCTCATGTGGTACCCTTTATGCATGCTCATCCGGACATGATCTTCCAGCAGGTGTGGAGGAAATGAGATTTCCTGTGTACGTGTATTAATCACTACTGAACACACCTTCTATGAATATTGTTGTAACGTCATAACCGCCTGACTGTCACTATCTATGTTTACATTCTTGTGCCCTATAAAACAATGTCCTCTCGCCTTCGCCAAGGAGAGCCATGATTGAGACCTAAGCTTTGTACTGTCTTCATTTTGTTGCCAGAGGTCTAGTCATTTCTCTCCCAATCTGCAGGTTGTTAAATACTTATTTAATCCAGA
The DNA here is from genome assembly GCA_030340685.1 of Protosalanx chinensis. NCBI lineage: Eukaryota > Metazoa > Chordata > Actinopteri > Osmeriformes > Salangidae > Protosalanx > Protosalanx chinensis. Next base: position 12,565,488 of record CM059319.1, read on the forward strand.
ACTCAACTGAACTGTCACTCCGTTTATGAAGAGACGGACAAAACACTTTCTTCAACAATTGGCGTTGTCGGCGGCAGGATTGCGGCACTGGATCCAGGAGGGACCTACGGCAGCACCAGTGTAAAGCAGAACCCGTGGCGCGCAAAACTAAAAGGTATGGGGATCCTTTTTCTAAAACCCCTTTCACGGACTGCTTTATTCTTGGTGTGCCTGCTGTCCCTCTGCGATACTGGTGACGTAAATCCTTTAAAGAACTTTTATTATGACGTTCAGTTGACAGTCTGGTTTTAGCAAACTAGAGTCTGCTAGGCCTCAACAGGAGGGCACTTAAATTAGACATTGATTTAGTAAAGTTGGGGTCATTAGATGACTCACATTCTTTACTTTGTCTTGGTCAGGGGTCTACGACACTGATAGCGTACAAGAACCCTGGTCGCTGGAAAGTATTTGATAGGGATATAATATATGGTGGACATACCCCATATTCTTGATCTGAGGAAAAGGATCGTCGACAGAGAGTATGGTTTTTACTTGATACAGACCAGGGGTGAACCAATTAGGCGTGTGTAAATGATAATGTGTTTGAAAACCTTAGTTGAGCAGAGATCTTTAGTGAGATTTATTTTTGTTTTCGTTCTACCTATAAATGTAAGTTTTATTACGTTTTGGTGTTGGGTTGTTTTTTTCATTTAGACCAAGCACAGTAGGTGGGCGGTCATAATGTACTAGGGTCAAAGGATTTATGCGGGAGACCAACTTTTAAGGGTAAAGTGGGTTTTAAACAAGTGAGGGATACTTTGACAATGTCAAGGGACAGTTAGGAGGTTATTAGGTGTGTTATGTGGCATTGAACAATCAGCGAGGGACACAATCAAATACTAAGGGAAAGACAGACTGGCAGTTTATTGATGAACTCGTCTCTTTTAAATACGAATTGTGGTCCTTTCTTTGTTAACTATGAGGTAACGGAGTTGTGTTCATTATTGTACGCGCGTTCCCAAGGAGTGAGTCGTTGTATGCGCGTCCCATAATCAAGTGCCTGGAAAGCGAGAATAGGCCATATTTGTAGTCCACTACCACACGATATTGTAGTTCTATTGTTCACCATCATATGCTTGTGTAGATGTGTGATTCTTCAATATTGCTATGTGCTTGGTCTAGAGTGCTATGTGGTTTTGTGACTATTGTAAAGTGCCGTATGATCCTTGCTACAGAAGGCTAAAGTTCTAAGAGTTGGCCACATGTTGTTCTGAGTTGTTACAGACACATTTTAATTCAGTGTGGGTAATGAGGGTTTCAGCACGGGAGCAATAGAGACATTGTTACTAGAGAATAGTCCAGCCCCATTTATGTTTGATTTATATGAAATTCAAGCAGTTTCAAGCATTGAGAAATGGCATGAGTGGACTAAATATGGCATGATGCATTGTTTCCCACTGGAGTGAACGTTTGATGGAAAGAAAATACTGGAGAGTTTAAATGCGGTCTTGACAGAAAAGGAAACAAGTCGTACTTGCAAACAATATGTAATCTGGCATTTTTTGTTGTTGCTCTGGGCAACTGAAGCTACAGACGTTGTGGTGCCAGCTATCTTGTGAAGATACGGTGTGAGCAAGCGAAAAGTGATCCTGATAGAGAAGCTAAGAATGATCAAGAGTATCCTGAGAGACAGAGAGGTTCTGTCCAGAACTTTTGGTTAAAACGTGATCGAACTGAACAAAGTTACAGAAGGAAAAAACTCTTTCTTTGTTTGAACATGTTAAGATGGCATTGCTTGTACAGACTGCCAGTGCCAAAACTAAGAGTTTAGAAGAGCTCTTAGAAGTCATAAGTTGTGAAACAGGCAGAGAGTAGTAATATTTCTGTGGAGAAACAAGAAAGACTACCAAAGATTTGTAGCCTGTTTTACTGTTGATGAATATGATGTTGTTACTATGGCTGTGGCTATGCAGGAGAGCCATAGACAGAGAAAAGTAACTGTTAAGGAAAGAATCTGGTCAGGTGCAGCCAGCACAGAAACCACCAGAGAAACTAGTGACCCCAGTTGAGAGTTATCAACTACCACAAGGACCTTATGATGCACTTAAATGCTCATCGGTAGCAGGGATACTAACAACATGTTGGCATGCTAGACTGGAGCAAAGCGTATGACTGCAAACAGAAGATTAGGAGCCTACAGATTGTTTGGAAAGGCTTACTAAGATGTTTAACAAACACTCTTAGCTTCCCCTGTAGCACTTTGTCATGTGTTTATGAGTGGACTGCTTCCTGAGCTCCAGGCAGAAGTTAAGAAACAAGTTCTGCACTGGGAGAGCAAACCTGTTGACATAATTATGGAGTATGTAAAACATAATTTCACCCTAATGCAGACAAATGCAGGAAAGAAGGTTGAGAAACTAATGGCTCTGCAAATACGGGCGTTGGAACAACAGGACCAAGGAACCAGGGGGAGGGGCCGAGGCAGAGGTAGAGGTAGAGGGGGAAAACCAAAGTGGAGGGGGAAAGAGGAGGAGGTTGACCGGGATACTTGTTTTACTGTAAGGAAAACTACTTTCTTACTTTTTACTGGTCACTGGGCGCAGGATTGCCCTCAGGCACAAGGACAGAACAGTAATAACCCACAACCTTCGAACTACCCCCAGCTGACATATGGGAACCCACCCCCCACAAACTACCCGTATCGCCCTGAGCATGATGCTTGGGGCCCCTCTAACCAACAGTATCGGCCCGAGCACAATAGGTCTCCACAGTCTGAGAACCATCGCCCAGAACAGAGACAGCTGACCTGGCATGATGCTGGGCCAACTGAGCAGCATCAAGGTCAGAGCCAACTACAAAGATAGGGAGGCCTAGGACTCGAAACATCAACATGTATGCCGGTAGTAACTATGTCTAGTGATAAGGAACCTATGATAACAGTAAGAGTGGAAGGCAGAGACCTTCCTTTCCTGATAGAGAAGGAGCACTTGGCCTATCACGTCCTGTACAGATCCAGAGGTGGACTGCAATGAGTTGTCAGATTTTTCCATTGCAGATGCAGCCCTGCTAGAGGCTGTGCCCAAGCAGTTGTGGTCCAAACATGCAAACGACGTAGGACACATTAAGAATGCCCTTCCAGTTGTAGTCACTATAGATCACAGAAAACCTAGTGGATTTCTCCCTGAACTCCAGGTAGAAGTTGATCAGGATTTGCATTGGGAGAACTAAACTGTTGATATGATTATGGATCATGGCTAATGTAATCGTACTTTGATGCAGGGATAGAAGTTAAGAAATTGATGACATTGCTAAATGAATGTTGTTCAGAAAGAAAATAGTGTGCATTGCACTCAACCTGTCCTGTTTTCAGAACGAGGAGCTTTGCTGTGGCCTGCTCAAGGCCACTCAGACAGTAAACAGCCACAATCAGAATAATAACAAATCATGAACAGGGGAGACAGAGAGCTTCCCTTATTAAAGTCGAACAGAGCTACTAGGTTAGGTTGTTTAAATCACATCAATGAGATTGTGTTAGTAGTTGATGGGGTTTCTGTGGACACAAGTTAGCTCTTATTAGTGGGTTGATGGATCTTTGAAGGGTAAACATATATTTCTTTCAAGTATGGGGTGTCAAGTAAACCTGTTTGGAAAGGCTGTTGTACAAACTGAATTGTGACTAGTGAAATGCACTTCTGACTGTTCTTATCTATTCCTCAGGAGAAGGAACACTGGCCTAGAAATCCCATACAGATGGGATGCGGAGATTTTAGCAGATGTAGCCTGGCTTAAAGCTGGGCCTGAACTGCTGCGATCCACACATGCTAACCATAGTGGGTGCATTGAGAATGCTACTCCAGTGGTCATCGTTGACTGTAGTACGACTCTTGACAAGCAAACCTCAGCATACTAGTAGTAGAGCAGTGGGGAAAGGTACTTTCCCAGTTATTGATGCTTTGTTGAAACAAGGAGTCATTGTTAAGATCCTTTAAGACAAATACAGACTTTGTTTATTAGGGTTTCTGAGCAGGCAATGCCTACGTTGTACATTTCTGCTGTGCCTAAACCTGTCACGATACTTAGCGAGTAACCTTGTTACTTTCTTGCACTGTGAATGACTATTGTTGTGCTTTCTTCTCTGTTCCCATTGCAGAGGAGAACCAGTATCTGTTTGCGTTCACATTTTGCCAAATCCAGTATACGTGTGGTTGTACCACAGGGGTACACCAAATCACCTACGTTGTTTAGTCAAGCCTTACAAGAGGACATCAAGGATGTCACCTTGCCAGCTGGCTCTACTTTGGTGCAGTATATTGATGACCTATTGATATGTTCTGAGGATCTTGCCTTCTGCCAACAGGACACTATTGCAGTGCCACAAGCACTGGCCGAGAAGGGCCACAAGGCCTCAAAAGCAAAACTCCAGTTGGTCTGAGGAGGTCAAGTATCTGTGCCATACACTAAAAGGTACAGAGCGTCTTCTGACTCCTTATAGGTTGAAGGCCATCCGATTGATACCGAAGCCTAGAACGCCAAAACAACTGAAGTTTTTCTAGGTTCAGCCGGGTATTATCGTCAGTGGATCCTTGATTATGCTGTGTTAGCTCGACCTCTCCTTGATTTAATGAAGGGCCAAACTGATTGTCATTTGTTGTGGAATACAGAAGCTGATAAATCTTTTGTATCTTTGAAGCAGGCCTTGGCCCAGGCGCCTGCTCTTGGTCTGCCAGACTACACCAAGCCAGTCACACTGTACTGCCACAAGGCCAAAGGGTGCCCAGGGCGTAGTGACCCAGCAACATGGTAATCTTAGGAGGCCTTATGTGAGTTTTTCTTTAGACAATGTGGCAGCAGGTTTCCCCCCGTGTTTACGAGAAGTCTGTTCTGCGGCAACGTGTGTGAAAGCAACTGCAGATATAGTGTTGGGGTCGCCCTTGGCTGTGATGGTTACGCACACAGTAAGTGTTCGTCTTTTACGCACCTATACATCAGCCAGTAGAGCTACCAAGTATGAACTGGTTTGTTGACTCAAAGTAACAGTATGATCCATGGAGGCTCCCCGTTGAATCCAGAACCATAGTTGTCCACCATTGATGTTGGCAAACCGCAAGACTGTGAGATGGTTGTTGATGATGTGCTAGCAGCCAGACCTGTTTGTTTGACAAACCTATTGACAATGCTGAATTTGTGTTGTACATAGATGGATCTTCGTCCTGAACATGGGATGACTACTTAGACGGTGGATGTGCGGTCTGTATCGATATTGAGACTTTCTAATCTAGTAAACTGTCTACACAATGCGCTGTAGAGCAGGCAAAGTTGTTTGCTTTGACAAGGGCATGTCGTTTTTAGAAGGCAAGGCCGTAAATATCTACGCTCAAGGTATAGATTTGGAGTTACTCACAATTTTTGGGAAATGCGTTTCATTAACTCCACAGATGGAGCGAGAAAGAATGGAAGATAATCGATCATTTGTTGTATGCAATACTACTACCGAGAAAACTAGCTATGGTTAAGTGTGGGGCTCATGCTAACAATACAGGTGGTGTTTCAAGAGGAAATGCTGAAGCTGATTTAGAGCAGCAAAGGCTGCTGTCGAAATGTGTCTCGTGTGCTAGGTCTTTTGTTTTGTCTGTGTCCCAGGCAGTCGGAAACACACACTCCCTCTCTTGGGGCGGACCTTCGAGCCGCTGCTGATAACACTGAGAGGGATGGTTGGTTATCTGTTGGCTGTGTGAAAGATCCAACTTCAGCAGTGTGGAGCCACCCCGACGGCCGCGTGGTGGGGCCACATGCATTGGTCCCTTGGTTGGCTCGCATGGTGCACGGCTGTGCCCATACGAGCAAGGGGGGTATGGTCTCAATAGTAAATACTGATTTGTTTGCACCTAATCTTTACACCAAGGCTGAGCAACATTGTGCTCAGGGTCATACTTGAAATGTCCCAGTAAGGGACCTAAGACAAGAGACATAGCCCACCCGCCACCAAGTGGTCCTTTTATGCATTTACAAATTGATTTCATTCAAAGTGTTGTAATTTTGAGTATGTATTTGTAATTGTTGACATGTTCTCGAAATGGGTGGAAGCCTACCCATGTCAGAAAGTTGATGCTACCACGGAAGCCAAGATTCTCATGAGAGATGTGATCTGTAGATATGGGATCCCACAAGACTGTTCAGTGATAGAGGTTCCCATTTCACAGGTCAAATTGTTTTAAAAAAAACTTTTAAAGCACTCCAGATCAACCAGCAGTTTCACTGCCCCTACCACCTGCGGGGGCAGTGGAGAGGCAGAATGGAACTTTGAAAAACAAACTTGCCAAGCTAGTGAGGAGACGGGCCTAAAATGGCCTGATGCGCTCCCACTAGCCCTCATGGCCATGAGGTCCACTCCCCAGAGGAGGAATGGGCTTTCTCCACACGAGATAGTGTTAGGGAGGCCAATGAGATTGTCTCTCCCCCGCTATTAATGAAACAGATGAATATCCACCAGACGGACGATACAATGTTAAACTTTTGTTATGCCCTAGCTAGAGCAGCTAGGGCTGTGCATTCACAGGTGAAAGCTTCCCTGCCTGAACCTGTTGGGGAGCCAAGTGATTCGTGTCAACGGGGAGACTACGTGTATGTGACACACACAAACGGAGGACTTCCCTCTCACCGAGATGTACCGGGCCATACCTGGTCCTCTTGGTGACTCACACGGTAGTGAAGGTGGGGGTTCGTCCCACCTGGATCCATGCAGCACACTGCAAAAGGGCCCCTCCACCGGAAAACACGGTGGAGGGTCTCAACGGAGAGCGATGGGCCAAAAGAGGAGCAGGGGCACCTTCAGATGGTGCCTGCTCCAAATTGCCTTTTGTCTCATCCCCACTGGGGTACTCCTCCCTCCAAGGGAGAGAGTGCACCAAGGGGGGGTGGAGACCCATTCGCAGTGGCTGAACTGGGAGCAGTTTCCAGTCCAGCGGACCGATTTGAGCCAGAACCAGACCTCCATCCAGCACTCCAATCCAGGGGCGCGGAGAAGGAGGTCCCAAAGAGCACCCATGCGGAGGTGCTGAAGACGTCGAAAGGTGAGTCACATGTGGAGGAAGCCAGAGAGGGGCTGCTGTTGCTACCATGCCTCTCTCCCCCATGTGTGATTCATGAAGCAGACGACAGCACCCAGACGGGGAACCAGAGAGAGGTGCTTGGAGAGGGGGAGACACTTTCTGTCTTCCTCCAGCCTCTACATGAAGCAGAGAACAGCACCCAGAACGGAAACGAGAGGATACGGAGGTGGAGGCCTCGTGGTTTCAAGGAAACCAAGGCCGTTGCCTGAGCTGCAACGAGAGATCAGATCTACACATAAACTGACGCACACACCCGACAAACACTTACTGATACCGGACGCACGAGTCCACAGACCTCGCAGACACGAGCCACTACCAGAGTCACTATTGCAGCTCCCATTTATACTGATCTGAACATTGTGAAAAGAAGCACACATGAAGAACACCAACATGAAGAACAACACCTTCCCGAGGACGGGAAAATGTGATTTTGATGTTTGCCTGATTTTGATGATTTTGATGTTTCTCAGCATTAAAGGAGACAGACCTTGCAGGGTTGGGGGTTTACAAGCATTCTGGAGGTTATCCAGGAATTGCTGTCCCTCCATCAATGGCTGATAGGTGAAAGGCCAAGAAGTGGCCTTGAGTAGGGTTGGATGTAAAGAATGTGACTAACCGTTTTATTGGACGAGTCAGTCATCTCTTGAATATGTCCCATCTGCATGGTTATGTGTATGGAACAGTGATACAGTGGGAGCGTTGAAAGGAATACAAGTAATGATACTGTTTCTAGGTATGCTCACACTCTACTGGATGATCTGTAAGTACAGCTGTATGAGTTCAGTGTTACTTGTTCTGCATATCATTCCGGTAGGTAACGTAAATTCCTGATGTTGCTGACAATGCAGTTCCTGTACTGTCCTTACAACAGTATACTACAGAACATGTAGTATGTTATTGATTCAATGTTTCCAATATTTAGGGGAAGGTGAAGAAGCATGCAAGAGGTGTGCTAATGCCAACAGCCTTTTGCAGCCTTGTAAGTACAAGGGCATCACCGTTTTGAGTTCATCATGCAGCTAACGATGGCACTAAGAACTGGGGCCATGTAGCCCTTGAGTGCTTAATATGTCCTGCCAGCCAACTGGTCAGGGACATGTTACTGTGGGTTTATTGTAGGGAGCCCTCAGACCTGTAGATGGGTCGCCCCTGCACCCTTGCCCAAACATTAGTGGTGCAGCCACAAAAGAAGTAGCATTAATGCAGATGCTAAGAAGCTGGGATCTGCATATCTTGGAGTCTATAGTACACATTTACATTTATTCATTTCATTTAGCAGACGCTTTTATCCAAAGCGACTTACAAGAGAGAGCTTTTACAAAGAGCATCAGTCATTGAGCAAAGCAACGTGATAGACCCCGAACACAGTCGGATTTTTAGATCGTGAATCATACATCATGAGAACCAATAAGTGCCAAAGGAAGAACTATAAATGCATAACACAGCGATTATGAATATAGAGCAAGAGATACAACACATAATACATTAGATCAGGTGAAATGACATGCTATTGTTAAGTGCCATTAAATTCTCTAAATAGGTGAGTTTTAAGCCTTCTTTTGAAGGTTGGAAGGCAGTCCGTGCTTCTGATGGAGGTCGGGAGTTGATTCCACCATTGGGGAGCCAGGCAGTGGAAGAGTTTGTGTTGCGCTCTGGCGCTCTTGAGGGGGGGTACCACTAGACGGTTGTCAGCAGATGACCGTAGGTGGCGGGTGGGGGTATAGGGCTGGAGGAGAGAGTTGATATAGGTCGGGGCAGTCCCGTTTACCGCCCGGAAGGTCAGTACCAGGGTTTTGAATCTGATGCGGGCCATGACGGGAAGCCAGTGGAGGGCGATGAGGAGCGGGGTGACGTGACAGCGTCTGGGTAGGTTGAAAACCAGACGAGCGGCTGCATTCTGTATCCTCTGAAGGGGACGGGTTGCATTTGCAGGAAGGCCGGCTAGTAGCGAGTTGCAGTAATCCAGCTTTGAGAGGACTAGGGCTTGGACTAGCAGTTGGGTGGAATGTTGAGAGAGGTATTTTCTGATTTTCCTGATGTTGTAGAGGGTGAATCTACATGACCGAGAGACTGCAGCAATGTGAGCTGTGAGGGAGAGCTCGTCATCCAAGATGACCCCCAGGTTCCTGGCGGAGGGTGAAGGGGTCACTGTTGCAGATCCCATAGTGATGGAGAGATCGTGGGTGATTGAGGGTTTGGCAGGGATGATGAGGAGTTCCGTTTTGGCGAGGTTCAGCTGGAGATGATGTCGGGTCATCCAGGCTGAGATGTCAGAGAGGCAGGCCTCGATTCTGGTCGATATCCCTTGATCAGTTGGGGGAAAGGATAGATATAGCTGCGTGTCGTCAGCGTAGCAGTGATAGGAGAATCCATGGGAGGCGATGATTGGCCCGAGTGAGGTGGTGTAAAGAGAGAATAGGAGCGGGCCAAGGACGGAACCCTGTGGGACCCCAGTGGAGAGCAGGCGGGTACCAGATGTTTTCCCTCCCCAGGAGACTTGATAGGACCTTCCTGTCAGGTATGATGAGATCCATTTAAGCACAGTGCCAGTGATGCCCATCTCTTCGAGTGTGGCGAGCAGGATCTTGTGGTTGACTGTGTCGAATGCTGCGGAGAGGTCTAGCAGAATGACAACAGAAGACCTTGAGGCTGCTCTGGCAGACTGGAGGGCCGTGGTAACCGACAGGAGGGCAGTCTCAGTGGAGTGGCCGGTCTTGAAGCCCGACTGGTTGGGGTCCAGAAGGTTGTTCTGGGAAAGAAAGCTTGACAGTTGGTTAGCTACGGCACGCTCAATTGTTTTAGAAAAGAAGGGAAGCAGTGAGACTGGTCTGTAGTTCTGGAGGACGGCTGGGTTAAGAGAGGGTTTTTTGAGTAGGGGTTTGACTATGGCCTGTTTGTATGCTGAGGGAAAAGTGCCAGAGGTGAGTGAGGAGTTGAGGACATGAAGAAGGAATGGAGAAATAGAAGGAGAAATAGTTTGGAAAAGAGGGGAGGGGATTGGGTCAAGGGGGCAAGAGGTGGGGCGGTGGGAGAGAATGAGGTCAGACATGCTTGTTTCAGATAAGGGGGAGAAGGAGGAGAGGCAAGTAGAGGGTTCAGGCAGGGTGTGGGAGCGGTTAGAAAAAGAGGGTTCCGGGAATTGACTGCTGATGTCTGCAATTTTATCCCCAAAGAAGCGAGAGAAGTCGACTGCTGTCAAGGTAGTAGGAGGAGGGGGGGGAGGAGGGTTGAGGAGTGAGGAAAAGGTAGAGAACAGTTTGTGTGGGTTAGGAGCGTTGTTCACCTGTTTCAGGAAGTAGTCGGTTTTAGCCTCCGTTACTTTCTGGGAAAAGTTCTTGAGGAGGGAGTGGTACTTGTCGAGGTCTTGAGTATCCTTGGACTTGTGCCACAACCTCTCTGCAGCTCGGAGGGAGGAGCGGTCTTTCCGAACGGCCTCTGATAGCCACGGGCAGGGGGGAGAAGGCCGGGCAGGTCTAGTTGCCGTGGGGCAGAGGGTGTCAAGGGATGTAGTTAGAGTTGATAGCAGAGCATCAGTGGCTACGTCCGTTGGATGGGCGGTGAACTCATCGATGGGACCCAGGGATGGTGTTACCACAGAGGAGAAACGAGAAGGACATAGGCTGCGAAGGTTGCGGCGGAAGGTCACAAGTGGCGGTGCCGTGGGAGGGGTAGGAGGGAGTGAGACAGAGAGTTGGATGAGGAAATGATCTGAGATGTGTAGAGGGGTTACCGATGTTAAGTCCGCGATGCAGTCTCGAGTCAGGATGAGGTCAAGCTGTTTTCCTGCCCTGTGGGTTGCTGGAGTGTCCAGTAGCACCAGACCAAACGAGGTCAGAAGGGACAAGAAGTCAGCAGCCTGTGATCCTTCGAGGTGGATGTTGAAGTCACCGAGGATTACGAGTGGGGTTCCATCGTCAGGGAGTGCAGAGAGGAGCATGTCCAGTTCTTCCACAAAGTCGGCTAATGGGCCAGGGGGGCGATAGAGGACCACTAGTGCAACTTTGATGGGATCCAGAAGCATCACATGATGGTGTTCGAATGCTTTGGTAGTAGGTGACAGAGGTGAGGACGTGAATTTGATGTGAGGAGCCAGGAGAAGGCCTGTGCCCCCTCCTCGTCCGGTGAGGCGTGGAGAGTGGGAGAAGGAGTGGTTCACCGAGAGAGCTGCCGGTGTAGCAGAGTTTTCAGGGCGGATCCAGGTCTCAGTTAGTGCAAGTGCATGGAGAGAGGCCTGGGATGCAAGTGCTGGGATGAAATCGGCCTTCTTGACAGCAGACTGGCAATTCCAGAGCCCTATGGAGAGTGAAGGAGGGGGAGAGGGGGAAGCTGGTATTTCGACAAGGTTAGCTTTGCACCGTTTACGTTTTAGAGTGAACCAGTGCCTTCGGATAGTGTAGTGCACATGTATGTTAAGATAACACATGGTGACACCAATGTATAATACTAATACGAATATATAACTATATAATACTATGAGTAAGGTGTTTTTTTTTTTTTTTGGCCCTGCTTTCAACTGCAAAATACCACTTAAGTAACTTTGTTAACTATAACAAGTGACAATATCAGTAGAATACTTGGCTAGCTAAAGCAAAATACCACTTAAACTAACTTTGTTACCTTAGTTTAACTATGACAAGTGACAATAACAGTAGAATACTTAGCTAAAAATAGAACTAGATAGAAAGAAAGAAAGGAACAGACCGTGCTTCGTAGATCAAATCAAGGCGCTAGCTTCTACAGTCTTGATTGAAACTTTTCGGAGCCAGGGTGTATGAACGCTGTCTAATTTACCAACTCTATAAGGACGTTCTTTCACGCTAACTTGCTACGACTTCAACTTGCTCTGACGTTATGTTTATATGGAATTCTCCCTGTGTATGGTGTTATCTCTGCCTTTAACGATATTAGGAGCTCAGCAGTAGAGTTGGAGTCCATTGGTAATGAGACAGCCAACACGTTAACTGCGGTTGCTTCTGAGATGAAGGCCATGAGGTAGGTAGTGCTACAGAACCGTATGGCACTGGATTATCGACTGTCAGGGAGTTACATGTGCTGTTAGGTCATGACTGTTGTACTTTCATCCCAGATGAATCTGCTAATATTACAGATGTGGCTGCTCACATTAAAGAGATAATTTTAGCTTTGGAAGAACTTGGAATTTTGCTGATTGACTGACCTCTAAGGGGGGTTTTCTTTTGAATTACCAGTCAACAGGGAATCACTGAATTGGGCATTTTAAGAAGTGTTCTGCTGATTGTGGTTTTGTGCTTGGAAATTGTCTACTGCGTGTTGTGTAGAGTGCAGTGCAGTAGGCTCTCGGAAGGCTGCCAGTAAGATTGTGGTAGCCCAAATAAAGCACAGACAGAAGCAAGCAATATTGATGATTATTGTATTGCCCTGAGAATGATTGACATGCCTGGTATATGATGTCAAGTACCAAGTGACTACTTTGCCAATGTACGTAATAAAGATGGCGATATGCCTCCTTCTATTTTCCAAATGAAATACAATGCTGTATGTAAATCGGAAGATAAAAATCTGTCCGAAATGTATGAATGGTGTTTTGATATACACTGTTGTTTTGAGCTTACGTGAACACGACTTTTAGTTATGTCCAGGAAAGAGATATGCTCATGTTTGTTGTGTCATTGATAAACTGTCATGATGTTTGCTCATGATGTGAATGGCTATTTGATAGTTCTCTGTAAGGTCCGACTAGGAAATGCTTCTGACACTAGGATGGAAAATGGTCCCAATATCCCCAAAGTGTATAATGCCATGCAACTTTGAACAAGGAAAATAGAAGGAGCGTCAAGGCCATTTCTGGGAGCCCTATCAAGAGAGCTAAAGAAAAGCAATTCGCTTCATTGACCTGATATTTTCATAGAAAATTGTTCCTTTGTAATGTGATTGATGATCCTATAATAAGGTATGCTGTACTGAGTAGTAACAGATCGTGTATTGTTGGATTGTTGAATTTTACTCTTATATCACTTGTGAAATATTGAAATATAGTCAGTACAGTGGGCCCCAGGTAATGAGTGATAACTACTTGTTTTGTTGACGTTAAACGTCAAAAGGGGGGAACTGTGGAGGAAATGAGATTTCCTGTGTACGTGTATTAATCACTACTGAACACACCTTCTATGAATATTGTTGTAACGTCATTACCGCCTGACTGTCACTATCTATGTTTACATTCTTGTGCCCTATAAAACAATGTCCTCTCGCCTTCGCCAAGGAGAGCCATGATTGAGACCTAAGCTTTGTACTGTCTTCATTTTGTTGCCAGAGGTCTAGTCATTTCTCTCCCAATCTGCAGGTTGTTAAATACTTATTTAATCCAGAACTCAACTGAACTGTCACTCCGTTTATGAAGAGACGGACAAAACCCTTTCTTCAACACAGGACAATGCCACCAGCCATACTGCTCGTTCTGTGCTTGAGTTTCTGCATGACAGCAATGCCAGTGTTCTGCCATGGCCAGCGAAGAGCCCGGATCTCAATCCCATTGAGCACGTCTGGGACCTGTCTGATCGCAAGGTGAGGGCTAGGGCCATTCCCCCCAGAAATGTCCAGGAACTTGCAAATGCCTTGGTGGAAGAGTGGGGTAACATCTCACAGCAAGAACTGACAAACTAGTCCATGAGGAGGAGATGCACTGCAGTACTTCAAGCAGCTGATGGCCACACCAGATACTTTTGTTTTTGAGCCTCCCTTCATTCAGGGACACGTTATTCTATTTCTGTAAGTCAAATGTCTGTGAATTTTTTTTTGTTTATGTCTTATTATGGTGTTGACTCTTTTAGTGTTCATACAAATATTTACACACATTAAGTTTACTTAAAGTAAAAACTGTTGCCGGTTTCGCAGTGTATTCTGGGTTCCTTTAAGATAGCTTGCAAAAAATCTAAGTTTTAAGGGCTATTTTGCCCTTCCCCTCAATCAAGATGAGTATTGGGACAGTATTTGCACTCACATGAACACACAAAGGTAAATGGTGAAACAGAGTATTGGGATTTAGCTTAAATCACACTCCTGTGAGTGTGTGTGTTTGTGCGCGTGTTTGCTCGTGTGTGAGTTGTAGTGCATTTGTTGGTCTTCAAGACAGTGTGTGTATTCTAATCATAATCTACATTAAAGAAAAAACAAACGCCTGGGATGCCTTGAGATTGAATTTGAACCAGTGGGTAAATTGAACCACCCTTGGTTTTAAGACAACGCTTAACATATTTCTTAAAAAGACCATATATTTTGGAAGACTCTTTCTTTTCACCTACACTGTGAAGCTCATGTGTGAAGTGGCTCATGTGTAAAGTGGTAAGCACATAAAAAAAAGAGAGAGAATCATGCTGTTCAAAGTCATTTTTGCACATTCAAGGAGTCATGAGACGTTCACCCATGTGTTTTTGATTTAGTTGAAGAAGACGAGTATGGGTAAGTTGAGCTAGTGGCCCTTTTCATACTATTATTATATTAATGTAATTCAACAAAGCATTCTTACATTTGATGACAAAAATTATGTGACATTTAATTTTGAACCAAAAACCATAATGACTTGTTCCTATAAAGTTTAGATTATATTGCAGCGTAGAGGTGTTGAGCAGGGGGGAGAGATAGGAAGAGAAGAAATGGTGGGGGGATGGCGCAGGTATGTCGGGAGAAGGGGAGGGAGGAGGTATGGAAGAAGGGGGGCAAATCTAATTTACATTTTGAGTCTGCACTTAATGCCCGGTTTTTACTGTTTTCTTTTACTGTTTTTTAATTATTTTGTTCTGAGCATTTCAAACTGGCCTTGTTGTGAAAAATGGTTCCCTAAAGTTGTAAACTTTGCTCACATTAAAGTTTTAAGAAGTTATTTTGTATTGATTGTGTGGTAAAGTATTTTGTGGTTTGGTAAAGCATTCGACTAAATGAAGTATTTTCAGTTTTACTGTAACATAACCATACTCCCATAGGGCTTAACTTACCTTCTCCCTGGCTCAATTTTACCCCCAGTAAATTGAAGAGCTATGTTTTTTAAACAAATTATTTTAGATCAAATGTGAAGCTTACCATGGATGCACATCTTGAACTAAATGTAGATAGTTTAGTTTGAGGCTGCTTTCACACATACACTGTTTAGGTCGGCCCAAGAAAGGGTTCTCCTGAGTCGTAAAATTTGGCATTGCGTCCTGTAATGCATCAGCACGTTCCTCTCCCGACGCCGACGGGTCTCATTTTCAAACTGAACAATTTCCCAAAAGTTTAATAAACAAATTATATAAAAACTAATAACCAGTGCCAGGGTAAACAGACGTGCTTTGTTTATCTCCATCTCTTTAGCTTCCGCGTGTTAGGCTGGTTGTCATGGAAACATGTGGGAGGTGGTCATGGGGGTCAGAGCTGTCAGAGACCCATGACAGTGCTGACAGTTGTCACATGGTGTACGGTACGGCGTTTCGAGTACAGTAAAAAAAACATATGTGAACACCGACCGCACTAACTAAAAAATTATACAATGTATTTTGGAGCGCCCCAAAGCCGCACCACGGTGCGCACCAACATATGTGAAAACAGCCTGAGACATTACTGTTATGAACCTTCCTTTAAACGCACCTCAAATACAAACTGTTTAGGTCGGCCCAAATAACGTGTCGCTCCGAGTACGGTTCGTTTGGGTCAGTGTGAACACAACAGCCGCACTCTGGTGCGCACTAAACGGCCGCTCCGAGACCGCTCTAAACAGGTGGTCTCGGAGCGGTCTCGGAGCGACCCATCTGTGGTGTGAACGCTGCTCGACCTCGGGACGAACCAAATACAGAAAGTTCTTCACATGTCACTGAGATTCGCTGTCTACTGGATATTTGGAGCGATGATTTTATTAATGCACAGCTGTCTTCCACCCACAAAAACAGTGATGTTTACGGGGTGTTTAGCAAACGGCTCCGTGAGAAAGGGGTTCTCCTGAGTCGTAAAATGTGGCATTGCGTCCTGTAATGCATCAGCACGTTCCTCTCCCGACGCAGACGGGTCTCATTTTCAAACTGAACAATTTGCCAAAAGTTTAATAAACAAATTATATAAAAACTAATAACCAGTGCCAGGGTAAACAGACGTGCTTTGTTTATCTCCATCTCTTTAGCTTCCGCGTGTTAGGCTGGTTGTCATGGAAACATGTGGGAGGTGGTCATGGGGGTCAGAGCTGTCAGAGACCAATGACAGTGCTGACAGTTGTCACATGGTGTACGATACGGCGTTTCGAGTACAGTAAAAAAAAACATATGTGAACACCGACCGCACTAACTAAAAAATTATACAATGTATTTTGGAGCGCCCCAAAGCCGCACCACGGTGCGCACCAACATATGTGAAAACAGCCTAAGACATTACTGTTATGAACCTTCCTTTAAACGCACCTCAAATACAAACTGTTTAGGTCGGCCCAAATAACGTGTCGCTCCGAGTACGGTTCGTTTGGGTCAGTGTGAACACAACAGCCGCACTCTGGTGCGCACTAAACGGCCGCTCCGAGACCGCTCTAAACAGGTGGTCTCGGAGCGGTCTCGGAGCGACCCATCTGTGGTGTGAACGCTGCTCGACCTCGGGACGAACCAAATACAGAAAGTTCTTCACATGTCACTGAGATTCGCTGTCTACTGGATATTTGGAGCGATGATTTTATTAATGCACAGCTGTCTTCCACCCACAAAAACAGTGATGTTTACGGGGTGTTTAGCAAACGGCTCCGTGAGAAAGGGGTTCTCCTGAGTCGTAAAATGTGGCATTGCGTCCTGTAATGCATCAGCACGTTCCTCTCCCGACGCAGACGGGTCTCATTTTCAAACTGAACAATTTGCCAAAAGTTTAATAAACAAATTATCCATCCATCCATCCATCCATTATCTTCCGCTTATCCGGGGCCGGGTCGCGGGGGCAGCAGTCTGAGCAGGGAAGCCCAGACTTCCCTCACCGCACACCCCTCCTCCAGCTCCTCCGGGGGGATCCCGAGGCGTTCCCAGGCCAGCCGAGAGACATAGTCCCTCCAGCGTGTCCTAGGTCTTCCCCGGGGCCGCCTCCCGGTGGGACATGCCTGGAACACCTCCCGGGGGAGGCGTCCAGGAGGCATCCTAAACAGATGCCCGAGCCACCTCAACTGGCTCCTCTCGACGTGGAGGAGTAGCGGTTCTACTCCGAGCTCCTCCCGTGTGACCGAGCTCCTCACCCTATCTCTAAGGGAGCGCCCAGCCACCCTGCGGAGGAAAATCATTTCGACCGCTTGTATCTGCGATCTTGTCCTTTCGGTCATGACCCAAAGCTCATGACCATAGGTGAGAGTAGGAATGTAGATTGACCGGTAAATCGAGAGTTTTGCCTTGCGGCTCAGCTCCTTCTTCACCACGACAGTCCGGTACAGAGACTGCATCACTGCAGACGCTGCACCGATCTGCCTGTCAATCTCACGTTCCGTCCTTCCGTCACTCGTGAACAAGACCCCGAGATACTTGAACTCCTCCACTTGAGGCAAAGGCTCCCCACCCACCCAGAGGGGGCAAGCCACCTTTTTCCGGCCGAGTACCATGGCCTCGGATTTGGAGGTGCTGATCCTCATCCCAGCCGCTTCACACTCGGCATCAAACTGCTCCAGAGCATGCTGGAGGCCCCGGCTCGAGGAAGCAAACAGGACAACATCATCCGCAAACAGCAGAGATGAGATCCCGTGCTCCCCGAACCGGAAACCCTCCGCCCCCTGGGCGCGCCTAGAAATTCTGTCCATATAAACAATGAACAGAACCGGTGACAAAGGGCAACCCTGGCGGAGTCCAGCATGCACCCGGAACAGGTTTGACCTATTGCCGGCAATGCGAACACAGCTCCTACTTCGGTTGTACAGGGAACGGACGGCCCCTAACAAAGGGCCCCGGACCCCGTACTCCCGAAGTACCCCCCACAGGACACCACGAGGGACACAGTCGAATGCCTTCTCCAGATCCACAAAACACATGTAGACTGGTTGGGCAAACTCCCATGAACCCTCGAGCACCCGGTAGAGGGTGTAGAGCTGGTCCAGTGTTCCGCGGCCAGGACGAAAACCACACTGCTCCTCCTGGATCCGAGGTTCGACTATTGGCCGGATTCTCCTCTCCAGTACCCTGGCGTAGACCTTACCGGGGAGGCTGAGGAGTGTGATTCCTCTGTAATTGGAACACATCCTCCGGTCCCCCTTCTTAAATAGGGGAACCACCACCCCGGTCTGCCAATCCATAGGCACTGTTCCAGACCGCCACGCGATGCTGCAGAGGCGTGTCAACCAGGACAGTCCCACAACATCCAGAGACTTCAGGTACTCAGGACGGATCTCGTCCACCCCCGGAGCCCTGCCACCAAGGAGCCCATCGACTACCTCAGTGACTTCAGCCCGGGTGATAGGCGGGTCCGCCCCGAAGTCCCCAGTCTCTGCTTCCTCCTCGGAAGACGTGACGGCAGGATTGAGGAGATCCTCAAAGTATTCCTTCCACCGTCCGACAACATCCCCAGTCGACGTCAACAGCTCCCCACCCGCACCGTAAACAGTGTTGGTGAAGCACTGCTTCCCCCTCCTGAGACGCCGAACGGTTTGCCAGAATTTCCTTGGGGCCGACCTATAGTCCTTCTCCATGGCCTCCCCGAACTCCTCCCAGACCCGAGTTTTTGCCTCTGCGACTACCCGAGCCGCGGCACGCCTGGCCTGCCGGTACCGGTCAACTGTTTCGGGAGTCCCACAAGCCAGAACGGCTCGATAGGACTCCTTCTTCAGTTTGACGGCATCCCTTACTTCCGGTGTCCACCACCGGGTTCTGGGATTGCCGCCGCGACCAGCACCAGAGACCTTGCGACCGCAACTCCGGACTGCCGCATTGACAATGGAGGTCGAGAACATGGTCCATTCAGACTCGATGTCCCCAGCCTCCCCCGGGATCTGTGAGAAGCTCTCCCGGAGGTGTGAGTTGAAGATCCCTCTGACAGACGGGTCTGCCAGACGTTCCCAGCAGACCCTCACGATACGTTTGGGCCTGCCAAGTCTGTCTAACTTCCCCCCCCGCCAGCGGATCTGACTCACAACCAGGTGGTGATCGGTTGACAGCTCCGCCCCTCTCTTCACCCGAGTGTCCAAGACACACGGCCGCAGGTCAGAAGACACGACAACAAAGTCGATCATCGACCTTCGGCCTAGAGTGTCCTGGTGCCACGTGCACTGATGGACACTCTTGTGCTTGAACATGGTGTTAGTTATGGACATACCGTGACTAGCACAGAAGTCCAAAAACAGAACACCACTCGGGTTCCGATCAGGGGGGCCGTTCATCCCAATCACCCTTCTCCAGGTGTCACTGTCATTTCCCACGTGGGCGTTGAAGTCCCCCAGTAGAACAACGGAGTCCCCAGTCGGCGCACTGTTCAGTACGCCTCCCAAAGACTCCAAGAAGGCCGGGTACTCTGCACTGCTGTTCGGCCCGTAGGCCGCCACAACAGTGAGAGACCTGTCCCCGGCTTTTAGGCGCAGGGACGCAACCCTCTCGTTCACCGGAGTAAACTCCAACACGTGGCGACTGAGCTGTGGGGCTATAAGCAAACCCACGCCAGCCCGCCGCCTCTTCCCACGGGGAACGCCAGAGAAATGAAGAGTCCAGCCTCTCTCAAGGATAATGGTTCCAGAGCCCAAGCTGTGCGTGGAGGCGAGGCCGACTATATCTAGCCGGTAACGCTCGACCTCCCGCACAAGCTCGGGCTCCTTCCCCGCCAGCGTGGTGACATTCCATGTCCCCAGCGCTAGAGACCGTGTGCGCGGCTCTGGTCGTCCGGGCGCCTGCCCCTGACCACCGCCCAAATCACACAGCACCGGCCCCTTACGGTCCTTCCTGCGGGTGGTGGGCCTACGGGAAGGTGGTCCCACGTCGCCTTTTCGGGCTGGGCCCGGCCGGGTCCCATGGGAAAAGACCCGGCCACCAGGCGCTCGCCTGCGAGCTCCCACTCTGGGCCTGGCTCCAGAGTGGGGCCCCGGTTTCGCCGATCCGGGCGACGTAACTGACTTCGTTTTATTTGTCATCATATGGGTTTTTTGAACCGCTCTTAGTCTGGCTAGTCACCTAGGACCTGTTTGCCTTGGGAGGCCCTACCAGGGGCATAAAGCCCCCGACAACATAGCTCCTAGGATCATCCAAGCACTCAAACCCCTCCACCACGTTAAGGTGGCAATTCACGGAGAGGTAAACAAATTATATAAAAACTAATAACCAGCGCCAGGGTAAACCAATGGCGCTTTTCCACCGCATGGTATCAGCTCGCCTCGTCTCGACTCGCATTTTTGGCGTTTCCACCGCAGTTCCATGGTACCTGGTACCTGCTAGCGGGTACTTTTTTAGTACCTTCTCGCTCTCGGTACCAAGCGAGCTTAAGTCGAGCTAAAAGGTGACGTCGGCAGACGGCCGGCCATTGATTGGCCAGAAAGTGTGACGAAGTCACGAGAGCGACTTAAAGCAACAGCGCCGCAGCTAATACTTATTACTATCAGATACAGTCCATTACACCAACAGTCTACAAGCTTTTTAAAAGTCAGATAATTTACAAAAGACTAGTTCGTCAACATGGCTAAAATTATAATGTGGGTTCTGTCCACTTGTGGGTTGCGTTGGTGTTATTTACGTCGCGTACAAAAATACGTCACGGCCTACGTCACGCCCCTTTCGCCGACGACCAGGAAGTACTATTTGCGGTATATTTGCGGTGGAAAACCACCCGTGTTTACTACAAACCGAGTCGAGTCGAGTAGAGTCAAGTCGAGTCATGCTACATTTGCGGGGGGAAAGCGGCACAAGAGTACCTGGCTGCAGTCCACCACCGTGGGGCGGGAGCGTTGCAGGCACCACAGAGAGGCGACGGCACCGCCGTGGGGCGATGAGTTTCCAGAGTTTTTTTTTCCAAGTCAGACGCGCAAGGAGTGACGCGCAATACACGCGCAATACATTTCAAAATAAAAGCGCGCAAATAAATTCTATATATTTCAAAATGAAAGCGCGAAAAAATGCGATAGAAGCGAGACTAATATACACTGCACTGCGTAATTGTACAACTTAGTCATAATGAAAAACAAACGGTGGGTGATATGAGTCAGGGCTCAATAGTGTATTTGTAGCCTACTACAAAGCTGAGGATCTTGAAAAGAGAAGGTCAAAATGCTGATAACTGAAAATAATGGAGGTTAGGAATAACAATAAAGTTATTACTGTTATTCATAAGCTTACATTTCGTAAGATGTCATAGGCCTATACATTTTATTGTGTACTAAACAATACTTTACTGCCTTTTCGTTATAATAATAATAATAAATTGTCATTGAACCTTATTGCACTGCTGTTTTTCGTGTTTGGCTCTATATCTATGATGTTTTTGTGCTGATATGTACAATATAATCCAAGCGAATTATTACATGATCAATGATAACATGTAAAACACAGCAAGTCACAATATGATTTGTCTTTTAGCTGTTTGACATTCAGATTAGGCCAAATATTTTCTTTGGTCCATTATTTCTGCACAGAATTTCCACATCTTCTGTGTTGTGAAATGTGAACTTGAAGGGCTCCAGAAACAAATGCGATCAATTAGTTTACGTTATGCACTATACATTTAATAATCCCTGATAATTTGTTGATGCTTACCGCCATCGGTGAAACTAAACTTTGACGTTATCAAATTTAGCTGCATTACAACTACCCAAGTAGACATGTAACATTCGTAAATATTCGGTAAATCATTAATGACTTCTATAACCTTATTATTTTACGGCACTTATATTGACAAGAAATCATGCATTTACTTTCTGTGGATAAAAATGAGCAATTTACCGGAACTCGGAATAGATGTGGACGCACTGGTCTGTGACGGTAAAATCCAGGTTTAAATGTCCTCACTTCCCCCCGCCCCCCGACAAAAAAAAACAACTCCGGAAACTCATCGCCTCTCTGTGGTGCCTGCAACGCTCCCGCCCCACGGTGGTGGACTGCAGCCAGGTGCCTCTCGGGTAGACAGACGTGCTTTGTTTATCTCCATCTCTCTAGGTTCCGCATGTTAGGCTGGTTGTCATGCAAACATGTGGGAGGTGGTCATGGGGGTCAGAGCTGTCAGAGACCCATGACAGCGCTGACAGTTGTCACATGGTGTATGGTGCAGAGTTTCGAGTACAGTAAAAAAAAAAACATGTGAACACGGACTGCACTAACTGAAAAATGATACAATGTATTTTGGAGCGCCCCAAAGCCGCACCACGGTGCGCACCAACATATGTGAAAACAGCCTTAAATTACCCCCTTCTCCCCTGTTGCAACTTATAATGTAATAAAGACTCATAATGTAATAACGGCTCATAACGGCTCATGCTTTCTGAGCCGTTATGAGCCGTTATTACATTATGAGTCTTTATTACATTATAAGTTGCAACATCCCCTAAGTATGATTTTGTCGCTAACAATCAATGCTAATGTGTGTGATTTTCATTTTGGTGAATTCTGCAGCTTTTAAAAGAGAAGATTTAAGATGTTTTATTGTCTTTTCACCATACATAGCCACTGTAACACAGACAAACAAAATGTTTCTCCAGGACGCAGGAAATACACAGAACAGAAAGTCACATAAGAACATAACAGAAACAAAACATAGCCACGTACGATAAAAAGTGCAACAAAGTACACACAAACAAGTTCAAAAACAAATGGCACAATATAATGTACAGGACAGAAACATCCTCTCCGTGAATCGCCACCTTAACGTGGTGGAGGGGTTTGAGTGCTTGGATGATCCTAGGAGCTATGTTGTCGGGGGCTTTATGCCCCTGGTAGGGTCTCCCAAGGCAAACAGGTCCTAGGTGACTAGCCAGACTAAGAGCGGTTCAAAAAACCCATATGATGACAAATAAAACGAAGTCAGTTACGTCGCCCGGATCGGCGAAACCGGGGCCCCATTCTGGAGCCAGGCCCAGAGTGGGAGCTCGCAGGCGAGCGCCTGGTGGCCGGGTCTTTTCCCATGGGACCCGGCCGGGCCCAGCCCGAAAAGGCGACGTGGGACCACCTTCCCGTAGGCCCACCACCCGCAGGAAGGACCGTAAGGGGCCGGTGCTGTGTGATTTGGGCGGTGGTCAGGGGCAGGCGCCCGGACGACCAGAGCCGCGCACACAGTCTCTAGCGCTGGGGACATGGAATGTCACCACGCTGGCGGGGAAGGAGCCCGAGCTTGTGCGGGAGGTCGAGCGTTACCGGCTAGATATAGTCGGCCTCGCCTCCACGCACAGCTTGGGCTCTGGAACCATTATCCTTGAGAGAGGCTGGACTCTTCATTTCTCTGGCGTTCCCCGTGGGGAGAGGCGGCGGGCTGGCGTGGGTTTGCTTATAGCCCCACAGCTCAGTCGCCACGTGTTGGAGTTTACTCCGGTGAACGAGAGGGTTGCGTCCCTGCGCCTAAAAGCCGGGGACAGGTCTCTCACTGTTGTGGCGGCCTACGGGCCGAACAGCAGTGCAGAGTACCCGGCCTTCTTGGAGTCTTTGGGAGGCGTACTGAACAGTGCGCCGACTGGGGACTCCGTTGTTCTACTTGGGGACTTCAACGCCCACGTGGGAAATGACAGTGACACCTGGAGAAGGGTGATTGGGATGAACGGCCCCCCTGATCGGAACCCGAGTGGTGTTCTGTTTTTGGACTTCTGTGCTAGTCACGGTATGTCCATAACTAACACCATGTTCAAGCACAAGAGTGTCCATCAGTGCACGTGGCACCAGGACACTCTAGGCCGAAGGTCGATGATCGACTTTGTTGTCGTGTCTTCTGACCTGCGGCCGTGTGTCTTGGACACTCGGGTGAAGAGAGGGGCGGAGCTGTCAACCGATCACCACCTGGTTGTGAGTCAGATCCGCTGGCGGGGGGGGAAGTTAGACAGACTTGGCAGGCCCAAACGTATCGTGAGGGTCTGCTGGGAACGTCTGGCAGACCCGTCTGTCAGAGGGATCTTCAACTCACACCTCCGGGAGAGCTTCTCACAGATCCCGGGGGAGGCTGGGGACATCGAGTCTGAATGGACCATGTTCTCGACCTCCATTGTCAATGCGGCAGTCCGGAGTTGCGGTCGCAAGGTCTCTGGTGCTGGTCGCGGCGGCAATTCCAGAACCCGGTGGTGGACACCGGAAGTAAGGGATGCCGTCAAACTGAAGAAGGAGTCCTATCGAGCCGTTCTGGCTTGTGGGACTCCCGAAACAGTTGACCGGTACCGGCAGGCCAAGCGTGCCGCGGCTCGGGTAGTCGCAGAGGCAAAAACTCGGGTCTGGGAGGAGTTCGGGGAGGCCATGGAGAAGGACTATAGGTCGGCCCCAAGGAAATTCTGGCAAACCGTTCGGCGCCTCAGGAGGGGGAAGCAGTGCTTCACCAACACTGTTTACGGTGCGGGTGGGGAGCTGTTGACGTCGATTGGGGATGTTGTCGGACGGTGGAAGGAATACTTTGAGGATCTCCTCAATCCTGCCGTCACGTCTTCCGAGGAGGAAGCAGAGACTGGGGACTTCGGGGCGGACCCGCCTATCACCCGGGCTGAAGTCACTGAGGTAGTCGATGGGCTCCTTGGTGGCAGGGCTCCGGGGGTGGACGAGATCCGTCCTGAGTACCTGAAGTCTCTGGATGTTGTGGGACTGTCCTGGTTGACACGCCTCTGCAGCATCGCGTGGCGGTCTGGAACAGTGCCTATGGATTGGCAGACCGGGGTGGTGGTTCCCCTATTTAAGAAGGGGGACCGGAGGATGTGTTCCAATTACAGAGGAATCACACTCCTCAGCCTCCCCGGTAAGGTCTACGCCAGGGTACTGGAGAGGAGAATCCGGCCAATAGTCGAACCTCGGATCCAGGAGGAGCAGTGTGGTTTTCGTCCTGGCCGCGGAACACTGGACCAGCTCTACACCCTCTACCGGGTGCTCGAGGGTTCATGGGAGTTTGCCCAACCAGTCTACATGTGTTTTGTGGATCTGGAGAAGGCATTCGACTGTGTCCCTCGTGGTGTCCTGTGGGGGGTACTTCGGGAGTACGGGGTCCGGGGCCCTTTGTTAGGGGCCGTCCGTTCCCTGTACAACCGAAGTAGGAGCTGTGTTCGCATTGCCGGCAATAGGTCAGACCTGTTCCGGGTGCATGCTGGACTCCGCCAGGGTTGCCCTTTGTCACCGGTTCTGTTCATTGTTTATATGGACAGAATTTCTAGGCGCGCCCAGGGGGCGGAGGGTTTCCGGTTCGGGGAGCACAGGATCTCATCTCTGCTGTTTGCGGATGATGTTGTCCTGTTTGCTTCCTCGAGCCGGGGCCTCCAGCATGCTCTGGAGCGGTTTGATGCCGAGTGTGAAGCGGCTGGGATGAGGATCAGCACCTCCAAATCCGAGGCCATGGTACTCGACCGGAAAAAGGTGGCTTGCCCCCTCTGGGTGGGTGGGGAGCCTTTGCCTCAAGTGGAGGAGTTCAAGTATCTCGGGGTCTTGTTCACGAGTGACGGAAGGACGGAACGTGAGATTGACAGGCGGATCGGTGCAGCGTCTGCAGTGATGCAGTCTCTGTACCGGACTGTCGTGGTGAAGAAGGAGCTGAGCCGCAAGGCAAAGCTCTCGATTTACCGGTCAATCTACATTCCTACTCTCACCTATGGTCATGAGCTTTGGGTCATGACCGAAAGGACAGGATCGCGGATACAAGCGGTCGAAATGAGTTTCCTCCGCAGGGTGGCTGGGCGCTCCCTTAGAGATAGGGTGAGGAGCTCGGTCACACGGGAGGAGCTCGGAGTAGAACCGCTACTCCTCCACGTCGAGAGGAGCCAGTTGAGGTGGCTCGGGCATCTGTTTAGGATGCCTCCTGGACGCCTCCCCCGGGAGGTGTTCCAGGCATGTCCCACCGGGAGGCGGCCCCGGGGAAGACCTAGGACACGCTGGAGGGACTATGTCTCTCGGCTGGCCTGGGAACGCCTCGGGATCCCCCCGGAGGAGCTGGAGGAGGTGTGTGCGGTGAGGGAAGTCTGGGCTTCCCTGCTCAGACTGCTGCCCCCGCGACCCGGCCCCGGATAAGCGGAAGATAATGGATGGATGGATGGATGGACAGAAACATAGAACATAGTGCCGACTGCAGTGCACCATAAATTAATAATGGTAGCAGCAGCATTATTTAGCTATCTGATGTTGTGTCCTTGGGCAAGGCTACTCTACCTTGTGTCCTCCTCTACTTGCCTCAGGGAGAATGTCCCTGTACTTAATGTAAGTCGCTTTGGACAAAAGCGTTTGCTAAATGAAGTATAATTAGGATTCCTCCGTCAGGAGGATTTTGGATGGGTGTTTTGTAGATGCCCAGATTTGACAAGACCGCGAGGGCAGCCAAGAAGAGGGGGACCAGCTACAGCTCTTACAGAGGACCAAGGCTTTACTGTTGAGGTTTGACTTTTGCACAATGCAAACCTATGTTATGTAAAAATATTCAGGAAAAGGAATGGTAATGAGTGATGAAGCCTTTTTAAGGGATTACTGTTATGAACCCATGTTTGTAGTATGTGCATGTGAGTTGTGGTTTTGGTGACCAATATTTTCAAATGTGATGTCACTTGTAATAGCAATAATGTACACTTCAGAAATAACATTTATGTAGTTTTATGAGCAGTACTGCTGACGTGTATATTCATTCCTAAATAACTATTTTGTGTTTTTCAGATGCCAAAGAAGAACTCACGCCAGGGCCGCCAGCACAAGGATGCTGATGCTTTCTCTGATTTTTCTCTATCCACTGATCCCATTTCTACTCCTTGTCATATCCCATCTCTCTCTTCACCCCCAATTCCAAGCTTAAACTACTCTGATTTTCCTCCTCTTCCGACCTCTCAGTCATCAGTTTTTAGGCCCTGTGACTCTCTTTCACAGTCTGTGCCTCTGGCGAGATGTGTGCCTAATTCCTCACATTCTCATTCAAAGGCCAGTGGTGCATCGTTCACACTGCCTCTGCAATCTTTAAGGTGTGCTGCTAATGGTGCATACTGTTCTAACAGTGAAACTCTCAGTCACAAAGAAAAAACTCATGATAAAAATGTACAACTTCAACATCATACCAACGTTGAAACACAACCTATTAACAAAAAGCATTTATCAAAGTCTGATGAACATGTGAAAAGTGGTGAGCTGTGTCATAACAGATGTATACAAGGATCTTTCCATCAAGGACATGTGATGTTTAAAGGTAATGCAGGTGCTCAATGTGTGACAATGATTGATGAACAAACTTAAAGATGTATTTACATGGGAAAGTAGTGACCTTGATAATGTTCTTCTAAATGGAAATGAGCTTTATACATCCGTGCAGAATTGCAATCATGTAAACCATATTCATCTTTTGGTAAGTGATTTGCCAGCATCACATGTGCTGCATCATGTTGATTTTTCAATTGAACTTGGACAAGCATTTTGTGGCATTGTAGGACAACATGACTACCCACCAGAGTTGGCAAATATGTCAGTGAATTTATATGAAGCACTGCAGAGAACACTACTTGTACATGGCAGCTGTTTTTTGACATTTAATGAAAGTACTTGTGCCATTATTGAACATACTACTGGTTATGCACTGTTTGATTCCCACTCTCGCAGTAAAGATGGACTTCTTCATCCAAACGGGACAAGTGTGGTGTGTCTCTTCCATTCCTTTGAAGATATGTACAGTCAACACATTAATAAGCTTGCAAGTTCAATGAATGCCTTTGAAAAACCTTTTGAAGTAACTGGAATTACCGTAACAATGAAACCTGAAGACATCAACAAAGTAAGCAGCAAACTACTACACAGACCTAGTAGACTGAAACACAATGCACATGTCATGAAACTACAAACACAGCCTGAGGTATTGATTGATGTGAATATTAATGTTCCCAAGAACACTTCTGATGTTGTCAACGAATGTAACGCTACTGCAACAACAGAAACGACAAATAACTTTACAGACATACGTCAAAAATGTGACATGCATGAAACAACAGTCAATAACCTGGATAAAACAACGGACGTAATAATTGGTGACATGAAACTTCCAACATGGACTTTTAATCCCTTAACGTCTACTCATCAAAGTGCGTTATGTTCACAGTTTGATTTAGAGAATCTCAATGATAATCATGTTTCCACCATAATTCAACAATCCACTGTATTAGGTTTTCCATGTGTATCAAAAGCCATCAAAGGAGATGGAAACTGCTTATTCCGGTCAATGGCTATGGCTATTTGCGGAAATGAAAATGCTCACTTGAAAATACGCAGACAGGTGGTTAGACATTTGATGAAAAATGAAGAAACAATGAGAACGTTTCTGAGAACGGAATACACTTCTCTACAACAGTACATACAGTCTTCACAAATGATGTATGCAAACACGTGGGGCACCGAATTGGAAATAATATTGGCAGCTGATCTGTTCCATACTGATATCTACACATTTAATTCAGACCGCTGGAACATTTACAAAAGTCTTTCAGTTACAAGTACTGATGCCATATATTTGAACCATGTAAATGGAAACCATTACGAATTGGTCACTTGTGTAAGAAATTCACGTTGTGAAGGAATGTGCGCATCATTGTGCCAAGCAAAAATTTGTATGCCAACGTGTAAAGTCAATTTGAGGAAAAGGCCATCAACAATTCAAATGGAAGTCAATTTGAGGAAAAGGCCATCAACAATTCAAATGGAACTACGTCAAAAAAACGCTGCCGAAAAGAAGCAAAGATATCATAGTGATGATCAATTTAGACATAATTGCATTATGATGCAGCGGAAATATGCGACATATGACCAATCTCACGTGAAAGAAAAGAGTAAAATGAAATACCAAACTGATGCTGACTTTCGATCTGGGGAAAAAAACATCTAGTAGAATGAAATACCAAACGAATGCTGACTTTCAGTCTCAAGTTAAGAAATACAGTCAAATTAAATACCGAACGGATGCTGACTTTCAGTCTCAAGTTAAGAAATACAGTCAAATTAAATACCGAACGGATGCTGAATTTCAGTCTCAAATTAAGAAATACAGTCAAATTAAATACCGAACGGATGCTGACTTTCAGTCTGAAGTGAAGCAATTCAGTCAAATTAAATACCGAACGGATGCACTTTTTCAAACTAATGTAAAATCATACAGCCAAAGTAAATACAAATGTGATCCAGACTTTCAAAGAGCAGTTAGAGAATTTAGCATGAAGAAATACAATTGTGACGCAGATTCCCAAAGCAATGTAAAAAAACGTAGCAAGCAAAAGTATGTTCATAAGAAAACTGAAAGATACTGCATAGATTTTGTCATTTAATCCTTTCGGGAAAATGTGAAAACAGGACCTCAATTTGTTTGTTCAATGTGTCATCGCCAGCTTTTTCAAAAGCAAGTCATTGAATGTAAACATGAACGCTATACAACTAGTCCAACGGTTGTTTCTTTGGCTAAAAAGTGCATTACATATACATATTTACAGACTTGCAATGAAGAATGTGATATTAACTGTACTGTCCATATTCAATCGTCTAAGCTGTGGATATGTCACACATGTCATCACAAAATAAGTGTAGGTAAAATGCCTCAACAAAGTGTAGCCAACAATTTGCATTTGGAACCCATTCCTTCACAACTACAATGCTTAAATTCACTTGAGCAACACTTAATAGCGAAACATATCCCTTTTATGAAATTGCTGGCATTACCAAAGGGAGGACAAAATGGTTGTCATGGACCTGTTGTGTGCATGCCATCTGATGTCAATCAAGTAACACATATCCTCCCTCGAAATGATGGAAACGATTTAATGTTACGAATTAAACTGAAACGCAAATTAACATACAAGGGACATTATGAATACAAACATGTCCATACAAAGCATGTATACAATGCTTTGGACTACTTACAGATGAATAACAAATGGTATCATGACATCACTATTAATAATGAATGGATTAACCCTCTGGCCAAAATGGACAATGTGGAAGTCACTGATCATCAACAAAATGTCCTCAGTAACACACTCCAAAATGCCACAAATCCTGATCATACACATATGGAAATATGCAATGGTAATAACACAACATGTCAAGTTGCTGCAAGTGTTGAAGTTGTAAATCAAACCAGTGATATATGTGATAATGCAGTGCCAGTTGGCATGAACGATGAACCATGTGGTACTAATGAAAGAAAAAATAACAAAAACGGAAACAGATTCAGATATTGAAGAAGATTTGACATACACCGAACAAACACATGGGATGTTCCTAGACACATGTTTACAACCTGTTGATATTGCTCAAGAGGTTTTGGATCAACATTTTGACTCTGTGTTATCAGTTGCCCCTGCTGAGAACAATCATCCAATCAAACTTTTACAAGATGCTACAAATGAAGGGAAATGTTTTCCAATTTTATACCCCCTGGGGGGTCCTACTTTTCATGACCCTCGCAAAGAAAAAATCACGCTGGCAAAATATTTAAACACACGTTTACTAAATGCCGATGGCAGATTTGCTAAAAACACAGACTTTATATTCTATGCCCAGTACATTTCAGAGGTGCAACAAGTTTAGTCGAATGTTTCAATTGCCATGCGCAAAAGATCAGGCACTGCATTACTCCATGAGCAGCGCAATTTACTAACTGATGCAGAATCTTTAAAACAAGTGCTAAAAAATGACGAAGGCTACAAGTTTCTCAGACCTATACGTGGAACACCGCCATTTTGGCAGTCTGCACAAAAAGATCTGTTTGCTATGATACGACAACTAGGTATTCCAACATGGTTTTGTTCATTTTCCTCTGCTGACATGCGCTGGCCTGAAATGATGACAACACTCAGTCACGAACAACGCAAACATGTGCAAATAGATGAACTGACTTGGTCAGAAAAATGTGCATTGCTAAAACAAAACCCTGTTACAGCTGCAAGAATGTTTGACCACAGATGGCACAGTTTTTTGAAAGACGTAATCATGTCTCCAGCTAATCCAATTGGAAAAATTGTTGACTACTTTTATCGTGTTGAATTTCAAAACAGAGGCTCCCCGCATTGTCATTGCCTGTTCTGGGTGGAATCAGCCCCTCAAATTGACAAAGACCCTGATGAAAAAGTTGTACACTTTATTGACAAATATGTCTCTTGTGAAATGCCATCATCAGAGGAGGAAGAAATGTTTGAGATTGTAAACACCGTGCAAAAACATAATACCAAGCATTCAAAAACCTGTCGGAAAAAGAAAACTGAATGTCGGTTTAACTTTCCAAGACCACCTTCTTGTCGAACATTCATCGATTGTGTAAACAGACCTGCACAAAGTCAAGCAAAAGAGTCTCAAACTGACTTATGTGACCCTGCAATGCTCAAACAACCAAACAATGACACAGACGAAAGTATGCAGTTATGCAGTAATGTTGAAAATCAATGCAATACAGAACAATCATATCAACCAATAAACGAAGAAAATGCATTGAGAAAAATGATTACACCAGACATGGCTGCAAAGATTTTAAAATTGGTTAGGACAAGTCTACTAGATACTAACCAAACATTTGAATCAACACAAGAACTATTTGAAAGCATTGGCATTTCACAGTTGCTTTTCGAAATAGCAAATTCTAAACTTACCAATAAAACGAATGTGGTTTTAAAAAGAAAGCCCAGTGACATTTGGGTAAACCAATTTAACAAAGATTTATTACGAGCTTGGAATGCCAATATGGATATTCAATACATTGTGGATGCCTATTCATGTGTAGTTTACATAATTTCTTATATTTCCAAAGCTGAGCGAGAAATGGGACTGTTACTTGATTCTGCACAAAAAGAAGGTCGCAAAGGTAATCTGGATGCTAAAGCAGCATTTAAATCCCTTGGGAGTGTTTATCTTCATAACAGGGAAGTATCTGCACAAGAAGCTGTATATAGACTGACTGGAATGCATTTAAAGGAATGCTCACGCAAAGTGACTTTCATACCAACAGGCGAACACCCTATGCGCATGAGTTTACCTCTCAGTGTCCTGCGAGACCGAAACATCCAAAACAATGAACAGAAAACAATCTGGATGACAAGTGTCATAGACAGGTACAAAAATAGACCACAATCACCACCGTTTCAAAACATGTGCCTTGCAACGTTTTGCTCTGAATACAGAGTCTTAAGTCGAAGTGAAGTTTCAGCTAATCCATGTGAATCGGTCATTGAACTTCAGGGCGACTTTGGCCATATTAGAAAAAGATCACGTACAGAACCAGCTGTTATTGTGTGCGTGCTGCAAGGCGCACACTATGTTATTACTAGCGTTTATTGTGTGCGTGCTGCAAGGCGCACACTATGTTATTACTAGCGTTTATTGTGTGCGTGCTGCAAGGCGCACACTATGTTATTACTAGCGTTTATTATTGTGTGCGTGCTGCAAGGCGCACACTATGTTATTACTAGCGTTTATTGTGTGCGTGCTGCAAGGCGCACACTATGTTATTACTAGCGTTTGTTGTGTGCGTGCTGCAAGGCGCACACTATGTTATTACTAGCGTTTATTGTGTGCGTGCAGCAAGGCGCACACTATGTTATTACTAGCGTTTATTATTGTGTGCGTGCTGCAAGGCGCACACTATGTTATTACTAGCGTTTATTGTGTGCGTGCTGCAAGGCGCACACTATGTTATTACTAGCGTTTATTGTGTGCGTGCTGCAAGGCGCACACTATGTTATTACTAGCGTTTATTGTGTGCGTGCTGCAAGGCGCACACTATGTTATTACTAGCGTTTATTGTGTGCGTGCTGCAAGGCGCACACTATGTTATTACTAGCGTTTATTGTGTGCGTGCTGCAAGGCGCACACTATGTTATTACTAGCGTTTATTATTGTGTGCGTGCTGCAAGGCGCACACTATGTTATTACTAGCGTTTATTATTATTATTCTTACGCCGTTTTTTGGCTCGAAACATCTACCAGAGTTTTTGACGTATATACACAAAAGTTATATCAAAACGTGCGGCTCGGCCCCGACATGTGTACTATGATTTTTCTAAGACTTTTGGCGAACAATTTTGGCAAATAATTGCCAAAAACCACACCAAAAAAATGAATGGGTGTTAATGGAGAGAATGTTTGAGAGGTAGAGTGGTGATGTCATCGCTAGAGTGGGGAGAAGAGAGAGATTTGTGTAAAAAAAATAAAACGTATTCGACTACCATGGCCTCAAATGCACCACTACAGACACAATTTATGCATAGAAACGTAGGAAAATGTGTCCTCTAGCTCACACTTGCTTTACTTTATCTGTCAGATTGATTGTTTTAGCTTGACATGCGAAAATTCGGCCGCAGCACCCATGAAGGAAAACAAAACGAACACTTTTTAGAATTGCTCCCAAGAGCACATTTCTTCACTTGTCAACACAAAATGCCTATGTAGACGTTCAGGAAGGGCTCGGCCGGCTTCACGTTAACCTGGTTTTATGATTGGAAACACGGTTTGTCCAGAAATCCTTCCTGTTCGAGGGGTGCTGTAAGCCTTTTCTATCTGTTCAACTGTCAGCTGCAACTAATTAGTTCGTTACTTAGCAACGTGCTTGAAAGAGGAGAGACGGTGGCCACGAATGACGGTGGCTATTTTATGAACAGTAATTCATTTCACATTTAATAACTTTAATTGGAGGATATTTACTGGAGGAATCAAATTGGCTCTTTTTGTTTCGGGTGTATTTATAAACTGTACTCCAGCTCAACTCTTCCTCTCTGGCTCTAAGTCTCTAAGGTAAGCAAACATCTTTTTCAACTCTTTCGCTAGCATGCTATCTACAATGTAGGTTTTTAACTTCTTTAACATTTGGGCTTATAGGTATTCATGTACTTAGCAGTCAGGGTTTACAACTGACATTCCAACTAGCTGTAAAGATATGCTGTTTGCTAACATTAGCGACCAATGCTGAAATTAGCGCTTAAGCTAATTGCTAGTGCATCAGCATATGTTTCGCTAGCATGCTAAGATGTGGGTTTTGGACTTCTTTAACATTTGGGCTTATATGTATTCATGTGCTTATCAGTCAGGACGGTGGTGGAGGGTTATGGGGGGGGGGTATTTGTGTGCATTTTGACCGTTTAGGGTCGTTTTCGGAGGGGGGGGGGGCGATCGGCGTTCGCGGGGGGCGGGGGGCGGGGGGGCTCGTGCGGGGGGGTTTGAGGGCAGGGTTCATGTGCTGGGGTCCATAGGATTCTAACGAGATATTGGGGAGGTGTGTGGGAGGTCGGGTTGATGAGCTATGAGCCTATTTGTGGGAGAGGTTTGAGAATCGCGATTGATTTACATGAACCTTCAAGCGGAGATTGTGACGTTGCGGGGGGCTCGGGGGGGCGATTTCGGAAGGGTTTGGGGTATTGGGGAGGTGTGTGGGTGGTTGGGATCGGAAGTTCCATAGAGAAACAGTGGGGATTAAATACAGGTCTTTTAGGAATTGCTATTTAAATTGTTGGGTGGGCTTGCTGTAAAACATTCATAATCGTCTGGATACTGGTTGACCTTGCAAACTATTGGCTAGTGTTGTATGGGGAGTCCTGTAGTCCTGTAGTTTATAGATGATTAAACCTGTGTGTCTGCTACTAAGTGATTCATTGCACTGAATGGTTTGATTGACAGTTCATCATTAAGTCATTAATGTACAGACTGCCTGTGTGTATGCACATATATGTATCTATCTATAGATATACACTACCGTTCAAAAGTTTGGGGTCACCCAAAAATTTTGTGTTTTCCATGAAAAGTCACACTTATTCACTACCATATGTTGTGAAATGAATAGAAAATAGAGTCAAGACATTGACAAGGTTAGAAATAATGATTTGTATTTGAAATAAGATTTTTTTTACATCAAACTTTGCTTTCGTCAAAGAATCCTCCATTTGCAGCAATTACAGCATTGCAGACCTTTGGCATTCTAGCTGTTAATTTGTTGAGGTAATCTGGAGAAATTGCACCCCACGCTTCCAGAAGCAGCTCCCACAAGTTGGATTGGTTGGATGGGCACTTCTTGCGTATACGGTCAAGCTGCTCCCCCAACAGCTCAATGGGGTTCAGATCTGGTGACTGCGCTGGCCACTCCATTACCGATAGAATACCAGCTGCCTGCTTCTGCTCTAAATAGTTCTTGCACAATTTGGAGGTGTGTTTAGGGTCATTGTCCTGTTGTAGGATGAAATTGGCTCCAATCATGCGCTGTCCACTGGGTATGGCATGGCGTTGCAAAATGGAGTGATAGCCTTCCTTATTCAGAATCCCTTTTACCCTGTACAAATCTCCCACCTTACCAGCACCAAAGCAACCCCAGACCATCACATTACCTCCGCCATGCTTAACAGATGGCGTCAGGCATTCTTCCAGCATCTTTTCATTTGTTCTGCGTCTCACAAACGTTCTTCTTTGTGATCCAAACACCTCAAACTTGGATTCATCCGTCCACAACACTTTTTTCCAGTCTTCCTCTGTCCAATGTCTGTGTTCTTTTGCCCATCTTAATCTTTTTCTTTTATTGGCCAGTCTCAGATATGGCTTTTTCTTTGCCACTCTGCCCTGAAGCCCAGAATCCCGCCTCTTCACTGTAGATGTTGACACTGGTGTTTTGCGGGTACTATTTAATGAAGATGCCAGTTGGGGACCTGTGAGGCGTCTGTTTCTCAAACTAGAGACTCCAATGTACTTAACTTCTTGTTTAGTTGTGCAACGCGGCCTCCCACTTCTTTTTCTACTCTGGTTAGAGCCTGTTTGTGCTGTCCTCTGAAGGGAGTAGTACACACCGTTGTAGGAAATCTTCAATTTCTTAGCAATTTCTGGCATGGAATAGCCTTCATTTCTAAGTACAAGAATAGACTGTCGAGTTTCAGATGAAAGTTCTCTTTTTCTGGCCATTTTGAGCGTTTAATTGACCCCACAAATGTGATGCTCCAGAAACTCAATCTGCTCAAAGGAAGGTCAGTTTTGTAGCTTCTGTAAGGAGCTAAACTGTTTTCAGATGTGTGAACATGATTGCACAAGGGTTTTCTAATCATCAATTAGCCTTCTGAGCCAATGAGCAAACACATTGTACCATTAGAACACTGGAGTGATAGTTGCAGGAAATGGGCTTCTATACACCTATGTAGATATTGCACCAAAAACCAGACATTTGCAGCTAGAATAGTCATTTAC
Source organism: Protosalanx chinensis (assembly GCA_030340685.1). Classification (NCBI taxonomy): domain Eukaryota; kingdom Metazoa; phylum Chordata; class Actinopteri; order Osmeriformes; family Salangidae; genus Protosalanx; species Protosalanx chinensis. The sequence goes on from CM059319.1 coordinate 12,601,813, forward strand.
CACATTAGCAATGTATAGAGTGTATTTCTTTAAAGTTAAGACTAGTTTAAAGTTATCTTCATTGAAAAGTACAGTGCTTTTCCTTAAAAAATAAGGACATTTCAATGTGACCCTAAACTTTTGAACGGTAGTGTATATATATATGTGTATGTGTGTGTGTGTGTGTATGTGCGTGTGTGTATGTGCGTGTGTGTTTTTCTCAATTAATGTTGGATAAAAAGCACTGTTTTTGTTAGTGTGATATCAGAACTGTGTGACCTAGTGCTTTTTGTGAATTTTGATGCTAGTTTATTGCTGAATCCTGATTTGTTACATGTTTGATTGCATGTGGATTGATTTGACATTTAACACAGCTGTATAACTTTATAATGTTATCTGATATTTATAATGCGGTATCATTTTGATAAAAGGTGTATTTCTAATACCAAAGTCATAGCCATTGATGGCCTAATTCTGGCATTGGATGTATTTGGGTCATTTTACACTCTAAGTTTTTGAAAGCATTTATCTCTATTATCAAATTAGAACCAAACTATTACTATGCTACTGAACTGTAATGTAAAGTGCTACCTGACACAGAGTGACCAATTGTTTACTGCTTGCTTACTACTTAAACTTAAACTGTGGCAGTGTGCTCAAGTGGAGCTGTCTTTAATCCTGCTGAAATTAGTGTTTACGCTACTACTAGTGCATCAGCATATGAACACCTGTTGAAAGCTTGATCTGTCACATACCTAAGCAATGGTAGAAGTCATATTCTGAAAATTACTCAACAGTGTCAGTGATGTATGGGGGAGAGTCCCGGGCCAGAGTCACGCACACTCAAAATTTCTTTAGGATTTTTTTTCTAGTTAGATATGCAAGACTGTCACCCACAAAAGATCCAGAAAAATACCACCACAGCCAGTTACAGTTGTTTTTACCTCATTACGAAGACAGTCAGTTAAAACCACATCCTTTTGAATCTTACGAAGACTTTTACAATGTTGGAATTGTGCATGATTTCAGTCATAACAAAGAAATCGTGCAAGAAATTGTTGACAATAATAGGTCCTTGTATGAACAAAATTCTGACAAACTAGAAGATGCTCAAATTGTTATTGAACAACAAGGTGATTTTGATGACGCATGGGCACAGATATGCCCGCAGTCTGAAATGGAAAGGCTTGAATGTATACCATTGCAAAACATTGCTCAAAAGGAGAATGATTTACAGTCCATGAATGAAAATATTCCAGACTTGACAGAAACCTTACCTATGGCTGCTAACATACAAGTTAGAAAACAATTCATAACTAAAGAAGCAGCATGGAACATAATGAGATCTTTAAATGACGAACAAGCACGCATATTTTACAAACTACGTCAGTGGAGTTTGGAGACAATATGGGGACAAAAACCACAAGTTCTACTCTTTATCACTGGTGGAGCTGGCACAGGAAAAAGCCATTTGATCAAAGCTTTACATTATGAGTTGTCTCGCATTTTAGCACAACTATGTACAAATCCTGACGACACAACGGTGCTTTTGACTGCCCCGACTGGCGTTGCGGCATACAATATTAATGCTGCTACAATCCACAACACTCTTTGTATTGGCACAGATATAAGATTACCTTACCAGCCGTTAGGCGAGGAAAAAATCAACTCTTTACGGGCAAAATTTTCAGATTTACAATTACTCATTATCGATGAAATCTCGATGGTAGACACCAGACTGTTTGCATACATTCACGGACGACTTCGGCAAATTAAACAATGCGGAGATCATTCTTTGTTTGGAAAAATTTGTGTAGTTGCAGTGGGAGATTTCTATCAGTTACCACCTGTGAAAGGAAAACCACTGTACAGTGATATGCCAGGATTGAACATTTGGAATGATCATTTTGAAATTGCACATTTGACACAGGTTGTGAGGCAAAAAGATTGTTCTTTTGCTGAGTTGCTGAATCGCATACGTGTCCATAAAAAATCTACTCCTATGTTAACCACAGACCTTCAAATGTTGAAGGAACGAGAAACAGGAGAAGAAATGAACGCATTGCACATTTTTGCTACCAATAAAGAGGTTTCCATTTACAACTCGAAGATGATAAATTCAATTTGCCCAAATTCTTTAACGATTGAAGCACAAGACTTTGAGCGCAATGCCAAAACAGGACGTGTCGAAAGAAAAAATGGCCATCACTACAAGGTTTTCAATAGCTGCCTTCAATCAACTTTAACTTTGGGTGCGCAAGCGCGTATTATGTTGACTAAGAATATTCATGTGTTAGATGGACTTGTTAATGGAGCTTTTGGGACAATTGTGCAAATTGTCTTTGATACTGATCAGTACTTTCCCTCTGAAATACATGTTGAATTTGATGATGACAAAATTGGACAAATGCAAAGAGCAAAAATGAATACAGCACGTACTCCACAAAACATCACAATCATTAAGCCTTCAGAGGACAATGTTTCAAATAATGGTGGCCTGCGCCGACAGTACCCATTACAATTAGCGTGGGCTTGTACGGTTCACAAAGTTCAAGGTTTAACAGTGAAAAGTGCCGTTGTCAACATAAAAAAAATATTTGCAGCGGGACAAGCTTATGTGGCGTTAAGTCGCGTTTCCTCTCTGTCAGGTTTAGTAATTCAAGATTTGAAAGAGTCGAAAAAAAATTCCAACAAAAACATCAAAGATGTTCTTTTAACCATGCCTTCTTTTGTCTCCAAAAACCCATGTCCATCGGTTGGACCCATTGTCCATTGTTCACAATTGCTTTTCATAATATTCAAAGTCTCACTGCACATTTTAACAACATGCAAGCAAACAAACGCTTACTCATGTCTCAGTGCATTTGTTTAGCCGAAACATGGCTTCAACCAAACTGTCTAACTGAACATTTACTTTTAAAGGATTTCACATTTTACTTTAACACACGTTTTAATTGTTACAGTCCAACCAGCATCATTACCAACACTTTAAAACATCAAACAAATGGTGGGGTTGGAATATATTGCAAAACACATGAAAACATTCAAGTCAAAATACCTTGCAATACTAATCTAGAATCATAAATTTTCCACGTTTTGCAGTTGCAAATAATTGTTGCAGTTATATATCGGCCCCAAACGTACGAAGTTGACCTTTTCAAACAAAACCTACTGAATCTCATTGTTGAAATAAATACTTTCCCAGGAGGAAAAATTATCATGGGAGACTTTGATGATAACCTTCGTACTTCTCGAACAATACTGACATTATTCAAAGAACATGATTTCATTCAATTAGTTGATTAATCAACCACTGACGCTAACACAATAATAGATCATGTGTACACAAAAGACGTACAACATCACATATCACTGGAATTTTTGTCAACATACTACAGTCACCATAATCCTATACTCATTCACATAACATAATTCACAATACCTTTCTTCTTACAAACTCAACCTGTACTTTAACACATTTCATTAAGTGCTTTCTGGCCACATCGTCTCTACCCCCCTGCAAACGATCCACAAACTAACGATGGCTCAACTCCACTGCTACTCAAGGAGTACTTCTCTCTCCTCTTTTCCATCACAATGACTCCACTGTCACCTTGGCTGACGACTCAGCCTCCCTTGAGTACCCCTCTCCCTCTTTCCTTATCACAACGACCCGCATTCATTCCATTGTGACGTGGGCTGTCAGCTGACTGTAAACCAGGTAAAACACAACTGCAATATTCAGACACAATATCTTCTTATATAACTATGAATACTCTGCTAAAACCCTGTATATCCTAACAGAACACTGTATATTCTACAAGACCAATATTTGTATAATTGTACTTTTATAGTCTGTACATAATAATTTATCCAAGCCTCTGTCGTCGTCCCCCCCGCCCCCCCCCCCCCCACCCACCCACCCACCCGTTTGGTTACAACTTTTGTCAACATTCAACCAGCCAATATCTGGAAACAGCAGTACCACATCAGGTAATGTAAATCACACATTTCAAATATTGGAATTGTACAAATGCCAACATTGTAAATATGACACAGCATAAGATTTTAATAGAATGTTCTACACAAACACTGCAATGTTGATTGCCGACACAGGATGCCAAATTAAGTACCCCACAATTCTCTTTCTTACACCAGACAGACAGTCTGGCATCACACCTCAACTGATCAACATCCAAAGGCCTATGTTAAAGTGCCCCCTCCACTCCAGCTCCACTGCCCTGAGTACTTCTCTCCCCCCTTAACCATCACAATGACTCCACCCACCCCCTTTCACCTCGGCTCACAACTCAGAATCCCTTAAGTACCCCTTGAGTACCCCTATCGCCCTTCAACATCACAAACACCTGCATCCACCCCACTGTGGACTTGGCTGTAAAGCTGACTGTACACCAGGTAAAACACAACTGCAATATTCTGACACAGCATCTTGTAATATAACCATTAATATTCTGCTAAAACTCTGTATATCCTGTACATCCTAACAGAACACTGTATATTCTACAAGACCAATACTTGAATAATTGTATAGTCTGTCCATACTAATTGATGCAACCCTCTGTCGCCAAATTAAGTACCACCCGATTTTCTTTCTTCCACCAGACAGACAGTCTGGCGTCACACCTCAACTAATCAACATCCAAAGGTAAACACGTGACAGGGAAGGAGACAACGACCTACTTTGCATGCGTCCCTGAAAGTTCCATTGAAATGTGCCCTTTCCCATTCCCACTTACAAGACAGAACTTTTACAAAAAGCATAAATCCCTGAGCATAATCTGGTAATAGAGGCTGAACATAGTTGTCTTTTTACATTGTCAAACATACATCATGACAACCAATAAATACCAAAGAAAGAAACCAGCGATTGTATCAACACAAAACGATTGAAAACAGTAGGCCAACATGTCTCAGCAATCTACCGATCAACAAATTAACATGTCAAAGACCTACTATGCATGCATTGTACCTAGGTCGGCTGCAACATTTAATTTTTTTATTCTCAAGAAAAGGACACAGTCTGCACATGACCGACACCAACTGACTAAGGTAAATTGTAAATGTAAAAGAAAACTTTCTTTTACATCTGTAAATGTAAAAGAAAACTTTCTTTTACATCTGTAAATGTAAAAGAAAACTTTCTTTTACAGCCAAAAATACTCTTACAATTGTTTTCATTGTTTGCTTAATTTCTACAAAGCGTTCTCTCTTCACCCATTTAATTTGCTGATTCCCTGTTTTCCTACAAAACTTAACAAATTTCGTAAATATCTACCCGACAAGAATTTTACCAGAAAATTGTTACTTTGTACAAGACATTGTCAGTCTATCAGTGTAAAACCTGCAAATAATAATTTGTAATATCTACTTTTCACATTCGCAGGACACATTTCAAGTCAAGCCATTCCACCACTAACAATTCACATTTCATTGAATCAACACCGGCAAGTGAATTAACCATTATAATTAAATATTATCTTACATGTTTTTTTGTAAAACATGTAATTCTGTAAGCCGTTATGTTTGGACGTCTAGCACGTTTTTTGATATTTATTATGTACATGTAATGCTGCATGTAATGCTTATCTATCTATCCATCTATCTTGCTATGCTCAGACCCCAATGCTCTTTTGAAAACCTTTCGTTATTTTTTCACCTAAAATCCTTGGGATAAAAGCCTCTGCCAAATGAATAAATGTTAACGTCAGGTCATATATTTTACCCCAGTTAATTGTCAGTGTATCACTGGAAAGCCGATACATAATCTGTATATATATAATAAAACTAATATACAATTTCTGCTTTAACCCACTGTTGCAAAATGTACTTTTCAGGTCAAGTCATTCCACCGCTGACATTTCATTGTCGATTCAACCAACAACACCGCCTACAAACGTTACGATAGGTAAATTGTCCATTGTCATTTTGGATCCGTTTTTCTAAGATAGTTGGCGTTTCTTTCTTTATGAATGCTCTTTTGAAACGCTCTCTTTTAGAAAATGTATTGTAATACAAGCGTCTGCGAAATGAATAAATGTTTATATAATCTCATGTTATTTTACACAAAACATGTTTTCAATCACCGTTACACTGTATCTAAAGATGCCATAGAGCATTTGACACTCATGTCGAAACTGATAACAATGCATTTTTTTACAGAGGATTTGTGTTTGTCTCTAGATAATAACATGACGTCACCGAGGAAAAACAAAATTACAGCTCAGGATTACGTTCACGATGTCTCCGACATCAGACAAGGCCAGTCGAAGCAATATTTCACTGCACTTCTCCAAGAGGAGACTAAACACACCAAAATGGTGATTTTCACACCACAAAGGCACAACTGGTTCCGATGTGCTGAAAAAGAAAGGTAAGTCTTTGTTTCATTAATTAATAGTCAATCCAAGGCTAAACCAATACAAAATGTATTTTTGCCTTCACATATGCTGCTGTTTCAAATGGTCATTGTTTTCTGCTCACATGTAATAATTCTACCTGTTTATCTTTCTGTTTCAAGACGCCCGTACACATTACAGATGTTAATCTGACTCCATCACGCCAAAAAAAGACCAAATTGACATGATGGTTAATGATCGCACACAGCTGACATACATGAAAAGCCTCCACTTCGGTCATCATACCTTGCCTCCAAAAACTGTGGAAATGACAACTTTAGAAGCCATCCTTTCAGATCCCATAGAACACCAAAGAGTGAGTATATTCCAAGATTTGCTCATATCTCATATACATCCATGTGCTTTCCTTTTATTCATATATGAATAATAAATAACATGCAGCTTCAATGTCTCCTGTTTGTACAGGTCAACGTGTTGGTCAAAGTTATGGACATGCGTGAGAAGACAGAAACTACGACCAGGGCAAACAAAATCCTTGCCAAAACGTCCTATGCTGTCTCAGAAAAAACCTCCTCAATCATGCTCACGGTCTGGGGAAACAATGCACTTAATATACACAACTGGTACACTCTGCAAAATCTGTCTGTGCGCTTTTTTGAAGGCAAGGTTTTGCTGTCCACCACACTGCAAACTGTTTTCATCATTGCTGAAGATTCAGGAATAGCGTTACCTGCATTGGAAAATGATGTCACAGACACAGTTGGACAAATTGCACAAATAGAAGTGACATCCACTTACTTCTGCACCAGACGACACAAAGTTCTTAATGTCAACCCTGCCGAAGTACTTAACAAATGTGAGCTGTGTAATATGTTCTGTAGAACAAGCCTACTGACTACTTACCTGACATGCACAATTCATCTGCTAGATACTGACCAAAACATTCATGAATACACACTAGATAACACCTTGCTCAAATCATTAGTTCCATTTCACAAACAGGCTCCAAATCAACAGGAATACATCCTTCAACAAATCATGCAGCATAACAGTATATGCATAACATCTAGAGGAAAACGGGCAAAATGCTGCTTCCTTCTGCCAGGATGATCAAACAGCAAGTACCAGCACACAACCAGCAAACCTCACCACGAACCACCCAGACACTTCTCCTGTGCTATCAATACCAAACAGCGCAGAAAGCTTTTATGATGATGACTTATCCTAACACATTCATCCATAAATGTCATGTTCCATACTCTCAATCAGGACAATTTCAAATGCACACATTGTTGATACATTATGCTCTTTTCCACAATGCCTACACTGCACCTTTGTACTAATGTTTCGTTTTCAAATTGTTGTAATACTTTGTTGTAATACTTAATACTTATTGTCACTTACCTGTTTAACTTGGCTACTTCTTACACTGCAATTTTACTTTGCCCCATGTTCCTTAAAAAGCCAGCCTCATTTGAGTTTTTCTTGTATTTAATAAAAGTTGTATTTTCACAAAGTGACCAACAGATTACTACTTTTACATTATCAGAATATTTTTTCTTCATATTTTGCAATATTGAACCAATAGACCTTCAATTACACATCATCAGCCATTGGTGGAGCCACAGAGACCATGCAAATATTTCTCATTCACATATTCAATCCTTTGTCCCTTGCAGCACAGGGGTCACTGCAGTCTTGGATGTATTCACACCATTGCCTTGTTTTCCTTTCTTCATTCTTTTGTTCATTTGAATTACATATCAATTCCATAAACTGTTCCAGGAGGAATCCACCATCGCTGCTTGCAGCTATATTTATTATTATTATTTAAACAGTGATATAAAGTGGCTAGCATAATAAATAAAAACATTAAAAAACATTTTTTAAACATTGCATTGCAACAGTATTAAAGTGACTGCGTGAATGGTGTATAGTCACCCAGATGATCCTCACTATCTGCTGTTGGGTCTTCCGATAGTGCAGATCCCAAACCAGACAGCTGCTCATTAGTTTTAGTTACTCTCATACTCTTTCTAGTCTACGGAAACTGATTTAAGTCAAATTTGTTGTCATGCAATTCAATTGAAACCCATAAATATAGTAGAGGTATTAAGTATCCTTGCTGTGATTTTACCGTAGTAAATAAACATTTGAGTGGGTGACTTGACAGTAAAAAAGTATACATTATCAAAAGAGAAGTAGTCTGATGTGCAAATTCTCTGAGCACTCTACAAGTTATGTTATCTGGACCAGCAGTTTTCCTCACAGAAGAAGGAATGGTGTTTCTTCCCGCTACGTTTTTCTGTGCCTCAAAGCGTGCGTAGGTCGTTCAGCACATCTGGGGGAGAGGTGTCAGTGATCGCCATGGATGCCCTGCCACATGTGCCGTGTCACCGCTGTCGTGGCTGTTGATTTACTGAGCGTGAACACGCGTCGCCTCTCTGATGGTAAAGGTAGTCATCTCGTTTATAAATGTTTTAAGATTGTCATCTGATTCATAAAACTGTGCTGATTCTTACTAAAAGTGTGTGCACGCCCAAAAGCCTTAAATGGCGTATGCACCCCAAAAAAACAGATTTATTATATTTACTGTGCGTAGGTACACCTCAACAAAGTTCCCTTTATAAATCACAGATAACCTGCAAGTGTGCGTACGTCAATTAGTATTGTACCCCGCCATGAACGCACCCCTTTTTACCATAAATGTTCAATGCAACACCTCATGAATGCTAATCTAAAAGCTCATGACTGGCATGCGATTGTTCTGCATGGTGAATCATGGCGAACAAAAAAAAACTAAAGCGAGATTTCTCGGACACAGAAATTGAAGTTCTTGCAGGCGTGGAGGCCCTAAAATCACATTATTTGGTGGCCACAACAGTGGAATCACAAATTGTGTGTGGCAGCATGTCAGTGCGACAACGCGCACCAAACCTCCTGATTTTGAGAAGTGTCCATGGTACTTTTGCGGTCAGTATCAAGTAACTTCTCGTCACATCACATTTCTGTACAGTACCGTATTCTTTGCACTATAGGGCGCACTGGATTATAAAACGCACTGTCAATAAAGGGTCTATTTTCGATCTTTTTTCATATATAAAGCGCACCGGACTATAAGGCGCATTAAGCGGGAAATGAACAGTCAGATAAATCAGTCGAATAATATTATGGTGAAGCACAGTATGTATTACTCCGCGACACTCCTGGTTACGGTAGCCGTAATGCTGCAAGCGGTGCGGCTTTGTAGTTTACCAAAGTCGTACTAAAACATTTTTATTTAGTGCCTTGTACCACACAAAAATCGCTTAGAGGTCAGTAAACAAAATAATTAATCCATATATAAAACGCTTCGGATTATAAAGCGCAGTGTCGTTTTTTGAGAAAAATAAAGGCTTTTAAGTGCGCCCTATAGTCCGGAAAGTACGGTAATAAATCTGCTAGAACAAGCTAGCCTAGACGTTGTACTTCACTGTCTGCAGCCAACAGTATTAGGTCATGGCATCTTTGAAGATGAGTAGCTTCTAAAATAGTTTTTTCACATTTAATTCCAACCATGGACATTGCTAGGACCCAGTAAAATGTCATGTTGAGTTTCTGAGAACAATTTACTTTATTAATCAATAATAAATGACTGAAACAACAGATTCATGATGATTCCATGTCCACATACTCTTTAATAGCCACTGATGGCACACTGGTTAAGATTGAGGTAGGCTAAGAAAAAATTACTGAACTTCCAATGACAGGCCTACCAATTACCTTTGACACAAATGTCAATGTCGTTGCTTAAAGCTCAACAGTATTTGCATTCAAACTGTTCAGATTATAAATAATTATCTTGCACACTTGAATTAACTATTGATGTGCCTGCCAATGCTGATGCCCTGAACTGTATATATATATACTCGGTTGAGCAAGGTAATTTGTTTTATGATTTGTGGCACCACAGCAAGCATGAAAATAAGGAAAAAGGGTGGTCCTGTGCCTCATACCTACCTGATAAGCTTTAAATCTAGCAACAGCCAGATACCCCCCACAAAAAGCCCAAAAATATTTACAAAAACATCACTGGAGATGAGACCTATGCCTACATGCTTTATCTGGCGCCGGCACAAGCTGGCTCCAACAGCTCACACTGTTGTGGATTGCAATTTCCCCCTTGGGGGACTAATAAAGGATTATCAATTCAATGTTCAAATACCAGTTTGCAAAAGTGTTATCCAACTCTGATAACAGGATCTGGTTTGATCAATATTGGAGTTTTATTTAAATGCTTGCTCATTCAGAACAGGAAAATATAACTAACATTTCCAATGCTACAAGTTTGTCAAACTATTAACAGATGTGGTTGTGAAATGTTTTATTTTCACAGGGATGTTTAATCCATAGTCAGACATGCCCACCAAAGGCTAGAAAAAATCAGCAGCCGTTGGACGTACATTACAGGTGCTTTTAGTCTTGGTGCTGCCAGTAAAAGATAATGCTGGGGACTTTAAGACTCCAAACAGGGGCTTCTGTTGGGGGTCAAAGGGCACTCGAGATGGCCCTTCTGGACTCAATAGTAGGCTCCGATCATTTTTCCTGAACTCTGTATGACACATTCATGAAAAAAGGTAAAGAATATATTACAAAAAACTCAAAACTATGAATTAGAAGTCAGTCATGGAAAAATATTTTCTACTGGACAGACGTCCTTGTCTTATAAGAAATAATTTAAAAAAAGAGCTGCTTGTAAATGTCTTACCTGCGGTTTTGTTATTTTTCAGGCCAAATGTTACCTTCTTGGATTCAGATTTTGGTATCTCACACACCTGTAAGACATGTATGCCCCTGAAGTGTGTTTTGACAGAAATGAACACTTGTGCTCTTCGGAGGCCAGAATGAACCAAAACTCTTTTTTGCACACACATACCCATAATTACATTTAGATTTTATGTCATTGGTTGAACTGACACTGCTAAACGAAGAAAAGAAAAATATTCATGTGTAGCATGGCTGCACATTTCAGAGCCCAACCGGGTACAAATGTTATTAACCTACTTTATTTCAGAGTTGGGGCCTTTTCAGCCCTTAAAACAGGGAGTTGCAGAATATGTGGTGAGTTCAAGATATTTGAAAATGTCCTAATTATAGAGGGCAGATGATCCCCAACATACAAGTCATGAGTACTTTACCTTCTTTCTGGCTGTACTGGAGCCTCCACTGGCAGTCTTATAAAAGAGAGGTATTGGAATACTGGCATTTTTCTGGAAGATAATGAAGTCATCCCTTGAGCCAGCTTTGTCTTGTGAAGTCTTCTGCATCTTTTTGGAGTTTATTGTAGTCCTCGGCTCCTGTCCTTCCTGAAAGTTGTAATATATATACCTGATAAATTAAAATTAGCTGCAAACAATTGATCCCACAAGGGGTAAAATATTAAAAAAAAAAGTTTACTACAGCCAGAAAACTATATGCGTACACTGTTCAATTGGGGATTTTTGTCTCCTGGCTCCATCTCAGGCTGAGTCGTCTCCTCACCCATTGCCTCCAGTTCTTCGACCACTTCCATTACCACAGGTTTTTTCCTCTTTTTTACCTTCTTCAAAGTCACAAAAAGCTCAGTCTCTGCTGGTGCCTCACCAACACAGCCCTTGCTGAAATATGTCTGGTCCTGATATTTCTTTGTTTTCTTAATGGTTGATTTCGCTGTGACCCTACCCCTTGGAAAATTGGTTTTTGATTGTGGCGGTGTTTCACTGACCTCATCAGCTGCCTGGTAGTTAAGTGTTAACACCAGTTTCCTTTTTTTCAAATGAACAGCATTAACAGTTGTCTCCTCAGTGTGTGTCCTGTCTGAATAACATGTTTCTGGTGTTATATTTGTTTCCACACTCTCCTCATGTGTCACTACTCTAGGTTTTCTAGCTCTCTTTCTGGTTTTCATTGGATATTCTTCCATTTGGGTTTCCTCAGCATTAGTAAGAGCAGATTGGCACTCAGGTTCTAGATTCTCTTCTTTCTCTGCAGTCGTCTCCTCTGACGGCTGTTTGTAACTCTTCCTTCTGCCCTTCTTTCCCCCAGGGATGTTGGCTATAGGAGTTTGAGGAACAGTTTGTGGGTCCGCTGCACGCTCCTTCTGGATACCAGACTGGTCTTCTGCTGCCACAGCAAGCTCCACACTCGGTTCCACCCCCTTTGGGTCAGAGGCCTTCTTCCTTCTAATCTTTGAAGAAGCAGTGGCTTCAAACACAGTCTCTAATTTGTTCAGTGGCTCTTCTACTATAGCCTTGACTTCTGATCGCTCAGCTGCCTCAAACCTGCTCTCCACAACTACTGTAGTGGCCATTTGTGCTTCTGATTGGTTATCCATGGTGACATCAGTCTCTCTGGCTTCTGATTGGGCAATGGTTTCAGTCTTTACTCCAGTAGAGGTCAATAAGGGCACTAATTTCTTAACATCTTCATCACTGGTTCTTTGTGAAACAACACAAAGGGTAGGATAGGGTAGGACAGAGTCTTCAGATGCTTTAACCGCTTGAGTAAGATTTTCAGCATGTTGGCTCTTTTCTTTTTCCTTGTTCCTTTTCTTCATTCTGGTGGCATGACTCTTGGCATCTATTGGTTTGCCTGCATTTTCAGACTTCGGCCTAGTTTTACCTAAGAAGGTGCACAAAAGATATGCATTAGACATTTTCAGATGGAGCAGTTAAAGCTTTTTTTCTCCCCACGCAATGGTACCATTGCTAGATTAACGCTTAATTTCTAAACAGTTGAGGCTAACACTAGCACCTAGAGAAGTTAAAGAGTTAATTGTTTGCCATTTGCAAGCAAGTAGCTGTTCATTTGTCTGTGTGCTGTTGTGTGTTTAAAAACAAACATATTACCAGTTTATTATTCGCTTTCACTCACGCGGTTTAGAGTGAAAATTACATGTGAAATGATATCAGTGTTGGGCAGGCTACTTAGAAAGTGTAGTGAGCTAAGCTACCAGTAACTCTACATTAAATTAAGCTTCACTACACCAAAGCTAACCCCCAGAGAAATGTAGCAAGCTAAGCTACAGCAACATGGCAAAATGAGTTGAACTACACCGAAGCAGTTAATTATTTTTTGGGGGGGAACAACTTTATTCCAGGTGCACGGTGGCAGAGTGGTTAGTGCTCTCGCCTCCCAATAAGGAGATCATGAGTTTGAATCTCGGGCCCGACCATGATCTCTCTGGGTGGAGTCTGCATGTCCTCCCCGTGTTACCATGGGTTCTCAACTACGGCTTCCTCCCACTGTCCAAAGACATGCATGTGGTAGGTTAATTGGACATTGTGGAGAAAAAAAATTATGAATGGTTGTCTGTTGTCTGTCAATGTCTGTGTGATAGCCCTGCGACTAGCTGGCCCCAGTCCTGGGTGTACCCTGTCTACAGCCCGGAAGTAACTGGGATAGGCTCCAGTCATCCGTGACCCCAAATGGGAATAAGCGGAAGAAAATGAATGAATGAACTTCATTCCAAGGCAAAGCTATCTCAGTGATCAATAAAACTGTCGATCAGACAAATAAGCAGGCAAACATTTTACATTACATTGTTTATTAAACAATGCTGTGCCAATGCACAACAACGCTGTGCTCTCACTGCTCCAAAACCAGAACACAAAACCTGCGATTGCATGGGTATGCTCAAAACTGTGACCGAAAAATATGATATAATAAAAAAGTGTTCCAGGGGCCTCAACAACTGTTTCAATTGTCTCAAAAAGCCTCAGTTTGTCCATCCCTACCTACTTGCGTAGTGGTGTAGATGGGAGTCACGCTGATCATGTTGGGTACCAAAATGTAATGCATTCATGTGTCCTGTTGAGGTTTGCTATTGGTCAAATAATCAATTAGATTGGATAATTATAGCCCTATAAAGAATTTAATTACTGGAATAGAGAACCAAAACGATATTGCTCTAATAGCTGGTCCATATATTTTGAGTTACCTTTGAGTCTCTTCACACCATTCTCTTCCTCCTTCTCTCCTACGACTATCACCCTCTTCATCCTTTTTCTGCTGCCAAACATCTCATCATCCTCGTCCGTTGATACATCTTCGGGGTACTCATCTTGAGGAAAGGCTCCTAAAAGAAGGCAATCCAAAATAAGAGCAAATTCAGATGCCATGGTCATTAATCACTAGGAATATCAATAAATGAATAAACTACTACCTTCGCTGAGATCCCGCAGCCTGAAGGAGAAAAGCGCACAAATCCTTAGTCAAAATACATCACCATCCAAAAGATGGCTCATGTGCATTTGTAGCATTGTAACATAGTATATAGTACTGAGGGATCAGGGGATGATACTCACATTTTGATAACTTTGTAGAGTTTCTGGCGGTTAAAGCTGGGAGTGTTGTTACAACTGGCAAACTGAAAAAGCTCATCTGCCAAGGCACCATAATCGAACTGAAATAAAAACTGCTGTAAGAACAATGCAAATTATCGGCAATAAAACCAAGCCAGTGTATTAAACATTCACCTGGAGAACAGGTCCAATTCCCTCGTCATCTGGTAACTCCATGTCCAAGCCATCCTCCATGTCTAACGATTCATCTTCCTCTTGGTCAACTTCATATTCAGTTAATGAGGCATGCAAGATCAACAGAAGATCATTTTGGGGGGGAATTATGAGAAAGACCTGAAAGTCCAGGCCTCAAGTATTTTACGAAAGTAAAGTTGTGCAAAACCTACCATTTGTTTGCTTTCCTGACAATTTGTCTGTGGGGTTTTTGACAGTTTGTTTGGTTTTCACATTCTCTTCCTCTTCCTCAGATGCCTGGCCTGAATCTGAATCTTCTGTTTGTGCGTTTTTCATTTCTTTCATTAGATCCTCAATAGCAAATGGAGCCTGATCTACAATGACACTGAATATGCTGCTGCAGATGGCTCTTAGCAGGATGCGACTGGGAAAAAAAGTACAAAGTGAATAAAAGGGAATGCAACTGTCAAACTTCAGACTTGTCAAGCTACCTACTCCTTGGTTTTGGCTGCTGATTTGCAGAATGGTTTGATGAAGGTCAAATTTTGTTCTGCAGTGAGCTGTGAGGGCAACAGAAAAAGGTTAAAAACTTGGATAAAACAACCTGCAGTTGGAGGGTTGATATGGCCACAAGATGTACCTCAGCTGACCCCACACCAGCCAGCTCTGTCATGTAGAGGTCCAAAATATGAAACAGCAGTCCACAAGGTGCTCCACTGGTACTTTGGAGGACTTGTGCTGTGAGAAGTTCCAAAAACCTGGAAAGTACGCTGTGGAAGACATTTTTATCAGAGAAGGCAGTTCTACCGATATATTTATTTACAGGCGTTATGTGGGGAAACAACCAAAAAAGGATCATATACTATAAGCTATTAGTCTGAAATGATGCCTTTAACTAAAAAAGTTGTAAAATGGTTGATTGATTCATTACCTTTTCTCCCATCCTTTCTTCTTTAGCATCTCAAAAGTCTGCCTGAACACCAAGCGAACCAGCTGACGGAAGAATGGTACTCATAAGAATTTCTGCTACATCCCAAAATACATACATTTACATGTAGTGATTTAGCAGATGCTTTTATCCAATGCGATTTACAGCAAGTACAGGGACATTCTCCCTGAGGCAAGTAGGGTGAAGTGCCTTGCCCAAGGACACAACGTCATGTAGCCACAGCCGGGAATTGAACTCACAGCCTTCCAAACATGTCTTACCCGCTGAGCAACCGGATTTCCTATTGCAATAACTATTGTCAAGCATCCATTATTAATATTTAATCCCAATAAAGCACTCTTACAATATACCAGACACTGACCTGGTAAAACTTGTCCATGCGCAGTCTGTCAATTCCATTCCACTCCCTCTTGATAGTCTGCAAGAAGGTCTCCAGATACTGAAATTCTATATAAACAAAATGACGAGCGTGTGGCAAGAAAGATTCAGTCAGGACTGTACAAATGAAATGTAGATCTGATATTAATTTTGCCTACATAATTGATTATAAAATCTGACATGGGAAACTTACGGCTATCAACACTTTGAAAGTTGTGCAGAAGGCCTGCAATTTGATTTGACAGCTCTTCCTGGGACAAAAGTATTTGCCATTAAGTATAGAAAAGTTACAATTTGAAGATGTGAATCAGTCGCCCGCCCAATTGGAGATTATAAAATTACGTCAAAACTCACCTGAAGAAGAGGTTTGTCTTGCATCCACAAACAGTAAAAAAGGCCCTTCCATAGTTTAAGTAACTCATCCCCGCTGAACCCACCTACATTCAAGGGTGGGAAAGTAAGTATACAGTATTGTTCAAAATAATAGCAGTACAATGTGACTAACCAGAATAATTCAGATTTTTTGTATATCTTTATTGCTACATGGCAAACAAGCCAATATCTGGTAAAAAGTTAAATTTACCACTGCGATTTTGCACTACTGTGTATACCCCCCCCCCCCCCCCCCCCCCCCCCCCCCCCGTACAGTATATCCGTTCTCCCCCATACTCGTACTCGCTAGTTATATGCCCTCCATCTGTACAGCTAGTGCCCTCATTTTAATACATTGTATCTTCATTTATTATTACACGTATCTTACTCTAATAGTTATCTAACATATGTTTGCTCTGTCCTGCCACATAAATTCCGTGTTTGTGTTTCTTGCATGGCGATTAAAACTGATTCTGAATAGGTGCAGTTGATTCTCAGAATACATACAAGACCCAGCATTCATGATAAGCAAAGCACGCTCATAAGGCTGTGCAATTCGGCAATTATTGAAACATTCGTCGTTCATGTTCTAAACTAAGCTAAATACATTATGAAGCAGCGTGGCGAAATTAATGCTAGGTCATGATAATTGCCTCAAGCTAGCATGGTGGTTAGGCTTTGCTTAATAAAGTTAAAGATTTGACCTTCGTCTTACCTTGGATTCTCTGTGATCTTACACTTACATATTTTCTGAGCTTCTTTATCGCTTTTGTTCTGATTTGTTTCTCGTTAGATGCTAATCTCTGAGCAAACTGAATCTCGGGTTCTTGTTGAATCGGCGCCATGTTCACACTACACGTGGAACGCTTACTTACCACCGATGGTTTTAACGAGCCTTACTTTGAGTGGCGCAAACAGATGACGACTACTTCTTCTTCGTCTTTAGTTTTCGGCTGACTAGACACATAGCGGCGTATTGCTGCCCCCATCCAAATATCAGGAACAGCATGCCAAAAACATGGTCAGTTAGTAAAATGCATAGTCAGCAGTCACCCTTCAATGGTCCGTATATGTTTATTGTTTGCACCATCCAGCCACAGTAAATTCCATGTTTGTGAGACTTACAGTACATGGGCCATAGGCAACTGACTCTACTCTCACTATAGTTGTACTCCCCCCCTACCTGTAGAGCTAGTGCCCACTTTGTACTTTATGTTATTTGTACTTCTATTTTATTTGTATCTAATTTGTATTGTATTAGATAGTTAGATTAGTTACTATTTATTGTTATATTATGTGAAAAAACCTGGCGCCGACCCCTCCAACTTCGACAACCTCCGCCCTATCTCTAATCTACCCTTCATCTCAAAAATCCTTGAAAAAACAGTTGCCTCCCAGCTCCATTCTCACCTATCCCACAATAATCTGTATGAACAGTTCCAGTCCGGCTTCCGCCCACTCCACAGCACAGAAACAGCACTCGTCAAAATCACCAACGACCTGCTTATGGCATCTGACTCTGGACTCCTCACCATCCTCATCCTCCTCGACCTGAGTGCAGCTTTTGACACCATCTCTCACACCACCCTCCTCAGCAGGCTATCCTCCATCGGCATCACCCACACTCCCCTGGACTGGTTCACATCCTACTTCTCTGGCCGCACTCAATTCATCCAACTCAAGTCCCTCAAATCCACCCCCTCCTCTGTCACCTCAGGTGTCCCCCAGGGCTCTGTCCTGGGGCCCCTCCTCTTCATTATCTACCTCCTTCCCCTTGGAAACATCCTCCACAAATTCAACATCCACTTCCACTGCTATGCCGACGACACCCAGCTCTATCTCACCACTAAGCCTTCATCCTCTCTCCCGCCCACCTCCCTCACTGAATGCATCTCCGAAATAAAGACCTGGTTCACCCAAAACTTCCTTAAACTAAACAGCAACAAAACAGAGGTTCTCCTCATTGGCACAAAATCCACTCTATCCAAAACCGACAGCTTTTCACTCAATATTGACAGTTCCTCCGTTTCACCCTCCCCCCAGGTTAAGAGTCTGGGTGTCATCCTTGACAGTTCACTATCTTTTCATTCCCATATCAATAGCATTACCCGGTCTGCATACTTCCATCTACGAAACATCAACCGCCTCCGCCCCTCCCTCACCCCCCACACCACCGCCATCCTTGTCCACAGCCTTATCACCTCTCGTCTGGATTACTGTAACTCTTTACTTTTTGGCCTTCCTCACAAATCACTCCATAAACTTCAACTGGTCCAGAACTCAGCTGCCCGCATCATAACAAGAACCCCTTCTAACGACCACATCACCCCTGTCCTTCAGCAGCTCCACTGGCTCCCGGTTCATTTCCGTATCCAATACAAAGTCCTCTTGGTAACATTTAAGGCCATTCACAATCTTGCCCCCCCATATCTGTCAGACCTCCTCCATGTTCCTGCTCCCTCCCGCTCCCTCAGATCCTCCTCATTCATACACCTATCTGTCCCCTCCGCCCGGCTCACCACCATGGGGAGCAGAGCATTCAGCCGCTCCGCCCCCCGCCTCTGGAACTCACTCCCACCCCAACTCAGAAACATTGAATCACTCCCCGACTTCAAATCACTACTCAAAACACACCTATTTAAAATGGCCTATTCCCTCTGATGCCACTTGCCCTGTCTCATCCCTTAATCCAATTTTAATTGTGTTTATTTTGTGTGTTTTTATTTATCTCTATTCTTGTATGTTGATATTGGTGTTCGTTGTTGATGTGTTCTTTTGCCTCATTTTGTACGGTGTCCTTGAGTGTCTAGAAAGGCTCCATCCAAATAAAATGTATTATTATTATTATTACCATGAGAACTTGCAACCTGGGGCCCGTTTCAGAAAGGAGGTTCAACCAACTCTGAGTTTAAACTTCAAGTCTGAGTTGCCAAACCCCAAGTTGGGAAACTCTGGGTTTTCGGTTTCAGAACACCTGAAAAGAGTTATGCCCTGTCCCAATACCCGCACTACGCCCTTGCGCCCTTTTGTGAAGTGCGGAAGTGGTAGAAGTGCGCGAAGGGTTCGAAGTGCGTGGGTGCTGCGGCCGAATATTCGAGTCAATTTGATTAATTTATATTTATTCAAAGTTGTAAAAAAAAGAAATACAATAAACACCTTTTCGTAAAAACAATCAAAGGTCTTTTTTATTTTCTTTTGTCACGACAGCGAGAGTCTGACGCATACGTCTTCTTCGATTTCGGAGCTTCTTTCTTCTCAAAATAATTGTTTGGTGCAGCTTTAATAGGATTTTCAGCAGCAAAACTGCAAAAACAGTAACCGGTGTCGCCATTTTAGATGTCGTATAATGACGCGCTGGCTAAATCTATGACGTAGTCATCACTGTCCCAATTCTCTAATTTTCGCACGCTTGTAGCCTACGCACTTCGAACCCTTCAACCCTTCGCGCACTTCTACCACTTCCCCACTTCACAAAAGGGCGCAAGGGCGTAGTGCGGGTATTGGGACAGGGCCTTAAGCGTGTGCTCCGCAACGATAAACAGCTAGATATAAGGATTCACCATGGAAACGGCGTAAGGGAAGCGTATTTCTCCCAAACAGAACCGGAAGTGCTTATCTAAGTTTATGGCGAATATGAAAAAAGAAATTATACAGTGTTGGGTGTAATTAATTACTAAATAATCTACATACTGTAATTTAAAGCCTTTAAAACAATTCTGTATAAAACAAGAGTGGATGTAACATCAAATGTAAGTAGACCAAATTAGAAAGTAGACCAATACTTTCTAGAGATCGTAATTATTACATTAACCTGAATAGACTGGTTAAGGATGTAATTTGTAGTTAGTAATTAAGAACTGTTTTACCGTAAATTCCCAATTGTTACAAAATCTGAGGTGAAACTAGAAGAACAGAATTGTTTTAAACCTATTCATTTAATATTCATGTATAGGTACAATCCTGCAGGCATTAAAATAACGTTGCAGCAGATTAAGATGAAATATAAAATATATACACTACCGTTCAAAAGTTTAGGGTCACATTGAAATGTCCTTATTTTTTAAGGAAAAGCACCGTACTTTTCAATGAAGATAACTTTAAACTAGTCTAAACTTTAAAGAAATACACTCTATACATTGCTAATGTGGTAAACGACTATTCTAGCTGCAAATGTCTGGTTTTTGGTGCAATATCTACATAGGTGTATAGAGGCCCATTTCCTGCAACTATCACTCCAGTGTTCTAATGGTACAATGTGTTTGCTCATTGGCTCAGAAGGCTAATTGATGATTAGAAAACCCTTGTGCAATCATGTTCACACATCTGAAAACAGTTTAGCTCCTTACAGAAGCTACAAAACTGACCTTCCTTTGAGCAGATTGAGTTTCTGGAGCATCACATTTGTGGGGTCAATTAAACGCTCAAAATGGCCAGAAAAAGAGAACTTTCATCTGAAACTCGACAGTCTATTCTTGTTCTTAGAAATGAAGGCTATTCCATGCGAGAAATTGCTAAGAAATTGAAGATTTCCTACAACGGTGTGTACTACTCCCTTCAGAGAACAGCACAAACAGGCTCTAACCAGAGTAGAAAAAGAAGTGGGAGGCCGCGTTGCACAACTAAACAAGAAGATAAGTACATTAGAGTCTCTAGTTTGAGAAACAGACGCCTCACAGGTCCCCAACTGGCATCTTCATTAAATAGTACCCGCAAAACACCAGTGTCAACATCTACAGTGAAGAGGCGGCTGCGGGATTCTGGGCTTCAGGGCAGAGTGGCAAAGAAAAAGCCATATCTGAGACTGGCCAATAAAAGAAAAAGATTAAGATGGGCAAAAGAACACAGACATTGGACAGAGGAAGACTGGAAAAAAGTGTTGTGGACGGATGAATCCAAGTTTGAGGTGTTTGGATCACAAAGAAGAACGTTTGTGAGACGCAGAACAAATGAAAAGATGCTGGAAGAATGCCTGACGCCATCTGTTAAGCATGGCGGAGGTAATGTGATGGTCTGGGGTTGCTTTGGTGCTGGTAAGGTGGGAGATTTGTACAGGGTAAAAGGGATTCTGAATAAGGAAGGCCATCACTCCATTTTGCAACGCCATGCCATACCCAGTGGACAGCGCATGATTGGAGCCAATTTCATCCTACAACCCTAAACACACCTCCAAATTGTGCAAGAACTATTTAGAGCAGAAGCAGGCAGCTGGTATTCTATCGGTAATGGAATGGCCAGCGCAGTCACCAGATCTGAACCCCATTGAGCTGTTGTGGGAGCAGCTTGACCGTATGGTACGCAAGAAGTGCCCATCCAACCAATCCAACTTGTGGGAGCTGCTTCTGGAAGCGTGGGGTGCAATTTCTCCAGATTACCTCAACAAATTAACAGCTAGAATGCCAAAGGTCTGCAATGCTGTAATTGCTGCAAATGGAGGATTCTTTGACGAAAGCAAAGTTTGATGTAAAAAAAATCTTATTTCAAATACAAATCATTATTTCTAACCTTGTCAATGTCTTGACTCTATTTTCTATTCATTTCACAACATATGGTAGTGAATAAGCTTGACTTTTCATGGAAAACACAAAATTGTTTGGGTGACCCCAAACTTTTGAACGGTAGTGTATATATATAGATTTAACTGCCTACATAAAATGTAAGAGGTCTAACTACAGTATGTTTAAATTGTTTCCATATAGAATTATATTTCCATTTATATTACTTCGGGTTGGGTTTTTTGTTGATCCCAACAGATTCACATGGTAATATCTGTCTTTTGGAGCCTCCTGTCCCAACAGAACCCCTGGCAGTTGTAAGTAGCCTACTCAATATACCATAGATTATTACAAATAGTGTTATGAAGTGTACTTTATGGAATGTTCGTCTTTACAGGATGATGAGGATGAAGAAACTGTTTGTGCTGCCACAGAGGCCTACTGAGTTAATGTTAATATTATGTGTCTACACATCCAACAATGTACACATTCACATTTAATGTGGAGTAGCCTATATAATCTAAATGTATATCTATAAATGGTCATTCTAATCTCCCCCCCCAAAGTGTGGAAGAACAGCAGGAGGAAGGTCCATCAACTTCTGGTGCACAGATGAACACCGTTCAGTGATTTACAGTAAATGCCACAGTTTCATTCTGTAGAATTTTAGAACTACATTATGTAACCCTAAATCCACTGTATTTTCAGTTGCCAATTAAAGAGTTGCATCGAATTCTTCTTCTTCTTCAAAAAAAATCTAAAATCAGATCTGGAAATTAACATTTTGAAAGAAAAGCTAAAAGTGAGTGTATGGTCATAGGTGAATTCTGGGAAGTATTGAAACTATATTAAGATCTAACCTTTTTCATTTATCTTTTTTTGTTTTAGAAAATAAAAAACACCATATAAATTGCTGTGATTTTGTGTTTATTAATTTTATTTTGTGGTGGATATCATTATTAATGTGAAAATACATTGTGGCATATCATATCCTTCCATCCTGGATATCTGCAGAGTTGATGGGGTCGTCCTCAGGATCTTGTAACTCTAGGGCAGGGTGTTTCTCCCCTCTAATTATGGAGAACAACAAATGCCACAATAATGTCACAGGCCCTTCAGGGATGGTTCAGGTTCTGGGTAAGGAGTAATCAGAGTTTGCCAGCATGGGTAAACCCTATCTCCCATCAGAAAGCCATCCATCTCTCCTGTAAAAAAAGTTCACATTGCTTTAGAGCTGCACATAATTTCCCCTGTAAGTGTGTAGTGCATACATTGAAATATATAGGACATGCATTTACTTACCCCTTTCCAGTCTTTTACTCAAGGTTGACTCGATAAATTCTTGAGTCATGAACAGAGCCAGGCCACTTGGCCTCCACATTTGTGATTATATGTGCAGCATCACATATGATCTGTGGACAGTGCAAATAATGACACATGTACAGTATTGTGATGTGTTTGACCATTAGAACCAGTAGGCTGTCAGTGTACCTGCACATTAATACTGTGGATGGACCTCCTATTGACATAATCTGCTTTAATTTCAGAGGGTGCAATGATTGGAATATGTGTGCCATTATTAGGTCACTTCCAAGGGTCGCAGCAAGATATTCTTAACTGAATGGTATTTATCAGGTTAGCATTATTTAAACCCATTTATACACCATTTACCTGCAATCCTGTAGAACTCCTTTGATGACTCACTGGTTTGTGGCCAGGAAACAACACAATATGGTCAGAAAGTGCTTCAGTGCAAGGCACTTTCCTGACCGCTCTGCAAACAGTAGCCTTACTAGTATTTTATAGTAAGAATGGATGAGATTGTGGATGTATCTTATTGACTCCAAAGAAAAACGGTACCGCTCAGATAAAAATGGAGATGGGAGTGTCAAAACATTAATTCTGGGCTTCAAAATTCTCTCCCAATATAAATGTAAATCTCGACGAATTAATACAGCCTCTTCATCTATAGGATTGTCAATAATAGAACATTGAATTCCCTTTGCTGCTCTCCTCGTAAAAAACGAGCTCAATGAATGAGGTGTTTAAACGTTGCCTCGTCTTCAAAAAGGGGAGGAGACTGAAATAAACTCTAAGTTTACAGAAGAAAACCTGCTCCCGACCAGGTTAGGTTCATAGAGTAAGTTACTATGGTAACTGACTCTGAGTATAAGTTACCTCTCTTTCAGAAACGGGCTTAACTTAGCGTATTTTCTCGGGTTTAACTTACCCCCCTTTCTGAAACCGAAAACCCAGAGTTTCCCTCATTTCAGAGTTAATTTACTCAGAGTTTTCACTTAACCCGCTTTCTGAAACGGGCCCCTGGGCATAGGAGGGTCCAGCCAATAGCAGGCAAGATAATCACTACTTGAGCGTGTCACTGGGGCACAGGTGGAGGGATTGGTAATTAGACAGAAGTCACACAGTTTTTCAACCGTGCGGGCGGTTGTTTGTTTTCAGTTGTTTAGAGTTTATTTCGGTTTATTTTCCTAACAAAGTTAGTTGTTTAATTTATAATTAGCACCCGGCTTTATTTATGCTTTTGACATCCTGCTGCATTCTCAAAATAAAGTATTCAAAAGAACTGAAGACCTTCACTGTCAACTGCTTCACGCGTTGGAAAGGGCTCCACGCCATCCCTCATTAGGCAAAGTTTTGTGGTTCCGATTGCCTATACAGGGAATGTCCCTGTAAGTCGCTTTGGATAAAAGCGTCTGCTAAGTGAGGAATTATTATAGTGAATTCCGTGTTTGTATACTTTGCATAGCGATTAAAATAGATTCTGATTCTGATTATTACTGTTCTGCCTAGAAGCCCTACTTTAATTAAATACCATCTCCTTATTTTGTATGTGAATAATACTTACACCTAGTGGACTTCTAGCGGTACTGCACCATATACGCAAAAGCTACTTCCGGTAAAGTTCTGAGTTAATTCAGTCTTCATGACATACTAGACATTAAATATGTTAATGCTTCATGAAAGCTGCGGATTTTCTTCTCTCTGCATTTAGTTCGTGTCCATGCTAGAGCCTTGGACAATATTTGTCTTTTTACAGTAAGAGGAAGTGGATGTTATTGAAAGTTAGTGAACCCAAGTGAAAGTTAGCGAAAGTGTAATTGTGTGAATTACAAATAAAAGGACAAAACACATTTAATCGTCCGATCTCCTCACTGTTAGCTAGCTGTCTAGCTCTGCACAGTTGAAACGCAGTGTGAGGGCAGCATAATTACAATGTATACTGTAACGATGGCGCTAGAGCACTTTATTTTAGCGGATGCTCAATAAACTGACGCAGAGAAGAAGAACCCTTTTTTATCCTGTGTCCCATACACCGCACGACTACAGGTTTATTACTACATCAATGATCACGTGTGAATGTCAACAACAAGCCATTAACTCACAGTTATGGCAACAACAACAACTTACAATTACTAATATCTATGCATCATCCACTGACAAACCTAATCAACAGAACAACAACACTCAACTGAATCATGCATGTAACATTAACTAAACATGAAACAAGTATGTGAATTGCGGCACCCACAATCCCTTGCGCCAACAGCGCGAGTTAACACGCGACCAATTCACAGATCGCTACATAGCCCCCACCGGAGGGGTCAGTCGTCCCCGACAACCCCATCACCCAACAGGTAGTCTCTTAAGTGTCCTGGCCGTAGCCGCCGCCGAGTTGGCCTCCTGGGACTGGTAGAAGGTGCGACAGGGGAGGGGTAACTTTGTCCAGTAGGAGTGGCGCCGCTGATGTCGTTCTCAGCTCCACCCGTCTCTGGGGCCAGCGGGCGATATGGTGATAGTCTGTCCTGGTGCAGCACCACCACACGCCCCCGACCAGGCGTGCACACCCGATACACCACCTCTGAAACCCGTCCCATAACCTCACCAGGCCCCTGCCAGTGACTGCATAGCTTGGGTGACACCCCCTTCCTACGAGTAGGGCAATACACCCCCTGGGACCCCGAAGCAGGCAAACATCTCCTCTACCAGCATTTCCGCAGTTGTGATGGCACTCTGGTCCGGCACCGCGTATGCCTCCGGCCATTTGGTAAAGTAATCCATGGCCACGAGGACGTAGCAGTTGCCGGAATCGGTCACTGGAAAGGGCCCAAGTATGTCCACCGCTACTCGCTCCATCGGAGCCTGTAGCTGGGAGCTAACAGGTCAAAAAGGGTACTGCATATGGAATTAATCTATTAATTAATTCCTCTCATATCTGGGAAGTCTCGAATAACACAGGGCACCACCGCAATATTTGTAAAGGGATTGAGGAAACCTTATTGATTAATGAACAAATAATAGCCTTTTGATCAGTCTCTTTAACTTGAAGTCATGAAAGTTCCTTAGAATTAGTGCATATCCGATGACGAGAATTGTATATAAAAAGGGTTTATTTAAGCAAATGGAAACAGACAAGGGGGAGACAAGGAAAAAGGGGGGGGGGTTATTGGCCTAAGGAGACAAGGGACAGTTATGCTAAGATAGGAAGACTACTTAAATCAGTTACAGTTCACCACACTTATGCCAAGGCCTACGCGTAAGAAATTAGCTTAAATAGCAGTTACTGTCTGTTGAAGAAAGGTAGTTGATCTTCCATGTGGTGTCCAAGAAATCAAAGGAAGTTTTCCTTAACTTCCGTTATGGTCCTTGGTTCCGTTGAAGGGTTCAGGTAAATCCAGAGGTTGCTCAATATACAGGTCATCAGAGGTAGCTATTCTCAGAATGACTGCAGACGAAAGAGAGCTTTGGTTTGCTCAATATGACAGATCATCCGAAGGTTGCTATTCTCAGGATGACTGCAGACGAAAGAGGAGGTAGAGTTGATCTTCCGTGTGGTGTCCAAGAAATCAAAGGAAGTTTTCCTTAACTTCCGTGATGGTCCTTGGTTCAGTTGAGGGGGTTCAGGTAAATCCAGAGGTTGCTCAATATACAGACCACCCGAGGTTGTTCCTCAGAATGGTCCTGACGAAAGAGGGAGAATGTCTCTCCGTTTGGGGCTTTTATACCAGCAAAGAAAAAGGGGGGTTATTGGTGTTCTTATCTGAAGATGGTCTCATGCTGTGATTTGCATGTAGTTGTGAAAGTCTCTGGAGTGGGTATCTTTCAATGTCAGTGGGAGTGCTTAACTTCCATAACTAACAATTGTAACATTCAGAAATGTCATTGTTAGTTTTGTCCGATCATCTAGATACCAAGAATGAGTTATTTGTAACAAAGGAGAAGGGAGTTACATTAAACATCACATTACATCAAACACAGCATTTAAAGAGAAAGTCACAAGGTTCCAATACTTTTAGTGTCCAATAAGCAGTATTGTCTTTGTGAGATGTTTGTAATCCATTAAATGTCTGTTTTGGGATAAATCCTCTGTTCAGACTTGTGAACCAGTTATTCCAAGGCCTTCCTGACCTTTCAGCACTGGTTTGGAAATCCATAACCCTGGTTTCGTCAGTGTGTCTCACTGACGAGGGAATGGTTGTGGAGACTCTGCTACAGAGCCCCCACCAGGTACTGCTGCAATGGGGCATGGGAGCGCTGCGTTGGCCCTTTGTTAGCCGTGCAAAGGTCACAGCAGTGCACATACAGCTCCACGTCCCGTCGACACCCTGGCCAATAGAATCTGCCCCTGAGGCGGCGGAGGGTCTTGGCGATGCCGTAGTGCCCCGCCCCCACCGAGCCATGGACAGTCTGAAGGACCTGTTGGCGAAGTTCACGGGGTACCAGCAGTTGCAGGAGATCGCTTTCCCGGCCAGGAGCTTGCCACCTCCGGTGCACCAACCCGTCATGGAGCTCCAAGCTGCCCCACTGTGATTGGTAAGCCTTAACCTCCGGTCCGTGTGCGGACACCTCTGTCCATTCGGGCCGCCGCCCCATCCCCAGCCAGTTGAGTACCACGCCGAGGTTGCGTCGGCCTCCTGGCATTGTTGCAGCTGAGCGGAGGTCCATGGGGAACTCCCCTCGCAGTCAGCGGTCTGAATGGCTGCCACAGTCAGTGGTTGGTCCCGCTCCTCCTGTTGTTGGCAATACCGACATGCCAAGACTGCACAGGGCCGGCGGGAGAGGGCGTCAGCGTTAGCGTGCAACCGCCCTGCTCAATGCTGGATCTCAAAGTCATACTCCTGTAGGGCCTCCAGCCAGCAAGCCACCTGGCTCTCCGGGTTCTTAAAGTTCAACGGCCAGGTAAGGGAAGCATGTTCGGTGGGCACAAGAAAATGGCTGCCATGCAGGTATGGACGGAATTGTCGCAGTGCCAGGACCACTGCCAGCAGCTCATGCCGGGTCACACAGGAGTTCCTTTCAGCTCGGTTCAGAGTGCGGCTAAAGTAGGCCACTGCGCGCTCCACCCCTCCAACACTTTGGGACAGTACGCCGCCAACCCCCACGTTGCTGGCATCAGTGTCCACGATGAAGGGCTGTTCCGCATCCGGGTAGGCCAAAGCGGGAGCCTCGGTAAGGGCAGTTTTGAGCTGGGTGAATGCTCCGGCACACGCATCGTCCCAGTCAAAGGGCTGCCCCTTGTCAGTCAGCCGATGGAGGGGTTTGGCGATTGTGGCGAAGCCCCGGACAAAACGCCGGCAATAGGACGCCAGGCCCAAGAAGCTCCAAAGTTCATTGATGTTGGCAGGAGACGGCCAATTCTGGACTGCGGCCACCTTGGCGGGGTCGGTAGCACCGTGCGCGCTGACCACGTGGCCCAAGAACTGCGTTTCTCTTGTCAGCAGGCGACACTTGGCAGGGTTCAACCGCAACCCAGCCCGACGAATGGCTTCAAAGACCTCCTGCAGGTTACCCAGGGCTCGGTCAAAGTCGCTGGCATGCACCAGCAGGTCATCCAGGTATACCACACAACGACTTTGTGGTATTTCAGCCGGTACCCTCTCCATCAGCCGTTCAAACGTTGCTGGTGCGTTACAAAGTCCAAACGGCATTATACGAAACTGCCACAGTCCCTGTCCAATGGTAAAGGCGGTCTTTGGTCGTGCATCGGGGGCAAACTCCACCTGCCAGTAGCCACTACGCAGGTCAAGGGAACTGAACCAGCTGGAGCCTGTGATATGGTCGAGGGCGTCATCTATGTGAGGGAGGGGGTTTCTTTCGAACCAGGACAGCTGGTGCGGCCCACGGACTGTCAGAGGGCTCAATTACCCCAGCAGCAGCCATCTCCCTGATCTTGTCTTCTGCCACCTGTCGCTTGCCGAGGGCCAGCCGGTGAGGCCGCAGGCGGATGGGTTGGGCATTACCGGTGTCGATGGTATGCTGAACCAACCCTGTTCGCCTACAGTCCTCATCGTTTGCTGCAAAGATATCTGCATAGTCCTCTAGGAGGTGCCTCAACTGGCCGCACTGCTGTTGGTCAAGGCCATCACTGCTGCGGTGGCAGAGCTCCCTCACCGCCTCAGACGTCTCTGCCGATGTATGGTTGGTAGGCTGACCTGACCTGAGTCCCTGGTGGCGGCCATTTGGCAGCTAGCTTGCCGGTCTCTGGCCTTCATGTTCTTGTCTTGGCCGGCCTGGAGCACCACAGTCTCCCCACCAAGGGTGATGGCTCGCCTCGGGACATCAACATTGGCCCCCCACTGGGACAGCAGGTCCAGGCCGATAATGCATGAGTCCTGGATATTGGCAAGCCAGAACTCGTGCTCCGGATCCTGGTTCCCAGCCTGGATCCACAGATGCTTCTTTCCCCTTGTAGCAGCCCTCTCCCCTGTCACCGTCACCAGGTTCGTGTCCAACTTTGCCCATGCTCCGGAGAGCGTCCCCATGGTTCCTGGAAGCACGCCAGGACGCACCAGTGAGACGGTAGACCCCGTGTCTACTAGAGCTTGGCAGGGTTGACCATCAAGCCAACAGTCCAAATACAATCCCCTAGTGTGGCCTACACGACCAATCAACAGTTCTTGGCTCAAGGGATGGGCCAACGATTGGGGTGGCGGTCCCCTCACTGCGCCACCCCCCGTCGTTTACCGTCTGCTGTGGTGCACTGGCGACGGGAGCTGGTGCTGGGCAGTCACGGGCAATGTGACCAGGTTCATCACAACGATAGCACCGAAGAGTGGATCGAGGTCGACGGTTCCCAGCTGAGGCCGGCCGCCGCTGAAACTGCACCAGACAAACTGGCTCGGCCTCCTCACTCTCACAGTCGATGGCCCGGACATGTGGAAGGGACAGCCGTGGGGCAGCCTGAGTACAGAGCACCGCCTCTGCCCGTACCGCTTCTTGAAGAGCCCCCTCCAGGGTTCTGGGCATGGTGAGACGCACATGCTGGCGTAGCTGCTCTGGTGTAAGCCCTTTGAGGAATGCATGGAGAGCCAGCTCCCCTCTTGCAGCGGCGTAGAACGTTGGATAGCCAAGGCGGGCGTAGAGCTGGATATTGCTTCACAGGCTACCTGTGGCTCTCACACGGACATTGATACCTTCACCTCCTCTGTACTGGATTATATCAATAACACCATTGACAGTGTCACAACACAGAAACGGATTATCACGTACCCATCAAAAGCCATGGATGAACAAGGAGGTTCGGCTCCTGCTGAAGGCTCGCAAGGCCACTTTGAGATCAGGTGACGAACAGGCCTACAGTGCATCCAGGGCTGACTTGAAGAGGGGCATCAAAAAGGGGAAGCACTGCTACAAGCTGAGGATCGAGGAGCACTTCGACAACTCCGACCCCCGGCGCATGTGGCAGGGCATCCGGATCATCAGCGACTTCAAGTCGAACACCATCACCCCGCCATCCACAGACGTCTCCTTCCTGAAAGAGCTGAACAACTTCTACGCTCGGTTTGACAGGAACAACAGAGAGACTGCCACCCCAATCACCCCATCTACAGACCACCAACCCTTAACACTCAACCCAACAGACGTCCTCACCGCACTGAGCCGGATCAACGCGCGCAAGGCTGCTGGCCCAGACGGCATCCCTGGCCGCATGCTCAGAGCATGCGCTGAGCAGCTTGCAGGAGTTTTTACGGACATTTTCAACCTGTCCCTTGCTCAAGCAGCTGTGCCGGCATGCTTCAAATCCACCTCCATCGTTCCGGTGCCGAAGAACTCCAGCCCGTCATGCCTGAACGACTATCGCCCTGTGGCACTGACACCCATTGTCATGAAATGCTTCGAGCGACTGGTCCTGGCACACCTGAAGACCAACCTTCCACCCACACTTGACCCCCACCAGTTTGCCTACCGCAGCAATAGGAGCACAGACGATGCAGTTTCCTCAGCGCTGCACTCTGTGCTGACACACCTAGACAATAATAACACTTATGCCCGTATGTTGTTTGTAGACTTCAGCTCTGCTTTCAACACCGTCATCCCCTCCATGCTGATCACCAAACTTGGAGAGCTGGGCATCAACACCTCCCTCTGCCACTGGATTATGGACTTTCTGACCAACCGACCACAGCATGTTAGATCAGCCCACTCCTGCTCCTCCACATCACACTCAACACAGGTGTACCACAGGGATGTGTGCTCAGCCCGTTCCTCTACTCTCTCTTCACCCATGATTGCAAGCCAATGTATGGATCTAACTCCATCATCAAGTTTGCTGATGACACCACGGTGATCGGCCTCATCACTAACAACGATGAGACGGCCTACAGAGAGGAAGTGCAGCACCTGGCCATGTGGTGTGGTGACAATAACCTGCTCCTCAACGCCACAAAGACCAAGGAGCTTATCGTGGACTTCAGGAAGAAGAGGGGAGACACGCACGACCCCATTCAAATCAACGGGATGGCCGTTGAGCGTGTCTCCAGCTATAAATTCCTGGGGATCCACATCTTGGATGACCTGTCCTGGATTACTAACACCTCCGGCCTGATCAAGAAGGCTCACCGGCGTCTCTTTTTCTTGAGAACACTGAGGAAACACCACCTGTCCTCAGCTGTCATGGTGAACTTCTACCGCTGTGCGATCGAGTGCATCCTGACAAACTGTGTTACAGTGTGGTACGGGAACTGTACAGTCGCTGAGCGCAAGGCACTGCAAGCGAGTGGTGAAAACCGCCCAACACATCACTGGGACTATTCTTCCATCCATTGAGGACATCCAGAGGAAGCCCTGTCTACGTAGAGCTCACAGCATCCGACGAGATTCCTCACACCCCGCCCATAAACTGTTTGCCCTCCTGCCCTCCGGCAGGCGCCTCAGGAGTCTCCGGTCTAGAACCAGCAGACTGAGGAACAGCTTCTTCCCCAGAACTGTGACACTCCTGAACTCCACTAGACCCCCGCCCCCCTATATAGCCCCCTCCCCCCCATAGAACCCCTGCCTACCTATATTTGCACTGTAGCAGAGTCTCCACAACCATTCCCTCGTCAGTGAGACACACTGACGAAACCAGGGTTATGGATTTCCAAACCAGTGCTGAAAGGTCAGGAAGGCCTTGGAATAGCTGGTTCACAAGTCTGAACAGAGGATTTATCCCAAAACAGACATTTAATGGATTACAAACATCTCACAAAGACAATACTGCTTATTGGACACTGAAAGGACTGGAACTGTGTGAATTCTCTTTAAATGTGTTTTAATGTAATCCCTCGGTTTTGTTACAATAGGTCTCAAGTCAGCATCAGTCATGTGTGGCAGACACGGCCAAAGTTCATTAATCAAGACATATGTCATTTAAGAGTGTGCTTGTGGAAGCTTGCTCTGCGATGTACTCAGTTTGTGTGGACACAGCCCTGATCCTGCAGATAATAGACCACTCTGGTTTATTTCCACTCCAAGTCATTCTCTCTGCATGGGACCATCTTTAGATAAGAAATGACCAAGCCCCTTAGTATAAGAGCCCAAACCTTGAATCAAACCCCCTCTTTCGTCAGGACCATTCCGAGGAACAACCTCGGGTGTCTGTATATTGAGCAACCTCTGGATTTACCTGAACCCTCTCAACTGAACCAAGGACCATCACGGAAGTTAAGGAAAACTTCCTTTGATTTCTTGGACACCACACGGAAGATCAACTCTACCTCTCTTCAACATACGATAGCTGGGAACATCAGTTTAGTCGTCTTTTTGAGACAGAACCTACACCAGAAACTTAAAGAAATATTCAGTGCTTTTCCCTGACTGATCACCGGAGGAAACCACGACCCTGCCTTTCTTCAACTGCTACAAAAGTAACGGACTGACTAATTTTCTTACTGTAGACATTGGCTGTTTGTGAACTGTAAATGTTGTGTTAAGTAGTGAATATTTTAACCTCATGCTAGCACAGTTAGCATCATTATCCCTTAGTCCTGCTCTAGGCCTTCCCAATAACCCCCCTTCTCCTCGTCTTCCCCTGTCTGTTTTTCCATTTGCTTTAAATAAGCCTTGTGTGTAAAATTCTCGGTCATCGGATCTGCATTAATTTTAAGGAACTGCATGATTTCAGTTTATGAGACTGATCATTAAGAGGCTATTATTTGTTCATTAATCCACAAGGTTTTCCTCAATCCCTTTACAAATATTGCGGTGGTGCCCCTGTTTTATTCAATAAGGCAAACAGATATGAGATAAAATTAATTAATAGATTAATGCCATTAATTGCAGTACCCTTTTCCACCAGTTAGCTTAGCCGCTAGTTAGCCCCGCTACATCACATTCTGTTTGTAAATTTTGCACCACTTGCATATGTGAGTTGTTATTGCACTATCTGTTCATTTTGCACATCTGTTACTGCACCACCTGTACATTTGGTTCACTTTGCACATCTGTTCATTTTGTTCATTTTGCACATCTGCTCATTGCATCATTTGCACTAACTGTATATACATGCTACCCGATAATTTCTGCTTTGTAAAAAAACCACTTGAATCTGTACATACCCTGTATATTCTGATTATACTGTTCATAATATATATATTTTGAGTATACCCATATTTATTATATTCTGTTATTTTAACTGTTTTGCACTTCTGGTTGGATGCTAACTGTATTTCGTTGCCCTGTACTTGTACCTGTGTAATGACAATAAAGTTGAATCTAATCTAATCTAATATCTGCGGCGAAAGCACCCAAACTCCCTCCCTTCTGGCGGCGACAGCTGGCTAGCCTGTTCCTACTCTGGTTAGGGAATGGTTGCTGCCCGAACCGCCTCTCCAAGGCCCTGGTCAAGGTCTCCAGGTTCCGCTGTTTCCCAGGGGTCAGATCCAGGAGCACCTGCAGCGCATTTCCCTCCAGCGCCAGGGCAGATGAGTGGCGGCTTCCTCGCTGCTCCAACCACCGTGCCACACTGCCAACTATGGCTTCAGGAGCGTCTCTCCATTGAACTTGGGCACCTTCGCTGGTGTTCTGGGCATGGCAGTGGACCGGGGCAGGTTAGCCCCGACAGCCACCTGTGGAGACGCCCCTGGTAGGTCAGGTTGGATGTTCACAGGTGTGGATTTGTGTTCTGTGGTTCCACTCCCAGCCTCTAGGGGGCGACGAGGCCGTGGCACACTAGACCCGTCAGCGTGGGACGACTTTCTTGGCCTGGAACGCTCCATCTTCAGAGTCCTCTCAATGGTATCTTCAAGGTCTGCGATTTATTCTTCCATCCTGCGAGTCGCGCCATCCCACTTCTGACACCAATGTAACAATGGCGCTAGAGCACTTTATTTGAGTGGATGCTCAATAAACTGACGCAGAGAAGAAGACCCTTTTTTATCCTGTGTCCCATGCACCGCACGACTACAGGTTTATTACTACATAAACGATCACGTGTGAATTTCAACAACAAGCCATTAACTCACATACCACTCACAGTTATGGCAGCAACAACAACAACTTACAATTATTAATATCTATGCATCATCCACTGACAAACCTAATCAACAGAACAACAACACTCAACTGAAACATGCATGTAACATTAACTAAACATGAAACAAGTATGTGAATTGCGCCACCCACAATCCTTTGCGCCAAAAGCGCGAGTTAACACGCGATCAATTAACGGATCGCTACAATACATATGCCATCTTCGTGCTTCCCTATTTGAGCTAAGGTCTTCCCCTACGCAATGATATACAATATATTGAGACATTGTCTAAATTTATAAAATAACACATTAACATAATAAGGAAAATAATGCATATGTTTTTCAATATACCATAAAGTATGCATGGACCTTGTTAGCCATAGAAAAATAAGTGCGCATGCATGAACATGCGTGAACTTGCCGACCTTGTTCTAAGGAGTTTCCCCCTTGGTGATTAATAAAGTACTCTGAATCTGAATATATTGATACTTATAAAACTATATAGGGCATACTGCAAAGACAAAAACTGCAGTTTTACACAGTAAAACTTTACATTAGCTATTATTATTATATTTTTTTAATTGTCCATAGCCCTAGAAAAACGCAGTTTACATTCAGATAAATAAGTTGGGCCTGTTCCATGAGTTTATTGTGTGCGTGCTGCAAGGCGCACACTATGTTATTACTAGCGATTATTGTGTGCGTGCTGCAAGGCGCACACTATGTTATTACTAGCGTTTATTATTGTGTGCGTGCTGCAAGGCGCACACTATGTTATTACTAGCGTTTATTGTGTGCGTGCTGCAAGGCGCACACTATGTTATTACTAGCGTTTATTATTGTGTGCGTGCTGCAAGGCGCACACTATGTTATTACTAGCGTTTATTGTGTGCGTGCTGCAAGGCGCACACTATGTTATTACTAGCGTTTATTATTGTGTGCGTGCTGCAAGGCGCACACTATGTTATTACTAGCGTTTATTATTGTGTGCGTGCTGCAAGGCGCACACTATGTTATTACTAGCGTTTATTGTGTGCGTGCTGCAAGGCGCACACTATGTTATTACTAGCGTTTATTATTGTGTGCGTGCTGCAAGGCGCACACTATGTTATTACTAGCGTTTATTATTATACTTATTCTTACGCCCTTTTTTTGGCTCAAAACACCTACCAGAGTTTTTGACGCATATACACAAAAGTTATATCAAAACGTGCGGCTCGGCCCCGACATGTGTGCTATTATTTTTCTAAGACTTTTGGCAAACAATTTTGCCCAAAAATTGCCAAAAACCACACAAAAAAAATGAATTGGTGTCAATGGAAAGAATGTTTGAGAGGTAGAGTGGAGATGTCATCGCTAGAGTGAGGAGAAGAGAGAGAAATGTGTAAAAAAAATAAAACGTATTCGACTACCATGGCCTCAAATGCACCACTACAGACACAATTTATACATAGAAACGTAGGAAAATGTGTCCTCTAGCTCACACTTGCTTTACTTTATCTGTCAGATTTATTGTTTTAGCTTGACATGCGAAAATTCGGCCGCAGCACCCATGAAGAGCCTCATAGACTCCCATGTTAAAAGTGCCAGGAAAATTTCAGGAGGAATACAAAACTAACACTTTTTAGAATTGCTCCCAAGAGCACATTTCTTCACTTGTCAACACAAAATGCCTATGTAGACGTTCAGGAAGGGCTCAGCCGGCTTCACGTTAACCTGGTTTTATGATTGGAAACACGGTTTGGCCAGAAATCCTTCCTGTTCGAGGGGTGCGGTAAGTCTTTTCTCTCTGTCTGTTCAACTGACATGACAGTTGCAACTGTCAGCTGCAACTCATTAGTTCGTTACTTAGCAACGTGCTTGAAAGAGGAGAGACTGTGGCCACGAATGACGGTGGCTGTTTTATGAACAGTAATTCATTTCACATTTAATAACTTTAATTGGAGGATATTTACTGGAGGAATCAAATTGGCTCTTTTTGTTTCGGGTGTATTTATAAACTGTACTCCAGCTCAACTCTTCCTCTCTGGCTCTAAGTCTCTAAGGTAAGCAAACATCTTTTTCAACTCTTTCGCTAGCATGCTATCTACAATGTAGGTTTTTGACTTCTTTAACATTTGGGCTCATAGGTATTCATGTGCTTATCAGTCAGGATTTACAACTGATATTCCAACTAGCTGTAAAGATATGCTGTTTGCTAACATTAGCGACCAATGCTAAAATTAGCGCTTAAGCTAATTGCTAGTGCATCAGCATATGTTTCTAGCATGCTAAGATGTGGGTTTTGGACTTCTTTAACATTTGGGCTTATATGTATTCATGTGCTTATCAGTCAGGACGGTGGTGGAGGGTTATGGGGGGGGGGTTATTTGTGTGCATTTTGACCGTTTAGGGTCGTTTTCGGAGGGGGGGGGGGGGGCGATCGGCGTTCGCGGGGGGCGGGGGGGCTCGTGCGGGGGGGTTTGAGGGCAGGGTTCATGTGCTGGGGTCCATAGGATTCTAACGAGATATTGGGGAGGTGTGTGGGAGGTCGGGTTGATGAGCTATGAGCCTATTTGTGGGAGAGGTTTGAGAATCGCGATTGATTTACATGCACCTTCAAGCGGAGATTGTGACGTTGCGGGGGGCTCGGGGGGGCGATTTCGGAAGGGTTTGGGGTATTGGGGAGGTGTGTGGGTGGTTCCATAGAGAAACAGTGGGGATTAAATACAGGTCTTTTAGGAATTGCTATTTAAATTGTTGCGGGGGCTTGCTGTAAAACATTCATAATCGTCTGGATACTGGTTGACCTTGCAAACTATTGGCTAGTGTTATATGGGGAGTCCTGTAGTCCTGTAGTTTATAGATGATTAAACCTGTGTGTCTGCTACTAAGTGATTCATTGCACTGAATGGTTTGATTGACAGTTCATCATTAAGTCATTAATGTACAGACTGCCTGTGTGTATGCACATATATGTATCTATCTATAGATAGATATATATATGTGTATGTGTGTGTGTGTGTGTGTGTATGTGTGTGTGTGTATGTGCGTGTGTGTTTTTTTCAATTAATGTTGGATAAAAAGCACTGTTTTTGTTAGTGTGATATCAGAACTGTGTGAGCACTAGGTCACACAGTTCTGAAATCACACTAACAAAAACAGTATATATATATGTGTGTGTTTGTGTGTGTGTATGTGTGTGTGTGTGTATGTGCGTGTGTGTATGTGCGTGTGTGTTTTTCCTCAATTAATGTTGGATAAAAAGCACTGTTTTTGTTAGTGTGATATCAGAACTGTGTGACCTAGTGCTTTTTGTGAATTTTGATGCTAGCTTATTGCTGAATCCTGATTTGTTACATGTTTGATTGCATGTGGATTGATTTGACATTTAACACAGCTGTATAACTTTATAATGTTATCTGATATTTATAATGCGGTATCATTTTGATAAAAGGTGTATTTCTAATACCAAAGTCATAGCCATTGATGGCCTAATTCTGGCATTGGATGTATTTGGGTCTTTTTACACTCTAAGTTTTTTAAAGCATTTATCACTATTATCAAATTAGAACCAAATCAATCAATCAATCAATATCCTTTATTTAACCAGGTAAAATTAATTGAGATTCAAATCTCTTTTTCAAGAATGACCTGGCCAAGAAGGCAGCACCATGATACAATAAGAACAATCAACCACAATTCTCATACACCACATTCAACGTCAGGTAAAATACAATACAAGATCAGGGACAACAAGACTATATGAAGATTGAAATGAGTTAAAAATGAAATAAATAAACTGGGGACAGAGGAATGAATAAACCCGGCCGTTATCAGAAAATAGCTTTACAAGCAATTGCATTGACCAAGAGAACTATCTTCTCTGTCCTTCAGGATTCCTTTGAATTCTCCCAAGGTGACCAGCTCCGGCAGCTTCAGCTGCTTTTGCACAGTGTTCCAGGCAGAAGGCGCAGCATATTTAAAGGCCTTTTTCCCTAACTCAGTTCTAGTTCTGGGTACCAACATCTGTAACACATCCCTAGAACGCAAACCATAGCTACATTTGTTTGTGGACATGTAAACACATAGATATGAAGGGACCAGCCCAATAAGACACTTGTAAACAAAAAACAACCAATGTGAGAATCTGCGTACAGATAGCGATGGACATTTTGCAGTGGCATACAGGGTACAATGGTGGACACGATTTCCACAGCCAGTTAAAAATCGCAGAGCACAGTGGTAGACGGTATCCAATTTCCTGAGGTACTGGTCAGGGGCGTTTATGAACAGCAGGTCACCGTAATCTAACAACGGTAAAAAGGTCGCAGTGAACAGACGTTTCCTGGCCTGCCATGAGAAGCATGATTTATTTCTAAAAAAGAAACCTAATTTAATTTTTAATTTAGAGACCAGTTTTTCAATATGAAGTTTAAAAGACAATTTTTCATCAATAATGAAACCCAGGTATTTGTACGAATTGACCCTTTCAATTTCGGTCCCATGACTAGTTAAAAGCTTTGGCAAAACTTTTGGTAAAGCTTTTCCATTTGAAAAAAGCATTAATTTAGTTTTATCTGTATTTAAAACCAATTTCAATTTTGTCAGCTGTGACTGCAGAACGTCCAAAGCAGACTGCAGGAAATGAAAAGTGTCTGCCACTGATGGGGATGAACAATAAATAATAGTGTCATCTGCATAAAAATGACAGGCAGCATTGGTTATTGAGTCACAAAGATTGTTTACATAAATAGAAAACAACAATGGCCCTAATATGGAGCCTTGGGGCACACCCTTTGATACAGGGAGAGAGGAGGACGAGGACCCAGCAAACTGGACACATTGCGTTCTTACTGACAAATAATTAGAAAACCAGTCTACAGCCTGCCTAGATAAACCAATTTTGAGTAGCCTGTCTACCAAGGTGACATGGTCTACAGTATCAAATGCCTTGGAAAGATCAATAAAAACAGCAGCACAATACTTTTTACAATCCAGTGATTCAATTATATCATTAACAACTTTTA
The DNA here is from genome assembly GCA_030340685.1 of Protosalanx chinensis. Classification (NCBI taxonomy): domain Eukaryota; kingdom Metazoa; phylum Chordata; class Actinopteri; order Osmeriformes; family Salangidae; genus Protosalanx; species Protosalanx chinensis. The sequence goes on from CM059319.1 coordinate 12,641,612, forward strand.
ATGTTGCAGTAATTGTGCTGTGTCGTTTTCTAAAACCTGACTGGTGTTGGGATAAAATATTATTCATGTCTAAAAAGTCTTTCAGTTGGTCACTGACACACTTTTCAAGGACTTTGGCTAAAACACATAGTTTAGAAATAGGCCTGTAATTGTTTAAAACTGTAGGATCACCTCCTTTCAACAAAGGCAGGACATAGGCAGATTTCCAAATGTTAGGAATCTCATTATTAGAAAATGTCAAATTAAAAATATGGGTAAGAGGTTCTGCTATGAAATCTACAGCCAACTTCAAAAATAATGGCTCAAGCTTGTCAGGACCAGCAGATTTAGCAGGGTCCAAATGTTTTAGGGCTCTATAGACCTCAATTACGTCCAGTGGAACAATATTAAAAGATTGAACACAATCGTTATTTGGGAGTGGAGATGGAGAAGTATTCTGCATATTATTAGAGTCCAGATGTAAAGACTCAAATTGAGAACCGGAGGAGACAAAATGTTCATTGAAGCAATTAAGGATTTCTAATTTATCAGTCAGCCTACATGAATCCTTTACAATACATGTTGGTAGGTCGTTTGTGGCCACATTTCCAAAAGAAGATTTGATGGTTTTCCAGAATTTTTTAGGATCATTTAAGTCGCTAGTGGTTTTTAAGAGGTAGTATTCAGCTTTAACCTGTTTGACAAGAGAGGTAAAGCGGTTTCGCAGCTGTCTGAAAATCAGCCAGTCAGCATGAGAGTTGGATTTTCTGGCCTTAGCCCAGGCAATATCCCTTTCTTGTTGTAGACTAGACAGCTGAGAGGAAAACCAAGGATTGTCTCGACCTTTAACTCGAAATTTGCGGAAAGGGGCATGTTTATTAATAATATTGCTGAAAGCATCATGAAAGTATTTCCATGCCAGTTCTACATCATTAAAAAGAGAGATCCTGGACCAATCAAAGTCCCACAGATCATGGTGAAAAGCTTGCTCACAAAAATGTTTTAAATCTCGTTTAAAAATAATTCGAGACCTTGATTTTGGGAGCTTGGCTTGCCTCACTACGGCTATAGCACAATGGTCACTCATATCATTAGCAAAAATGCCTACATCTGAATATTTATGAGGAGTGTTTGTTAAAAATAAATCAATAAGGGAAGATTTCTCTGGACATTTAATATTTGGACGAGTTGGGCTATCGATTAATTGAGTAAGATTAAATGAATCACAGGTTGATTTAAAACTGTCAGAGGCAGAGGATAACCAGTCCCAGTTAAAATCCCCAGTGAGGAAAATCTCATTAAAGTCTAAGGTTAATAGTTGTTTATTTAATGATGACAGGGCCTCACTGGTTGCTGAGGGGGGTCTATAACAACCAGCAACGGTGATAGAATGGCCTTTAAGCAGTTCCAACTTCAAGGCAAGAAACTCAAATTGTCTGCTCAGAGATACAGATGAAAGAAGGGTAGTCTGAAATTTGTTTTTTGTGAAAATGGCAATGCCGCCGCCCTTCCTAGGACGGTCACAACGAAAAACATTGTAGCCCTTAATTGCAATGTCTTTGTCTGTTACAGATTTATTTAACCATGTTTCTGTCAATACAAGAATGTCAGTGTCAGACGTTTTAGCCCAAATTTTTACAAGATCCAGTTTAGGAAGTAAACTTCTAACGTTTACATGAATAACACCAAGCCCAGATCTAGCTTTAAAATCACAGGGGGTACTCAGATAATTAAAATCAGGGCCGGGGTTAGGTTCAACATTTCCTGACAATAAAAGCAAAAGAACAATAAAACACTTTATTTTCAAAGAGTTTTGAGTAGGTACTGCTTGAGTATACCTAACCCCCTGTCCACCTGTGTGAGAAGAATAAAACGAAAACAACCAGTCATATGCGCTAAATATGATAGTAAAATAATGAGTCCGATCCTCATTTTGAATAATCCAGTTGGGACAGCTCCATTGAGGTTTTTCCCAGTTTGTGCATTTTTGAGGAGACAAAGAAGGATGAGGCATGATTAACTCTCCACATATTTCTTGCGTCTTGTGTTGTTGAAAAACAGTCAATAAAAGTAGAAGAGGTGCTGAGAAAAACATGCTGACAAGTTAGCGCAAGAAAACTCCAGTCCGCGTTTTCTCGTTCACCTGAGCCTGAGCCTCTGCTGAGTCAGTTAATGACGTTGCGTGACGTCGCACATAAACAGGAAGAGAGGTCGGTGAAACAAAACATTCGGAATAAATGAATTAAACTCCGGACCAGTCAGCGGCTAAAAACAAATGGATTACAGTTTCAAACATCAGTATCCAAAGATAGAAGCACTTTCCTTTGTCATCGGAAATTTGGACCCATCAAAATCAACGATGCGAGCAGGTCCGGGAGAACAGCGCTTCTTCGTCCTGACAGACGGAGCGTTCCAGGTCCTCCACAATCAGCGACAATGCAGGATACACCGCACAGATGATCCAATTTCACAGCACGACGGACGGGCTCCCATTCAAACGGGCTTGTGTGTGTCTGGTCTGGCCATGCTTTAGTAAAGCGTCAATTTGAATGCTCGGACTGAGACAGTTTCCAAACTGCGTTTCCAATCACGGATCTTCAGACAACTGGCAATAAGTGGCTGTATTTTCCAAACAACTTGCAAATTGGTCGGTAGGTTATGTTGTAAATGAACAGATATATCCTTAACACTGACACTAGCCACTCACACAGTTAAACACACACAGGTTACACAGGTAGTCAGTCACACAGGTAAAGGCGTGCTGCCATCTTGGAACAAACTCATACTATGCTACTGAACTGTAATGTAAAGTGATACCTGACACAGTGACCAATGGTTTACTGCTTGCTTACTACTTAAACTTAAACTGTGGCAGTGTGCTCAAGTGGAGCTGTCTTTAATCCTGCTGAAATTAGTGTTTACGCTACTACTAGTGCATCAGCATATGAACACCTGTTGAAAGCTTGATCTGTCACATACCTAAGCAATGGTAGAAGTCATATTCTGAAAATTACTCAACAGTGTCAGTGATGTATGGGGGAGAGTCCCGGGCCAGAGTCACGCACACTCAAAATTGTTGGGGGGGCTTGCTGTAAAACATTGGTTATTCATAATCGTCTGGATACTGGTTGACTTTGCAAACTATTGGCTAGTGTTGTATGGGGAGTCCTGTAGTCCTGTAGTTTATAGATGATTGAACCTGTGTGTCTGCTACTAAGTGATTCATTGCACTGAATGGTTTGATTGACAGTTCATCATTAAGTCATTAATGTACAGACTGCCTGTGTGTATGCACATATATGTATCTAGATAGATATATATATGTGTATGTGTGTGTATGTGCGTGTGTGTTTTTCTCAATTAATGTTGGATAAAAAGCACTGTTTTTGTTAGTGTGATATCAGAACTGTGTGAGCACTAGGTCACACAGTTCTGAAATCACACTAACAAAAACAGTACATACATATATATATATATATATATATATGTGTGTGTGTGTATGTGTATGTGCGTGTGTGTGTGTGTATGTGCGTGTGTGTATGTGTATGTGCGTGTGTGTTTTTCCTCAATTAATGTTGGATAAAAAGCACTGTTTTTGTTAGTGTGATATCAGAACTGTGTGACCTAGTGCTTTTTGTGAATTTTGATGCTAGCTTATTGCTGAATCCTGATTTGTTACATGTTTGATTGCATGTGGATTGATTTGACATTTAACACAGCTGTATAACTTTATAATGTTATCTGATATTTATAATGCGGTATCATTTTGATAAAAGGTGTATTTCTAATACCAAAGTCATAGCCATTGATGGCCTAATTCTGGCATTGGATGTATTTGGGTCAGTTTACACTCTAAGTTTTTGAAAGCATTTATCACTATTATCAAATTAGAACCAAACTCATACTGTGCTACTGAACTGTAATGTAAAGTGCTACCTGACACAGAGTGACCAATTGTTTACTGCTTGCTTACTACTTAAACTTAAACTGTGGCAGTGTGCTCAAGTGGAGCTGTCTTTAATCCTGCTGAAATGAGTGTTTACGCTACTACTAGTGCATCAGCATATGAACACCTGTTGAAAGCTTGATCTGTCACATACATAAGCAATGGTAGAAGTCATATTCTGAAAATTACTCAACAGTGTCAGTGATGTATGGGGGGGAGTCCCGGGCCAGAGTCACGCACACTCAAAATTTCTTTAGGAATTTTTTTCTAGTTATACTTATTCTTACGCCCTTTTTTTGGCTCAAAACACCTACCAGAGTTTTTGACGCATATACACAAAAGTTATATCAAAACGTGCGGCTCGGCCCCGACATGTGTGCTATTATTTTTCTAAGACTTTTGGCAAACAATTTTGCCCAAAAATTGCCAAAAACCACACAAAAAAATGAATTGGTGTCAATGGAAAGAATGTTTGAGAGGTAGAGTGGAGATGTCATCGCTAGAGTGAGGAGAAGAGAGAGAAATGTGTAAAAAAATTAAAACGTATTCGACTACCATGGCCTCAAATGCACCACTACAGACACAATTTATACATAGAAACGTAGGAAAATGTGTCCTCTAGCTCACACTTGCTTTACTTTATCTGTCAGATTTATTGTTTTAGCTTGACATGCGAAAATTCGGCCGCAGCACCCATGAAGAGCCTCATAGACTCCCATGTTAAAAGTGCCAGGAAAATTTCAGGAGGAATACAAAACCAACACTTTTTAGAATTGCTCCCAAGAGCACATTTCTTCACTTGTCAACACAAAATGCCTATGTAGACGTTCAGGAAGGGCTCAGCCGGCTTCACGTTAACCTGGTTTTATGATTGGAAACACGGTTTGGCCAGAAATCCTTCCTGTTCGAGGGGTGCGGTAAGTCTTTTCTCTCTGTCTGTTCAACTGACATGACAGTTGCAACTGTCAGCTGCAACTCATTAGTTCGTTACTTAGCAACGTGCTTGAAAGAGGAGAGACTGTGGCCACGAATGACGGTGGCTATTTTATGAACAGTAATTCATTTCACATTTAATAACTTTAATTGGAGGATATTTACTGGAGGAATCAAATTGGCTCTTTTTGTTTCGGGTGTATTTATAAACTGTACTCCAGCTCAACTCTTCCTCTCTGGCTCTAAGTCTCTAAGGTAAGCAAACATCTTTTTCAACTCTTTCGCTAGCATGCTATCTACAATGTAGGTTTTTGACTTCTTTAACATTTGGGCTCATAGGTATTCATGTGCTTATCAGTCAGGATTTACAACTGATATTCCAACTAGCTGTAAAGATATGCTGTTTGCTAACATTAGCGACCAATGCTAAAATTAGCGCTTAAGCTAATTGCTAGTGCATCAGCATATGTTTCTAGCATGCTAAGATGTGGGTTTTGGACTTCTTTAACATTTGGGCTTATATGTATTCATGTGCTTATCAGTCAGGACGGTGGTGGAGGGTTATGGGGGGGGGGGTTATTTGTGTGCATTTTGACCGTTTAGGGTCGTTTTCGGAGGGGGGGGGGGCGATCGGCGTTCGCGGGGGGCGGGGGGGCTCGTGCGGGGGGGTTTGAGGGCAGGGTTCATGTGCTGGGGTCCATAGGATTCTAACGAGATATTGGGGAGGTGTGTGGGAGGTCGGGTTGATGAGCTATGAGCCTATTTGTGGGAGAGGTTTGAGAATCGCGATTGATTTACATGCACCTTCAAGCGGAGATTGTGACGTTGCGGGGGGCTCGGGGGGGCGATTTCGGAAGGGTTTGGGGTATTGGGGAGGTGTGTGGGTGGTTCCATAGAGAAACAGTGGGGATTAAATACAGGTCTTTTAGGAATTGCTATTTAAATTGTTGCGGGGGCTTGCTGTAAAACATTCATAATCGTCTGGATACTGGTTGACCTTGCAAACTATTGGCTAGTGTTATATGGGGAGTCCTGTAGTCCTGTAGTTTATAGATGATTAAACCTGTGTGTCTGCTACTAAGTGATTCATTGCACTGAATGGTTTGATTGACAGTTCATCATTAAGTCATTAATGTACAGACTGCCTGTGTGTATGCACATATATGTATCTATCTATAGATAGATATATATATGTGTATGTGTGTGTGTGTGTGTGTGTATGTGTGTGTGTGTATGTGCGTGTGTGTTTTTTTCAATTAATGTTGGATAAAAAGCACTGTTTTTGTTAGTGTGATATCAGAACTGTGTGAGCACTAGGTCACACAGTTCTGAAATCACACTAACAAAAACAGTATATATATATGTGTGTGTTTGTGTGTGTGTATGTGCGTGTGTGTGTGTGTATGTGCGTGTGTGTATGTGCGTGTGTGTTTTTCCTCAATTAATGTTGGATAAAAAGCACTGTTTTTGTTAGTGTGATATCAGAACTGTGTGACCTAGTGCTTTTTGTGAATTTTGATGCTAGCTTATTGCTGAATCCTGATTTGTTACATGTTTGATTGCATGTGGATTGATTTGACATTTAACACAGCTGTATAACTTTATAATGTTATCTGATATTTATAATGCGGTATCATTTTGATAAAAGGTGTATTTCTAATACCAAAGTCATAGCCATTGATGGCCTAATTCTGGCATTGGATGTATTTGGGTCTTTTTACACTCTAAGTTTTTTAAAGCATTTATCACTATTATCAAATTAGAACCAAATCAATCAATCAATCAATATCCTTTATTTAACCAGGTAAAATTAATTGAGATTCAAATCTCTTTTTCAAGAATGACCTGGCCAAGAAGGCAGCACCATGATACAATAAGAACAATCAACCACAATTCTCATACACCACATTCAACGTCAGGTAAAATACAATACAAGATCAGGGACAACAAGACTATATGAAGATTGAAATGAGTTAAAAATGAAATAAATAAACTGGGGACAGAGGAATGAATAAACCCGGCCGTTATCAGAAAATAGCTTTACAAGCAATTGCATTGACCAAGAGAACTATCTTCTCTGTCCTTCAGGATTCCTTTGAATTCTCCCAAGGTGACCAGCTCCGGCAGCTTCAGCTGCTTTTGCACAGTGTTCCAGGCAGAAGGCGCAGCATATTTAAAGGCCTTTTTCCCTAACTCAGTTCTAGTTCTGGGTACCAACATCTGTAACACATCCCTAGAACGCAAACCATAGCTACATTTGTTTGTGGACATGTAAACACATAGATATGAAGGGACCAGCCCAATAAGACACTTGTAAACAAAAAACAACCAATGTGAGAATCTGCGTACAGATAGCGATGGACATTTTGCAGTGGCATACAGGGTACAATGGTGGACACGATTTCCACAGCCAGTTAAAAATCGCAGAGCACAGTGGTAGACGGTATCCAATTTCCTGAGGTACTGGTCAGGGGCGTTTATGAACAGCAGGTCACCGTAATCTAACAACGGTAAAAAGGTCGCAGTGAACAGACGTTTCCTGGCCTGCCATGAGAAGCATGATTTATTTCTAAAAAAGAAACCTAATTTAATTTTTAATTTAGAGACCAGTTTTTCAATATGAAGTTTAAAAGACAATTTTTCATCAATAATGAAACCCAGGTATTTGTACGAATTGACCCTTTCAATTTCGGTCCCATGACTAGTTAAAAGCTTTGGCAAAACTTTTGGTAAAGCTTTTCCATTTGAAAAAAGCATTAATTTAGTTTTATCTGTATTTAAAACCAATTTCAATTTTGTCAGCTGTGACTGCAGAACGTCCAAAGCAGACTGCAGGAAATGAAAAGTGTCTGCCACTGATGGGGATGAACAATAAATAATAGTGTCATCTGCATAAAAATGACAGGCAGCATTGGTTATTGAGTCACAAAGATTGTTTACATAAATAGAAAACAACAATGGCCCTAATATGGAGCCTTGGGGCACACCCTTTGATACAGGGAGAGAGGAGGACGAGGACCCAGCAAACTGGACACATTGCGTTCTTACTGACAAATAATTAGAAAACCAGTCTACAGCCTGCCTAGATAAACCAATTTTGAGTAGCCTGTCTACCAAGGTGACATGGTCTACAGTATCAAATGCCTTGGAAAGATCAATAAAAACAGCAGCACAATACTTTTTACAATCCAGTGATTCAATTATATCATTAACAACTTTTAATGTTGCAGTAATTGTGCTGTGTCGTTTTCTAAAACCTGACTGGTGTTGGGATAAAATATTATTCACGTCTAAAAAGTCTTTCAGTTGGTCACTGACACACTTTTCAAGGACTTTGGCTAAAACACATAGTTTAGAAATAGGCCTGTAATTGTTTAAAACTGTAGGATCACCTCCTTTCAACAAAGGCAGGACATAGGCAGATTTCCAAATGTTAGGAATCTCATTATTAGAAAATGTCAAATTAAAAATATGGGTAAGAGGTTCTGCTATGAAATCTACAGCCAACTTCAAAAATAATGGCTCAAGCTTGTCAGGACCAGCAGATTTAGCAGGGTCCAAATGTTTTAGGGCTCTATAGACCTCAATTACGTCCAGTGGAACAATATTAAAAGATTGAACACAATCGTTATTTGGGAGTGGAGATGGAGAAGTATTCTGCATATTATTAGAGTCCAGATGTAAAGACTCAAATTGAGAACCGGAGGAGACAAAATGTTCATTGAAGCAATTAAGGATTTCTAATTTATCAGTCAGCCTACATGAATCCTTTACAATACATGTTGGTAGGTCGTTTGTGGCCACATTTCCAAAAGAAGATTTGATGGTTTTCCAGAATTTTTTAGGATCATTTAAGTCGCTAGTGGTTTTTAAGAGGTAGTATTCAGCTTTAACCTGTTTGACAAGAGAGGTAAAGCGGTTTCGCAGCTGTCTGAAAATCAGCCAGTCAGCATGAGAGTTGGATTTTCTGGCCTTAGCCCAGGCAATATCCCTTTCTTGTTGTAGACTAGACAGCTGAGAGGAAAACCAAGGATTGTCTCGACCTTTAACTCGAAATTTGCGGAAAGGGGCATGTTTATTAATAATATTGCTGAAAGCATCATGAAAGTATTTCCATGCCAGTTCTACATCATTAAAAAGAGAGATCCTGGACCAATCAAAGTCCCACAGATCATGGTGAAAAGCTTGCTCACAAAAATGTTTTAAATCTCGTTTAAAAATAATTCGAGACCTTGATTTTGGGAGCTTGGCTTGCCTCACTACGGCTATAGCACAATGGTCACTCATATCATTAGCAAAAATGCCTACATCTGAATATTTATGAGGAGTGTTTGTTAAAAATAAATCAATAAGGGAAGATTTCTCTGGACATTTAATATTTGGACGAGTTGGGCTATCGATTAATTGAGTAAGATTAAATGAATCACAGGTTGATTTAAAACTGTCAGAGGCAGAGGATAACCAGTCCCAGTTAAAATCCCCAGTGAGGAAAATCTCATTAAAGTCTAAGGTTAATAGTTGTTTATTTAATGATGACAGGGCCTCACTGGTTGCTGAGGGGGGTCTATAACAACCAGCAACGGTGATAGAATGGCCTTTAAGCAGTTCCAACTTCAAGGCAAGAAACTCAAATTGTCTGCTCAGAGATACAGATGAAAGAAGGGTAGTCTGAAATTTGTTTTTTGTGAAAATGGCAATGCCGCCGCCCTTCCTAGGACGGTCACAACGAAAAACATTGTAGCCCTTAATTGCAATGTCTTTGTCTGTTACAGATTTATTTAACCATGTTTCTGTCAATACAAGAATGTCAGTGTCAGACGTTTTAGCCCAAATTTTTACAAGATCCAGTTTAGGAAGTAAACTTCTAACGTTTACATGAATAACACCAAGCCCAGATCTAGCTTTAAAATCACAGGGGGTACTCAGATAATTAAAATCAGGGCCGGGGTTAGGTTCAACATTTCCTGACAATAAAAGCAAAAGAACAATAAAACACTTTATTTTCAAAGAGTTTTGAGTAGGTACTGCTTGAGTATACCTAACCCCCTGTCCACCTGTGTGAGAAGAATAAAACGAAAACAACCAGTCATATGCGCTAAATATGATAGTAAAATAATGAGTCCGATCCTCATTTTGAATAATCCAGTTGGGACAGCTCCATTGAGGTTTTTCCCAGTTTGTGCATTTTTGAGGAGACAAAGAAGGATGAGGCATGATTAACTCTCCACATATTTCTTGCGTCTTGTGTTGTTGAAAAACAGTCAATAAAAGTAGAAGAGGTGCTGAGAAAAACATGCTGACAAGTTAGCGCAAGAAAACTCCAGTCCGCGTTTTCTCGTTCACCTGAGCCTGAGCCTCTGCTGAGTCAGTTAATGACGTTGCGTGACGTCGCACATAAACAGGAAGAGAGGTCGGTGAAACAAAACATTCGGAATAAATGAATTAAACTCCGGACCAGTCAGCGGCTAAAAACAAATGGATTACAGTTTCAAACATCAGTATCCAAAGATAGAAGCACTTTCCTTTGTCATCGGAAATTTGGACCCATCAAAATCAACGATGCGAGCAGGTCCGGGAGAACAGCGCTTCTTCGTCCTGACAGACGGAGCGTTCCAGGTCCTCCACAATCAGCGACAATGCAGGATACACCGCACAGATGATCCAATTTCACAGCACGACGGACGGGCTCCCATTCAAACGGGCTTGTGTGTGTCTGGTCTGGCCATGCTTTAGTAAAGCGTCAATTTGAATGCTCGGACTGAGACAGTTTCCAAACTGCGTTTCCAATCACGGATCTTCAGACAACTGGCAATAAGTGGCTGTATTTTCCAAACAACTTGCAAATTGGTCGGTAGGTTATGTTGTAAATGAACAGATATATCCTTAACACTGACACTAGCCACTCACACAGTTAAACACACACAGGTTACACAGGTAGTCAGTCACACAGGTAAAGGCGTGCTGCCATCTTGGAACAAACTCATACTATGCTACTGAACTGTAATGTAAAGTGATACCTGACACAGTGACCAATGGTTTACTGCTTGCTTACTACTTAAACTTAAACTGTGGCAGTGTGCTCAAGTGGAGCTGTCTTTAATCCTGCTGAAATTAGTGTTTACGCTACTACTAGTGCATCAGCATATGAACACCTGTTGAAAGCTTGATCTGTCACATACCTAAGCAATGGTAGAAGTCATATTCTGAAAATTACTCAACAGTGTCAGTGATGTATGGGGGAGAGTCCCGGGCCAGAGTCACGCACACTCAAAATTGTTGGGGGGGCTTGCTGTAAAACATTGGTTATTCATAATCGTCTGGATACTGGTTGACTTTGCAAACTATTGGCTAGTGTTGTATGGGGAGTCCTGTAGTCCTGTAGTTTATAGATGATTGAACCTGTGTGTCTGCTACTAAGTGATTCATTGCACTGAATGGTTTGATTGACAGTTCATCATTAAGTCATTAATGTACAGACTGCCTGTGTGTATGCACATATATGTATCTAGATAGATATATATATGTGTATGTGTGTGTATGTGCGTGTGTGTTTTTCTCAATTAATGTTGGATAAAAAGCACTGTTTTTGTTAGTGTGATATCAGAACTGTGTGAGCACTAGGTCACACAGTTCTGAAATCACACTAACAAAAACAGTACATACATATATATATATATATATATATGTGTGTGTGTGTATGTGTATGTGCGTGTGTGTGTGTGTATGTGCGTGTGTGTATGTGTATGTGCGTGTGTGTTTTTCCTCAATTAATGTTGGATAAAAAGCACTGTTTTTGTTAGTGTGATATCAGAACTGTGTGACCTAGTGCTTTTTGTGAATTTTGATGCTAGCTTATTGCTGAATCCTGATTTGTTACATGTTTGATTGCATGTGGATTGATTTGACATTTAACACAGCTGTATAACTTTATAATGTTATCTGATATTTATAATGCGGTATCATTTTGATAAAAGGTGTATTTCTAATACCAAAGTCATAGCCATTGATGGCCTAATTCTGGCATTGGATGTATTTGGGTCAGTTTACACTCTAAGTTTTTGAAAGCATTTATCACTATTATCAAATTAGAACCAAACTCATACTGTGCTACTGAACTGTAATGTAAAGTGCTACCTGACACAGAGTGACCAATTGTTTACTGCTTGCTTACTACTTAAACTTAAACTGTGGCAGTGTGCTCAAGTGGAGCTGTCTTTAATCCTGCTGAAATGAGTGTTTACGCTACTACTAGTGCATCAGCATATGAACACCTGTTGAAAGCTTGATCTGTCACATACATAAGCAATGGTAGAAGTCATATTCTGAAAATTACTCAACAGTGTCAGTGATGTATGGGGGGGAGTCCCGGGCCAGAGTCACGCACACTCAAAATTTCTTTAGGAATTTTTTTCTAGTTATACTTATTCTTACGCCCTTTTTTTGGCTCAAAACACCTACCAGAGTTTTTGACGCATATACACAAAAGTTATATCAAAACGTGCGGCTCGGCCCCGACATGTGTGCTATTATTTTTCTAAGACTTTTGGCAAACAATTTTGCCCAAAAATTGCCAAAAACCACACAAAAAAATGAATTGGTGTCAATGGAAAGAATGTTTGAGAGGTAGAGTGGAGATGTCATCGCTAGAGTGAGGAGAAGAGAGAGAAATGTGTAAAAAAATTAAAACGTATTCGACTACCATGGCCTCAAATGCACCACTACAGACACAATTTATACATAGAAACGTAGGAAAATGTGTCCTCTAGCTCACACTTGCTTTACTTTATCTGTCAGATTTATTGTTTTAGCTTGACATGCGAAAATTCGGCCGCAGCACCCATGAAGAGCCTCATAGACTCCCATGTTAAAAGTGCCAGGAAAATTTCAGGAGGAATACAAAACCAACACTTTTTAGAATTGCTCCCAAGAGCACATTTCTTCACTTGTCAACACAAAATGCCTATGTAGACGTTCAGGAAGGGCTCAGCCGGCTTCACGTTAACCTGGTTTTATGATTGGAAACACGGTTTGGCCAGAAATCCTTCCTGTTCGAGGGGTGCGGTAAGTCTTTTCTCTCTGTCTGTTCAACTGACATGACAGTTGCAACTGTCAGCTGCAACTCATTAGTTCGTTACTTAGCAACGTGCTTGAAAGAGGAGAGACTGTGGCCACGAATGACGGTGGCTATTTTATGAACAGTAATTCATTTCACATTTAATAACTTTAATTGGAGGATATTTACTGGAGGAATCAAATTGGCTCTTTTTGTTTCGGGTGTATTTATAAACTGTACTCCAGCTCAACTCTTCCTCTCTGGCTCTAAGTCTCTAAGGTAAGCAAACATCTTTTTCAACTCTTTCGCTAGCATGCTATCTACAATGTAGGTTTTTGACTTCTTTAACATTTGGGCTCATAGGTATTCATGTGCTTATCAGTCAGGATTTACAACTGATATTCCAACTAGCTGTAAAGATATGCTGTTTGCTAACATTAGCGACCAATGCTAAAATTAGCGCTTAAGCTAATTGCTAGTGCATCAGCATATGTTTCTAGCATGCTAAGATGTGGGTTTTGGACTTCTTTAACATTTGGGCTTATATGTATTCATGTGCTTATCAGTCAGGACGGTGGTGGAGGGTTATGGGGGGGGGGGTTATTTGTGTGCATTTTGACCGTTTAGGGTCGTTTTCGGAGGGGGGGGGGGGCGATCGGCGTTCGCGGGGGGCGGGGGGGCTCGTGCGGGGGGGTTTGAGGGCAGGGTTCATGTGCTGGGGTCCATAGGATTCTAACGAGATATTGGGGAGGTGTGTGGGAGGTCGGGTTGATGAGCTATGAGCCTATTTGTGGGAGAGGTTTGAGAATCGCGATTGATTTACATGCACCTTCAAGCGGAGATTGTGACGTTGCGGGGGGCTCGGGGGGGCGATTTCGGAAGGGTTTGGGGTATTGGGGAGGTGTGTGGGTGGTTCCATAGAGAAACAGTGGGGATTAAATACAGGTCTTTTAGGAATTGCTATTTAAATTGTTGCGGGGGCTTGCTGTAAAACATTCATAATCGTCTGGATACTGGTTGACCTTGCAAACTATTGGCTAGTGTTATATGGGGAGTCCTGTAGTCCTGTAGTTTATAGATGATTAAACCTGTGTGTCTGCTACTAAGTGATTCATTGCACTGAATGGTTTGATTGACAGTTCATCATTAAGTCATTAATGTACAGACTGCCTGTGTGTATGCACATATATGTATCTATCTATAGATAGATATATATATGTGTATGTGTGTGTGTGTGTGTGTGTATGTGTGTGTGTGTATGTGCGTGTGTGTTTTTTTCAATTAATGTTGGATAAAAAGCACTGTTTTTGTTAGTGTGATATCAGAACTGTGTGAGCACTAGGTCACACAGTTCTGAAATCACACTAACAAAAACAGTATATATATATGTGTGTGTTTGTGTGTGTGTATGTGCGTGTGTGTGTGTGTATGTGCGTGTGTGTATGTGCGTGTGTGTTTTTCCTCAATTAATGTTGGATAAAAAGCACTGTTTTTGTTAGTGTGATATCAGAACTGTGTGACCTAGTGCTTTTTGTGAATTTTGATGCTAGCTTATTGCTGAATCCTGATTTGTTACATGTTTGATTGCATGTGGATTGATTTGACATTTAACACAGCTGTATAACTTTATAATGTTATCTGATATTTATAATGCGGTATCATTTTGATAAAAGGTGTATTTCTAATACCAAAGTCATAGCCATTGATGGCCTAATTCTGGCATTGGATGTATTTGGGTCAGTTTACACTCTAAGTTTTTGAAAGCATTTATCACTATTATCAAATTAGAACCAAACTCATACTGTGCTACTGAACTGTAATGTAAAGTGCTACCTGACACAGAGTGACCAATTGTTTACTGCTTGCTTACTACTTAAACTTAAACTGTGGCAGTGTGCTCAAGTGGAGCTGTCTTTAATCCTGCTGAAATGAGTGTTTACGCTACTACTAGTGCATCAGCATATGAACACCTGTTGAAAGCTTGATCTGTCACATACATAAGCAATGGTAGAAGTCATATTCTGAAAATTACTCAACAGTGTCAGTGATGTATGGGGGGGAGTCCCGGGCCAGAGTCACGCACACTCAAAATTTCTTTAGGAATTTTTTTCTAGTTATTATACTTATTCTTACCCCGTTTTTTTGGCTCAAAACACCTACCAGAGTTTTTGACGCATATACACAAAAGTTATATCAAAACGTACGGCTCGGCCCCGACACGTGTGCTATGATTTTTCTAAGACTTTTGGCGAACAATTTTGGCCAAAAATTGCCAAAAACCACACAAAAAAAATGAATGGGTGTTAATGGAGAGAATGTTTGAGAGGTAGAGGGAGATGTCGTCGCTAGAGTGGGGAGAAGAGAGAGAATTGTGTAAAAAAAAAGAAAAAAGTATTAGACTACCATGGCCTCAAATGCAACACTACAGACACAATTCATACATAG
This sequence comes from Protosalanx chinensis, assembly GCA_030340685.1. Lineage (NCBI taxonomy): Eukaryota > Metazoa > Chordata > Actinopteri > Osmeriformes > Salangidae > Protosalanx > Protosalanx chinensis. The sequence continues at coordinate 12,656,968 of CM059319.1, forward strand.
AAACGTAGGAAAATGTGTCCTCTAGCTCACACTTGCTTTACTTTATCTGTCAGATTTATTGTTTTAGCTTGACATGCGAAAATTCGGCCGCAGCACCCATGAAGAGCCTCATATGGCGCTTTTCCACCGCAAATGTAGCACGACTCTACCCGACTATACTCGGTTTGTAGTAAACTCCTGAACCCGTGGGGTGGTTTTCCACCGCAAATTGTACCTCAAAAAGTACTTCCTGGTCGTCGGCGAAAGGGGCGTGACGTAGGCCCTGACGTCTTTTTGTACGCGACGTAAATAACACCAACGCAACCCACAAGTGGACAGAACCCACATTATAATTTTAGCCATGTTGACGAACTAGTCTTTTGTAACTTATCTGACTTTTAAAAAGCTTGTAGACTGTTGGTGTAATGGACTGTATCTGATAGTAATAAGTATTAGCTGCGGCGCTGTTGCTTTAAGTCGCTCTCGTGACTTCGTCACACTTTCTGGCCAATCAATGGCCGGCCGTCTGCCGACGTCACCTTTTAGCTCGACTTAAGATCGCCTGGTACCTAGAGCAAGAAGGTACCAAAAAAGTACCCGCTAGCCAGGTAAAAAAAGTACCAGGTACCATGGAACTGCGGTGGAAACGCCAAAAATGCGAGTAGGGGCGAGGCGAGCTGATTTCATGCGGTGGAAAAGCGCCAATAGACTCCCATGTTAAAAGTGCCAGGAAAATTTCAGGAGGAAAACAAAACTAACACTTTTTAGATTTGCTCCCAAGAGCACATTTCTTCACTTGTCAACACAAAATGCCTATGTAGACGTTCAGGAAGGGCTCAGCCGGCTTCACGTTAACCTGGTTTTATGATTGGAAACACGGTTTGGCCAGAAATCCTTCCTGTTCGAGGGGTGCTGTAAGCCTTTTCTCTATGTCTTTTGAACAGCCATGACAGTTCCAGCTGCAACGTATTAGTTCGTTACTTAGCAACGTGCTTGAAAGAGGAGAAGGGAAGACGGTGGGCATTTTATGAAAAGTAATTCATTTCACATTTAATAACTTTAATTGGAGGATATTTACTGGAGGAATCAAATTGGTTCTTTTTGTTTCGGGTGTATTTATAAACTGTACTCCAGCTCAACTCTTCCTCTCCGGCTGTAAGTCTCTAAGGTAAGCGAACATCTTTTTGAACTCTTTCGCTAGCATGCTATCTAAAATGTAGGTTTTTGACTTCTTTAACATTTGGGCTCATAGGTATTCATGTACTTATCAGTCAGGATTTACAACTGACATTCCAACTAGCTGTAAAGATATGCTGTTTGCTAACATTAGCGACCAATGCTGAAATTAGCGCTTAAGCTAATTGCTAGTGCATCAGCATATGTTTCGCTAGCATGCTATCTAATATGTGGGTTTTTGACTTTTTTAACATTTGGGCTTATATGTATTCATGTGCTTATCAGTCAGGACGGTGGTGGAGGGTTATGGGGGGGGGGGTTATTTGTGTGCATTTTGACCGTTTAGGGTCGTTTTCGGAGGGGGGGGGCGATCGGCGTTCGCGGGGGGCGGGGGGGCTTGTGCGGGGGGGTTTGAGGGCAGGGTTCATGTGTTGGGGTCTGTAGGAATCTAACGAGATATTGGGGAGGTGTGTGGGAGGTCGGGTTGATGAGCTATGAGCCTATTTGTGGGAGAGGTTTGAGAATCGCGATTGATTTACATGCACCTTCAGGCGGAGATTGTGACGTTGCGGGGGGCTCGGGGGGGCTATTTCAGAGGGGTTTGGGGTATTGGGGAGGTGTGTGGGTGGTTGGGATTGGCAGTTCCATAGAGAAACAGTGGGGATTAAATACAGGTCTTTTAGGAATTGCTATTTAAATTGTTGGGGGGGCTTGCTGTAAAACATTCATAATCGTCTGGATACTGGTTGACCTTGCAAACTATTGGCTAGTGTTGTATGGGGGGTCCTGTAGTCCTGTAGTTTATAGATGATTAAACCTGTGTGTCTGCTACTAAGTGATTCATTGCACTGAATGGTTTGATTGACAGTTCATCATTAAGTCATTAATGTACAGACTGCCTGTGTGTATGCACATATATGTATCTATCTATAGATATATATATATATATATATGTGTATGTGTGTGTGTGTGTGTATGTGCATGTGTGTATGTGTATGTGCGTGTTGGATAAAAAGCACTGTTTTTGTTAGTGTGATATCAGAACTGTGTGACCTAGTGCTTTTTGTGAATTTTGATGCTAGCTTATTGCTGAATCCTGATTTGTTACATGTTTGATTGCATGTGGATTGATTTGACATTTAACACTGAAACAGCTGTATAACTTTATAATGTTATCTGATATTTATAATGCGGTATCATTTTGATAAAAGGTGTATTTCTAATACCAAAGTCATAGCCATTGATGGCCTAATTCTGGCATTGGATGTATTTGGGTCATTTTACACTCTAAGTTTTTGAAAGCATTCATCACTATTATCAAATTATAACCAAACTAATACTATGCTACTGAACTGTAATGTAAAGTGCTACCTGACACAGTGACCAATTGTTTACTGCTTGCTTACTACTTAAACTTAAACTGTGGCAGTGTGCTCAAGTGGAGCTGTCTTTAATCCTGCTGAAATTAGTGTTTACGCTACTACTAGTGCATCAGCAAATGAACACCTGTTGAAAGATTGATCTGTCACATACCTAAGCAATGGTAGAAGTCATATTCTGAAAATTACTCAACAGTGTCAGTGATGTATGGGGGAGAGTCCCGGGCCAGAGTCACGCACACGAAAAATTTCTTTAGGATTTTTTTTCTAGTTTGTTATTTATAATTCCGTTGAAGCATGTTTGAAAAGCAATGTCTGTCTTTCTTTGCCAGAATGCCAGAATTAATATAATTGTATAATTTGTCAGATTAAAGTTTCTTCTGTGACCATTGTGAGTTTTTCTTCAATTAACCGAAGGGTACCAACAATTTTTTCCACTCGTGTATTATTTGATATTATTTGATATGAGAATTACATTACATTTAAATTCATTCATTTAGCAGATTATTTCATCTAAATTAACTTCCAAAAGAGAGCTTTACAAAAGAGCATCGGTCACTGATCATAGCAACTTGATGGTCCCCAAACATAGCGGGTTTATAGATTATGAAAAGTGAGAAACCAAACAAGTGCCAAAGGGAAGAGCCATAAGAGAATTCAGCCAAACAAGTTACAATTATATGGCATGCATCTCCAACGGGCAATAGTGTACCTATAGGAAAGCAAGCAACAATAACAATGTATCTCACTGAGAGTACCAAACATTAAACACAGATTTGGACTGGGAAAAAGGTCCCCCAGTAGGAATTCTCATGATCCTGGGGGAAAGACTACTATTAGCTCCAGCGGTAGTTCCTAAGTGCTAAAAACGCAATTAATTACCCCTTTAAATCCATGTAATCTTCATAAATATTTAGCATACATTTTTGCATTAAATATACAGAATCAGTTAAATCAGTTGTACAATTTAGCTTAGTGTACAAACTCTGTCATTGTTGGAAGTCACTGTTCAGCTGACCTAATGTCTCTCATTTTTAAATATTCTATCTGCCAAAGAAGTTCACCTCCCCTATATAACAGCTGTGTAACAAAGGGGTACTTGTGGTACTTTGTTACCTATATAATTTGCATGTTTGCACAAGCACATTTGCACATAATACAATGATGACACATAGCCAATATTTATTCATTTTATATTTATTGATTGCTGAATTGCGTCGGCTTGTTGTGTTGCTCAGCGGGATTTATCGTGAGCTCCACCTGAGAAGAGCAAACAAAAGGTGGCATATAAGTATCACAAAATGGGGCTTGTGCAATATGGTGTAGAATAAAACACATTTGAGGTGAGGAACAATTGTTGGTTATAAGACTTACCATGTGCAAAACAGCTGGATCTTATCCTGACACGAGATTGCATTGCTGACCTAACATCAGTAACCGCACTACACATCTCCGATCACTTCCTGATCCAACTTTCAGTCTCCCTGCCTCCAACTCCTCCCACCTCAGCTCCCCTTGTAACCTTCCGTTGCAACCTTCGCAGTCTGTCTCCCTCTCACTTCTCCTCTGTGGTAATGTTTTACAGTATGAGGATGTTTTATGAGTCTGTGGTGGCCAGTGCTATCCTATGCTGTTGCCTGCTGGGGCAGTAGGTTGAGGATGGCGGATGCCAACAGATTCAACAAACTGATCTGGAAGGTCGGTGACATTGTGGGGGTGGAGCTGGACTCTCTGGCGGTGGAGAGAGGATGCTGGACAAACCACACGCCATCCTGGACAGTACCTCCCACCCACTCCACAATGTGCTGGCTGGACAAAGGAGTACCTTCAGCGGGAGACTCATCCTCCCGAAATGCACCACATCATTCACACAGTCATTCCTGCCTGTGGCCATCAAACTCTTCAATTCCTCACATCATTAGTATGTGAGCCAACTACACAACTGTATATCCTGTATATTCTGTGACATAACATAACATCCTGTAATATAAAAATGTATATTCGGCAATATTCTGACGGAGGAATCCTAATTACAGAAAGACATCTTAACACTTAATAAACCGGAATCTGTGTATGTACAAATCAGAATGGGCTCAGTTTCCCACGATCAGCCCAAGAACCAAGCAAAGTCAATGTTTAATGGACCACAATTTAATTTTTAAATGAAGCAAAACTTGTACAGCAAAATGAAATTCATCTAAATCTATTTTCCTGTCTCCTTAAGTAAAGAGTGTTGAGATCAATCCTAGATATAGTATACATTCAACTGCAATTGCATTGAACCGAAAAGCACCTTGCTAACAAACACACAACAGGGCAGTATTATAATGTGATAATTTTTCCAGATGACAGTTTCAGCTGGAGACCACGTCTCCTCCCTCGTCTTCAGATTTTGCTTTCTTTTTAGCCTGTTTTCCTTTTTTCACTCTTCTCTTCTTCGCCCAGTTGTCATTCTGCTGCTGTAGCCTATGCTGCTTCCTTTCCAAGTAGGAAGACATGTTGTTGAAGTTGACTTTGTACAGGTGCTGGAAACGTCTCTCTTCTGCACCAAAATCTGCTGATGGGAGGTAGCCATGAGTTTTTCATTTTTATAACTGTGTGCTTCAGCCAATTGCCTAAATGTTTTTAAGTTAAAGTCCCCAGTAGCATATGCATTTATTGCACGTGTAAGCAAAAGCTTCAAAAACAACTTGGACATTACAAAATACACAAATGCATGTTTATTTACCCAAGTTTGTTGAATGTTTTAGAGTGGGAGATTAGAGAAGGACCAGGCCTATAAGAAGTCACCTACAGTCGCCTACAACTGCTATGAATGCATGCATGTAATGCTGACTCACTCTGAAGAGCTTTCCAGTGGGTCTTGAAGGTCTCGGACACTCTGCTCAGCTCCAGGCACTGACTGTCATACTAGTAAGAACCCAAAGATAAATCAAAATAACGTGTTGCAACGATTATCACTTACAGTTGTATGAAAGTGTTTGCTCCCTTCCAGATTTTATTTGCACCATTTTATTTGGTTGTCACACTTAATGTTTCAGATCAAACCAATGTTAATATAAGACATGGACAACACGGATAACTGTCAGCGCATTAAGGTCCTGGAGTGGCCTAGCCAATCGCCAGACATTAATCCCACAGAAAAATCTCTGGAGGGGGCTGAAATTTAAAATGGTCAAATATCAGCCTTAAAGGACTTGGAGAAGATCTGGAAAGGAGTGGGACAAAATCCATCCTGAGAGGTGTGCAAACCTGGTGGCCAACTACAAAAAACATCTGACCTCTGGGATTGCCAACAAGTGTTTTGCCACCAAGTACCGTATTTTTCGGACTATAGGGCGCACTTAAAAGCCTTTATTTTTCTCAAAAAAACGACACTGCGCTTTATAATCCGAAGCGCTTTATATATGGATTAATTTGTTTGTTTACTGACCTCTAAGCGATTTTTGTGTGATACAAGGCGCTCACGGTGCTAAATAAAAATGTTTTTGTACGACTTTGGTAAACTACAAAGCCGCACCGCTTGCAGCATTACGGCTACCGTAGCCAGGAGCGTCGCGGAGTAATACATACTGTGCTTCACCATAATATTATTCGACTGATTTATCTGACTGTTTTTTCCCCGCTTAATGCGCCTTATAGTCCGGTGCGCTTTATATATGAAAAAAGATTGAAAATAGACCATTCATTGACACCGCGCCTTATAATCTAGTGCGCCCTATAGTGCAAAGAATACGGTACTAAATAATGTTCAGGAGGTCAAATGCTTATTTAACTAATCGCGTCTGCCAAATGAATACATTTAAATGTATGAAATGTTTTCATATTTTATATATACATTTATATATTATATATATATAACTATTTTCAAGACTCCTTTTACAGCGAAGTGGCGGTTGTTGGGAAGCAGAAATCAAATCCTTAATGGACAAAACAGCCTCTGGCTAACCAATGAAATATTATGGTGAAGTGAGATTTTTAGTTAGTAGATCTGCAGACTCCATATATCCAATTTAAAAATTACGTTGATCATCCCAAATTGTAGGGTTGAAGCACGTGTCTAGTATTATTGAGCTAGAGGTGCAGGCCAACCTTGAGGTGCAGGCACAACCTTGAGGTGCAGGCACAACCAAGACACACAATTCTCTGACCCTCCACCTGATCGTACGTTTTATTTGATGAACGTCATGACTGACAACACGCCAAATGCTAATGATATATTTAAAATTGGTCGATTCGTATTTCAGTAAGACTGAATGTGTCTGCTACTTGATTGACAGTTCAGCTTGGCCAGTTTTCAAGTGTCCAATCACAGTGCTCCAAGATTAAGATATTGTAGTCCAATAAGGCCAGCTCTGTGCAACTGCTCATGTCCCACCCCTTTGCAAAGGAAAATAAGTGTTCATTTAATTTGTGTTGATGAATCGTTGCTTTGTCTTGAACACAACACACTTCTCTGACCCTCTACCTGATCATGCGCTTACTTCAATTAACTTAACTGAAAACAGGCCACGTTAAAAATAAAATATACGGCTAACTTTCTCCTAAATTTCTTTGGATCTCAGTATTATGTCTACCTTTTGAGGATCTTTGGGTCTACTTTACTTTGTCAGGTAGGTCTTTTTCAAGTAATTTCTTGATTGAGAACAGGTGTGGCAATAATCATGCCTGGGTGTGGCAATAATCATGCCTGGGTGTGGCAAGACATACTACCGTATTTTTTGCACTATAGGGCGCACTGGATTATAAGGCGCACTGTCAATGAATGGTCTATTTTCGATCTTTTTTCATATATAAAGCGCACCGGACTATAAGGCACATTAATCGGGTAAAAAACAGTCAGATACTGTAAATCAGTTGAATAATATTATGGTGAAGCACATTATGTATTACTCCGCGGCGCTCCTGGCTACGGTGGCCGTAATGCTGCAAGCGGTGCAGCTTTGTAGTTTCCCAAAGTCGGACTAAAACATTTTGATTTAGCACCGTGAGCGCCTTGTACCACACAAAAATCGCTTAGAGGTCAGCAAACAAAATAATTAATCCATATATAAGGCGCTTCGGATTATAAAGCGCAGTGTCGTTTTTTTGAGAAAAATCTAGGCTTTTAAGTGCGCCCTATAGTCCGAAATATACGGTAAACTAAACCGTGTAATAACAGGTGGAGGGCAAATACTTTCACACAGGACCCTGTATGTTAGGAATTTCCCCCTTAATAGTAAAATACTTAATTTATTAACTGAATTTTGTGTTTATTAGGGTGTGACACAAACAATTGTGAAAATAACGCTGGTGTCTAAGTGTTTTTCCTGGGGGGAAAAGTTGCTTGTGTAGAACAACGAACCTCAGGGGTATCCTAACGTCACAATGTCAGCCCATGTTAGAATACATTATACTACACCCTACTAAGATAAGTGACAAAGTGAAAAAATTATAAATCTAGACGGGGGCAAAACACTTTTTCACACCACTGTATATGATAGTATTGATTCACATCAATTTGAGACTGAAAGTCTTATAAACTCCTATGACTTGAGTATCTTAAGTATGCACATACCATCATTTAAACCTACCTCCCAGCAGTCCTGCATGCACGTGTAAATCTGAAATGGTGTGACCTGGCTATCCAGCAGGACCAAGAGCCTGCCTTGGAGGTCAAAGGTCAGATCCAACGGACTGTGGGGTAGGGCCAGTCTACTACAGGGAGTTAAATGCTCCATCACCCTTTGGTCCACCCTAAAAAACTGAACTAAGGGAACTCTGAAAAAACAGGAAATATTTGATCATGGTTTCACCAGGTTCTCCACTGACCTACATAGTCTGTAGGTCACTGTTGCAATATACTTATGTCCTTAGCACCCTGTTTGCATGAATTACTCTTTTTTAATATATTTGTATATCTAAATGTTATATTTATTATGTACATGTACATTCTATTTAAATGCTGCTGCTTTTGGGAGTACTCACAACATTTCGTTGCATGAGTGTAATGACAATAAAGGACTTATCTTATTTAATCTATATTATTAAATAAAAGGGATGTGCAGTGTCACAGGTAAAACTGTTTAGACTAGACGTTAGCAAAAATACATGAATACACGTGATTTCACGTGATGCACCAAATAAATACGATGAATGGTCAGTGTGCATTGTGATGACTACACTACCTCTCACACTGCACGGCAACGTAAGCACAATCAGGGGTGGTGGCAATCTTGCTGACAGCAGACCTCTGGGAAACAAGACAAATATTATGACTGCACTGAACACTGTAAAAGAAAAGGAATGTGATTATAATTTTTATTCAGACAAATTATTTACAGAAATGTCCTTTTATGCATCATCAGCAGCAAGGGCATATATGATTGGACCCTGGAAAAGTCTTCACCTCTTCATTAGCTTGAGTTCTATGTGTGTCCCTCAGCTGCTTAAGGTCCCAGCTCTGGATCCTACGACCAGACTCGTACTCCCACAGCTTCATGGTCCCATCCTTAGAACAAACCACACTCAAATGATGCACCATCTACAATGGGTGGACCTCAATCAGGAATAGAAAAATCAATGGTGCAACAAGCTGGTACACTATCACCTGACATCAGTTGACGAAAAGCTAGGGACCCCTACCCCTGATCCAGATAGTAGCCAATGAGGATGCATGGGTAGGACCAACAGACAGCTGACAAACCTAAGGAGACAGAGGACAGCTTCCAACAGTGAGGCTCAGGTTACTTTAATTGTATCTGTAGGTAGATAAAAAAAAAATGAATGAAGTATGAGTAACCTCTAAATGATGCATTCCCACCCTAATTTGTCCCTCTATTGCAGGGGAGGCCTACCCTAGTCCTCGATAACCACAGTCCTGAAGGTTTTAGACGTTTCCCTGATCCAGCACACCAGATTCTAATGACCGGCTCGTAATCAAGCTCTAAGGAAGCCTCATAATTAGAATCAGGTGTGCTGAAGAGGGAAACACCTAAAACCTTCAGGACTGTGGCTCTTGAGGACCAGGATTGACCACACCTGCTCTATTGTTTCACTACATTGAAAATGTTGTCCCAAAAGCATTACTTGAATTGGATTTTACATCGCATAGTTTAGATGTTTATTTTTTGTGGAGAACAGTGAAGCCAACAATGGGTAACAAGCTATTTAGACAGAAATGCACTTGCAATTACCCAAAATATAACAATATCTTGGCAGTTTGCCAAGTTCTGGGAGATAGCTGTGTTAGCAACCCAAAATGACAATATTGCTGCAGAAACACCACAGGCAAATGCCAGGACAGGTGGCTAGCTGTGTTTCCAGACTGTAATTTCAACACCCTGTGTTGAGGGAAGTACTATCTGACATTACTTTCCGAAAATTATATTTTTTGCTAGAATATTATATTAATAATAGTTTTATTATTGAAAAACAATTATGTTCTTGATGAACCCAAAAGACTCATAAATATCAGAGCTGAATATTTGTGGAAGTTGGAGTAGGGCTTTTTTAGTTTTAGCTATCTTAGGAGGATATTTGTGTGTGCAGGTGACTATAACTGTGCAGAATTATTAGGCAACTTAACAAAAAACAAACATATACCCGTTTCACTCATTTATTTTCACCAGTGAAACCAATATAACAACTCAGCATTCACTAATATACATTGCTGGCATTCAAAATAATAATTTTAAAAAAAATCTGTGACTAATATAGCCGCCTTTCTTTACAAGGACACTCAAAAGTCTGCCATCCATGGATTCAGTCAGTGTTTTGATCTGTTTGCGGTCAACATTACGTGCAGCAGCAACCACAGCCTCCCAGACACTGTTCAGCGATGTGTACCGTTTCCCCTCCTTGTAGATCTCACATTTGATGAGGGACCACAGGTTTTCTATGGGGTACAGATTGGGTGAACAAGGAGGCCACGTCCTTAATCTTTCTTCCTTTAGACCAGGGGTCGGCAACCTTCTCTATCAAAAGAGCCATTTTAGCCCCTTTCCCACGAACGAAAATGTATCTGTATCAAAGCCATTTGACCTCCAAAATACATTTAACATGTATAAGACATAACTACAAAAAGAATGGTTAAATTTTGTTGTTGGTTATACCTGCTATTATAAAGGGCAACAACAAACTAACTGTGAAAGCATTTGCTCTGATCAGCTTTCCACCGACGTTCCGAAGCCGCTCTTTTTCATTCATGTCCAGCCTTTTACTTTTCAGCAAAAGCTGCGTGTTCTAGAATGTTTTTTTTTATCGTTATTTTACGTAGTTTTATCATTTCTCGTCACATATTAAGCACAGTGTAGCCCACTAAATCAGTACCGTAGACACTGACAGTGAAAGCAAATTCATTTGTCCGCGCAGGATTAAACCGTAATTTCCAGACTATAAAACGCAATTCCCCCCCCCCAGGTATTGAACCGTGCGGCTAATACAGAGATGCAGCTTTTCTATGAATTTTTCTTCAGTCCTCAGGAGGATGAATAAGTGATGTGTGGCTTCAGTGCACGGGAGAATTAAGCGACTTTGCGCAGTTGCGCTTTTATCCAAAGAGATTTACAAAAGACTCCAAACATAGCAGGCTTATAGATTATGAAACATACATCATGAGAAACAATAAATGTCAAGGGAAGAGCTATTTGACGATTCAGCCAAACAAGTTACAATCATATGGCAAGCTTTTCTGACTGACAATAATGTATCTGTAGGAAGCTTTTGCAGTGCACAGGAAGAAAAAGTGACAGTGGTTTCAGTACGCAGGACGAAAGAAAATAAAGCAACTTGGTTTTAGTGCACAGGAGGAAGATTAATGAAACCATCGATTACTTTTCCGTTCTGTTTGATCAGCGCTTTTACTACTAAGGCACTGTTCGTAAACAATTAGTTCAGGAATATGAACTGGATTTATAGTCCGGTGCGGCTTATACGTGACAAAATTATATATTTATTTTCAATTTTAGGTGGTGCTGCTTATATTTCGTTGCGCTCTATGGTCGGGAAATTACGGTATAAATTTTTTTCCGAAACCTTTCTTTTTGGAGGATTTATCCATGGTTAGCTGGCTGTCGAACGCAATATCCCAAAGGCAATAGAGAAAGACAGCAATAGACTTTGCAGGATGGGACGCATTGTTTAGTTGACAGCATATTAAAACGCTTATTAAAAACGATGTGATTGTCACAGAATCACATCCACCTCCAATACTGAGGTGTTCCGTTTGAAAGCCAAAGCGGCAGGGAGCCACTGCAGAAGGCTTAAAGAGCCGCATGCGGCTCCAGAGCCGCGGGTTGCCGACCCCTGCTTTAGACCCTTTCTGGCCAGCCATGCTGTGGAGTACTTGGATGCGTGTGATGGAGCATTGTCCTGCATGAAAATCATGTTTTTCTTGAAGTATGCTGACTTCTTCCTGTACCATTGCTTGAAGAAGGTGTCTTCCAAAAACTGACAATAGGACTGGGAGTTGAGCTTGACGCCATCCTCAACCCGAAAAGGTCCCACAAGCTAATCTTTGATGATACCAGCCCATACCAGTACCCCACCTCCACCTTGCTGGCGTCTGAGTCGTACTGGAGCTCTCTGCCCTTTGCTGATCCAGCCACGAGCCCATCCATCTGGCCCATCAAGACTCACTCTCATTTCATCGGTCCATAAGACCTTAGAAAAATCAGTCTTGTGATACTTCTTGGCCCACTCTTGACGTTTCATTTTGTGTGTCTTGTTCAGTGGTGGTCGTTTTTCAGCCTTTCTTACCTTGGCCATGTCCCTGAGTATTGCACACCTTGTACTTTTTGACAATCCAGTGATGTTGCAGCTCTGAAATATGGCATAACTGGTGGCGAGTGGCATCTTGGCAGCTTCATTCTTGACTTTCCTCATTTCACGGGCAGTTACTTTGCGCCTTCTTTTTTCATCACGCTTCTTGCGACCCTGTTGACTATTTTGAACGAAGCGCTTGATTGTTCGATGGTCACGCTTCAAAAGCTTGGCAATTTTAAGAGTGCTCCATCTCTTGCAATATATGCCACTATTTTTGACTTTTCTGAGCCCGTCGAATCCCTCTTCTGACCCATTTTGCCAAAGGAAAGGAAGTTGCCTAATAATTATGCACACCTGATATAGGGTGTTGATGTCATTAGACCACACCCCTTTTCAATACAGCGATGCACATCACCTGGTATGCTTAATTGGTAGGAGGCTTTAAAGCCTATGCAGCTTGGAGTAGGGCAATATGCATAGAGAGGGTAATGTGGTCAACGTACTCATTAGCCTAATAATTCTGCACTCCCTGTAGTAACAACTGTGACTGGGACATTGCCTTGGATAAGGTGCATATGGCAAAGAACACCCTGTAAAAAGTTCAAGGCTAGAGTCCTCATCAGTTGGTGTTTGGAAATAATCCTAACTTGCCCGAAGTGCTGACTGACAAGCCACCAACCTTGGAGGGCAGTACAACAATCAAATGGGGAGCAAAACAAATCACTACCTTGCATGCAGCAAGAAGGGCATTTACTGAGGCAAAACATGGGGGGCGAACGTGGATCAGATAAATCACATCACTCTGATGACTGTTTTCACATTATTAACAGTTTCCCAGCATCACCTGTAAGTGTCGCCAAAGGAACAATAGCTGTAGAAACGTGCGTACGACAGCTATGAATTTGGCGTGGGGCACCGCGCATTTCCACGGTCATTTCACGTTTGATACGTCTGAACGTGAGCGTGGGAAAGGACGTACGCCACGTTTTTGTGCGTACGCAACCTTTGTACATGAGGCCCCATGCCCTTTTCTAGGGGACTGACCAAGACTGCTGTAACTGGGGGTACTGGCCTGTCACATCGACGACTTCAAATGGGGAGGCGCCCAAAGCTTCTGATACCCTACCCTTTCAGTGGGATATTAAGAGCATGTCCATTTCTGGATGTTGGAATAGACTTTGTGACAGTTAATGCTGTGCCGGTTCAGGTTAGGAAATTTACACATAACACATGGAGCCCATATATACCGTATTTTCCTGACTATAGCGCGCACCTAAATATAAGCCGCACCACCTAAAATTGAAAATATATATTTTGTCACAAGTCGCACTGGACTATAAGCCGCAGATACCCACGTTGAGAAATAAGATATTTACATAGAAAGATTTTGTACTGTAAGTGTTTATTCGTATACCTGAAATGATTGTTTCTGAACAGTGCCTTTAACACGGCAGTATAAGTGCTGATCGAACAAAACAGAAAACTTTTTTGATGGTTTTATTCATCTTCCTCCTGTGCACTAAAGCCAAGTGGCTTTATTTTCCTTCCTTCTGCGTACTGAAACCACTGAACACAAAACCACTGACACTTTTTCTTTCTCTTATTGGTTTCTCACGATATATGTTTCATAATCTTTAAACCCACTATGCTTGGGGACTGTAAGTGTAAACCTGCTATGATCAGTGACCGAAGCTCTTTTGTAATGCTCTCTCTTGTAAGGCGCTTTGGATACAAGCGTCTGCTAAATTAATAAATGTAAATATAATGCGCAACTGTTAAAGTCGGTTCATTCTCCCTTGCGTTGAAGCCACAAGTCACTTATTCATCTTCCTGAGGCCTGAAGAAAAATTTATAGAAAAGCCGCATCTCTGTATTTATCCGCATGGTTCAAAACGTGTGGGAAAAGTAGGGGCTTGTAGTCCGGAAAATACGGTAACCAATTGATCCATACATAAGGCGCACTGTCGTTTTTGGAGAAAATTAATATATATATTCCGCCTTATAGTGCGGAAAATACGGTATGTCTCGTTCACAAGCTATCAAGCCAGACTTTTCTTCAAGAAGAGGAAAAGGATCAACTCAGACATAAAGTCTGATTCTCTAGCAAGGCACAACAGGCTAGATGTTATGTTTGAGTTTAGCAACTTGACCACTAAGATTAAGATTGCTACCGCGCAAATGATTCATGAGGCAAACAGAACAAACCGGCAATCCCAATTTTCGGTTTTACCCTTTACCCTTAGTCTTTCCCCTTGAAAACAAGTGTAAGGGCTAAGGAGTGAAAACAATGGACAAAGAAATGAGATGCCACTTAATTATGTGATCATACATCGTCGCTAGTTGGCTGTCTGCAATGTCTCCAAAGGCAACAAGTATCAATCATTGTCTGCAAGTGTGTATATGTTGGTTGTGTGATTATTGATGCATAGATCCATTGATCCTTCGTGAAAAACTTGATATTTACACTTAGTAATTTAGCAGAGACTTATCCAGAGCAACTTACAGCAAGTACAGGGACATTCCCCCTGAGGCAAGTAGGGTGAATTGCCTTGCCCAAAGACACAATGTCACGTTGACACAGCAGGGGTTCAAACCAGGGACCTTCCGATTACTAACACCACACCCTAACCGACTTCGCCACAACTCCCAGATTTGATACCGACTTGGGAACTGTCATAGCAGGCAAGCAAAAAAAGAATTCTAACGTACCATGAAATTATATTAACTATTTGTCACCGGTACAATGTTATTGCATTTGATTCTTGCTAATAACATTAGCTTTCAGGCTAGTCTAATGGCTCAGCCAAAGGAAAGCCAATGTTGGTTCTAAACTCTGAGTGGACTACAATGATCGGTTGGATAACGTTGAAAAACATTACGATTTCTATTGCAAAACATGAAGACACAAAACAATATTTGTTTACCGTATTTTTCGGACTATAGGGCGCACTTAAAAAGCCTTTCATTTTCTCAATAATTATATATTATAATCCGAAGCGCCTTATATATGGATTCATTCGGGTTTTACATTTATTCATTTAGCAGACGCTTTTATCCAAAGCGACTTGGTTTTGCTTACTGACCCCAGCATTACGGCTACCGTAGCCAGGTGCGTCGCGGAGTAATACATACTGTGCTTCACCATAATATTACAGTGTGTGTATAAGGATCCCAAAGTGGCACCTGTCAAAAGACACGCTTACAACGCGGACTTATCTGACTGTTTTTTTTCCGCTTAATGCGCCTTATAGTCCGGTGCATTTTATATATGAATTTATTTTGAAAATAGACCATTCATTGACAGTGTGCCTTATAATCCAGTGCGCCCTATAGTGCCAAAAATACGGTAAATAAAAATGTTAAACTTTCTGACCACGTTATAAGCCAGGGATCACAAATCCTGGTCCTCAAGGTCCACTGTCCTGACAGTTTTCGATGTTTCCCTGCTCCAGCACACCTGATTCAAATAAAGGGTCATTATGAGGCTTCCACAGAGCTTGCTAACGACCCATTCATTAGAATCAGGTGTGCTGGAGCAGGGAAACATTGAAAGCTGTCAGGACAGCGGACCTCGAGGACCAGGATTGGTGATCCCTGTAAATCAGTATAATACCCTTTGAGGTATACAGTATCACTTGATAATGGACTTTGGTGCACGTTGGACAGTTCAGGCCTCCGCATTGTCTGGTCAGGTAATACTGTACACCTTGTTGGGCATTATCACTTACATAATTTATTACTTGTTTTACGATACCAATTAAACCAGAGGCTTGGTGGTTGTGGAACTTTTGTTTGTCTAGATCAGTGTTTCTCAACGGGGGCGTTCAGAGAACGTCGGGGGGGCGCTGGGATCAATATTCTTAAAAGGGGGGCATTGAGGTGCGGTTGGGGGGGGCGTTTGTGTCTGTTTTTTAATGCCAGTTTCGTCTAACCGACACCTACTAATTTTTACGGAGCCGCTCTAGGGTCACATAGGAGAGAGAAGAAAAAAAATCTGTGCGCACCGTTTTGTAAACTGTGGCCTCGGATTTAAAATCGTATGCACCTGATAGTGATACAAGTTAGATCAGCGATACTCATTGCACGTCTCACGAGCCACATGCGGCTTGTCAACCTTGAATTGGTGGCTCGCACTGGCATACTAGCTTATAACAATATGGTAACACAGCCAATATATTTTTTCAAATGTGCTACATAAACATGCAGTGAACATAAGCGCAATAATTTGCATAATACTTAAGAAGTAATAACTATAAATTAAGTAATTTTCTGCGGTCTTGCGTGAATACGGCCAGCCTGCCAACCCGCGCGCTGTTACGCGCCAAGCGAGGATTGACGACCGACATAGGATGGAGCAAGCCAGTGGACAACCTCCACTGCAGAGCGTTAAACAGAGGCATCTTTTGAGATGGCTTGGATTTTGGCGCGGGCCAAAACACCATTCTCAGACTCATAAATAATAAAAGACTGCTTTTTGTATTACATTTTATACACATTTTTTTTCAATACATTTTACTACAATGTATATTGTGTGTTGTATTGTTTTAGTGCTGTGATTTTTTTAATTATACTTGTGTACATATTACATAAGAATAAAACACAAGTTTGTTTTCAAAAAGTTGTTTAAAAATGTATTTATAATAATAATTGTATATATTGTTAGAAGAAAAAGTTGTTATGGGGGGGGGGCACCTGGAAAATGGAGAGGGGGGCACTGGCCTAAAAGAGGTTGAGAACCACTGGTCTAGATGCCCTGACCTTTTGGCCAAAGAGACTGTGTCTTGTGTTCTGTGTGATTAATTACCTTTATTAATAATCTAATTTGGAGAGAAGAGCTAGGACATCAAAGGATTTTGGGACATGGGAGTATATTGTTTCTAACGTTCCTCATTCCTGTACCCATCGTTCCCCCCGACTGATCAAAGGACCTCAATTGAGGCCTGCCTCACAGACCTCTTGGCCTGGATGACCAAGCACCACCTCCAGTTGAACCTCGCCAAAACAGAATTTCTCATCATCCTGGCCAAACCGTCAATCACCCACGATCTCTCTATCACTCTGTGATCTGCAAAGGTGACCCCTTTATCTTCTGCCAGAAACCTGGGAGTTACCTTAGATGACAAGGATGACTCTCCCTCACAGCACACATTGCCGCAGTCTACCAGTCATGTAGATTCACCCTCTACAACATCCGGAAGATCAGAAGATACCAGTCTGAACATTCCTCCCAGCTGCTGGTCCAAGCTCTTGTCCTTTCAAAACTGGACTACTGGAATTCACTACTAGCTAGCCTTCCAGCAAGTGCAATCTGCCCTCTTCAGAGGATCCGAAATGCAGCAGCCTGCCTGGTTTTCTATCTACCTGACGCTCTCATGTCACTCCACACCACAACACCCTCCACTTCCTTCCCATCATGGCCTGTATCAGATTCAAGACCCTGGTACTTACTGGTACTCCCTAGCAGTGAACAGGACTACAAATTATACATCACATTCAAGAAAAGGCTCAAGACTCACTGTTATGTTTCATAATCTATAAACCCACTATGTTTGGGGACTATCACGTGCTATGATCAGCGACCGATGCCCTTTTGTAAATCTCTCTCCTGGAAATCGCTTTGGATTACAGCACCTGCTAAACTGTCACTGACTAGAGTTAGCTAATCACAGAGACCGCTACATTGATTGACCAACTGGAAGACCATTTGTTCTTAGTTTATATAAGGCCCAGTACGTGTGATGTGTACCACTCCTTCAAACGACTGTAGCGGTGTCCTCTGTTGTGACAGGTCACAAAACATTCTGTTAATTTTGAGTACACTGCAAATTAATAAATTGAACCAGAGACAACATCTTGAATAATTCAGCGCATAATACTTAGGCTATGCCTTGTGGTGTTATTTTCCCTTTTAATATGTCATCCACAAATTCTGTAATTTCTTTTTATTATTATATAATAATCTAATGTAAATGCAAGTTTGTTAAATATGTATTTCTGGTTCAGAGATTCTTACATGGAGGAGACTGAATGCTATTACTGTGTTGTACTGGTGAACATGGATGTGACCATTAGAACTGAGTAACAGTAGCTGTCTAGCTGCACAATCATTATGGTACCTATGTTTCATTCTAAGGGAATTTCTAAGGGCTCTACAACAGAAGAGCAGAAAATATGTCCATCTTTTCCTTTGAAGTTGGGAAGAGGGAAAGTTGAACAAGTACTTCAGAAGATAAAGAATTTCACAAAATATAGGAAATATATTAACCCAAACAACAGACAAGAACTTTCCTCCCTGGCTGAATCACCAACACTGCACTACCTATAATACCAAAGATCTGTGTGTGTAAAATACATCATCACAGGAACTGTGCCTATAATTCCAATTCCAATTCCAATCTATGTGTGTGTGTGTGTTATGTTTAAACAACATACACTGTGCACTATTGTTCAAATAGTCTGTATTTGTGTGTGTTTCACTGACATCTTAATCACCAAGTGCATCACAAGCACAATAACCTTATATAAGTGCTACAAGTTTCCATCATTAACCATGGATGAACTACCATGGTAAAAATATACTTGGTGGTTCAGCATGGATTTCAACAGATAATCCAAATTGCCATACTCACTCTTGATGCCCTAGACAGAATGATTGGATGTTGTAGGGTGACTTCAAGTAACTGACCCTGATTTTCTCATCACGGTCAGCTGTGATGACATACTTGTCATTGGGGCTCAAAGTCTGGAAGTAAGCAGTCCCAAAATTTAAATAAGTAAGTGTTCAGCATGCCCCTCAAGTAAACTTGGTGAAAGGTGCATATTTACCATGGCCAGCAACATTGACAGGTGCCCAAGCTTCATTTGCCCTGCTTTTCTGGGCTCCACCACAGAGAAGGAATAGACATCTCCTGACTTGTCAGCTGCCAGTAACTCCTCCTCAGTCTGGGTGAACACCAGAGAGGTGCAACGTCTCACCAGCCACCTAGAAACACATAATGACAGCCATTTCACACCTTAACACTTCGCACTAAGTAAATTACATTTTGACTTCACATACCTTGTACTAATACATTGCCAGTATGGTTCGGTCCCAAAAAGTACAAGCCTTTTGTTGTCATCTGTCAACGCAACCAGCTTCCCAGACAAGGAAACTGCAAACGCCAAGATTTTATCACTTCCTTTTTCTTCCAAAGCACAACTATGCCTACAAGAACAGGGATACATATAAAAAAGCTTTTAAGGTGATGCAACGTGATGATTCACTAGGTCAAAGTAGATTTTGCCTACAATGATGGAAGATATTATTTATAACTGTGCAAGCTAACTTCTGCCATTCAGTAGATAAGCAAGTTCTAATTAATGCTCTGGGTGCTTAACTCTTGTGCTCTTATTCAGGGGCCAGAATGACCTGAAACTATGTTTAAAGCACACCCATAACGAGACATTTAGATCGGATGTGTTTGTTTGATCTCAGACAAAACGAAATGCTGATTTGTGTGCAACATTTCAGTGTCCAACAGGGTACTTCAATGTATGTTAACCTGTTTTATTTCAGTGTTAACAGTGGGGCATAGCAGATTATGAAGAGAGCAAAATGATTAATAAGTTGTTATTGGGAACAATATTAAAATTCAACAAGGAATATACGAGGGTTTAGCGGATGATGACTAATAATACCCTTTGTTGTCTGTTTCTGTCGTTTTTGGCTTATTTTCTGCTGTGCTGCAGTCAAAAACAAACGGGTCTCTGAAATTCAAAAGTAGAAAATACATTCGTTGGAGGCATCTTGCTGCTAGGTAGCCATCTAAACTATATGGCCACACTGTCATCATCTGATATGTAAAAATAAATACAACATAAAGCAAGCGTGTTGTGAAAACGCTACCCTACCTGTTATGTTTGGAATGTACTGCAAGTAATAAATTGTCACAGCTTGAAAGATACCACTCTCCACATACACACACGGCTGCCATAGCTTTAGCTTCGACTCGCTAACTTTGTAAACTTAACAGGCTGATTTCGAGCCGTCACGCAAGCACGTGGGCATGCACGTGGGGCTCTGAAATAGTCGCTTACGATTTACGTATTGAAAAAAGTACCTGCCTGCAGTCCTCTGCTGGGGGGCAGCCTGTCCAAAACCACTCCCTAACCCCTATATAGGGCACTATATAGGGATCACGCCATTTTGTAGTGGTGTCCGAAACGTTAGGGATCACCAGGTGATCCCTATATAGTACCCTGAATGTATCCCACAATTCACCGCGAAAAGTAGTGAGCATCGGATGGTCACTACATGAGCAATATAACCCATCATGCATTGCCAGAACTTCTCCGGGCAAAGTTACGAACCGGCAAAGGAACGTAAATATGGCAGATGGACGGGAGACTGTGTACAAATGTATGTATTTTAACGGTGTGACTATTCTTTCGGCGGATGGATGTAAGGATGAGGCGCGAAACAAATGAGTTGTGGAGCAGTACAACAGTCACGAGCCAGTTTATTCTATTTATTGGAGTCCACATTTTAAAACAAGGCAAATTAAATGGCTTTCTACATTCATTGAAAAACAAAATGTTAAACGAACAGAATATATTTAAACATTCCAGTCGATTACTGTGTAACTCTGTTACTGAAGAGCCAAGATAATACAATATGAAAATCTGCTTAAATAAAAAACAAAATACGGAAAATGAAACGTACAGGACAGTAATCAAAAGACTCTAATTTAATAAAAAGGCAGTCGTAAATGGACAAGTACTATGTACATGAACAATGTACTTATTGTAAGTCGTTTTTAGATCCCTTAAAGTCCCTGCTAAATTATATTTATTTATTTCAGACATTAATGTGGTATGTTTTAATTGTGCGACATTGATGACGTAATTACGGGCGCCAAAAGAAGTGTCCTCTTCCTAGTTGGGGTAAATTGCAGATTTTCCACAGAAAGTAAATGTATGATTTCTTGTCAATATAAGTGCCGTAAAATAATAACGTTATAGAAGTCATTAAGGATTTACCGAATAATTACCGAATGTTACAAGTCTACTTAACGTAAACGTTTACTTTCATCAACAAATGATCAGGGATTGATAAACGTTCTCATTTGTATGTAACGGTTACAAAACATTTGTGTAAACTCTCCTTGCATTAGCTGTTATCATGGTTTATTAAATGCATAGGGCATAACGTTAAGTAACTTTTCGCATTTGTTTGTGTGTAACGTTATAATACATTTTTGTAAACTCTCCTTGCATTAGCTGGGTATCGTAACAAAATTTGATTAGATTCAATTTAATGTAATTACACAGGTACAAGTACAAGGTAACGAAATACAGTTAGCATCCAACCAGAAGTGCAAAGCAGTTATTACAACAGAATCTAATTGTATACTCTGTTACTATGTTACTCTGTGTAATTCATGTTTAATACTGTAGCATCATACATTTGTCTTAAATCACTTTAATCTGTACCTACCCTGTATATTCTGATTATACTGTTCATACTGTGTATATTCTGAGTATACTTATATTTATTATATTCTGTTTTAATAACTGTTTTGCATTTCTGGTTGGATGCTAACTGTATTTCGTTACCCTGTACTTGTACCTGTGTGATGACGTTCAAGTTTAATCTAATCTCAGAATATACACAGTATGAACAGTATAATCAGAATACACAGGGTACAAAATGTGAAAGAGTACATGGCTCATTTGTCATCCATCCATCATCTTCCGCTTATCCGGGGCCGGGTCGCGGGGGCTGCAGTCTGAGCAGGGAAACCCAGACTTCCCTCACCGCACACACCTCCTCCAGCTCCTCCGGGGGGATCCCGAGGCGTTCCCAGGCCAGCCGAGAGACATAGTCCCTCCAGCGTGTCCTAGGTCTTCCCCGTGGCCGCATCCTATACAGATGCCCGAGCCACCTCAACTGGCTCCTCTCGACATGGAGGAGTAGCGGTTCTACTCCGAGCTCCTCCCGTGTGACGGAGCTCCTCACCCTGTCTCTAAGGGAGCGCCCGGCCACCCTGCGGAGGAAACTCATTTCGACCGCTTGTATCCGCGATCTTGTCCTTTTGGTCATGACCCAAAGCTCATGACCATAGGTGAGAGTAGGAATGTAGATTGACCGGTAAATCTTCACCACGACAGTCCGGTACAGAGACTGCATCGCTGCAGACGCTGCATCGATCCGCCTGTCAATCTCACGTTCCGTCCTTCCGTCACTCGTGAACAAGACCCCGAGATACTTGAACTCCTCCACTTGAGGCAAAGGCTCCCCACCCACCCAGAGGGGGCAAGCCACCTTTTTCCGGTCGAGTACCATGGCCTCGGATTTGGAGGTGCTGATCCTCATCCCAGCCACTTCACACTCGGCATCAAACCGCTCCAGAGCATGCTGGAGGCCCCGGCTCGAGGAAGCAAACAGGACAACATAATCCGCAAACAGCAGAGATGAGATCCCGTGCTCCCCGAACCGGAAACCCTCCGCCCCCTGGGCGCTTCTACAAATTCTGTCCATATAAACAATGAACAGAACCGGTGACAAAAGGCAACCCTGGCAGAGTCCAGAATGCACCCGGAACAGGTCTGACTTATTGCCGGCAATGCGAACACAGCTCCTACTTCGGTTGTACAGGGAACGGACGGCCCCTAACAAAGGGCCCCGGACCCCGTACTCCCGAAGTACCCCCCACAGGACACCACGAGGGACACAGTCGAATGCCTTCTCCAGATCCACAAAACACATGTAGACTGGTTGGGCAAACTCCCATGAACCCTCGAGCACCTGGTAGAGGGTGTAGAGCTGGTCCAGTGTTCCGCGGCCAGGACGAAAACCACACTGCTCCTCCTGAATCCGAGGTTCGACTATCGGCCGGATTCTCCTCTCCAGTACCCTGGCGTAGACCTTACCGGGGAGGCTGAGGAGTGTGATTCCTCTGTAATTGGAACACATCCTCCGGTCCCCCTTCTTAAATAGGGGAACCACCACCCCGGTCTGCCAATCCATAGGCACTGTTCCAGACCGCCACGCGATGCTGCAGGGGCGTGTCAACCAGGACAGTCCCACAACATCCAGAGACTTCAGGTACCCAGGACGGATCTCGTCCACCCCCGAAGCCCTGCCACCAAGGAGCCCATCGACTACCTCAGCGACTTCAGCCCGGGTGATAGGCGGGTCCACCCCGAAGTCCCCAGTCTCTGCTTTCTCCTCGGAAGACGTGACGGCAGGATTGAGGAGATCCTCAAAGTATTCCTTCCACCGTCCGACAACATCCCCAGTCGACGTCAACAGCTCCCCACTCGCACCGTAAACAGTGTTGGTGAAGCACTGCTTCCCCCTCCTGAGGCGCCGAACGGTTTGCCAGAATTTCCTTGGGGCCGACCGATAGTCCTTCTCCAGGGCCTCCCAGAACTCCTCCCAGACCCGAGTTTTTGCCTCTGTGACTACCCGAGCCGCGGCACGCTTTGCCTGCCGGTACCGGTCAACTGTTTCGGGAGTCCCACAAGCCAGAACGGCTCGATAGGACTCCTTCTTCAGTTTGACGGCATCCCTTACTTCCGGTGTCCACCACCGGGTTCTGGGATCGCCGCCGCCACCAGCACCAGAGACCTTGCGACCACAACTCCGGACTGCCGCATTGACAATGGAGGTCGAGAACATGGTCCATTCAGACTCAATGTCCCCAGCCTCCCCCGGGATCTGTGAGAAGCTCTCCCGGAGGTGTGAGTTGAAGACCCCTCTGACAGAGGGGTCCGCCAGGCGTTCCCAGCAGACCCTCACGATACGTTTGGGCCTGCCAAGTATGTCTAACTTCCCCCCCCGCCAGCGGATCTGACTCACAACCAGGTGGTGATCGGTTGACAGCTCCGCCCCTCTCTTCACCCGAGTGTCCAAGACACACGGCCGCAGGTCAGAAGACACGACAACAAAGTCGATCATCGACCTCCGGCCTAGAGTGTCCTGGTGCCACGTGCACTGATGGACACTCTTGTGCTTGAACATGGTGTTAGTTATGGACAAACCGTGACTAGCACAGAAGTCCAAAAACAGAACACCACTCGGGTTCCGATCAGGGGGGCCGTTCTTCCCAATCACCCTTCTCCAGGTGTCACTGTCATTTCCCACGTGGGCGTTGAAGTCCTCCAGTAGAACGACGGAGTCCCCAGTCGGCGCACTGTTCAGTACGCCTCCCAGAGACTCCAAGAAGGCCGGGTACTCTGCACTGCTGTTCGGCCCGTAGGCCTCCACAACAGTGAGAGACCTGTCTCCGGCTTTTAGGCGCAGGGACACGACCCTCTCGTTCACCGGTGTAAACTCCAACACGTGGCGACTGAGCTGTGGGGCTATAAGCAAACCCACGCCAGCCCGCCGCCTCTCCCCGCAGGGTACGCCAGATAAATTAAGAGTCCAGCCTCTCTCAAGGATAATGGTTCCAGAGCCCAAGCTGTGCGTGGAGGCGAGGCCGACTATATCTAGCCGGTAACGCTCGACCTCCCGCACAAGCTCGGGCTCCTTCCCCGCCAGTTTGGTGACATTCCATGTCCCCAGCGCTAGAGACTGTGTGCGTGGCCCTGGTCGTCCAGGCGCCTGCCCCTGACCACCGCCCAAATCACACAGCACCGGCCCCTTACGGTCCTTCCTGCGGGTGGTGGGCCTGCGGGAAATTTTTTCTTTTCCATGGCTCATTTTGACTTTTTTAATTTTCTACCTCTGTTGTATACTACAGTATGTAAACTAAACGAATACGAATAGCTTCTGCACCATCAGTACTTTAATTTTTGGATACTGGGGGTGGAATTTCACATTTAGAAGGGCCCTCTGACCTCCAGATGTAAATGTTGATTCCTGTCTGTCTCCTAAACTTGTAGATACACATTTGCGTAACACCAGTTAATCAAAGGACGTCTAGTCCCAGTTTGAATGTTAAAAGGTGTGCAGATCACTTTCCAAAGAGTGGTTTGATCACTATGTTCAGGGGTCTCCAATCCTGGTCCTCGAGGGCCGATTCATTAGAATCACGTGAGCTGGAGCAGGGAAACATCTAAAACCGTCAGGACAGCCAGCGGCCCTCGAGGACCATGATTGGAGACCCCTGACTATGTTAAATGTGCCCCCACCTAATGTCTAGATGGTGATATTAGAGGAGGGCACTGATGGGATCTTTTCTTTTTGGAGCTTGTGTTTTGTATATTACATCTGATAATTTTGCTTGTCTATATATATTTTCAGGAAGAAGAGAAGCAGGCTGCCAATGTGGACATTGCCAATGTGGAAGGGGTAAGCTTTTTCACAGTATCTATTGGTCAGATACCGTTGGTGCAGCAGCTATGGTATCATCTTTTTTTCTTTTCCATAGGACTCAATTGAAGTTCACATTCTTCACAATTAAAGACATGCAGCAGAGTGGACCTGCAACCTACCATCCTTTGTGGAACTGAGGTGATTGTGGCCGGCTCCTCCCACCCAGGACACCCTCTGCTTCAGCTGCTCCCGTCTGGCATGAGGCTGCGGTCCATCAAGACTAAAACCTCTCGCCATAAGAACAGCTCCTACCCTTCGGCCATTGCAGTCTTCAATAGGGCCAAGGACTCGGAATGACTTTGCCACAAACTCCAACCCCCCCCCGATCCAGCATCCCACTGCACATGCCACTTTTGCACACAACACCTCAAAACCCCTTTTGACACCTTAAAATAACTTACTGCTGTGTTTGCACCACTGTTTTGTAATGCTGTGTATACCCCCCTGACATTTTTACACCATATTGTTATTGTACAATATTCTGTTCTTGTTAAATATGTTCTCATGTTGCACTTCCCTGCAAATGTAAAATCTGTGTTTGTATAACTTACATAGCCATTAAAACAAATTCTGATTATGAGTGGGTTGATTCGAAGAACTGTTCTCTGTCAAAGTGGACCTGCCTGGCATCCTGGGCATGGGGGAAGAGAACCAGGCTAAGGTAGTATGGAAGGGTGTGGAATGACCTAGAAAAGTAAACAATCCTGGAGCCCTTCAAGTTCACATTTCACAACACTGAAGATGTTGCAATAATGTGCAGAAATAATGGACCAAAGAAAATATTTGGCCTATTCTGAATGTCAAACAGATGAATGAGTTTATTGTATGTGAGAATAAAGTCTAATCATGTTGTGACTTGGTGTGTTTTACATGTTATCACTGATCATTTAATTATTGGCTTGGATTACATTGTACATATCAGCACAAGAACATAATTGGCATAGATATAGAGCCAAACATGAAAAACAGCAGTGCAATAATGTTCAATGACAATTTGTTATTAATGTAATGAAAAGGCAGTGAAGTATTAAGTACACAATAAAATGTATAGGCCTATGACGTCTTACGAAATGTAGGCTGATGAATAGGAGTCATAACTTGCACTGAGCGATGTTATTCCTAACCTCCATTGTTTTCAGTTATCAACATTTTGACCTTATCTTGTCACGATCCTCAGCTTTGTAGTAGGCTACAAATACATTATTGAGCCCCGAGTCATATCACCCACCCTTTATTTTTCGTAATTTGATTCAGATTCAGATTACTTTATTGATCCCGAGGGAAACTCCTTTGTATCAACGGCACACAGTCTCGCAAAGCACACAAGGGTAGGGGTGTGAGGTAAAAGATTAGAAAGTGTACACAGGGATAGGGGGTGGGGTCAATAACAATAAGTAAAAAACGGTGGGTGAGGTGAATCCTCCCAGGAAGCATAATGATTATGTACAGAAGCTATACATTTACAATTATACAGTATTGGTCTTGTATAATATACAGTATTATATTAGAATGTACATGATTTTCAGTTTTTGTACAGAATGTGCAGAATGTACAGCAGAATATACAGGATGTCCAGGATAAAGTGAAGGTTACAGACTATACCCTATAATCTATACAATTCAGCTACAAATATGCAAGTAATTGGGATGTACAGGATTTACAGTTATTTGCAGCATATACAGGATATACAGGATTTACAGGTTATTAGCAGAATATACATAGTTAGATTATAGTTGTACCAGAATATTGCCAAATATGTAGTTATGTTACAGAAGTTGTGTCAGACTATTGCCTAATGTCCATTGTTATATCCCTGGATGTTATGCTATTTCACAGGATATACAGTTGGCTTACAAAGTACTGGTGTGAGAATTGTAAAGTTTGATGGCCACAGGCAGGAATTACTTCCTGTGGCGCTCCGTGGTGCATTTCGGGAGGATGAGTCTCCCGCTGAAAGTACTCCTTTGTCCGACCAGCACATTGTGGAGTGGGTGGGAGGTACTGTCCAGGATGGCGTTGAGTTTGGCCAGCATCCTCCTCTCTGACACCACTGCCAGAGAGTCCAGCTCCACCCCCACAATGTCACCGGCCTTCCGGATCAGTTTGTTGAGCCTGTTTGCATCTGCTGCCCTCAGCCTGCTGCCCCAGCAGGCAACAGCATAGAGGATAGCACTGGCTACCACAGACTCGTAAAACATCCTCAGCATTGTCCGGCAGACATCGAAGGACCTCAGCCTCCTCAGAAAGTAGAGGCGGCTTTGGCCCTTCTTGTAGACGGCTTGAGTGTTCTTTGCCCAGTCCAGTTTGTTGTCCAAGTGAACACCAAGATACTTGTAATCCTCCACAGTGTCCACACTGACCTCCTGAATTCGGACAGGGGTCACTGTTGTCCTGGTCCTTCTCAGGTCGATGACCAGCTCCTTGCACTTAGCCGCATTAAGCTGCAGATGATTCCGCTCACACCATGCGACAAAGTTCCCCACCACAGTCCTGTACTCGGCCTCCTCCCCGTCACTGATACAGCCCACCACAGCAGAGTCATCAGAGAACTTCTGAAGGTGGCAGGACTCTGTGTGGTAGCTGAAATCCGTGGTATAGATGGTGAAGAGGAAGGGGGAGAGGACGGTTCCCTGGGGGGCCCCAGTGTTGCTGACCACACTGTCTGACACACAGTGCTGTAAGCGCACATGTTGCGGTCTGCCAGTCAGGTAGTCAACAATCCAGGACACCAGGGAGTTATCCACCTGCATCGCTGCCAGCTTCTCACCCAGCAGAGTTGGCCGGATGGTGTTGAAGGCACTGGAGAAGTCTAGGAACAGGATCCTCACAGTGCTTGCCGGCTTGTCTAGATGAGTATAGCAGCGGTCGAGCAGGAAGATGATGGCGTCCTCTACTCCCAGCCGGGGCTGGTAGGCGAACTGAAGGGGGTCCAGGAAGGGTCCGACCATGGGCCGCAGCTTTTCCAACACCAGTCTCTCCAGGGTCTTCATAACGTGGGAGGTCAGTGCCACCGGTCTGTAATCCTTGGAGCCGCTGGGGCGCGGCGTCTTCGGAACATGGACGAGGCAAGATGTCTTCCACAAGACAGGGACTCTCTGGAGACTCAGGCTCAGGTTGAAGATATACTGCAGCACTCCACACAGCTGGGGGGCACACGCTTTTAGCACCCTAGGGCTCACGTCGTCAGGGCCAGCAGCCTTGTTTGCATGGAGGTTCAGCAGTTGTCCTCTAACCTGTTCCACAGTGAGAGACACAGCTGGGGTCGTAGGGGGGGATGGGGGTCGTTGTGGTGAGGGGGGGGGGGGCATTGTTCTGACGGAGAGGGGGAGGGGGAAAAGGGGTACTCACAGGTGCCAGAGAGTCGTCAGCAGTTTCGCCAGGGGCGTCGCTGGCTTGAGGGTCGTCAGGAGAAGGGCTAGAGGGGGGATGGGCAGGAACCAGGTCGTTAAATCTGTTGAAGAACAGGTTCAGTTTGTTGGCTCTGTCCAGGTCACCCTCGACCCCCCTGTTGCCAGTCGGTCTGAAGCCAGTTATAGTCCTCATACCGCTCCAAACCTCCCTCGTGTTGTTCTGCTGGAGTTTCCACTCTAGCTTCCTTTTGTACTTATCCTTGGCCTCCTTGAGCTTCACCTCCAGGTCAGCCTGGATTACTTTAACCTCCTCCCTATTTCCATCGTTGAAGGCCCTCCTCTTGGAATTCAGAAGGTCCTTGACGTCCTTTGTTACCCACAGTTTGTTGTTAGGGTAACACTGGACCGTCTTGGTAGGGACAATGGAGTCCACGCAGAAGTTGATGTAATCCGTAATGCACCCTGTGAGTCCATCAATGTCCTCTCCATGCGGCTCACAGAGTACATCCCAGTCTGTGACCTCATAACATTCCTGCAGTGCCCCATAGGCCTCCTCTGACCATCTCCTCACAGTCTTAGTAGTCACAGGCTGCCACTTG
Organism: Protosalanx chinensis; assembly: GCA_030340685.1. Lineage (NCBI taxonomy): Eukaryota > Metazoa > Chordata > Actinopteri > Osmeriformes > Salangidae > Protosalanx > Protosalanx chinensis. Next base: position 12,686,498 of record CM059319.1, read on the forward strand.
ACTAGGGGCACATAACAGGGTTTGAGGTGGACCAGATTGTGGTCAGACCGACCCGGGGGGGGGGGGGGGAGAGGGGAAGAGTCATAAGCCTCCTTAACATTGGCATACAGCAGATCCAGTGTCCTCCCATCCCTAGTTGGGCCACTCACATACTGGGTGATGGTAGACAGTGTAGATGACCTACTGACATGGTTGAAGTCGCCTGATATCACTATCAGTGTGCTGGGGTGTTTCGTCTGAAGTTGCGCAATCTCCTTATGAATGGCGTTGCACGCCGATGTAGGGTTTGCGGAAGGTGGAATGTAAACAGCCATCAACCAATTACTAAATTGTAAAATTACGCAGTGCAGTGTATATTAGTCTGGCTTCTTGTCTAAAGTATACTATATAAATATGATATAACGATTTAAACTATAGACAAGGAATTAATAGATTTAACGTGATCTAATGTGTTTACTAATTAATGATTTGGGAGGAAAACCGAAAATGCGCTTTTATATGCATTTGCGCTTTTATTCTGAAATCTTGCGCTTTTATTTTGAAATGTACCTCCTGCCCTGGTGTAGAGCTGCCGCTCCGTTGAGCTGCCCCCCAGCAGAGGACTGCAGGCAGGTGCCTCTTGAATACGGCCGCCAAACCCGCGCGCCATTACGCACCAAGCGGGGATTGACGACGGACAGAGGATGGAGCAAGCCATCTTGAGCTGCGGGCACAATGCAGGGCCGGCTCTAGGCATAGGCGACATAGGCGGTCGCCTAGAGCGCCATTGGCTGGAGGGGCGCTGCAGGGGCGCTGGAGGGGCGCTGCACCCTTAATCGATAATTAATAATAGTGTTTTATTTCGAAAAAATACCGGATGCTCTTGGTTAAATGTCTGCAAACGAATAAAAAACTGTCGTCTTTGTCGCCCCCCGCCCCCCCCGCTCAACAGAAATTCTGGTGCGAGCGATTCCCAAAGACGGGGGGCGCGCGCAGTAATCTCGCCTAGGGCACTAAATTAGGTAGAGCCGGCCCTGGCACAATGGGTCGTTTTTTTTATGAAAAAAGGGCGAAAACCAGCAGTAACACCAAACGCAAATCCGCATGAAGACGACGAAGAGGGGGCGAGCAGGACAGACTAATTCTTATTTATTCTTCATGGCATTAATCATCTGTGCTTAATATGGAAACAAACCCGCGCCTGTTTCAAATGAAGCAACTTGAAGACCCATTTCAAAACTGCGCATCCGCCTGGCAGTTAAATAAGAAAGAGTAAATTAGCGCAGCTCACTGCTTCACTTTGTGAACAGCAAAATCTTATCCACATGACAACCTCCACTCTTTTGAGATGGCTTGGATTTTGGCGCGGTCCAAAACACGGTTCTCAGACTAGAGTAATAGTTAATAGAGGGGGTGCGAGCCAGCCAGCCAGCGATTCCCAAAGACGTCCGTTTTTCGAACTTAATTGTGGGTTACATTTTTGACGCTCAAGTGACCGACATTTAACCAAGAGCATCCGGTAATTAGCGTATTTCTTCGGCGGCCCGATAATAATCCCGATAATTATTTAGGGGGGCTAAAGAACATTTGAGGGGGGCCTCCTTAAAACAGGGCTAACGACGCCCCTGGAGCGTTGGCCACTTCTGGAGTTTGGTCTTTGAAGCAGACTTTCCCAGATTGAAACCACTTGCACAGAAAGTGATGTCTTTCTTCATGAGCAAATACACCTGTGAGTCAACATTTTCAACACTATCAAGAGGAAACACAGAAACCAACTGACCCATGCTCATCTTGAATGCCTCACTGTGATTGCAACATCAAACTACAAATACATGAAGAAAGTCAAGGACATGCATGCTAGTTTCTGCTCATCCTAGTATTAAGATAAATATGGTCTTAATTGAAAATGTATTGGCTGTGTTGTTTCTTTTTTTGTGGGATATGGAATTTATATGTAGAAATTAACATTAGCAAAAGGGGGTGTGTCTTTTGCAAAAGGGGGTGTGTCTTAAAGGTGGCTCTTCCCTTGATTTTGCTCGGCCAATGTGGCTCTTGTGAAAAAACAGTGAGTATAACTGCTCTGGGGCAATGAGAACGAGCAAATCGCGTTCTGGACAAGAGCTGCGCGCTCATGAGTGCTTGTGGAAGAGTTAAGCTAGGTTTATGCTCCCGCGTCAAACCTTACGCGTGGGGCGTGGAGCGGTTGTTGAGCATTCTAGTTTTGCGTCGAGGGTCCGCGTTACTCTACAATTCACCGCCATGCCACCAGGGGGGTGTGGCTGTGTGGTTTCAAGGGTTATAGCCGAATCCTTGCTGAATCCTGATTGAAGAGCAAATGCTTATTTTGCAAATGATGTGGAAGCGCAGGCGACAGAGAAGACGTTTGCGGAGGTTCTGTACGAACACAACCGGTCGAGGCTAGAAATGGGTGAATTTGCAACACCCACTGAGGTCCCCTGAGTGAACAAATGCACTTTTGATACTTTCGAATGTCAGCGGGCCGATTTGACGAGCTTCTTCGCCATATACAGCCTGGCGAGTGGAGAAAAGTGGTGGCCGATGATTCGAACTTCAGATTGGTTTCCCGAAGCAAACTCAATGAGTGATAATAAACTGTGAACTATGCATGGTGTGTAAACTGTGTTGTGCTGCGTGTGTTGAAAATAAATATCAAAACAACTGTTTGAAAACAAATGTATTTGTATGTATTCATTTATTCTCATGTATTATGTAATACAAAAAGTATAATAAAATAAATCACAGCACTAAAACAACACAACAACAATATGCATTGTAGTATGTATAAATGTAATATAAAAGTCAAATTACGGCAAATCACAGCAAAAAGTGCACTCAAACGATACAACACACGTATCTCAACTATTTACAAAACTACGTCACGTTCTGAGCGGACCAATCACAGCGCTTGCGACGCCGACAACGCAACGCGCAGTTAGGATTTTTTGCTTCGATTTATGCTTTCGCGATTCGTCGCCCACATTGCTTCGCCGACAACGCGGACCCTCCCGCATTGCCCCTCCGCGCACCTCCAAAAAATCCTGCGCGTTGTGTTGTCGGCCTCGCAAGCGCTGTGATTGGTCCGCTCAGAACGTGACGTAGTTTTGTAAATAGTTGAGATACGTGTGTTGTATCGTTTGAGTTACGTTACATAGTTAGCTACGTTATATAGTTTGGATATTACCTGAGTCATGGAAGGAGCTCCTGGACATTAAGTGTAATTCCTAGCCTGATATATTTTTATAGTCGACCCTAAAACACTGTTTTCTCCTGTAGTGAGATGTCAGAACCTATACTGAGCCACATGCTACTGAATAAATAAATAAAATTATGTTGTGTGGTGTATTTAACGTAATTAGGTGTTACTATGCAAGGCTTTATAATGAAATAAGTTCAACACTTTTCAAAGTAATAATGTGATTTTACTGAACATTAACTATTTACAATATAACGAACATAACAAAAACAACAGACTTGCGACAGAGTGGGTGAACAGTGTTCCCGAGACACAACGGGACCGTGCTTGGGATTGTAGGCACACAGCAGTGATGTCACTATAGAAAATAAGACTTTGGAGGGGCTTTTCTGGCCTTTAGACAACTTTTTGACGGTTTAAAAGTCCATGATTAAAAAATATGGAATAAAAAGATTAGCATTTAATAGTGGTTACAGCTGGAGGTGTCCTGAGAACCTTTTTACAGTCTTCTCTTTTACTGTTACGGTCTATGGGAAAAATGCTTTCTGGGCCCCATGGGGATTTGATTTTGCAATACCATGAGTGGCCACTGGGAAAAAGCGGCGTGTCTGCTGAGCGGCAGACCAGGGGCTTGCACAAAACTCAAGATTTAAAGCGGTGGAGCCAGGGGAGTCGTTAGCCCCCCTAAAATTTTCTTCAGCCCCCCTAAATAATTATCGGGATTATTATTGGGCCGCCGAAGAAATACGCTAACTTCTATGCGTGTGCGTACGTAAAGTATCATTGCACCCCGCCCTGAACACGCCCATTTTTTACCATAAATGGTCAATGCAAAGGACCTCATGAATGTTAATCTAGTATCATTCTCATGCATGAACCTATCAAGGCAAACAAAAAACAACACTAGTGCGACAGCGCCAAGTGGCAGAACCGGAGAAGAAGCGGTAACAACTGCAGTGGTAAATTCCGTGTTTATGTATCTTGCATGGCGATTAAAAACGAATTCTGATTCTGAAGTGTAATGACTGTAGTGATTGCGCGGGAGTTTAACAACTGTATTTCCAGTTTTTGACATATGATGATATATGCACAGTATTAAAGAAATATATTTAGTTATACTTTGTGTTCTGTAGTTACATGCATTTCAGCCTCCTACACTGCGGTAAAAGGACAATCTGATTGTGAGACAGACAGCGCTGAATATTGATTACAAATTTGAGTTGCATTGTACAAGATGTGTATGGAACAATTATCACGCAGTTCAAGCTCAAATAACACTGATGTATTTAATCTTCATTATAATCATGGTAGTAATCTCGCCTAGGGTTCTAAATAAAGTAGAGACTTAGTTTGCATACTGAAACAGCGATATGAGAGGGAAGGTGTGTCCCTTTTTCGGCTTACTTACTTACTTCGTTTTCTCAACTTGTAATATGTTAATTTTGTGAGCGTATTAAAATGTGATTTCTCAACTTCTAACATTTTTATTTGAGGGGGCAATACATTTATTTGAGGGGGCGCTGCCCCCTCTTGCCCCTGCGTAGAGCCGGCCCTGTACACAGAACACGTCAGATATCGGCAAGCCGTGTGAATTCGGCACAACACCGGTTGCAGCTGCCTGTGGCGCTGCATGAAGTCGAACACACCTACTATTTTCGTGGATGTCTCGGGAGTCAGGGAGATTCGCAATTTCATAAATCTTGAGAACTGATTGCGCATTAAACATTGTAAATGAAATGGGGAACCTATTTTGTGAAAATCGAACTCACTCTGTCCTATGTCATTGAAATCAGAGCAATCTTTGCTATGGCTCTAACAAAACGTTTAAAACGTGTCCCACCATGGGCAAGGGGGCGTGGTGCTGTTAGTGCAGTTACATAAACGTGTTCCGTCCTCAGATCTTTGGTACTGGTGCAGAAGCAGGTCCTCCCTGTATATCAAACGAATTATTTAAGTATTGTCTTTTCAAACTAAAGAACATTATTTACAATCAACCGATCTGTTGAAGAACCTGCCTTTTAAACTCCTGAAACGTCTGAACTTCACTGACAGCTGGTAAAACTTCCATGGCGTCATTTATGACAATGTCAATCTGACCCTGAACTCTGTGTGAAGGGAATCGCATTGTAAAACTGAGTAAAAAATCGATTTGAGTTTATGCTCCTTGTGTATATCTTTCATTAGTAACTTGCCTACGGCTGTAAAAAATGCATGCAATATACCTTTTTGGACCTTACGCAACTGCCCCGTTATTGTAATTTATCGCATACTTTATGGGCTTGACTGCTTAGTACCTAAAATAAATTGTTGCATTGCAGATTGTGGCCAAAAACCCTTTGCAATTTCAACAGGAATAATTTAAAAAGATCAAAGATGGCGGCTTCCTTGCTCAGGATAGGACGACTTGGCCCTCTCAAGGTAATGAAATGTCATCCGACAAATCTAGCTCTAGTTTCGAAGCAATAGCACCAATATAGTTTTAGTGTTTGTCGTGTCCTACAAATGTAATTTCTAAGTGATACGTTTTTTATTTCCTAGTACAACTTGGCTTTCTAGTTATGTAGCCATTAGCTGTTAGCCTTTGCAAGCATACCCAAATGTCATACCATTAAATTAATGTAACGGCGGGTTTTAAAAGTAATTATGCCTATCTGTCAAGCATACTGAACACAATATTTATTCTAATTTCGTCAGTCTTGTGCACCTTTCTGAATGTGGCGCCCACACTCACAGGCGGTGCATTGAGGCCTGCTTTGATACATGTAGCAAACCAATTTGAACAGCCATGTTTTGTTAACATGTTAAGTGCCTGCATGCTGAAAACTGGAGCACTCTGAGAAGAGCTCCTGCTGCAGCACCATTCTGCACGAAGTCTGGTGGTCCCAAGAAGCCATCCAAGAAGAGCTCAAGTAAGGTTTGAACATCCTACCACATAATTGTCACAAGGCAAGAAAAAGAAAAAAGCCATAAAAAAGAAACTTATTGATGTTATTATATAACTATATAATGTATATTATATTCATTCATTACAAACAGACTGATTTCCAAATTGTATTTCATTACATTTTGATGATTATACTTGGGAAAACCCAAATACAGTAACTCAGAATATTACAATATTAATTAAGGCCGATAGAAAGAAAGGATTTTTAGAAATCTTGGCCATGTGAAAATGAAAGTATGTGCATGTATAGCACTCAAACTTAGTTGGGGCTCCTTTTGCCTGAATTACAGCAGCGATGCAGCGTGGCATGGAGTCGATCTGTCTGTGGCACTAATCAGGTGTTATGAGAGCCCAGGTTGCCCTGATAGTGGTTTTCAGCTCTTCTGCATAGTTAGGTCTGTCATTGCATCTTCCTCTTCGCAATACCCCATAGATTTTTTTATGGGGTTAAGGTCAGGTGAGTTTGCTGGCCAGTTAAGAACAGGGACAGCATTGGCCTAAAACCAGGTACTGGTAGCTTTGGCAGGTGCCAAGTTCTGTTGGAAAATTAAATCTGCATCTCCATAAAGTTGGTCAGCAGCAGAAAGCATGAAGTGCTCTAAAACGTCCTGGTATATGGCTGCGATGTCCTTGGACCTCAGAAAACATAGTGGACCAACACCAGCAGATAACATGGCACCCCAACCCATCACTGACTGTGGAAACTTTACACTGGGCCTCAAACGATGTGGGTTGTGTACTTTTCCTCTCTTCCCACAGACTCGGGGACCATGATTTCCAAAGGAAATGCAAAATGTACTTTCATCAGTACAGAGAACAATTTTGGACTGTAGATGACCCTGGTGCTCTTTGTTCAATAGTGTCTTGACAAAAGGAATGCGACAGCTTAAACCAGGGGTGGGCAATCCTGGTCCTTGAGGGCCACTGTCCTGAAGGTTTTAGATGTTTCCCTGCTCCAGCACACCTGACCTAAAACCTTCAGGACAGCGGCCCCCAAGGACCAGGATTGCCCACCCCTGGCTTAAACCCATGTCTTGAAAACATCCATGCGTAGTGGTTCTTGAACCACTGACTCCAGCTGCAGTCCATTCTTTGAATCTCCCCCACATTTTTTAATGGGTTTTGTTTCACAGTTCTCTCAAGGGTGCAGTTATCTCCATTGCTTTCTTTCCATTTTTTCTACCACATCTTCTCCTTCCCTTCACCTTTCTTAATGTGCTTGGACACAGAGCGCTGTGAACAGCCAGCCTCTTCTGCAATGACATTTTGTGTCTTGGCCTCCTTGTGCAAGGTATCAATGGTCTGTCAAGTCAGCAGTCTTTCCCATGATTGTGTAGCTGACAGAACTAGACTGAGACAATTTTACGGTCTTTTGAGTTAATTAGCTGATTAGAGTCTTTAATACTTAACCTTTTCACAATATTCAATTTATTTCTGAGATACTGAATTTTGGATTTTTCTTGGTTGTCGGTTATCAAAATTCAAAGAAATAAACATTTGACATTCTTAAGTCTGTGTGTAAGAATAATATAATATAAAAGTTTCACGTTTTGAATGGAATTAGTGAAATCAACTTTTTGATGATATTCTAATTGTATGACCAGCACCAATATGTATTTTCTTTTTTACAATTCAATCAGATTTAAATATACAATTTCTGTTAATATTCAATTTGACATGACATATTTGACAATATTGTTACACAAAGCCACGCCAAGGTTTCCCACAATTATCAAGACTTAAATTCAGATGTTAAATTATAATTTTTGGTCTGAAGCTTAATGTTTAATTTACGACTCTTATCAAATCCTAATTTAGTGTAGGTATAATGCAAGACGCCTGGGGCCTCATGTACAAAGGTTACGTACGCACAAAAATGTGGCGTACGTCCTTTCCCACGCTCACGTTCAGATGTATCAAACGTAAAATGACCGTGGAAATGTGCGGTGCCCCACGCCAGCTTCATAGCTGTCGTACGCACGTTTCTACAGCTATTGTTCCTTTGGCGTCCCTTAGAGGTGATGCTGGGAAACTGTTAATAATGTGAAAACAGTCAAGTGATGTGCACATCAGAGACACCGTTGTGAACAATTTACACACCCAGGCGTTTGTAATCATATAGGTGAATATAAAAGCATGCGCAATGTGATTAAGAAAATGGTATTAACAATGGCAGGGTTCGCGTTGTTTGAGGACCTTGCAAATGGTGCAATCCGACGTGAGTGAGTTTTTAGGGAACGCGAGGATTTGAGGTGGCTCGGGCATCTGTTTAGGATGCCTCCTGGATGCCTCCCCCGGGAGGTGTTCCAGGCATGTCCCACCGGGAGGCGGCCCCGGGGAAGACCTAGGACACGCTGGAGGGACTATGTCTCTCGGCTGGCCTGGGAACGCCTCGGGATCCCCCTGGAGGAGCTGGAGGAGGTGTGTGCGGTGAGGGAAGTCTGGGCTTCCCTGCTCAGACTGCTGCCCCCGCGACCTGGCCCCGGATAAGCGGAAGATAATGGATGGATGGATGGAGGATTTACTTGCAAACAATAACTGGCTCATAAACCGATTTCGTTTACCAAGGCCAGTGTTACTGGAGTACGCAATTAGCAGCGATAGCCGGTTTCCCTAAGGTTATCGGAGATATTGACTGCACACACATTGCTATAAAAGCGCCATCACAGGATGAATTTGTTTATGTTCATAGAAAACATTTTAATTCCATTAATGTTCAAATCATATGTGATGCGCAAATGCAGTTAACTAAAATCGTGGCAAGGTGGCCTGGCTCAACGCATGACTAATTAATTCTGACAAACAGCATGGTTGGTAACAGGCTGGAGGCTGGCGCGGTGCGCGATGGGTGGCTATGGGTGCGTAAATAGTTTATTCGTTTAATTGTCTATGTAAACAAGCGAAATGCACATTTGGGCAGGTGCGCATTCAAATGTTTATTTTTATTTTATTGAAATTAGAGCTGCAAAGTTTTCTATCAAGCCCCATGATTGACTCATTTCTTCCCTCTACTCATTTTGATTTATCTGATCGGACCAAGAGGGAAATTAGATAAACCTTTATTTGTCCTCCAGGGGGTGGAAATTGCAGGTCCAGGGCCTATTTACATTGATTTGAATATTTAAATGGGGGCGTGGACAGGGAGGAGTTCGGCACCTCTGCATGTGCGCTCAATTCCACGTTGATTGTGATGTACGCACACTTTGATACATCTGAATTTATTTGTGCGTACGACAGTTTCTGGGTTTTGGCGTACGCCAAGTTTCAGTAGGAAATCCATGCAAGTCTTTGTACATGAGGCCCCTGGAGTTTTGAACTGGAGCTCCTAATTTATTTTCAATTTTATTTGTTTATCAACTCTATGTTGATGAGAATGTGACGTTGTCCTCCACAAATGATAGGTGAAGCTTATTTACTTGGTTGACTTAATATTTAAGTTAATTTTAACTGCTTATGTTTTGAGTTAAGACTGTACAATAATTTGATAAAACTATCCTTGTTATATGGTTGTTATACGTACACCGTCCATCCTCATACATATCAAATTTATATTAGAAATGATAAACGTTGTCCCATTTCTAATCAGGCAACAATAGTTACACCTTACAAACACCTGATGGGTTGTGTATTGATACATCCTCCAAAATTATTTGGAGGCAGCTTTATGGTGCAGATGCTTCTAGGTAAGTGTCTTAACATGGAGGTCTGTATGTTAAAGGTGTATTGTGGTCTGAGCCGCATGGCAAATTTATAGAAATTAACATCTCGTCTGTTTGCCCCTCCTCCGTCCCAGAAAAAAACGAGTCAAAAACTTACTTCGATATAGAAAAACTTGTCCAGCACAGAACATATGTGGATTTTCCCAAGAAAGAAGTTTCCCCAGCAGTAGTTGCAGCAGCAGCAGAATCAGCTGCTACTAAGCCTGCTATTGAAGCCATTACTGCTGAGCCCATAGCTGTTGAAGGAGTAGCTGCTGCTTCAGTAGCTGAAAGTGCTGCCCCTGTGGCTGACGTTGCTGTTGAAGCAATTAAGTCTGCTCCAGTAATGGAAGCAGCTGCCCCTATAGTTGAAGCTGTGGCTGTCCCAGAAGCTGTTGCTGTCCCAGAAGCTGTTGCTGTCCCAGAAGCTGTTGCTGTCCCAGAAGCTGTTGCTGTCCCAGAAGCTGTTGCTGTCCCAGAAGCTGTTGCTGTCCCAGAAGCTGTTGCTGTCCCAGAAGCTGTTGCTGTCCCAGAAGCTGTTGCTGTCCCAGAAGCTGTTGCTGTCCCAGAAGCTGTTGCTGTCCCAGAAGCTGTTGCTGTCCCAGAAGCTGTTGCTGTCCCAGAAGCTGTTGCTCCCACTGCTGCTGATGTCACTGCAGTAGCTGAAGTCACTGCCCCAGCTGTTGAGTCTGGCGTTGAAGCCTCTGCTGAAATTGCTGCCCCTGCAACTGAAGCGGCTGCTGTAGCAACTGTGCTTGAATCTGCTGATGAGGCTGCCCCACTGTCTTCTGAGACTGCTCCTGGACCTCCAACTGTGGAACCTGCAGCTGAAGCCGCTGCCGCCGGCGCAGAAGCTGCCGCCGCCGCGGAAGTTGCCGCAGAAGCTGCCGCCGCCGCAGAAGCCACTGCTGAAGCCACCTCTGCCGAAATCGCCTCTTCAGAAGCTGCTGCTGAAGCCGCCGAAGCCCATGCTGAAACAGCCGCAGCCCCCGCTGAAGCCACCGCACCCCCGGCTGAATCCGCCCCGGCCCCTGCTGAAGCCGCTGCAGCCCCCGCTGAAGCAGTTGCTTTTGAAGATGCACCTATGGAAATGGTTGAGGCCCCTGTTGAGGCTCCCCTTGCTGAGGCTGCTGCTGAAGTTATAGTTATAGCTGAAGCTGCCCCAATGGAGAGTGCAGAGGAGCTAGTAGACCTCACCTCAGTTGTGGCTGAAGCTGCTGGAGAGGAGCTGCAAGCAGAATCCCAGGCGGGACCTGAACCGGTTGAGGCATCAGAGGGTACACACCACACTCCCCTAAACCCTTTTTCTTCTCTATGGAACAAGCATTCTACCAACAGTCACATTTCCATCTAATATAAATATTTGTAAATATAACATGCATTTAAACTTGAAATAACAAAAGCACTTGTTCTTTATGCATCTTTTTTTCTTCTCTTTTTCCGTAAATATGAGCTTACTCCCTAGCCTATTTATTACATAATCTAGCTGCCATTTATCCTTCATCTTGCCTGTGCAGTCATGAAAACACACCTAATCTCAACCATCTCCTTCCTGCTTTGTATTTGGGTGTGGTATATGTTTTCCATTGTCTAATTTACAATTATACTAATTTGACCATCTACAGGTGCATGCGTCCATTGGATCTGCACTGCATCTTTACTTGTGATGGGTCTCTGCCTTCACCTGCTCTGCTTACCATCATTTACTGTTTTTGTTGTGGGCAGACACTAATCAGTTTGGTTTTGTTTTTCGTATTTTTCCATTTCTTCGTTTTATTGGGTGCTTTTACCGACCATTTGTTAGTGTTTACATGCATTTACCTATTTTCTCGTATTGCTGAAAAATATTTTCAGATCCCTGAATTACACATAATGTAGCCTTAAAAGTTTTGCATATTTTATAAATGGCTATTAGTCTACTGTGTAAGATAATGTTATGTTCTTGTCATGCCAGTGTCTAAAAGCAGAATACCTTTTGGGTTCACCAGTGTGAAATCGTCTTCATTTCTCTTCAAGCTAAGGGCAAAATATTGTGACCATCTTGGTCGCACACGACTTCAAAATATATAAAGTTCAAATAATTGTTCAGCTACCTCTTAATTTCATTACAAAGTACTCTTTGTAGCTGGTGCCTATTGTGAGCTGATGCTGAGACCCTGTACCTTTCTATCCAACAGTACAGTTAAACAGCAATTTTTATGTTCTTAACTTGAATGCAGATTTTATATAGTTTTAAAATAGTCCGTAATTCACTTTATACTTATCACTATAACCTGTTGTCATGTAACACAGAGCTAACTCACGGGGGGGGGGGGGGGGGGAGTCTCTCTACCCCTCTTTGATCAATGCAGTCTGAGTATTTGTGTATACTTGGACTGCATGTGGAGTTAAAGTACATGACTGTGAGATTGGAAGTTGGCATGCATTTTGCCTGTTGATATTTTTGAAGGATACGATGATTATTACATGCCAAAGTTGTATTGAAAATTTCAGATTTATCAAAAGTTTTTCCAAATGATGCTTTGATGTCCGCCTAGCATGAAACTTATTGCTGAAGTTATTCTGTCCAGTCTTTCACTCAGTCTTTTCCTATCTTGCTCCTCGTGATTGCCTCGTTGTGGATACCCGATGGGAAATGTTGTGCATGAGTTTATCATGTGGTTTAAGACATACTGCATTCATGTCGTCATGCATGTTTGGCATTTTTTCCTCACATTAACATTAACATCAACATTAATTATGCATCCAATTTGCAGCTCAGTTGGACCCAATCCAGAAACTCTTCCTTGATTCAATACGTGACTACTCCAACAAGAGCCAGTAAGATAAGATACCTTTTTACACAATCCTACAATTCCATCTGTTTCGCAGCAAACCATTAAACTTTATTTTGTTTCTTTTAGGGCTGCTGGTGGTTTGATTGATGCTGGTGCTGACTATCAAAAAGCCTTGGGGGAGGAGTTAACTAAACTTCAGCGACTGTATGGTGGTGGAGATCTCACAGTTTTCCCTGAATTCAGGTTCCCAGGTGAGCCATGTTTCAGCAAATTGATCATGAGGCCTCTCTAATGCTTTAAAACTGTTTGGGCTCCTTGAGAGTTTGAAGGTAATCTGCCAATGTAATTAAGGTACAGAAAAGTGATAATCCCCAAGATTCCCCCCCCAAAAATACATTTAAAAGAGATCCACCCTTTTATTTATGCGCAAATCAAGCCGATCTACATTTTCATGTTAAGAGCATTAACATTGTAAAAAATTGACATCAGACGTCAGATGTTTAAATTGGTTACATTTCAAGCAAATTATAAAGTCATTTTGAATTGGATGGCAGCAACATGTGTCAAATGTTTGGACACAGTCATGTTAATCCCTCTGTAGTGTCCCTTATTTTAATAACAGTTTGTATCTGACTGGGATCTATGACCATTTTGGATGGCAAGGAAAACTGTTCAGAGATAATGAGGGTACATTTTCTTTACCCTTGCAATTAATTACATTACAGAACCATGCCTGTTTTTTATGCACTGCCTGAATATCACAGGCATCGTGTACTTATTTTCACCTTTGACCCCGGATTTAATTATTTATTATGTACTGTAGATAATAAAATATTTTAAGTATTTTGCCATTTTACATTCAAGAATATTCTGAAATAGTTGCACAATATGTAGGTGTTGCCAGATTGGTGAATCTCTGGCCATCTTGACTTTTGAGAGACTGTCTTTCTAAGATACTTAGAAAGTACCATTATTTTCCTGTCCTGTTTGTAATGAAGTAGTTGCAGTAGTTTTGAATAGTTGCAATATGATCCTCCAGTAGTTGATTTTGTAGTAATACATACTTTTTTCCCAGCCTTTTATTGTGCACCTGGCCCTTTCAATTACAAGAAATTTTAAACAATTTGTTGGGTAATTACAAATCATTCATTCATTCATTCAATGAAATGAATGAATGAATGAATTACAAATCATTTAAAACAGACCATCCATCCGTCCGTGATTCTAAAATCTCTGGCAATTTGAGAAGTATTGCTTATTAACAGTTCTGTATTTATAGAAGTATTGTAAAAGCCTTGCAGTTACTGGGATTACTGATGGTGTTGTCCATAATTGTACCATTAGAAATTTACTGTGCCTTAAACATTTAACTCTTCAAAACAGTGAAGCAATGTTTTTTGGAGTGAAACAGGATAAATGACAAATTCATGCCTGTTTTGTACACATTCATGCAAATTTAACACTGATTTAATAGGCCGATCACCAACACAATTTTCATGAATGAATTTATTATAAATTATTTGACATGTATTGAAGGTATCCCCATTTAAACAGTTGACAATTGTAACATGGAAAATGACTCATGGACTCGGCCTATAACCTAATCCCCTGTGCTTTTCAGAGCCAAAATTGGATGAAGTCTCCTCCAAGTGAAAACCGACTGTCAGCTTTCAGGCGTTGCCTCTTCTGTTCTATGAAACTCATGTCCAGATAATTACTAACCGTATTAAAGGCCAAGATAAAACTCTTTACGGTAATTTTGTATGTGGAAATATAACTTTTCAGTTAAAGGTAATTCTTTGGAAGTTAAAATGATTTTAGAGATGTGAAATATACCTTGTCAGAGTGATAAAGGAATGAGCTGAAAGTGGAAGTGAATAAATTCATCCATATTTTTCTCCTTGTCTTTCATGTGTAGAGATCATGAACGCTAATGTAGATTAAATTGATGGCATACTCATACATGAAAATACATCAAGTATGTACCTGACACAAATGACTAATTACCAAATGGCAATAAACAGAGGGGTCAGGTGAATTTTCGCAGGTGTGAATGTAAAACATATCTAATCAGCACTTTCAGAGGATTAATGCTGTTATGGATGAACACCAATCCTGAATTTAGAAATCTTGACAATGTAACCAAACTGGATTAGGTTGGATCTGTGGATCCAACTGGATCTGGATTAAAAAGTAAATTTCTGAATGTACTATAATCTGTCAATGACTCGGGTTAATAGAACATTTATGATTGGTTGCATTCACACAATGTATGTTTCATAATCTAACAACCCGCAATGTTTGGACACTGTCACGTCGTTATGATGAGTGGCTGATGCTCTTTTGTAAAGCTCTATACATTAATGGTTGAAAACAAATGTCTGGTCCACAATGACTCCAAGGTACCTGGGGGTCTCATTTATAAAGCTTGCGTACGCACGTACGCCAGTTTTCACGCAAAGTCAGTGATTTATAAAAAACAAACTTGGCGGTAGAATGTGCGGTCCTCCATGCAAACTATGACCCTCCCGTAAACCTACGCACTTTTTGGAGACAGTGGGAATTGGAGACACATACTGCAAAAAGTAAAAGTCGGAGAAGCTATAACTCGTAATATTTATCCATTTTGTTGTTCTCACACACATTGACTCAATTTATGATTATAATGAAGATTAAATACATCAGTGTTATTTGAGCTTGAACTGCGTGATAATTGTTCCATACACATCTTGTACAATGCAACTCAAATTTGTAATCAATATTCAGCGCTGTCTGTCTCACAATCAGACTGTCCTTTTACCGCAGCGTAGGAGGCTGAAATGCATGTAACCACAGAACACAAAGTATAACTAAATATATTTCTTTAATACTGTGCATATATCATCATATGTCAAAAACAGTTGTTAAGCTCCCGCGCAATCACTACACTCATTACACTTGAGAATCAGAATTCGTTTTTAATCGCCATTCAAGATACATAAACAAGGAATTTACTACTGCAGTTGTTACCGCTTCTTCTCCGGTTCTGCCACTTGGCGCTGTCGCACATTGTGTTGTTTTTTGTTTGCCTTCATTCACCGTGAAGAAGAATCACCTGCCATGTTCATGATTATGATACTAGATTAGCATTCATGAGGTCCTTTGCATTGACCATTTATGGTAAAAAATGGGTGTGTTCAGGGCGGGGTGCAATGATACTTTACGTACGCACACTTGTGATTTATAAAGCGAATATTGCCTACAGGTGTGCGTACGCACGGTTTTATAAATCTGAATTTTTGTGTGCATAAGCCAATTTACGCTTTTGGTCGTACGCACACTTTTAGTAAGACTTCTACGCACTCCTTTATAAATGAGACCCCAGGGCTGGATTAAGGCAATGGGCTTTAGGGGCTGCAGCCCCGGGCCTCGCCACCAGGGGGGCCTCAGGTTGTCCGATGTTGAGTGAGTTAACGTCACCGCACATAATGTCCGCTCCAAGAAAGCACGACAGTGGGGCCCAAAAAAGAACATTACAAGTGGTGTGTAAAATTTTGATAAAGTGAATATGTCCAAATTATTTAATAATAATATCCTTTGAAAGTGTTAAAAGTCAAATTGTTCAACTTTTTTAGAGTCCAACTTAATGCCTTTGCCTAAGTCAAAAACCAACAGAGTTTCTTCCAAGTTTGATGCGAAGGGTTTTATTGGAGTCCGTGACAAGTCAAAAAAGTCCAACAAAACAGTGAGTGTGTTCCCGGGATCAGACTGATGTTCTCTGACCGTGCATCATCTTATATAGAGGGTGATTCTATGTTTATTGAAATTTCTCCTTGGTGATCCTCTACGTAACCTTAGGCAATTGGCCCCTCTCACTGATAAAGTGAGATTTAACTATTACCACGATGGTATGATATCTTATGCAATGACAGTTTTCTCCCCTCTACACGGTGTCCTGTCAAACTTGAAATACACATGCACAGATAACGGTCTGTCTTGGGCCTATATGGGAACGATTTATGGCCTTCCTTCCCAGTCTCCCTGTGTAGGGTTACCAACTCACACTTTTCAAAGATCATATGGGTGTTTACTACATTCTACACAATTGATCCTGAATAATATATGTAAACCAATCTAATTAAACATTAAACATGGGTTTCCATCAATTTGGATGTCATCATTTCCACCTCACAAGGTCAAAAACATGAGAGAATGTCAGAATTACTGAAGAAGACTCCAAAATTAACAAATATATGGAGTGCTGCAACAAATCTGCCGGCTAGTCAGCCTGCTGCTACAGGTACCTCTCCCAGCACTGACCAACTAACTGCCATGACTAGCCAGTCTGCTGCTAAAGCCCTGATAATGGACAAACTTATAAATGTGTGTAAAAACGTATAAATGTGTGTATATGTAACTTATAAAAAAAAAGTGTTTGCCAAACTATTGGCTAGTGTTGTATGGGGAGTCCTGTAGTTTATAGATGATTGAACCTGTGTGTCTGCTACTAACTGATTCATCGCACTGAATGGCTCGATTGACAGTTCATCATTAATGTACAGACTGCTTGTGTGTATGCAAACATATACTGTATGTATCTATCTTTATGGAATTTTTCAGCATGACCTGGCACCAGCTCACAGTGCCAAAACCACTGGTAAATGGTTTACTGACCATGGTATTACTGTGCTCAATTGGCCTGCCCATTCTCCTGACCTGAACCCCATAGAGAATCTGTGGGATATTGTGAAGAGGAAGTTGAGAGTCACCAGACCCAACACTGTGGATGAGTTTAAGGCTGCTATCGAAGCATCCTGGGACTCCATAACACCTCAGCAATGCCACAGGCTGATTGCCTCCATGCCACGCCGCATTGAAGCAGTCATTTCTGCAAAAGGATTCCCAACCAAGTATTGAGTGCATAACTGAACATAATTATTGGAAGGTTGACTTTTTTAGTATTAAAAAAACTTTTATTTTATTGGTCTAATGAAATATGCTAATATTTTGCGATAGGGTTTCTTAGTTTCTCTTTACTTTTTTGCCAAAATCATCCATATTAAAACAATAAAAGGCTTGAACTACTTCAGTTGTGTCTAATGAATCTAAAATATATGAAAGTCTAATGTTTATCAGTACATTACAGAAAATAATGAACTTTATCACAATATGCATTTTCTTTCAGAAGGACCTGTATATAGAATAATATCTTACGTTTTTTTATTAGAATCATGACCATTCAAAACAACTGTTTACTGCCAGTGGACCTAATGATTGAATTCATTCCCTTACAAGTTATTTTTAAGTTATTTTGAGCTCAGCCTCAAATTTGCTTCATATTAAATTTATTTCTTTCAGAACCTGATCTCCTTCCTCACAGCACTCCCTGCATTAAAGACATTTTTTATTTTAATCAACAACTCCTTCCTAGAGAACCAGTGATTGTTTTCGGAGTACACCTTTATTTCCTTGTTTGGAAATGTAAATCAAATCAAATCAACATTTATTTGTATAGCCCTTTTTACAAGCAATGTCACAGAGGGCTTCACATATGCCCATAGAACTGCCCCTCAACCAACCTAAACCCTCAAGGAAGACAAGGAAAAACTACCAGAAAAACTCACTAGGAACAAAAAATTGAAGAAACCTTGGAAGGAGCAATTCAGTGAGGGATCCCCTCCTCCAGGAACGGTTGGAGAAAGTGAAGAGCAGAACACAGGCTAAAACAGTCATAACTCTCTCTCTGTCTAGAGAGACAACAACAAGTTGTTGAAACATCAATACTCAATGCTCAACTTGGGTCTTAGGTTGCACAAAGTCAATTTAGGCAGCCACTGGGCTTGGGCCCATGATTGGCGCAGCATCACACACAGGGGGATGAGGAAAAGGGCCGGGAACTCTCTCCTTGTATGTAACAGGAAATGTAACAGGTGACAACGTCAGTAAATTCATCAATATCTGAACATCCTGAAACACTGTCCAGTCTGTGCACTTAAGGCATCTTTGTAGTGCTAAGGAGCTGTCCTCAGTCCAGACTTTCACCTGTTTTCTGACACATTTTTCCCTCCTCAACAATGAGGTGTAAGCAGGCAAGAGATGTTTAGTGTCATGGCCAGATGCGTCAAGTGCAGGTCCTGCGTTAGACCCATATGTGCTGTTAATGGAAAATTAATCCCAAAATTCATCTCGATGTGTTGGGCAAGTCAAATACATCAGTGGATATAATTATACATCGACGTATGGACATACTATTTCAAATCTTGAAGCCAATAAACACTTCTGTATAAGTTCGGCATGATGTATGTAGCATGTGCATGTTTAAAACTGTCATAAATACTAATTTAGCAGACACTTTTAGCCAAAGCGACTTACAGTAAGTACAGGCACATTCTCCCTGAAGCCTTGCTTAAGGACACAACATCACCTAGCCACAGACGGGGTTCGAAGTCATGAGGCCAACACCTTAACCCGCTGAGCCATCTGACTCCCATCGTATGAATCATAATCAGGTTCATAGGCAGATTAGATAGACACTTACAAACTTCAGAAAGAGACAATCCCCAGAAAGAAGGAAAACTGTATTTATTCAATAAAAGGTTCTTACAAAGTTGGGTTAGTGTCATGTCAATTAGTTGTGTAGGGAGTGGTTGTGGGATCAACCATCTTGTTAGGGCACAGTTTATTAAGGACAATTAATTAATTTCAATCTGGAGCAACTAAGATTTCTATGTACATTCCCTGCCATCCAAAAAAAAATAATTATTATGAACTCTGGAACCGATTAATTGTCCAGGTCACTGTCAATATATTCTTTTTATATGGAAGGAATCGTTTATGAACAGCGTCAGAAGTCTTGAACCTGTCTCATCAGTCCAAGGACCGGTTCGTTATTTAGGCTACTTGTATCCTACCGGAAGATATTGTTGGGAGCCCAAAAATGGCGACCTCAATACTTCGAGTAGGACGACTGACGTCTCTCAAGGTAATGCCTTTCGATCAATTTAATGTGCGCAAACTTGGTATAATTCGGAGATAATAATGACATTAACACGTAGTTGTATAAAGAAAATAAAGAAACAAAACTGTTTGCAAAAAACTGGGATGTTCTTCCTGACCTACAGTAGGGTGGACAAACCAAAATTGTCTTAACAGTTTTGATCCGTCAGATATCTTTTCTATACGTATGCAACTTGTACTGAGTTAAATTAATCCCGAATCAGATTTTGGTTAACTCTGGCTGTTTTCTCACAAAAAGTGATTTAAGGTCAAAAAACGTCCCACCGCTTTAAGCTTTGTGGCACAGAGAAGCGGTCAAGTTCCCTTTAAGAATGCCATTGTCGTACGTCACAGATCGCCTTGTAGTAGGGAGGACAAACGTTCTGCTCTCAATGTAATCAAACGGTCCAGGCAGGCGTCAACGAAGGCAAAAACGAACTTTTTGCTAATTTCAAACTGTGGTTGAAAACACATTTGTGAGATTTAAGGTACAATAAAATGTACGCTGATATTATGTACCTCTATAAAGTACCTCTATTTTCGAAAACTGTAGTAAATATTTGCTGGTTGGACGAGTCATTAACGTAATTAGCCTCTGTTGGACGACTTAAGGCCTATTTATGCTTCGGCGTCAAACGTTGCGCGTGGGGCGCGGCGCGGTGGTTGAGCATTCGAAGTTTTGCGTCGAGGGTCCGCGTTTACTCTGCAATTCACCGCCATGCCACCAGGGGGTGTGGCTATGTGGTTTCAATCCGTGCTCTTTCTTCCGGTCATTTCCTTTATAAAGTCTATGGCACCAACAATAAACAACAGAAAGCAATGACGACTGTGCAGCTGTTTTTGGAGTGGGAGCTCATAGATATTGATGAGTCAATACTTGAATTGCAAAAGCCAAAGAGAAGACGTTTGCGGAGGTGGTCTGTACGACCACTAAACCGGTCGAGGCTGGGAGCGGGTGAATTTACCACACTGGTTCACCCACTGAGGGACCTGGATGAAGAAATGCACTTTCGACACTCATTTGAGTGTCTTTGTACTCTTTCAGCGATGAATTATACAAATGGTGATATTTTCGGACCTCCTCGCACAATCGCTCTTCGACTTGGTCCATCGTTCGTACAGAAGAACTTTAAAAATGGCGCGGTAAAACGAAAGACCGGAATAAGACCGGAAAAAGCAGCTGCCGGAAATGACGTTTTGAGCGGACCAATCACAGCGCTTGCGACGCCGACAACGCTACGCGCAGTTAGGATTTTTTGGAGGCGCGCGATGGGCAATGCGGGAGGGTCGGCGATGGTCGGCGGAGCAGTGCGCGCGACAAATCGCAGAAGCATAAATAGGCCTTTATGGCGCTTTTCCACCGCAAATGTAGCACGACTCGACTCGGTTTGTAGTAAACACCGGTGGTTTTCCACCGCGAATAGTACTTCCTGGTCGTCGGTGAAAGGGGCGTGACGTAGCCCGTGACGTATTTTTGTACGGTTGGACCCACTCCTGCCGTTCTGGGGTCTCATTTATAAAGCTTGCGTACGCACAAAACGGGGCTGAAAATGTGCGTACGCCAGTTTTCACGCAAAGTCAGTGATTTATAAAAAACAAACTTGGTGGTAGAATGTGCGGTCCTCCACGCAAACTATGACCCTCCCGTAAACCTACGCACTTTTTGGAGACAGTGGGAATTGGAGACACATACTGCAAAAAGTAAAAGTCGGAGAAGCGATTACTCGTAATATTTATGTATTTTGTTGTCCTCACACACGTTGACTCAATTTATGATTATAATGAAGATTAAATACATCGGTGTTATTTGAGCTTGAACTGCGTGATAATTGTTCCATACACATCTTGTACAATGCAACTCAAATTTTAAATCAATATTCAGTGCTGTCTGTCTCACAATCAGACGTCCTTTTACCGCGGTGTAGGAGGCTGAAATGCATGTAACTACAGAACACAAAGTATAACTAAATATTTAATACTGTGCATATATCATATGTCAAAAACTGGAAATACAGTTGTTAAGCTCCCGCGCAATCACTACACTCATTACACTTCAGAATCAGAATTCTTTTTTAATCGCCATGCAAGATACATAAACACGGAATTTACTACTGCAGTTGTTACCGCTTCTTCTCCGGTTCTGCCACTTGGCGCGGTCGCACTATTGTGTTGTTTTTTGTTTGCCTTCATTCACCGTTAAGAATCACCTGCCAGGTTCATGAGAACGATACTAGATTAGCATTCATGAGGTCCTTTGCATTGACTATTTATGGTAAAAAATGGGCGTGTTCAGGGCGGGGTGCAATGATACTTTACGTACGCAAACTTGTGGTTAAGATGTGATTTATAAAGCGAACATTGCCTACAGGTGTGCGTACGCACGGTTTTATAAATCGGAATTTTTGTGTGCGTACGCCAATTTACGCTTTTGGGCGTACGCACACTTTTAGTAAGAATTCTACGCACTCCTTTATAAATGAGACCCCAGGTCCTTAATGGTCTTGTAGTCGTTTTTAAGCTTTTCACGACACTGCAAGTAAGTCCTGTGGTAACCATGTTCTTCCATTAACTTGGCGACCTCCTTGTATACCTTCTCATTGCGGGTGGCTCCGTCCAGCTCTTTTTGAACTCTATCCTCGGCCACAAGACACAGAAACGTCTGCACCTCAGATGTGGTCCACGACGAAGACTTAATTTTAGCCATGTTGACGAACTCTTTTGTAAATTATCTGATTTTTAAAAAGCTTGTAAACTGTTGGTGTAATGGACTGTATCTGATAGTAAAAAGCTGTGGCGCTGTTGCTTTAAGTCGCTCTCGTGACTTCGTCACACTTTCTGGCCAATCAATGGCCGGCCGTCTGCCGACGTCACCTTTTAGCTCGACTTAAGATCGCCTGGTACCTAGAGCAAGAAGGTACCAAAAAAGTACCCGCTAGCAGGTACCAGGTACCATGGAACTGCGGTGGAAACGCCAAAAATGCGAGTCGAGGCGAGCTGATTTAATGCGGTGGAAAAGCGCCAATATACGACGAAGGTGTGTGATACATCCGTTAACAATCATTAAAATGATCAACGTGCCTCACATATAACTGAATATTTTATGATTTATTGTGACTTAATATTACTAGTAAACAATTAGTGGGTAAAAGTGTCCTTATATACCTGTAGTTTTAAGCCAGTGAAGCTCAGTGTAACGCTATACGCGAAACTGTTTGCTACAGCATCCTACAGCTGTTTAGGAAGCTAAACGACCACAGTAAAATCTTGGCACTCCATCCATCCATCCATTATCTTCCGCTTATCCGGGGCCGGGTCGCGGGGGCAGCAGTCTGAGCAGGGAAGCCCAGACTTCCCTCACCGCACACACCTCCTCCAGCTCCTCCGGGGGGATCCCGAGGCGTTCCCAGGCCAGCCGAGAGACATAGTCCCTCCAGCGTGTCCTAGGTCTTCCCCGGGGCCGCCTCCCGGTGGGACATGCCTGGAACACCTCCCGGGGGAGGCGTCCAGGAGGCATCCTAAACAGATGCCCGATGTAGACTGGTTGGGCAAACTCCCATGAACCCTCGAGCACCCGGTAGAGGGTGTAGAGCTGGTCCAGTGTTCCGCGGCCAGGACGAAAACCACACTGCTCCTCCTGGATCCGAGGTTCGACTATTGGCCGGATTCTCCTCTCCAGTACCCTGGCGTAGACCTTACCGGGGAGGCTGAGGAGTGTGATTCCTCTGTAATTGGAACACATCCTCCGGTCCCCCTTCTTAAATAGGGGAACCACCACCCCGGTCTGCCAATCCATAGGCACTGTTCCAGACCGCCACGCGATGCTGCAGAGGCGTGTCAACCAGGACAGTCCCACAACATCCAGAGACTTCAGGTACTCAGGACGGATCTCGTCCACCCCCGGAGCCCTGCCAACAAGGAGCCCATCGACTACCTCAGTGACTTCAGCCCGGGTGATAGGCGGGTCCGCCCCGAAGTCCCCAGTCTCTGCTTCCTCCTCGGAAGACGTGACGGCAGGATTGAGGAGATCCTCAAAGTATTCCTTCCACCGTCCGACAACATCCCCAGTCGACGTCAACAGCTCCCCACCCGCACCGTAAACAGTGTTGGTGAAGCACTGCTTCCCCCTCCTGAGGCGCCGAACGGTTTGCCAGAATTTCCTTGGGGCCGACCTATAGTCCTTCTCCATGGCCTCCCCGAACTCCTCCCAGACCCGAGTTTTTGCCTCTGCGACTACCCGAGCCGCGGCACACCTGGCCTGCCGGTACCGGTCAACTGTTTCGGGAGTCCCACAAGCCAGAACGGCTCGATAGGACTCCTTCTTCAGTTTGACGGCATCCCTTACTTCCGGTGTCCACCACCGGGTTCTGGGATTGCCGCCGCGACCAGCACCAGAGACCTTGCGACCGCAACTCCGGACTGCCGCATTGACAATGGAGGTCGAGAACATGGTCCATTCAGACTCGATGTCCCCAGCCTCCCCCGGGATCTGTGAGAAGCTCTCCCGGAGGTGTGAGTTGAAGATCCCTCTGACAGACGGGTCTGCCAGACGTTCCCAGCAGACCCTCACGATACGTTTGGGCCTGCCAAGTCTGTCTAACTTCCCCCCCCGCCAGCGGATCTGACTCACAACCAGGTGGTGATCGGTTGACAGCTCCGCCCCTCTCTTCACCCGAGTGTCCAAGACACACGGCCGCAGGTCAGAAGACACGACAACAAAGTCGATCATCGACCTTCGGCCTAGAGTGTCCTGGTGCCACGTGCACTGATGGACACTCTTGTGCTTGAACATGGTGTTAGTTATGGACATACCGTGACTAGCACAGAAGTCCAAAAACAGAACACCACTCGGGTTCCGATCAGGGGGGCCGTTCATCCCAATCACCCTTCTCCAGGTGTCACTGTCATTTCCCACGTGGGCGTTGAAGTCCCCCAGTAGAACAACGGAGTCCCCAGTCGGCGCACTGTTCAGTACGCCTCCCAAAGACTCCAAGAAGGCCGGGTACTCTGCACTGCTGTTCGGCCCGTAGGCCGCCACAACAGTGAGAGACCTGTCCCCGGCTTTTAGGCGCAGGGACGCAACCCTCTCGTTCACCGGAGTAAACTCCAACACGTGGCGACTGAGCTGTGGGGCTATAAGCAAACCCACGCCAGCCCGCCGCCTCTCCCCACGGGGAACGCCAGAGAAATGAAGAGTCCAGCCTCTCTCAAGGATAATGGTTCCAGAGCCCAAGCTGTGCGTGGAGGCGAGGCCGACTATATCTAGCCGGTAACGCTCGACCTCCCGCACAAGCTCGGGCTCCTTCCCCGCCAGCGTGGTGACATTCCATGTCCCCAGCGCTAGAGACTGTGTGCGCGGCTCTGGTCGTCCGGGCGCCTGCCCCTGACCACCGCCCAAATCACACAGCACAGGCCCCTTACGGTCCTTCCTGCGGGTGGTGGGCCTACGGGAAGGTGGTCCCACGTCGCCTTTTCGGGCTGGGCCCGGCCGGGTCCCATGGGAAAAGACCCGGCCACCAGGCGCTCGCCTGCGAGCTCCCACTCTGGGCCTGGCTCCAGAGTGGGGCCCCGGTTTCGCCGATCCGGGCGACGTAACTGACTTCGTTTTATTTGTCATCATATGGGTTTTTTGAACCGCTCTTAGTCTGGCTAGTCACCTAGGACCTGTTTGCCTTGGGAGACCCTACCAGGGGCATAAAGCCCCCGACAACATAGCTCCTAGGATCATCCAAGCATTCAAACCCCTCCACCACGTTAAGGTGGCGATTCACGGAGAGGATCTCGGCACTCCCCTCACTAAAATCAATATTCCCAGATGAGTTTTTCCATTGGTGGGCCAACCTGCCACTCAAATTGTAGCCAATACCTGTGTGAATACGATCCCGTATGTGGCAATGGGGTTTTCCCATTTCAAGACGTCGTAATTGGCTGAGAGCCCTTTGTACCATCGGCTACTAGCCTGAACATCAATGCCACAGCTGCAATTTGATATCGTCATGTACATGAAAGTCTCCTCTACAAGACTGTGAAATGGCTCCAAATTCTGAGATGGGGTATTTTTTTTTTTATCGACCTTATGTCTGAGGAGTGCCCTTGTTTTGGAGCTAAATTCTGAGCTTTAGTAAACTCTCCATGCTCTAAGTAGCTTGTTAGCGCCACATCTCCCTGCTTAACAAAATATGTACGAATGTGACTTGTATTCGCCCATTTAATCAGATCGACTTAATAATCCGTTGACATATAGTGTAAACATACACCTACGAATATTTGATCTTGAATATACATAAAAATAATAAAAAAGTCCCACGCGTTCAAATGTTCTCTTCAGTACATTTACAGAAGCTAGAAACTTCGAGCTGCAGCAGCCCGTCCCAGTAGGGTGGACAGACCAAAAATGTCTTACATGTTTTGGAAATATTTTTTTGCTATTCGTATGCAACATAAGCCAATTTAAACTAATCCGAAATCAGATTTTATTTATCTTTTGCCGTTTTCTCATAAAAACCCTTTTTATGACAGATGTTTAAAAAATTCCACCGCTTTAATCTTGGATTTTGCGGCACCGAGAATCTGTCAGGTTCTGATCAGGCTCTGCATTGTTCTGTCACAGCTCTGCTTCTATCCAGTGCGCGAGCTGCTCAGGCACTCCAATCCTGATGTTACAGGCTGGTAAAAAGTCTTATTCAAGAGGCCAAAACATAAAATGTATATCTTTCGATTTTTTTTCAAAATGTGATAGATTGCGTATCATTGCAGGACCCAGCTATACAGAAAGTAAAAAAGTTGTGCTGATATGCTAAAATAGGTTACAAGGGAGAAAACCAACTTTTGTCATCATAGAACGTTCAGATTTCCATGCATTCCTATGGGATTTTCATCAACATGACTTCAACTTGATTTTTCTCAAAATGAATATTTTTTTAAATTGATTAAACATACCCTATTTTGAAGAAAACAACCTAAGCTTTCGTTTAAGATGTGTATCCCGGTTGTGCTGACCCTCTATGAAAGGTAGCCAAAGCTTCAAAAACTTTAAGCAATATTTTCATATACTTTCTCAATGTTGATCGCAACCAACATTTGATAGAATTAAGGTGTAAGTGTCTACATGCTAACTGTCATATTTGTTTTTAATTTATTGCAAGTAGTCGTTAGTTATTGAGCTCTAAAAAGGACTTGAACGCGAAAATTCCGGTGCCATTTTCATAGGATTCGCTTTTAGCCACATTCAGGCTAAAGATGACGTCAGAGACGTTCGATTCAATGTGTTTTCTACCTGCGCTCTAGAATCACTTGACAGTTGGTTAGCTTGGCAAGGAAAAACGCGTTCTATTGTCCACCCTAGTCCCAGTGACAGGTGGGGGGAGCGGAACACTTATTAGCGGCAAACTATTTAACACATTGTGACAATGTAACACATTTATCCAATCCTACAGCAAGTTGACAACTCCTGTCTTGTGTCCTACAACAGACACCTTAAACCTTAGAAACATGTACTGTTGCTCCCATCACTGCAGTTACAAACTCAAACGTGAAACTACATAATTGTTAAAGATGCCAAACGCATCTTAAATCTACAGTGAAATCTTGGCTCTCCCCTCACTAAAATCAATATTCCCAGATTCGTTTTTCAATTGGTAAGACAACCTGCCACTCAAATTGTAGCCAATACC
Source organism: Protosalanx chinensis (assembly GCA_030340685.1). Taxonomy (NCBI): domain Eukaryota; kingdom Metazoa; phylum Chordata; class Actinopteri; order Osmeriformes; family Salangidae; genus Protosalanx; species Protosalanx chinensis. The sequence goes on from CM059319.1 coordinate 12,713,755, forward strand.
TGTGTGAATATCATCCTGTATGTGGCAATAAGGCTTTCCCCTTTTAAGACGTCTGTATTAGGCTGAGAGCCCTTTGTACTGTCGGCTACTAGTCTGAACATCAATGCCACAGCTCCAATTTGATATAGTCATGTACATGAGAGTCTCCTCTACAAGACTGCAGTGGCTCCAAATTCTGAGATGGGGTATTTTTTTAATCGACCTTATGTCTGAGGAGTGCCCTTGTTTTGGAGCTAAATTCAAGCAAACTGTAGCTGCCAGCACTGCAGTTACAAACACAAACATGGAACTCGAGATGCCAAACGACCACAGTAAAATCTCGGCACTCCCCTCACTAAAATTAATATTCCCAGATGAGTTTTTCAGTTAGTAAGACAACCTGCCACTCAAATTGTAGCCACAGCTACAGCTCCAATTTGATATAGTCATATACATGAGTCTCCTCTACAAGACTGTGCAGTGGCTCCAAATTCTGAGATGGGGTATTTTTTTTTAATTGAGCTTTTGTCTGAGGAGTGCCTGTGATTTACCGAATTCTAACTGTAGCTATAACTTGGAATGCACACAAAAGACTTATTGAATTATAAGAATTATACTGGCTTTTGTTTTACAGTGGTACAAGTGTTATGTGTTTCAAATTCAAAAACATTTATATTTTGAGTATACTTGTACTTTGATAGGTTTACACTGAATTTCCAGTTGTGTTTTTACATAGATTAAACAACAAATTTAGCCAATCCCAAATTTAAGTAGGCGTCTGTATTAAAGGTGTTATGGAGGATGTTTGGGTTGTTAGGTGGCTCTTAAAGGAGCCTTTGGTCCTTTATAGGCAGGAGAATAATTTGATTTTATAATATTTTGCACACAATATATCATGTAAATAAATATATCATCATGCATCATATATCACAATAGCATAATGATATGAATAGAATATTCAAGTGTGTAGTATCGCTCCCGTCACTGTAGGTACAAGCTCAAACGTGGAACTCAATAGGCGTTTAGGAAGCTACTCAGTACTCACAGACAGACTCGCACCCCCACTATTTGATTTAATATTCCCAGATCAGTTTTTCAATTAATGACACAAACTTTCAGTCAAATTGTAGCGAATCCCTGTCTGAATACTGTCCCGTATGTGGCATTTGGGTTTTAACAGTTTAAGACGTCTTTACATCGTTGGCAAATAACCTAAACTTTAATTCCACAACCTTAACATCAATCTGTTCAGGAAAGTCTGACCTACATGACTGTGAAAACCGCTAACGTTTTCCAGTTGTGACTTTTGAGATTTTCATTTAAGCCCGCTCTACAACAGAATTCCGACTCTGATCTTTTGAGCTCCAGGGACGCCTGACAAAAAAAAGACAATGTTTGGCCTGGCGAGCGTTTTATAACTGTTAATTTGAGTATTTAAGACTAGATATTTAACAAACAAGAGCTTTGTTAATGTAACTGTATATAGATCTATCTTCCACTGCCTAACTAACTAAAATGTGTAAGTGAACTACATCCAAAGTCGCTGTTGTGAAACTAGCCTCTTTTCCACAAACAGCTGATTAACGGAAGTAGTTTCGAGGTAAAATTAAAAACCTTTAATAATAATTGATATTATTTTGCACACGTATTTTAGTATAGTTACTATGTAATTTAATTCCATAATTTCCCCAGGAATAACTATTAAAACGTATTTAGGAAAAAACACTCAAACGGGTTTGTCCCCTCTACTTGTAGTCTAGTCAGGGCAGGAAATATAGCTTATGTTCTTTTCTAAATTGCGAGCTATCAGTGTCAGGTAACTTGCTATAAATAATGATATTCAATCAAGATCACTGCTGTTTACACCCTGTTTAATCACCTGTGAATGTGTTTGAGCAGTTTTTCTTGGTTTATGTGAATCAGCCTGTGTTGTGGATACATTAGAGAAAAAAAGTTGAAAATAAGAAATAATCAAGCTTTTTTCTTAAACAGATATTTACTTAATTTCCTGACAAACCTAATAAGCCAATGACTGTTTCCCAATTGTGCTACGTGGCAAATATATTTGTGGAATAAAATAATTAATTAAAATAAACATGAGCGAGAACAGTCACAAGCACACAAAGTTACTAATTGAACAGTCAACTTACTGAAGTACCATTCTTCAATCATTGCAACAGTTTTGAAATATTGAATATTATGCTGATTTCTACAGAAAATTTTGTATATATGTTTTGTTGGTTAACCCATAATGGGTATCCTATTGGTTTAGTGTTTCCATATATTCAGTGCGAAATTAATTTGCTTTTAAATAGTGTCTGCAGCTCGAGAGATGTGGCATTTTGGGAACCCCATCATTCTGTACCCTGGTGGAGGAGCCGACGAAACCAGCTAAAAAATCTAAAAGTAAGGGTAAGGCCATTTCTTCCTTATCAGAAGGAAACACCTTTTGTGTTTTGATCAATCTTTCAATGCTTTAACAGTTCTCTTACCTGATCAAAGTTCGACCAAGTGTGCAGTACCATGTTATTTTCTTAATGCCAATTCATTCACTTCCAAAAAATAACCCAGATTGTTTATTTCTGACGCTTGTTGTTTTAAGGTGTAAAAGTTAATAGCATCAATGAGTGAAATACTTTCACCCGATAAAAGGTGAATTGTATGTATTGACCATTTGGTGCTTTTATTCTTATTTTGATCTGAGTTGCAGTAGTAATGTTGGCTGTTGGAAACCATGCAGTGTTTTGTCGACATGCATTGTGCAGGGGTATTCTGCCTGTACCGAGCCATTGCTGCCACTGCTTTGGATTTCTTTGAAATTTCACAAAATTGCAATTATACGACTATCTCAAATGAACACTTGTCAACACTCTTTTAAGAGGTTGAGAAATTAGCACTGTGACAGGATGTTGATCTCTCAGTCATGACTATAAACATAATCGCAAGTATAGCAGCTCAGTCAGACAGTGACAAACGGTTTGTCTGATAGACCAACTAATTTCTTAAAGGGAGGATTCACTGCAATTTGTGGATTCACTGCACCGGTTTTACCTTGTCATAGTTGAATAATGGCAGTTTGGGGGGGTAAAACGGACATAGGGTTTATCTCACAGCCATTTGAGGCCTCTGTTTGATGTAAATCTCACATATCAAAACTCAGGCTATAAAGCAATGGGTTTTAGAAAAGCTCTGTTCGTGACCTCACAAACAAGCCCCACTTTTTTAGGCTCCAGTCTGTACCTTTGGCACGCACCAAAATTTGCATTCAGACCAGCCCATGATCTTCTGGCCAAGGAACCTAAATGGAAATTGCGTAAATCTCAGACACTAGTTTTAGTTTAGCTGCACGTTGCTCTGTTTACTTCCAGGGGTATATGTGATGGAAACTTTCTGATAGAGGACGTTGCAAGGATACAAAGTTGATAGTTTGTTAGATACAAATTTATTGAACCTTTCACAAGAACAGAGTAATGCAATATGACCACACGAAACATGAAACAGACAAGACATAGACAAGACATACATTAACAGAGCTCTGAAAGACCTGGGGCCTCATGTACAAAGACTTGCGTGGATTTCCTACTGAAACTTGGCGTACGCCAAAACCCAGAAACTGTCGTACGCACAAATAAATTCAGATGTATCAAAATGTGCGTACACAGCAAAAAAGCCAGTGTTAAATCAACTCTGAGAGTGTTAAATTTAACACCAAGAAAGTGTGTATATGCGTCCACTCTTTTCAGTGTTGATTTAACACTAACACCAGTGTTAGTTTTTTTACACTCAGCTATAGTTATTTCAGCACTGTAGGGAGTTCAAAATTAACACTGCTCAACACTTGTGAAGTGTCATTAGCACTCTACACTAGTGTCAGTGTATATTTTTACACTTAGGTCTAGTAATTTTAACACTGTAGCGAGTTCCAAATTAACACTGACTAACACATGTATAGTGTCAGTGTTAGTGTACTTACACTCAGCTATAGTTATTTCTACACTGTAGGGAGTTCAAAGTTAACACTAGCTAATATGTGTAGTGTCAATAGTACTCTACACTAGTGTCATTTTAATAAAAGGTTACACTGACTCCGGTTGAAAATGCTACACTGACTACCAATGCATTCAGTAAAATTTGACTACCAATAAACCCCACCCACCAAACCTATCACAAAAACATACACAGGCAAACACTTCTTTAGAAAAATAGTCTTTTTTTTTTTTTAAATGGCCACCACACCACATTAACAAATAACTGCATGGATTCACATATAATTACAGCATGGAACAAGGTACACTTGGTCATCTGTGTCAAATGAAAATTGCCTATCACAAGGTCTGTAATATACCAGGTCATTTACACAGATCACTGTGAAAACCATTTTTTTCTCCTCAATACCAAACGCATTTAAATGATCATCATAAAAAATATCAGAGACTTTACAAATCAAAAGATAGGCATTGTTGTCTTTAACAATTATACTGTCAATCCTGTTGAACAAAGGCATCTCATTTTCAACTCCAGTAACCACATACATCCCAACTTGATACTCTGTGCCATAGTTTTTGACCCAGGAAGTGGTGGGAACGGATGACACATCAAAAGCTTTATTCAGCACCTCTCCACCCTCTATACTGCTAACCAGGACTTCGGAGATCGGACCAAACTGTAATCTTTGAAAATAAAAGTTTTCAAAATGGAATGCTAACTGAGCCTGATGTTTCTTAACCAGAGTCTTAGCAATATTTTTGAAGTTTGTTACAGATTTCTTGAAGAAATTATGTTTACCTTCAAACCGCATGCACCAAATGTGTATGAGCGGTCCAATTCTTCTAATACAGCTTGGGTAGTGGATCATATGGTGATGTTTTGGAATGAGATTGTGCTCTGGGAAGATAGATTTAAAAAGTTTGTGATGTTCAAAAATTAAATGTTTCAAATAACAAGTCATACCATGAGTTATAATTGGTGAAAACACAATGTTTACAATTTGAATTAAAAGGAGTAACAATTGCCAACAAGTATCCTCTCTTTTAACTAAATCTCCAAATATCAGCGGGACATTGCGTAGGAGGCACCAAGCCTGGATAGCATTAAGTCCAAGATCTTTACTGTTGTCATCCAGCTTAAGCCCACCTGGCCTGTTCTTTCTTTGTGTGTATCCATAATTAAAGCCAACAATTCTTTCAGACAATGAACTTAAAGATATTGAATTTTTGATCAAATACTGAAAAACAAGCTTTAACTCATATTGCACCACTCCTTCTAGCAGGTCATGCATTATGTCTACAGCATAATTGTTTGATGAATGGAAAAACTGGAGGGAATTGAGTGGACAGTCTCGTTTGACACCAAATGTTGATCTCAAAGCAGGATTTTCCTGGATGACACGAACATGCTCAACATGAAGGTCTTTTGAACGTAGAGTTAAACCTGGGTGATCTTCACTGAAAACTGACTGATATTCACTTTTATCAGTTAAACATAACCTACAGCAGTACGTCGCACTGAATGATTCAACAAAACCAAAAAGAGCATGTAGAGCTAAATTGTCTCCTGTAACCTGAATGACTGAACCCTTCACAGGTGTAGCTGAAAAGGGCAACTGTATTCCTTCAGTCTCCAAAATCTTGAGGTCATCAATAAGTGGCTTCAGAATTGGCTCAAACCCATATTTCTTAAGATCCTCTGAGTGAAAGAGAGCGACAAGATGAATGTTCATTAACACAGAATTGAGCTTTGGTGATAAATTTCTCAAAACAAAATAAACACATCCAAGTTTGTGCACTCCCTTTTTTGAGCCCAATGGATTGGCAGTTTCAAAATCGTCATAGTAGAGCTGTATCTGAAGAGCAGGTTCTTGGTGAGAAAATAAACTATGATTTTTAAAATAGGACCCATCACTTATATCTCTGTAAAATCCCTCCTGGTGTGGTTTTACTTCTTGGAAACTGTTACAGACTTCACTGTTACTAAACATAGATGAGAGAGACCCCCGGATAGGTACATACATGAACTTATCATTGACCGGAACTTGCCTATACGTGCCTGTTATTCTATCTCTTCTTGCATCAAAACGGACACCCAGAACATGCTCTACAGGTTCTACTATATTCCATTTCTTTTCAAAATGCCTCATCCTTTTAGATTGTGTGTTAAGACATGAAAATGGGTTTTCTAGTTGATCAAAACAACTCTGAACTTTATCCAAAGTTTCTCTTGATGCATCAGAAGACAAACAATTAACAACAGCTTCCTTTGTGTGAGCATGGATGTCATTAACCAGTTCCTCCATTGAGCCAACTAAATACTGCACAGTACTTTCAGGAACACCTGAAGCTTGAACCTGAGCAATAACAGAGCTGCACATGTCCAGTATATTCTTCTTTTCAACTGGAACATGTGTAGTGACCCTCACAGGAGGATCCACATTCACTGGTGAGGAAGGTCCAGCTGCAGGCTCAAATACATAACTGCTGACGGGATCTGGATCAAGGCATTCTTTATGTGCTCGAGATAGGTGACGTTGGTAACCAGAATATGTCCAAAAAACGAATGAACAACCAGGCTCTCCACAGTTCAAGCGCAGAGACCTTCCCGGATACAATCCATGCTCAAACTTCAAATGTCTAAATAACATTGAACAACTGGTGTGGCGTACCTTGCAAATGTAACATGTGTACATTTCTGTTCAAAATGTATCAGTTTTCAAACTTCAGAGTGAAGAACCCTCGCTCTGATTTCTTTCACCCGAGGACTCTCTTTCACTTTGCCGACGTCGATGCCATACACGGTGGTTTGGATGAAGGTGAAGAAGCTGGACAGCGCATCATCATATGACACGGCAAAAGCATAATGTGCCTTGAAGAGCTCATCAAAGGCAGCAACTGGAGTCTGCATCCTGCAGGGAATGGCCTTCTGGTCCAGGATGACATAAAAATCCTGGATGCTGTTCCTTCTTTCTCCGACACCAAGAAGAAAGGGTTGTCTGGGGCCGGTTTCTTTAAGGAAGGTCTCCATGCTTGACCCCACCTGAGAGATAGAAAATGTTTTTACTTAAGTCATTTGAGTTCATGTGCGACTGAATTCAGGGATTGATCTATCAATGTACACAACATTCATTTATTTTTGTGTGATGAATAGATGGATGAAAACAATTTAAATGCACCCCCCCAATTAACCTGCCATATTGGCTCCTGAAAACCTTACATCAGCTGATATGAAAACCTTGCATCAGTAATGTGCAGTCCTAAGAAAATACCTTCATGAACTTGATCAGGCGTGTAGCAGCCTCCGATGCACTCATCTTGCCGGCCTTCTTGCCTTTAACTTTTGGTGGCAAGAGGTGAAGCAGCAGAAGGATGGCAGCCATCTCAGAGTCCCACTCTTCTGAATGCCACACTGCAGAATTAGAATTGACACTATAAAATGTAATTTATTTCATTATAAGCATTACAGCATCAGTTATAGTAAAGTTTTCTTAAATTACACCATGTATTGAATATGGTTAGCAGTAAGGTGATTTGTAGTAAAGGGGCCAAAAACACGAAAGAACACAACAATGTCCTCTTTTGTTGTGTACACTAAAGGCATGTGCAATCTGTGTCTGTTCAATTAACACTTACCACCATCATCAGACTCCTGTTGTGCAGACAGAAGTAGCTCATCCACATGCGGACTCGGGGTTAGATTCTTGCAGCAATCTGCGATGACTCTTGGTTTGAAAAATGTTGGCCACTTGCATAGGAATTTACCAGACACCTCTTCACCAAAGATCATTGTGAAGTCTTGGTCGATCTTAAATGGAAAATGTTTGTGTGAGTGAGAACACCATTGTAATGGCGCTATGGGTGTCAATTAATAAACAGTCAAGTAAAATAATCTCAAAGTCATCAGTAATTCATTTTATGTTTACCAAGCCAGGTGTATCCAAGAATCTGGGAAAGAGATCCAGGACAGTAGAGGCAGTATCCGGGTCTTGAACCACCTTTTGCCTGTGCTGGAATGTTGCCTTCATCTTATTTTTGACAAGGGTCGTATCACTTGAGTGTTTCATCACCGATATGGCCTCCCTGCATTCATCACCAGTAACCTGCTTCTCATCTGAACGGGCACTGCGAGGAGTCTTGGGGCCCTCTTGGAAAGTAGTCTTGGATTTTTTGCCGTCTTGAGCAGAGTTCCGCTGAACAGTTTTCAGCCTCCACGCTAGGTAGCCGGAACCACTCTGGTGATCATAGAAATGTTCCTGTTGATAAAGAAAAACACATGGACTCACATCAATTCAGATTCAGATTCAGAATACTTTATTATTAATCCCCTTGGGGAAACTCAAACTCAAATCAATTGAGGTAAAACTCCAGGAAAACCCTTTAACAGGGAAAAATTGGAACCTCAGGTTGAGCAACAGAGGAAAGATCCCTCACCCAGGACTGGCAGACTTGCAATAAATGTTATGTACAGACAAAAACAGTTAACAACACAGAATGTATGGGGATGCATTACTGTTTATACTCACATAGCCATTTTTGGAATCCGGGTCCTTCAATTTAGGGAACAGTGTTGTGATCCCAAGTGCGTAGAGGGTCCGCACATTCACCGGAGGGACCCTCCTGAAAAGAGATAGATCATTCCTCTCAAAACTGCATATTTCATTTATGTGCACTTGGGTTATCATACTATCATACTCCAAAAAAACTAGCCGTGAATTTTTCATAACCAGACAGAAGCTTTCTCCTAAAACCTGAAAAACTAAGACCAAATAAAAACTAGTCAATTCCTCAAAACATAAACTCAACTAAAACTGCTTTATCACTGGTTGAGCAAACTAAAACAGGACTGAAACAAAAAAGAAAATTGAATAGCTAAATAAAAATAACTTTTTATTGAAATTTTGTAACTCTAATAACCTTGAGGTGCACATGGGTGTGGGTGATGACATAATTAGCAGCAACTTTTGGAGGTAAAAAAAACAACAAAAAAACAACCACAACCTGTTATTGCAAGTGCATTCACTTACCCATGGCTCTCCACCATATCTGCCACTAGAATGTTTACCATCTTTCTTCTTGTTCCATCACTGATGGTACTTGTTTTCTCATACTCTTGGAATATTTCTTTTCCACCAGGCTTTGAATACAGAGCGACTCTAACAATCTGAAACGACAATTGCACACCATTCACAATGCAGGTACAGTAGGTATTTCAGCCTGTGCCCCGGGCTGATGTAACAGTTGGTTAGGGGGTGCATGATAAATGAGAATTAGCTAATAACGGAGCTCTGGGTCTTCAGTCCAACACCTACTGAAGCTGCAGTACTAATATAGTTATTGTGAAATTTGAATGTACGGTTTGACATCAGTGTCAATATCAGGTGGTTAACTTGCATTTCTTGCAACGTCGCTATCCAGGGGTCCTTCAACCAGCTGTCTTTTCCGAGCTTTGGTAGATTCCAGTATCAGCGTTGAGTCAGAACCTGATGATGACCCTTGGGATGCACGTGATGGTGATGGTGACCAGTCTGATAAAGATGAGCTCTCTGAGAACTCCACCTCAGCATTGCTACCTAAGAAAACACCCAGCCTTCCATTATAAATTACACAATTGACCATTCCAAGAGGAAACAAGGTACACAACTAACTCAAAATCTTAAAATTTTCAAATATAAGCCTGCAAATCATTACCATCACATTCTTCTGCCCTGAAAGACACACCAGATGACTTCAAGAGTTCATCAAATATGTCCGAATCCACTTCCACATTAGAGGAATCCTTAAGGCTCAAGGAAGCAGAACCTGGCAAATTGAATTTTGCCAGCACTAAAACGCAAGACACTTTAGATAAGCATGATTTGGGAGGAACACGTATGCATTAATGAACAGAGCTGATGAAGGGAAAGATACACAGAGTTAGCAGGAAAGCTACAGATTTCCATCTGTAGTCTTTATGAAAAACATTGGAAAAGCCTAAATGCAGAAAAAAAAACATGACAGTCAAATTAGCCTAGTTACCTGCTTGCAAAAACTGGGAGTAATTGTACTCGTCCTCCGCCTGTGGTACCCTGACCCATTTGCTGACTCCTTTATACTCTACAGGAACCAGCATGTCGCTTCAAAGACTAGAATGGCATAATTTATTATTATTCCTAATTTCTTACATTTACACCCAGGGTTTCCCGCGCGGGGTGGGGGGTAATTTTAACACTCACTGTACAATTACTTCTTGGTGTACCTTGCACATGTGTAACGTTGTCAAACTTGTATCGTGTACAATCTTTTCAATATATTCATTCTACTCAAAAACCCTTTCCTTTATAGACACTCTTAATAATTTGAGGAATTCAAGTTTGCTAGACACGTGTCTTCTACCTAGCTAGCTAGCCAACATCGCTAGGTAGCTAGCAGCCAAAGACACCTGTCTTCTAGTTAGTTAGCTAGCCAACTTCACTAGGTAGCTAGCAGTCAAAGTCAACCACAAAAAACCCCTCTAATATTAATCCGAAAGAGACAATTTTATCGACTGAAACATAACTTACCGTAGAAAAAAGAGATTTGGACAAGTATGACTGCAGTCTGAGTGCTGACTGTGTGTGCCACCACTGAGTGTGCCAGTCACTGCCAATTACTAATTGAATTAGAGCTGCTATGGTGGGTGTGGCCAATTGAACGAGCCTGAGTGTAAATTCAGAGTGATTCTAAGAACGACAGATATCAACTCTTACACTATCAGCAACGGACTCTAGGGGGAGTTAATTTTGATCAATTCTGAGTAAAATTAATAGTAACCCCTGTTAATTTACACCAACACCAAAAAAATAACACTGGCACATTTGCTGTGTAGGCATGGATCCAAGCACGTTTCTTTTGTACATCACAATCAACGTGGAATTGAGCGCACATGCAGAGGTGCCGAACTCCTCCCTGTCCACGCCCCCATTTAAATATTCAAATCAATGTAAATATGCCCTGGACCTGCAATTTCCACCCCCTGGAGGACAAATAAAGGTTTATCTAATTTCCCTCTTGGTCCGATCAGATAAATCAAAATGAGTAGAGGGAAGAAATGAGTCAATCATGGGGCTTGATAGAAAGCTTTGCAGCTCTAATTTCAATAAAATAAAATAAACATTTGAATGCGCACCTGCCCAAATGCACATTTCGCTTGTTTACATAGACAATTAAACGAATAAACTATTTACGCACCCATAGCCACCCATCGCGCACCGCGCCAGCCTCCAGCCTGTTACCAACCATGCTGTTTGTCAGAATTAGTCATGCGTTGAGCCAGGCCACCTTGCCACGATTTTAGTTAACTGCATTTGCGCATCACATATGATTTGACATTAATGGAATTAAAATGTTTTCTATTAACATAAACAAATTAATCCTGTGATGGCGCTTTTATAGCAATGTGTGTGCAGTCAATATCTCCGATAACCTTAGGGAAACCGGCTATCGCTGCTAATTGCGTACTCCAGTAACACTGGCCTTGGTAAACGAAATCGGTTTATGAGCCAGTTATTGTTTGCAAGTAAATCCTCGCGTTCCCTAAAAACTCGCTCACGTCGGATTGCACCATTTGCAAGGTCCTCAAACAACGCGAACGCTGCCATTGTTAATACAATTTTCTTAATCACATTGCGCATGCTTTTATATTCACCTATATGATTACAAACGCCTGGGTGTGTAAATTGTTCACAACGGTGTCTCTGATGTGCACATCACTTGACTGTTTTCACATTATAAACAGTTTCCCAGCATCACCTCTAAGGGACGCCAAAGGAACAATAGCTGTAGAAACGTGCGTACGACAGCTATGAAGCTGGCGTGGGGCACCGCACATTTCCACGGTCATTTCACGTTTGATACATCTGAACGTGAACGTGGGAAAGGACGTACGCCACGTTTTTGTGCGTACGCAACCTTTGTACATGAGGCCCCTGGTTCCATCAACACAGAAGGTCAAGGAAGAAGGCCCCCCTTCCTCATTTTGGCCTCTCTATATATTTAGTTGAGTCTCCAAAAAAGCCCCCTTCCACATTCTGGTTTGAAGCGGTTCCAAAGGGAGGAAAGGGGTTGGGGGGGCTCCCAGACCCTTTGTCTGCGCAATTGTATTGACAGAATAAGCCAGTTGATTAGCACTTTCAAAGGAGGGTGATCACCCAGACCTTTTGTCTACGCAACTGCATTGATAGGGCAAGCTAGTTGATTAGCACTTTCAAAGGAGGGTGATTCCCCCAGACCTTTTGTCTACGCAACTGTATTGATAGAGTAAGCAAGTCAATTAGCATTGTCTTTGGGGAGGTGTTAACTTTTGACCAGACTGTAACTTGCCATATGGAGTAAGCAGTTTCAAAACATCAACACAACTTATAACAATCTGACAGTACAATTATGGAACATCAGAATGTTCCATTACAGTATAACAAACAAAGCCTTTTTAAATTATAATTTTTATTTGGGTCACGAAAGTCTCAAAATATGAGCGAGAATGCATGTCTTGCAGTGTATGTCCACTGCAGCAACACAAATCGCTTGCCATTGCTTGGCGTCCCATAGTGCACTATGTTCAGGGGCGTCAGATATGATATTGAAGAGTTGTAGTTCTGTAAAGTCACTGTTATAGTTTGTATAACGTCATGGTTGTGTGCAGTCTTGGGTCCCGCCATATCGATCAAAATACTTATAAATCCTACCTTCTTGCTAGATGTAGCTTGATGTTATGTACCATATACACTAGTTTGGGCTCTTTTTTTGCTGTATTTTACTGAGGGGAAATATGATGTTACAGTATGTGATGAAATGCAAACGCCACTAATAGTGTCTTACAATATTGCCGAAACAACTTTTACACACATGATGCAAGAAATCCAAAATGCTAGCTAGATATGGCTTGGTCTTATCCACTGCAACAAAAAAATTGTATCTTTGTATTTTAGTTAGGGTGATTAAATCCAAGTATGTCACTGGGCACTCTGTGAATCAGTCACATCAGAATTTTGATTTGGGTCACATAAGTTTTGAAATTTGAGTGAGAATGCGACGCCCGGAAGACCGCACTGTTCACTATCCAGCCCCTTTTCATTGCAGATGATTTTGAAAAAAGATTTTGCACTAGGGCTGCCTAGTCGACTAATCGGATCATACATAAATTGACTGTAAAACATATGGCGTACCGCACCATTACATTAGCTTTCAGCTTGAAGTGTTTAAGGTATATTGTAACTGAAAATAAAAACAATTAAGATGATAGCTCATTAATCTTTTAATCAACAAACCTTGTATCAACAAACAATTCTATAACAGAGCAGCAAACAGCTGAGTAAAAACAACAAGGCACTGGCCTAAACAACACAAAAATAAATAACGTTTTCAGGTGTGTCTGCCATGGCTCTGGCATCAAACATATCAAACACTACTCTTGTAGGAAAGTATGCATTTCTACATGGCTTGGCTTCAGTGTTGGGCAATAACGTCACTACAAGTAGCAGTGTTACTAGTTTAACTACATTTCTCAGTAAAGTGGTGGTAGCGTCGCTGTTTTCTGAATCAAATAGCTTTTCAGTAGCTTAGCTCTTTTATTAACCAAGTAGTGCGGTAGCGTCCACACAAGCTACATTTTTATAAAATCTCTGAATCTCAGAGCTTTCTGCTGCGTTCTGAAATAAAAGGAGGAGTCAGTGACGCTACCGCCATACAAGGTTGTGTAGGTGGAGCTGACAGCAGCACTTCCGTATGACTGTGACATCACGGACCAATCCTTTGGCTGGCTACGTCTCTGATGCAGGGGAATACAGACAAGCTAGCTTGCTTGAGTGAGTTGCGTTACTTGGTGGAAAGATGGCAGAGGGTGAGGAGGACGTTGAGTTAGTTGCACATTGTCTTTAATTACATAGTTCAAAATAAACATAATAGAGCAGTTTAGAGCAGATTTTTGTGTCCTTGTTTTGGAGCAGTGAGAGCACAGTTTAATAATTGTTTAATAAACAATTGAAAGAAACATTTTTGCCTGCTTATTTGTCTGATTGACAGTTTTATTGATCACTGAGATAGCTTTGTCTTGGGATGAAGTTCCAATACAATAATAAAAAAATAGCTTCGATGTAGTACTTTTGCCATGTTTGCCATGTTTGCTTGCTACATTTCTCTTGCTACACTTCGGTGTAGTGAAGCTTAATTTCATGCAGAGTAACTGGTAGCTTAGCTCACTACACTTTCCAAGTAGCTTGCCCAACACTGCTTGGCTTGCTCTCTTTTGAGAGCAGATGTTTCCTGCTGCAGAGAAAATCCTCTCTGATGGGGTGGAGGTTGCAGGGATGCAAAGAAAAGATTTAGCTATCTTTGACACTGAAACATAAGGATGAGTAAGTAGCAAGAAAGCTAACTGTTTACCCTAATATTAGCAGCTAACTAAGACGAAGGACCTTGTTCAGAATCATCCACAATTAAAGGTTTTCTTTTCAGATGCTCATGCATAGCCGTTGTGTTTCCATGAAATGCAAGTTCTGCTTTGCAACTGTTGCACTGCACGCTTTTCTCAGACACTTTGGAGCTACGTTGCCGGCTAGCCATGATACTGTTATAGATTAATTTATGGTAAAGTCAGGCCTGACGCCGATTACCACTACTGCGCATGTACGTAGGTGTGTGTGAGAGACAGAAGGCAGACGCGCTGCCGCAGTTTCGTGAGAAAAGCAAAGTTTAAACACATTTTAAAAACGATGCGTCGACTACTAAATTAGTTGTCGACGATTTTGTTCGTCGACATAATCTCGACTAATCGTGGCAGCCCTAATTTGCACCTAAACAATTTCTCAATTTTCCTGACTGCTTAGTTTTCTTGCGATTAAAATGGCATTTTTAATGCAATGCATTACTTAAATCGTGGTAGCCTACTGCATTTGAGAGGGAATATTTGCAAGATAGGAACTTTGCATGGTGCCCAGGTTGTTTCGCAGATTGTGTAAAAGTAAATCACTTTTAATTCATACACACACATGCACACAACCCATACAAAACAGACTCAAACCCCTCTTCATCATGGAATCCAGTACATGTGGAAAAGCCACACCCACATGGATAATTTATTGATAGAGAATGTATATACACACACACCCACACAAGTGCACGTATATGTCACTAAAGGTTGGTATACTTTAGTAGAGGACATTGAAAGGTGAGTTTCTTTTTATATTGTGGGTAGATCCTGTTAGGATATAAGATTCACAATTGAACAAAGTATACCATTAACTGTGTACTTTTCATTAAAAGTCTCTGTCCTATTTGCCATTTCCTCAGTTATTGAGGCTCCAGACGGGAGGGCTTCACTACTAGCCTACAAGACTGTTGTTGGCTTCCCAGTGAAGCTTTTTGCATCTGGAATTATCCAAACCCCGGCCTTGAGTGAGATTGAATCGCTGACCTACCCAGTTGCTGTTGAAACTTTAGAAGATACAGTTGGACCTGCCATTGCCAAAGCTAAGTCTGCTGCGGTTGAAGAGCAAGTGACCACAGAGGAATCACTTGAGCGTGTTGCTAGTCCTGTGGTAGATTTGGTCCCCCCAGTTGCCTCAGCGGAAGACCCAGTAACCTTGTCAGAAAGTGTTACAGTAACCACCACAACCCCAGTGTCTGAAGAGGCCCATACATCAACATTTGCTATAGAAACAGCCACAGAAGCACATACTCCAGTTGTTGAGACTGTAGCCAGTCAAGAGTCTTCTGCTACTCCCATCATGGATTCAGCTCCTGTCTTTGAGGCTTCACCATATGCTGAGCCTGTGAGTCTAGAGGTAACTCCTAGAAAATTAGTTACCTTTGAAATAACGGGAGCAGAGCTTCCTGTCACCCAAAAAGCAATGGTTTTTGAAGCTGCCTCAGTCTCCAATATTTCTACTCATATTGATGCAGCTCCTGTAGTGGCTGAAGTTCTCCATGAAGACATTCTAGCTGTAGCCTCTTCTACAGTTGATCCAGTTGTAACAGCTACTGCCTCCTCACAGCCTGTTGATGTATCCTCTTCCTCATCTAGTGACTCTGATTCTGAAGATGAGAAATCTGACGATGAGAAGTCTGAAGTGAAAATAAATGGTCAATCCAAGGAAGCTGACTTGACTGAAAATAAAGTTAAGGACCATGTTAGTGAGACAGGGCCTGTGTCAGTAATACCGGCGGAAGCTATTTTGTCTGACTTGCCTGTGGTCACACCACTTGTGATTACAGAGGCAAGCTACAGAGTTGTGGAAGCACAGGCTGCACCAGAAGTAACTGCAGTTAAAGAAGCTCCCACAGTAGTTCCAGAAACTTTACCCAAACCTTCCTTCGAAGTTGCTGGAAATCATGCCCTAACTGGAGGCTCTGAAGAGTTGATAGAGGCTGTACTAGAAATTTCTACTGACCCTAAAGAGTTAATGGAAGAAATGGCTCCAGGTGTTGAGGTGACCGCTACAGAAGTTATAGCTGCAGCACTGCATACGGTCCACGCAACCGCAGCAGCAGATCCATCTGAATCAATCCCTGCAGAATCTCTAGGTGATTTTAAATCTGTGGCTGAGGCTGCAACTGCTGAACCTAAAGAATTGATGGCAGAAGCGGCTTCAGGTATTGACGTGACCACTACAGAAAGCATAACTGCAGCAGTGCATATGGTCCACGCAGCAGTAGAAGATGCATCTGAATCAACTCCTGCAGAAGCTCTAGGTGAATTAAAATCTGTGGCTGAGGCACCAACTACTGACCCTAAAGAATTGATGGCAGAAGCGGCTCCAGGTGTTTACGTGACCACTACAGAAAGCATAACTGCAGCAGTGAATGTGGTCCACGCAGCAGCAGAAGATGCATCTAAATCAATCCCTGCAGAAGCTCTAGGTGAATTTAAATCTGTGGCTGAGGCTCCAGCAGAGGTTATTTTAGTTAAAGCTTTTCCAGAAGCTGCTTCAGAAGACATACCATCTTATCCTGCAGCTAAAATGATCCATGTTGAGGCAGCTGATGAAGTTACTGCTGAGGCTATTGCTGAAAATATATCTGAAAGTCCACCAGTGGAGAGCACAGAGGAGCAACTAGACCTTGCCCCAGTGGTGGCTCAAGCTTCAGGAGAGGAGCTGCAGACAGAGGCCCAGGTGGAACCTGAACCGGTTGAGGCATCTGAGGGTACACACTACACCCCCCTAAACCCTTTTGTCTCCTGTGGACCTTTCAGTCTCGCATGCAAAATTCTATGCTTCCAATTTAAAGCTTCAATTTAATTTCTGAATGCATACTGATAAATCTGTAAAATTCAGGAATGCTTGAGCAATTTCTGTAGATTGTGTATCTAATATATATTTTTTCAGGATTCACATTATAAACTTAAATTAAAAATACCTATTTATGTAACTGCGTTTGGCAACTTGCATGAATATTTACACAGCTATTTTCTCTTTCTTTTTCATTTCTCTTCTAATGCCATTTCCAGTAATTCCAGGAAACTTGAACTTCGTTTGTTTTCAGGCTTTCTTGTCAATGGTGCTTGTCTAACAAAGTCCCTTATGAGAGCTACCCATGCCACGCCGTAACATTATATAATTTTTATAGTAAATTCTGTCAGTTCAGTGTTTAGTATCAGGATAACATAATTTCCTCTTGTAATATGTTATACCTTTCATAAAAAACATGTATTTATTTATTTATATAATATTTACTATGTTTAAACGGGGTATAAGTATTATCGTATAAAAATACATTGGAGAAATAATGTGGTAAAAAAATAGCAGGAATGTCAACATCGGTATCAGCTAGTGAATATTGTCTATCAGTACTGGCCAATTCTTCCTTACTGGTGCCTCTACACATTTTTTTGATCTTGCTTGTGCTTGACTCCTTTTTAACCCAGACTCTAATTGGCATTTATTTCTTAATTCTGAACAATTCTTTATTTCTATTTTACATCCAGTTTTTTGCATTGTTGCATTAATTAATTTCCAATAATAACTGTAATCAACAGTACGCCTAGAGATACAAGATGCATTTAAACTGTAGTGTACATGGTAACAGTAATGTCACAGTGAACCAGAATGGAGCACCAGTCTGAAAGTATCCCACTTTCCACATACTAATTCCACAAGCTGGATGTGATTGAGATCTAAAGATGTTGGTTGTCATTAATGTCGTCATTGTTTTTAATTCCTCTATATCTGACTTTCAAATCCAAATTGCTCAGTGTAAATGCACTCATGATTTTTCTTTATGAGAATGGGCTTATTAACCTGTCTTTTTTATTTTAATGACATATTTTGTTTTTGAGTATAATATATATTTTCTGGGGCCAGTTAGTCCAGATAGTTTCCAATAAGCAAGTAATAACATTTTACTTTTGGATTGCTGTATAGCAAATTTAAAGTAAATGTACTATGAGTCTTTCCCTTTGTTCTTTTTCATTGAGGAAGAAAAAACTCAATTTCATCCGCAAGAATATGTGGTAGAGACATAAAAACAACAACAAAATATGCCTGTTCTAGATGTCTTATCGCTGTTTGTTTGGCTCTTCTCTTTTAGAAGCAGCCACAACACCCCCACAAGCTGAGCCAGAGCCATTTGACATCAGCACCTATAAGAACTACCAACACCACAGTTACAACCCCTACACATTTGCAGACCTGGATTTGGAGATGTTCAAGTACCGTCTACCACAGCCCTCCTCCGGCAGACCGTCGCCTAGACATTGAGATGCACTTACCAGTCAGGAAGAGCTTTATTTTTAAAAGATGTTCCTTCTATTCTGCCATTCAAAATGCTTATGACTGATGGTGAGCATTTCCTATTTCTTTTTATGGGTTCATCTGAACAGCGCAGTGTTCAGTGCATTAACTGAATTCAGCAATGTTCCCAAATGTTTCAAATTGTTCCCAACATTTGAATAGGAGCTTTTCTCTTTAATCAATATTCATTGAAAATGGTATAAATCAAAATGATTAAATATCTTATTACGGAGTTTTGTCTCAGCTCTTATATTATAACAGTGGTCTTGGATTAGTTAGGGGCATTCCAGGAGGGTGCCTAGACACCGAAACGTCATATTTTCTCCCATATAATAAATAAAAAGTGCCATGCGTGTGCTTACGTGATGATGACGCAATGCGACTACTGTGGGTCCCGATTTCCTGCAGCCTCGTGTCAGTATGACGAAGATTGGCACTCGGGGGTATTCCAAAAAGCAGGTTATGTGACATACCTGGGTATGTTTAAGGGTAAGTTCGTGGATAACCTCAACTTTCGGTTCCAAAAACGGAGGTAACTTTCTGTGTATGTATGTAACCATAGCACTGACTCTGAAGATAACCTGCTCGGGAGCGGGTTATGTTTCAGGGTGACTTCGTCCCAGAAGGTTGGTGAGCATGGCGTGCCCTTTTGACGAGGATCCTGTGGACGTAGAAGCACAAATTATACGAGGGTTTTTTTCGCCTGGAGAGGGTTATAAGACCACGTATTGATGGTTTGCTTCAGGGCCGGTTCTAGACAGGCATATATGAGGGGGCAGTCAGAAATGTGAAGGGGGCATCATCACCCCCCCCCCCCCCGCATTTTCGTCCCGGGGGGTGTGGGGGGGGGGGGGGGGGGGGGGGGGGTTGGAATCTCGCCTAGGGTTCTAAATAAGGTAGAGACATTTCTGATGAATTTCTTAATGTCTATGTTCATCTCTGTGCTTGTAACGCTGCTGCTTGTTCAAAGTTTTACCGCTCCGTGGTGAAACCTGACACCACACTGTCAGGCTACGTCTGGGCTCATTTGCATACTGAAACAGCGATTTGAGAGGGAAGCTGTGTGTCCCTTTTTCGGCATTTTCTGCGACTGCAGATCGTTTTCTCAACTTGTAATATGTTAATTTTGTGAGCGTATTAAAATGTGATTTCTCAACTTCTAAAATTTTGATTTGAGGGGGCAAGACATTTATTTGAGGGGGCGCTGCCCCCTCTTGCCCCTGCGTAGAGCCGGCCCTGGTTTGCTTACCCTAATGAATATTTGAAAGGGCGTTATCGTTTTTCAAAAGATTCATTCGCCTATTTAACACGTCTTTTAAAACCGCATATCACGAATGTAACAAACCGTGGTTCTGCGCTTAGCACTTGGGTTTTTATGCTTCTGGCCATTTTTGTGCAGTGTGGGCGATTCAGAGCATGTGGGAAAGGCAACTGTGTGTAGAGCCGTTCGTACAGTATGTCTGGCACTTAAACAGTTCTTGCCCACGTTTGTGCAGTTCCCTGGCCATAAACCTCTGCTCATTATCAAAGATGAATTTCACAGAGTGGCAGGTTTGTCCTTTTTAATAAAATCTATGACGCATATCATTTCAGATTTAGTTTCAAAATACTTATCCCGAGGGAAACTCCTTCGTATCAACGGCACACAGTCTCGCAAAAGCACACAGGGGAAGGGTGTAAAATATTAGAAAGTGTACACAGGGATAGGGGGGTGGGGGCAATAACAATGGCAGAGGCTTGGATAAATGATTATGTACAGACTATCTGATTACAATTATACAAGTATTGGTCCTTGTAAAATATACAGTATTATATCAGGATGTACAGGATTTACAGTTTTTTTTGCAGGATATACAGCGGAATATACAGGATATACAGGATAAGGTGCAGGTTACAGACTATACAGTCCATACAGGATAAGGTGCTGGTTACAGACTATACAGTTATAGGCTATACACTTCAATTACAATCAAATTATGCAAGTATTGGTCTTGCTGAATATACAGTGTTATGTCAGGATATTCAGGATTTACAGGTTTTTAGCAGACTATACCGAGTTATATTACAGTTGTACCAGAATATTGCCAAATATGCATTGTTATGTTACAGAAAGTTGTGTCTGACTATTGCCTAATGTCCATAATTATATCACCGGATGTTATGCTATGTCACAGAATATACAGTGGGCTTACATACTAATGGTGTGAGGAATTGTACAGTTTGATGGCCACTGGTAGAAATGACTTCCTATGGCGCTCCGTGGTGCATTTCTGGAGGATGAGTCTCCCGCTGAAAGTACTCCTTTGTTCGGCCAGTACATTGTGGAGTGGGTGGGAGGTACTGTCCAGGATGGAGTGAAGTTTGGCCAGCATCCTCCTCTCTGACACCGCCGCCAGAGAGTCCAGCTCCACCGCCACAATGTCACCGGATCAGATCAGATCAGTTTGTTGAGCCTGTTGGCATCCACTGCCCTCCAACTGCTGCCCCAGCAGGCAACAGCATAGAGCAGGGGTCGGCAACCCGCGGCTCTGGAGCCGCATGCGGCTCTTTAAGCCTTCTGCAGTGGCTCCCTGCCGGAGGTGGATGGGATTCTGTGACAATCACATCGTTTTTAATAAGCGTTTTAATATGCTGTCAACTAAACAATGCGTCCCATCCTGCAAAGTCTATTGCTGTCTTTCTCTATTGCCTTTGGGATTTTGCGTTCGACAGCCAGCTAAAAAATAGATACCGTAATTTCCCGACCATAGAGCGCAACGAAATATAAGCAGCACCACCCAAAATATATAAATAAATATATAATTTTGTCACGTATAAACCGCACCGGACTATAAATCCAGTTCATATTCCTGAACTAATTGTTTGCGAACAGTGCCTTAGTAGTAAAAGCGCTGATCAAACAAAACGGAAAAGTAATCGATGGTTTCATTCATCTTCCTCCTGTGCACTAAAACCAAGTTGCTTTATTTTCTTTCGTCCTGCGTACTGAAACCACTGTCACTTTTTCTTCCTGTGCACTGCAAAAGCTTCCTAGAAGCTTCCATTAGAAGCTTCCATTAGAAGCTTCCATTATGGTCAGTCAGAAATGCTTGCCATATGATTGTAACTTGTTTGGCTGAATCGTCATATAGCTCTTCCCTTGACATTTATTGTTTCTCATGATGTATGTTTCATAATCTATAAGCCTGCTATGTTTGGAATCTTTTGTAGCCTAAATCTCTTTGGATAATAGCGCAACTGCGCAAAGTCGCTTAATTCTCCCGTGCACTGAAGCCACACATCACTTATTCATCCTCCTGAGGACTGAAGAAAAATTCATAGAAAAGCTGCATCTCTGTATTAGCCGCACTGTTCAAAACCTGGGGGGGGGGGGGGTTAGAATAGCGTTTTATAGATCGGAAATTACGGTTTAATCCTGCGCGGACAAATGAATTTGCTTTCACTGTCAGTGTCTACGGTACTGATTTAGTGGGCTACACTGTGCTTAATATGTGACGAGAAATGATAAAACAACGTAAAATAACGATTAAAAAAACATTGTAGAACACGCAGCTTTTGCTGAAAAGTAAAAGGCTGGACATGAATGAAAAAGAGCGGCTTCGGAACGTCGGTGGAAAGCTGATCAGAGCAAATGCTTTCACAGTTTGTTGTTGCCCTTTATAATAGCAGGTATAACCAACAACAAAATTTAACCATTCTCTTTGTAGTTATGTCTTATACATGTTAAATGTATTTTAGGGGTCAAATGGCTTTTTTGCGGCTCCAGATACATTTTCGTTCGTGGGAAAGTGGCTAAAATGGCTCTTTTGATAGAGAAGGTTGCCGACCCCTGGCATAGAGGATAGCACTGGCCACCACAGACTCATAAAACATCCTCAGCATTGTCCGGCAGACGTCGAACGACCTCAGCCTCCTCAGAAAGTAGAGGCGGCTTTGGCCCTTCTTGTAAACGGCTTGAGTGTTCTTTGCCCATATTTATATCGCAAATTTATATCTATACATGTAATCATTATGCACACACTTCATACTTCCATAACTCTCTGTTTCAGGGTTTCCAAATGTAATTGGGTGCATTGATGGCACTCACCTTCCTATTACAGTTCCACCAATAAATGAGGGAGACTATGTTAATAGGAAATCTATTCATAGTATCAATGTGCAGGTACTATAACAGCTTTAATTTTTTCCCTTCTTAAAATCATCAAAGTCATTACTTTTTCCACAAACTAGGTAATATGTGACGCAACCCAAATCATTACCAATGTCAAGGCAAAATGGCCAGGATCTGTGCAAAATGTTCTTCCCTTTTTACTATATTTGTGTTTTACACTTCAATCATTACAGGACAGTACAATGGTTACTTGCTGGACAGAGGATATCCTTGTCTGCCCTATTTAATGACACCCTACCCTGAACCTGAGCCTGGACCACAGACACGGTTTAACCTGGCTCACAGCCGAACACGGGCCAAGGTGGAGATTACTATAAAATCTCAAATCTCGGTTTCAGTGTTTGCGTGGGTTCTGGGTTAGTCCAGAGAGGGCATGCAACATTATAGTGGCTTGTGTTGTGCTACACAATATTGCCACTAGAGGAGAAAGCCACCCTCCTTGTATTGAGGAAGATGGCCCAGAGGAACACCTACAGATTTTAGAGACAAACAGAGACGGAAGACTTTTGAGAAACTGGATCTGTCGAAATTACTTTAATATTTATTTTTGCACTGGTCTGTTTTTTTGTTGTTGATTGCTTTACACATACACACACACACACCACATTTAACATGCAACAGATTAATATTCTTCTCACATTAAGGCGATGCTCCAGTAATTCAATTTCAAGTGCTGCTTTTTTTAAATGAGGAGCCTTTTCTCTTCCATTTGAAGCTGTATAAGGTCCATCTCCATGTCACTTTTTCTCATTTGTTTTTGAAGATGGACCTTATACAGCTCTTTTGCTGGCAACTAGGAAGGTGGAATTTGTTTTTGGTCAGACAATAAAATTCAAATGTGGACACAAATTCTTACCCTGCTTAGATTGTGTGCTGAGGTACAGTATATTCTGCAAAAACGTGTAAATCCTGTACATCCTGACATATGCGCGGTGTTTGATCCTCATTAAGGTGCACAGGCTACCGTTCGTATTGCATCAATTGCTCAATTATATTTTGGTGATGGATTCCGTCATTCCCGCCCAGCCTCGCATTTCGGTTTGATGGACCTTTCGGGTGTTTGGCATTTCGTTGTCCTCAGAGAAAACCATTGGTACATTAACCCCCTCTGGGTTTCTCGGCATTAAACTGGCAGCGTTTCCATGCCGGCGTCTTTCCTTCGGACATACGTGGGTTTAATGGCACTTAGACAAATCAGCTGTTTTTGTTGCTTTGGTAGTAAGTGGGTCAGGGAGTCAGATGTCTCAGCAGGTTAAGGCGTTGACCTCATGTTCGGAAGGCTTCGAGTCGAACCCCGGTTATGGCCATGTGATGTCGTGTTCTTTAGATTAGATTAGATGAACCTTTATTTGTCCTCCAGGGGGTGGAAATTGCAGTTCACAACAGAAGCAGGGTTAAGTACAGCACACAGAGTTGCAGGGTAATATACATTAATGACAATAACATAACAATAGCAATAACAATAGCAATAGCAATAGGCGGGCACGATAAGGTCAGATATAAAAAATAAGAAAATAGGTATTTTAAGTAGTCTGGTTAAGTAGTCCAGTGTAAAAAAAATAAGTGAGTTGAGTAGAACTAGAAAAAAATTCCTAAAGAAATTTTGAGTGTGCGTGACTCTGGCCCGGGACTCTCCCCCATACATCACTGACACTGTTGAGTAATTTTCAGAATATGACTTCTACCATTGCTTAGGTATGTGACGGATCAAGGTTTCAACAGGTGTTCATATGCTGATGCACTAGTAGTAGCGTAAACACTAATGTCAGCAGGATTAAAGACAGCTCCACTTGAGCACACTGCCACAGTTTAAGTTTAAGTAGTAAGCAAGCAGTAAACAATTGGTCACTCTGTGTCAGGTAGCACTTTACATTACAGTTCAGTAGCATAGTAATAGTTTGGTTAAAATTTGATAAATGCTTTCAAAAACTTAGAGTGTAAAATGACCCAAATACAGCCAATGCCAGAATTAGGCCATTAATGGCTATGACTTTGGTATTAGAAATACACCTTTTATCAAAATGATACCGCATTATAAATATCAGATAACATTATAAAGTTATACAGCTGTTTCAGTGTTAAATGTCAAATCAATCCACATGCAATCAAACATGTAACAAATCAGGATTCAGCAATAAGCTAGCATCAAAATTCACAAAAAGCACTAGGTCACACAGTTCTGATATCACACTAACAAAAACAGTGCTTTTTATCCAACATTAATTGAGAAAAACACACACGCACATACACACACGCACATACACACACATACACATATATATATATCTATCTATAGATAGATACATATATGTGCATACACACAGGCAGTCTGTACATTAATGACTTAATGATGAACTGTCAATCAAACCATTCAGTGCAATGAATCACTTAGTAGCAGACACACAGGTTTAATCATCTATAAACTACAGGACTACAGGACTCCCCATACAACACTAGCCAATAGTTTGCAAGGTCAACCAGTATCCAGACGATTATGAATGTTTTACAGCAAGCCCCCCCAACAATTTAAATAGCAATTCCTAAAAGACCTGTATTTAATCCCCACTGTTTCTCTATGGAACTTCCAATCCCAACCACCCACACACCTCCCCAATACCCCAAACCCTTCCGAAATCGCCCCCCCTTTCCATTGACACCAATGCATTTTTTTGGTGTGGTTTTTGGCAATTTTTGGCAAAAATTGTTAGCCAAAAGTCTTAGAAAAATCATAGCACACATGTCGGGGCCGAGCCGCACGTTTTGATATAACTTTTGTGTATATGCGTCAAAAACTCTGGTAGGTGTTTTGAGCCAAAAAAAGGGCGTAAGAATAAGTATAATAATAAACGCTAGTAATAACATAGTGTGCGCCTTGCAGCACGCACACAATAAACGCTAGTAATAACATAGTGTGCGCCTTGCAGCACACACACAATAAACGCTAGTAATAACATAGTGTGCGCCTTGCAGCACGCACACAATAAACGCTAGTAATAACATAGTGTGCGCCTTGCAGCACGCACACAATAAACGCTAGTAATAACATAGTGTGCGCCTTGCAGCACGCACACAATAAACGCTAGTAATAACATAGTGTGCGCCTTGCAGCACGCACACAATAAACGCTAGTAATAACATAGTGTGCGCCTTGCAGCACGCACACAATAAACGCTAGTAATAACATAGTGTGCGCCTTGCAGCACGCACACAATAATAATAAACGCTAGTAAGAACATAGTGTGCGCCTTGCAGCACGCACACAATAAACGCTAGTAATAACATAGTGTGCGCCTTGCAGCACGCACACAATAAACGCTAGTAATAACATAGTGTGCGCCTTGCAGCACGCACACAATAATAATAAACGCTAGTAATAACATAGTGTGCGCCTTGCAGCACGCACACAATAATAAATGCTAGTAATAACATAGTGTGCGCCTTGCAGCACGCACACAATAAACGCTAGTAATAACATAGTGTGCGCCTTGCAGCACGCACACAATAATAATAAACGCTAGTAATAACATAGTGTGCGCCTTGCAGCACGCACACAATAAACGCTAGTAATAACATAGTGTGCGCCTTGCAGCACGCACACAATAAACGCTAGTAATAACATAGTGTGCGCCTTGCAGCACGCACACAATAATAATAAACGCTAGTAATAACATAGTGTGCGCCTTGCAGCACGCACACAATAAACGCTAGTAATAACATAGTGTGCGCCTTGCAGCACGCACACAATAAACGCTAGTAATAACATAGTGTGCGCCTTGCAGCACGCACACAATAATAATAAACGCTAGTAATAACATAGTGTGCGCCTTGCAGCACGCACACAATAAACGCTAGTAATAACATAGTGTGCGCCTTGCAGCACGCACACAATAAACGCTAGTAATAGATAGATAGATTAACCTTTATCTGTCCTCCAGGAGATGGAAATTGCAGTTCACAACAGCAGCAGGGTAAAGTACAGCACACAGAGTTGCAGGGTAATATACATAATGACAATAACATAACAATAGCAATAACAATGGCAATAGCAATAGGCGGGCACGATAAGGTCAGATATATAACCAAAATAAGAAAATAAGTAATTAAGTAGTCTGGTTAAGTAGTCTTAATAACATAGTGTGCGCTTTGCAGCACGCACACAAAAATAAGTTAGGTAGACATATAGACATATAGACAGTTATGGAGAATTACGGCATTACAGTATTGCAAAAAAGTAAGCATGTTAAGTAGAAATATTGCACTTAGTACAGAATACGAATATAACATGAGTATTGCACGTGAGTGAAGTAAGTAATAAAAGCAAAAAATAAAAATTAAGATACAATAAAAGAGTAATAAACAGTAATACTGCACGGAGTCGTAGAAAGACTGTAGGGGTGCCCCCTGCACTCCGAAAGACCTCAGCCTCCTCAGGAAGTACAGTCGGCTCTGACTTTTCTTGTACAGTGCGTCAGTGTGGTGAGTCCAGTCCAGTTTGTGGTTCAGGTGAACACCCAGGTACTTATAGGACTCCACTCTCTCAATGTCCATTCCCTGGATGTTCACCGGTGGGGGGGGAGGTCGGTGTCTGTGGAAATCCACCACCATCTCCTTCTCTCAGGGGGAGTGTCCCTGTACTTAAAATATAAGTCGCTTGGATAAAAGAGTGCTAAATGAAGCATTATTAGTTGTCATGCCTTATTGTTTGCTTCCTACAAGTAGACCACCATCCATTGGAGGTGCCTAACTTGTAAACTGTTCAGGCGAAGGCTCTTCTAGTTCTTCCCTTGGCAGTTTTGGTTTCTCACGATGCATGTTTCATACTTTATAACCCGCTATGTGTTTGTGGTCTCTCACATTGCTCTGCTCAGTGGCCAATGCTCTTTTGTGGTGCTCTCTCTTGTAAGTTGCTTCAAATGCAGGCGTCTGCCACATGAATCTATATTCATACTGGAGCGTGCCCGCGGTGTCCTGAGGGTGGCTTCAGGAGCCATGAGCGACCTGTCTTCGTCGCTGGGGTATCTCAATTTCGTTAAGAACATTCTACCCCCTAGGCCAGTGATACTTACTATTTTTTTCACAAGAGCCACATTGGCAGAGCAAAATCAAGGGAAGAGCCACTTTTACGACACACCAAGTCCCCTTTTGCAAATGTTCATTTCTACATATAAATTCCATATCTCACAAAAATAAATAACACAGCCAATAGATTTTCAATTAAGACCATATTTATCTTAATACTGGGATGAGCGGAAACTGGCATGCATGTCCTTGACTTTCTTCATGTTGTATTTGTAGTTTGTTGTTGCAATCACAGTGAGGCATTCAAGATGAGCATGGGTCAGTTTCCTCTTGATAGTGTTCACGGTTGAAAATGTTGACTCACAGGTGTATGTGCTCATGAAGAAAGACATCACTTTCTGTGCAAGTGGTTTCAAACTGGGAAAGTCTGCTTCAGAGACCAAACTCCAGAAGTGGCCAACAACTCAGGAGTCTCCGGTCTAGAACCAGCAGACTGAGGAAAAGCTTCTTCCCCAGAACCGTGACACTCCTGAACTCCACTAGACCCCCGCCCCCCTATATAGCCCCCTCCCCTGTTCGTTTTGCACATCTGTTACTGCACCACCTGTACATTTTGTTCACTTTGCACATCTGTTCATTTTGTTCATTTTGTTCATTTTGTTCATTTTGTTCATTTTGTTCATTTTGTTCATTTTGCACATCTGCTCATTGCATCATTTGCACTAACTGTATATACATGCTACTCTGTAATTTCTGCTTTGTATAAAACCAATTGAATCTGAATATTCTGAGTATACCCATATTTATTATATTCTGTTATAATAACTGTTTTGCACTTCTGGTTGGATGCTAACTGTATTTCATTGCCCTGTACTTGTACCTGTGTAATAACAATAAAGTTGAATCTAATCTAATCTTTTCTGAGTTCATCTTGGAGAATGGTATTTGTTTGCTGCTCTATTAGTTCCCTCTCCAGAGTGGCACGATTACCAGGGCAGAGCTGTGTGATAATTGGAGTGAGGGAGTATACATCCACATGGAAGGGGTTTTCAATAAATTGAAAATATCAACTTTATTCCTTTTATTTGTTTGAGGATCGCGTCCTTGTTGTCAAAGTCTGTGAACAGTATTTCTGCTAAAACCAAAAAGCAGTCTTTTACTATTTCTGAGTCTGAGAACGGTGTTTTGGCCCACGCCAAAATCCAAGCCATCTCAAAAGATGCCTCTGTTAAACCCGCTGCAGTGGAGGTTGTCCTGTGGATAAGATTTTGCTGCTTAAACTAAAGCAGTGAGTTGCGCTATTTTACTCTTTCTTATTTCACTGCCAGGCGGATCACTTTCATTGAAATTTGGATGCGCAGTTTTGAAATGGTGCTCCAAGTTACTTCGTTTGAAACAGGCGCGGGTTTGTTTGCATATTAAGCACAGAGGGTTCATGCCATGAAGAATAAATACGAATTTGTCTGTCCTCCTGCTCGCCCCCTCTCCGGCGTCTTCATGCTGATATTTTGTTTGGTGTTAGTGCAGATTTTTGCAAATTTTTTATCAAAAAACGACGCATTCTGCCCGCATCTCAAGCTGGCTTGCACCATCCTCTGTCTGACGTCAATCCCCGCTTGGCCTGTAACGGAGCGCAGGTTTGCAGGCTAGCTGTATTATTATTAAGTATTATGCAGATGTTTGCGTTTGTGTTCACTGCATGTTTACGTAGCACATTAGAATATTTTTTGGGGCTGTGTTACCATATTGTTATAAGCTAGTATGTCAGTGCGAGCCACCAATTAAAGCTTGACGAGCCGCATGTGGCTCGCGAGCCGCACAATCAGTATCTCTGCCCTATGCCATGCATTCGTTTCCCATCGTTGAGTGTGCCTAAACTCACCAATAGTACTGCCGGACAACGGTTTCAGGTCGGACGTAAGTTCTGGGGATCATCGTGCTCCAGTTGGAACGGCATGGGCTTTATATAATTATCCCGTGGAGTTGTCCGCCGCTCTCAAATTTACAGACGCGGCTCCCTCCATTGGGTTGGGGGATATTACAGGAACTAATGGTTTGCCACAGTGGCCCGCAGAGATAGCTTCCCCGGATTCAGGGTCTTTGCAACAGCGCTGCACGAGCTGTATCGCATCATGGGGTCGTATTGCTTGACTGTGCTAGACTAGGCCCAGGTGCACTGGAAAAGTATTTTGTGTCGGCTGGGTAATACATGCGAAAGGCCCCTCCACTTAAAAAATCATATGACAGCGCATGGCTTCAATCATCAAGCTTCCTTCTGAATTCGGCTTCAGTTCTATGCATGTGAACCTGCAGGTTCAATGAACGAGCTCATCGTTCATGGTTTGAATCACAGAAACTGCATCGTCCACCATCAAAACACTGTTGTCAGGCATTCTATTTAATGACCAGCGTTTGGGACCGTCAGTGAGCAGCTGCTCTGGAGCGGGAGCGTACCTATGTTCCCACGGCCCATTGGTCCCACGGCCCATTGGTCCCACAGCCCATTGGTCCCACTAATACTTTTTTCAAGGCCCATTGGTCCCTAAACCCTAACCCTAACCCTTAAATTTAGCACATACCTTTCTTCTTACCTTTATTTAGGTTCAATGGGCTGTGGGACCAATGGGCCTAATTTTGAAGGGGAAAATATCTTAGTAATGTGGGACCAATGGGCTGTGGGACCAACGGGCCTAATTTTGAAGGGAAATAAATCTTAGTAATGAGGGACCAATGGGCTGTGGGACCAACGGGCTGTGGGAACATAGGGCTGACCCCCTCTGGAGCCTCTGTATACGCTGCTGATGAAGGGGCTTAAGAAGCAGCGTCCCGATACTAAAGATAAAGGACTACTTATAACCTTACCCATCTTGCACTAAAATAACTATTGGTGTCTAGTTTAGACGAGAGTGCTTGGGACGTACAATGACCTGATGACCAGGTTTTTAAGGTGCAGGGTATTCACCACCAGGTGTGCCACTTTGATCCTAGTCGCGACATCACCATTTCGGATGTTTCACATCCAGCGATATGTTTATGTTGTCCTGTTGCATGCAAAGGTACTCATCATGATTGCTCGAAACCTGCTATGTCGCCTATGGGTGACGCCATCCGAGCCCCTGTCCATCACAGATGCCGGCAAAGCCATGATGAGATCCCGGTTCGCACACCGGCTCCGCTCTGCATGCTCACTGTGGATTGTCCCAGGAGCGGTCCACAGCTCACTGATTTCGGATCGAGGCGGACACCCGGGCATCATCCAAAGTGCCCACAGCCACGCTACAAGCGACGGGGCATTGGTCTTCGGCAGCTTACGAGCGCAATGGACATAATGGGAGCTCAGATGTGTATGAGCTTAGGAACGAAGCTCGCAGCCATGCAGCCAAGTAATGATTGCAGTGTATAAATAAGTGTATTGCAGATGGTGGTTGGGTTGGCTTTTTAACCCATAAAGGTAGAATATCTCTTTAGATCCTGGTTCGGACATGGTGATCCACAGATGTGCTCTGATCTAGTCGCTACCGATCAGAATCCATAGTTCTGAATTGGGATATCTCTAGAGATGCCCTGTAATACAGGGAACGGTGGATGCTCTGCCGACACATTTCATTGTTCATTCTGATTCTCATATAGTTACATCGGGTGCATACACAGCCTTGCGTGCAACTTTGGGGTCACCTTCGGGTGCTAGTGGTTGGGTCTCTAGAGCTGCGTACCCTGTATGGTTGAGAGGCTACCATATCTATTTCATGTTAGAATTTCTCCCCACCCCCCACCCATCAACACCAACACAATGCTGACTCTCTCCATCCAAGACAGGGAAGTTAACAAAGTGTTCAAGGGACAGAACCCTCGCAAAGCAGCGGGGCCGGATGCTGTCTCCCCTGCCACGCTGAAGCACTGTGCTGACCAGCTGTCTCCTGTGTTCACCAACATCTTCAACACCTCCCTGGAGATGTGCCACGTGCCAGCCTGCTTCAAGTCCTCCACCATCATCCCTGTGCCCAAGAAGCCCAGACTAACAGGACTGAATGACTACAGACCCGTCGCCCTGACATCTGTGGTAATGAAGTCCTTCGAACGCCTGGTGCTGGCACACCTCAAAAACATCACAGACCCCCTCCTAGACCCCCTGCAGTTCGCCTACAGAGCCAACAGGTCTGTGGACGATGCAGTCAACATGGCCCTCCACTTCACCCTCCAGCATCTGGACTCTCCAAACACCTACGCCAGGATCCTGTTAGTGGACTTCAGCTCTGCCTTTAACACCATCATCCCGGCTCTGCTTTAGGACAAGCTCTCCCAGCTGAACGTACCTGACCCCACCTTCAGGTGGATCACAGACTTCCTGTGTGACAGGAAGCAGCGCGTTAAGATGGGAACGCAAGTCTCTGACTCCCGGTCCATCAGCACTGGATCCCCTCAAGGCTGCGTCCTTTCCCCCCTGCTCTTCTCCCTGTACACAAACAGCTGCACCTCCAGTCACCCATCTGTCAAGCTCCTGAAGTTTGCGGACGATACCACCCTGATCGGGCTCATTTCTGATGGGGACGAGTCTGACTTCAGGTGGGAAGTGGACAACCTGGTGACTTGGTGTAGCCAGAACAACCTGGAGCTCAACGTTCTCAAGACAGTGGAGATGGTTGTGGACTTTAGAAAGGACTCCCCCCCATCACACTGCGCGACTCCCAGGTCAACACTGTGGAGTCCCTTTGTTTCCTGGGCACCACCCTCTCCCATCAGCTCACCCATAAAGAAAGCCCAGCAGAGGATGTACTTCCTGCGGCAGCTGAAGAAATTCAGCCAGCCAAAGACAATGATGGTGCAATTCTACACTGCCATCATCGAGTCCATCCTCACCTCCTCCATCACCGTCTGGTACGCTGCTGCCACTGCCAAGGACAACAGCAGACTGCAGCGTATCATACGTGCTGCTGAGAATGTGATAGGCTGCAACCTGCCATCCCTTGAGGACCTGCACACTGCGAGGTCCCTGAAGCGAGTGAGGAAGATTGCGGCCGACTCCTCCCACCCTGGACATTCTGTGCTTCAGCCGGAAGCTTCTGCTTCTGGCAGGAGGTTGCGGTCCGTCAGGACCAAAACCTCTTCCCACAGGAATAGCTTCTACCCCTCTGCTATTGCCTTCTTCAACAGGGCCAAGGACTCAGTATGACACATCCACCAACACCTCACACCCCCTTCCAGAATCCCACTGCACTCTGCAACTTTAGCACACCACACTTAAAAAACGTACTACAGTAATCCCTCGCTATATCACGGTTCACTTTTCACGGTTTCGCTATGTTGAGGAAAGTGTTTTGTCCGTCTCTTCGTAAACGGAGTGACAGTTCAGTTGAGTTCTGGATTAAATAAGTATTTAACAACCTGCAGATTGGGAGAGAAATGACCAGACCTCTGGCAACAAAATGAAGACAGTACAAATCTTAGGTCTCAATCATGGCTCTCTTTCGGACGAAGGCAAGAGAGCATTCTTTTATAGGGCACAAGAATGTAAACATAGATACTGACAGTCAGGCGGTAATGACGTTAGAACAGTCTTCATAGAAGGTGTGTTCAGTAGTGATTAATATGAATACACAGGAAATATAATTTCTTCCACAGCTACTTCACAGTTTTTTAATCGTGCATTGTGTTCTGCATTCTGATTGGCTGAACAGTCTCTCTGCTTCTTCTCTACCTGTGCGTAGGAGTCTCCAGACTTTTGAGAACTTTGAGGCTCAGGAGTCTTCAGACCAGCAGACTGAGGAACAGCTTCTTCCCCAGAACTGTGACACTCCAGAACTCCAACTGCACTAGACCCCGCCCCCCTATGTAACCCCCGCCCCCCCATAGAACCCCCGCCACCCTATATTTGCACTATCATTTCTGTTTGTTCATTTTGCACCACCTGCATCATTTCGGTTGTTATTTGCACT
The DNA here is from genome assembly GCA_030340685.1 of Protosalanx chinensis. NCBI lineage: Eukaryota > Metazoa > Chordata > Actinopteri > Osmeriformes > Salangidae > Protosalanx > Protosalanx chinensis. The sequence goes on from CM059319.1 coordinate 12,747,587, forward strand.
ATCTGTTCATTTTGCACACCCGCTCATTGCATCATTTGCACTAACTGTACATACATGCAACTCTGTAAATTCTAATACTGTAGCATTCTGTACAATAGAGCTGTAAATTTGTCTTAAATCACTTTAATCTGTACAAACCCTGTATATTCTGACTATACTGTTCATACTGTGTATATTCAGAGTATACTTATATTTATTATTTTCTGTTATAATAACTGTTTTGCACTTCTGGTTGGATGCTAACTGTATTTTGTTACCCTGTGCTTGTACCTGTGTAATGACATTAAAGTTTAATCTAATCTAATCTAATGTTTTTTCTGTACTTCCATGTTGTTTGTATCATTTGTATTGTGTATCATTTGTATTATTTATTAGTATGCCACATATACTGTATGTTCTATGTTTGCTCACTCAGAGGATAGTAGACAAAAGGCTATTCATCCCAACACAATTCAAGGTGATGGGATACATCTGCACCCGACTGTACTGGATTTATTGACTTGTTTCAGAATAAGTACTGTTGTCATGCTAAGTGAACTCATTGTCCATTACAACATAGTAACAATAACAAAATTCCTAAATAAAGTTTGAGTGTGCGTGACTCTGGCCCGGGACTCTGACTATAATTCTGCTCATCGAATAGAAAAATAAGTCATCATAGTACTTAAAGATGAAGGTGTATTCACAAGTAATCTTAAAAATTGATTTAACATTGTTACGACCCAAGATAAAAAAACACAGGAGGCACAGGAGGCAAGATGGTTCACATTTACAATAACTTTATTTACGTTGAGACATGGTGAGCCGGCCAAAAACAACAAAACGAAGGTGCAACACCGGGCCAACCAAAAAATGGCTTGAAAACACCCTATAGAGTAGAATAGAATACAATTTAATCTGTTCCAAATAAAAACAGAAATGTATACATTCATCCAACAAGAATCCACATCATAACAATCACACAATAAAACCATAATAATAACTGGTTGTGGAAGCACCTGCAGCTCGTTGGACTTGCAACGGTCCGTGTTCCTGAGGAGGAGAGATAAGGAGCCATACAAACACAGTCAGTAATCTGCACAGCCAAGTCACAGAGATAGAGAGCACAACCACTGCAGATAGATACCACCACCAGCAGCACAGTTAATGATAAATGACTCACCACTGTGACAGGGTACGTTGATGCTAGAAGCCAGACACGCCATCAGGACCAAGTCAGTCCTACATCTGAGAGGGAGAAAAAAAGGTAGAATTAGACGTGTTCAGCGGACAAGTAATCAGAGACTGTGCGGATCAGTGAATTTACGTCTGGCTCCTCATCTGCGATGGGGACAAGGGGGCGGGGGAGGCAGCGGGGGCACCGGCCGGCCGGACGTTGGGATCACAGAACACGGTTTCATCTGAATCTGAATCGCCGAAGTCCTCGTCCTCCTCATCGTCCATATCGTCCCCAACAGTGTCCATCTCATCTGGCACATCAGGATCTCCCCACAGATCGTCCTGCAGCGGCATGCCTGTCTGGGAGTCCAGGTATTCCACACCATTGAGTTCACCTGTAAGGAGACATTGAATTTAGATTAAACTGTAATTGACACCTCCCTCTAAAACAACACTCACTTTCATATACTCTCTCACACACACAATAAGTTCATTAAAAAAATCATGTAAGTAATCATCAGCGCGTCTACTCTTTTCTCAAACAGCCGCATAACAGTCACAGGGTTGCTGCGAAGTATGTCACATTTGGCATTCCAGTCCAGCTGTGAGAAGTCAACTTGTTCTCCTTGTTGAGCTTTAACTGCCTCTATGACCTCAGGCCATCTCGTTTCAGCCGCAGAAAATATGAGGAAGAATGTGGGCTTTCCCAACTGCCTGACCATGGCATTCAGGTCTTTGAGTGCTTTTTCCCAGTATGCCGGAGTGCCTCGCAGAGGTTGCATGAACCGTGTTGCCTTCTTTGTTTGTTATGAGTTTTTCCACCTCTTGTTTATCTTGAAGCATCTTGCTGGAGATTTTGCGCCCATCGCTGGTTATCGGTTTGCCTTTGCGCATTTGGATTGACATGCTGTTTGTAGCCATGTGTGTTTCATTCACAAACTGGGCAAAGAACAGGTAACTCTGGTCAATTGCAAATCGGTTGTCAACACACTTTCAGCGGGAAACTCATCCTCCCGAAATGCACCACGGAGCGCCACAGGAAGTCATTCCTACCTGTGGCCATCAAACTTTACAATTCCTCACACCATTAGTTATGTTAGCCAACTGTATATTCTATGATATTGCATAACATCCGGTGATATAACAATGGACATTAGGCAATACAACATTCTGCAGCATAACAATGCATATTTGGCAATATCCTGGTACAACTGTAATATAACTATGTATATTCTGCTAAAAACCTGTAAATCCTGTATATCCTGTATATGCTGCAAAAACCTGTGAATCATGTACATCCTGACATAACACTGTATATTCAGCAAGACCAATACTTGCATAACTGTAACTGAATTGTATAGATTGTATAGTCTGTAACCTGCACTTTATCCTGTATATCCTGTATATTCTGCTGTATTTCTGCAAAAAACTTTAAATCCTGTACATCCTCACATAATACTGTATATTCTACAAGACCAATACCTGTATAATTGTAACTTTATAGCCTGTACATAATCATTTATCCAAGCCTCTGCCCCCCCCCCTCCCTGTGAGGATTCACCTCACCTTTTTTACTTATTGTTATTGCCCCTATCCCTGTGTACTTTTTCTTATATTTTACCTCACACCCTTACCCTTGTGTGCTTTGCGAGACTGTGTGTTGTTGCTACGAAGGAGTTTTCCTCTGGATAAAATAAAGGAATCTGAAGAAAGACAGATCTTTCCCCCTGACCTCATCTAATGTGTTCTGGCCTGTTGGGAACTGCACAGGGAAGGCCATGGCTTCTAGTTTAGTTATGGCAAAGAAGTCAACAAGTTTATTTCCTTGGGCGGGTGCATCACTGAAAATTCCATCACCAAAAGATAGTGCTTCTTGTGCTATGTCAGGTGGCTGCATGCGAGAGTCCAAGAGCAGACCTGGGGGGTATTCCAGAAAGCTTGGTTAATTTACCATTTGGTAAATCATAACCTTTGGGTTGCTTTACCCCAAACAGGCATACCGTGAGTATGTCGATTCCAAAACACCTGATAAGAGTTAGTTAAATCAACATCCAATTGGTTACCCAGAGGTTAGGAGCGTGCACCGTGCAGATATAAAAACATGTTCAATTGATCGCCGATTTCACGAGTCAACATGGCAAAAAAGAGAGCGGCGTATTTTACAGAGGCGGAGTTGGAGGTATTAATGCACGCGTATGAGGAGTTTTAAGCCGACAATATTAAAAAGAAGCAATATTGCTGCATCGGCTAAAGCAAGAGAGTTGGCTTGGCAAAATATAACGGACAGAGTAAATGCGTGAGTGTATTAAATTACACATTTGGTATATTTTGTATATTTTATAGTGCAAAATAATGAAGTATGGCTTATGCATCTTTTGAATATGTAATATCACTATGAAAGCAATTACTTTTCCTGCCATTTATTTCTTTAGTTTAAAATAATAATGTATATTTTTTCATTTAATAAGGTGTAATCTGTCTGGAGCCAGATTAACTTTAGGTCAAGTCAAAATGAAATACAAAAACATTCTGCAAAATTGTAATATTTGATGACACAATTACTGAACTATTATTATAACAGGATTTAGTATATTCATTCTGTCATGTAGCTAATAGAAAGAAGACAGAAGCCCGTCTTACTGGCGGGGGTCCACCACCACCTCCCCTCACCCCATCTGAGGAGCTGGCTCTGTCCCTTAATAAAGGGCGACCAGTGGTTGCTGGCATTTCAGGGGGCAGTTCCTCGCACACACCATGCACCAGAAGTGTTGGTGAAAATATAGTGAAGTGTAAGTTTACCTCTGATTTGTTTTCCTTTTGTCGTAATAAATTACCATCTCTTACTGTCACTTAAAGGCTTTTTGAACAAGATACACTTTTATGTAGGCTTATTTTATTTAACTGCATATGATGTATAGGCTACTGTGATCTTAGTCTGACATGTTGCTCTTTTCATTAAATATTTTCTTTGATAATATTGAGAATTGAATGGATTGTGTGTTCTTATAGATACTGACGGACGGATTGTATTATTGGACCCTCCAGAAAGAACAGTCTGTCACAGTTGTAAGTGATTTGTTGTCAGGTACCTTTAGTTGCTTTTATTTTATTTTAGCCAGATAACGTATCCTTGAATATTTCTCCTGTAGGATGAAGATAATGAGGACGATGAAGAGACCACATCTGCTGTGACAGAAGTGGATAATGCTGGTAGATCCACTGAGGTATGATGCATTATAATGTATGGGCCCTTTTGGCATTAGCGTAACAAACTGTCATTGTCCTTTCACAGCACATACCTAGGGATCTGCCCACAGATGAGGGTCCTTCAACCTCAGCACACAATCTAAGCAGGGTAAGAATTTGTGTCCACATTTGAATTTTATTGTCTGACCAAACAATCTCTTTCATGACATTTTTTTCCACCTTCCTAGTTGCCAGCACAGCAGCTGTATAAGGTCCATCTTCAAAAACAAATAAGAAAAAGTGACATGGAGATGGAACTTATACAGCTTCAAATGGAAGAGAAAAGGCTCCTCATTAAAAAAGCAGCACTAGAAATTGAATTACTGGAGCATCGCCTTAAGGTGAGAACTTGTCTGAATAAATCTGTTGCATATTAAATGTAGTGTGTGTGTAAAGCAATCCCCCCCCAAAAAATCATTGAATTGTTCTTTTATTGTTTTTAAGGAAATAAAGAAATAAACGGCCTGGCAGAACAGTGCAAATTTTTTTAAAGTAATTTCGACAGATCCTATCTCTCAAAAGTCTTCCGTCTCTGTTTGCCTCTTGCTGTAGGTGTTCCTCTGGGCCCTCTTCCTCAATACAAGGAGGGTGGCTCTCTCCTCTTATAGTGGCAATATTGTGTAGCACTACACAAGCCACTATAATGTCACATGCCCTCTCCGGACTAACCCGGAGCCCACGCAGACACTGGAACTGAGATTTGAGGATCCCTATAGTCATTTCCACCCTGGCCCGTGTTCGGCTGTGAGCCAGGTTAAAGCGTGTCTGTGGTCCAGGCTCAGGTTCAGGGTAGGGTGTCATCAGATAGGGCAGACAAGGGTATCCTCTGTCCCCCAGCAAGTAACCATTGTACTGTTCTGTGTAGTGTTGAAGTGTACAACACAAATATATTTAAAAAAAGGGGAAAAAGAAACAAAAAAACTATTGTGTAAAGCAAAATATACCCTGCTGAAATGTCTGGCGTAATGATGACTCTCGGAATATTCTGGCATCATGCACAGATCCTGGCCATTTTGCCTCCACATTGGTTATGATATGGGTTGCATCACATATTACCTAGTTAGTGGAAAAAGTAATGACTTTAATGACTTTAAGTATTTTAAGAAGGGACAAAAAATTTAGTTGTTATAGTACCTGCACATTGATACTATGAATAGATTTCCTATTAACATAATCTCCCTCATTTACTGGTGGAGCTGTAATAGGAACGTGAGTACCATCAATGCACCCAATTACATTTGGAAACCCTGAAACAGAAAGTTATGGAACTATGAAGTGAGTGCATAATGAATTAATGTATAGATATAAATAATATGACTAAATATCTGTCATAGATTTGATTAAAAAGGACAAACCTGCCACTCTGTGGAATTCGTCTTTGATAACGAGCAGAGGTTTATGGCCAGGGAACTGCACAAACGTGGGTAACAACTGTTTAAGTGCCAGACATACTGTACGAACAGCTCTACACACAGTTGCCTTTCCCACATGTTCTGAATCACCAACACTGTACAAAAAATGGCCAGATGCAAAAAACCTGAGTGCTATGCACAGAATGTTTTCTGTGCTAAGCGCAGAACCGCGGTTGTTACATTCGCGATATAGGGTTTTAAAAGACGTGTAAAATAAACTAATGATTCTTTGGAAAAACGATAACGCTCTTTTAAATATTCATTTGGGTAAGCCAACACATCAATTCGCGGTCTTATAACCCTCTCTGGCCGAAAATGATTTGGTCTTCAACCTCCACAGGATCCTCGTCAAAAGGGCATGCCATAATCACTAACCTTCTGGGACGAAGTTACCCTGAAACATAACCTGCTCCCGACCAGGTTATATTCAGAGAGTCAGTTGCTATGGTTACATACATACCCAGAAAGTTACCTCCGTTTTTGGAACCGAAAGTTGAGGTTATCCACGAACTTACCCTTAAACATACCCAGGTATGTCACATAGGCTGCTTTCTGGAATACCCCCTTGGTCTAAGTTCATAATTCTCTGGGTTTTGAGACTGGTCAGCCTGCTCACTTGCATCTCCATTGTCCTGTTGTGTCTGTTCTTCATTACATGGCAGATCATCTGGGAGACTGTTAAACGTAGCACCTTGATAAATACATATCTCTTTGTATTCCGAATGCATGTCCTTGAGTGTTGCTAGTGCAGCTAGCACATTCTTCATGTTGACAGTGTAGAAGTACTCATGCCCTTTGTACTTGATGCATCGTTTTAGTTTGACTTGCAACCACTGGGCATCGCTGCTCGGTCTTGGGAGACGGTTCACTGTAGCTTCTACCTCAGAGGGCACACATACAACAGCACCGTGTACTGCTCTTTGCTGACCTTTTGGCAATGCAACAATTTCGGCAAAAGGTAGGACCTTGGCAATCAGCTGTCTCTCCAGCACATTCAGTTCAGCCAGTTCCAAGGGAATTGGTGCCAGCTCCAATTTATTTGCCACTGCAAAAGTTGGCAGGTTTCATCTTCTCAGGTGGTCATCACAGCTGAAGCAGATCCACTCCTGCATTATTTCGTGTGGCATGGTGCAAGTGGATGAGCACCCAATGTCACAGACATTTGCCACAGATATTTACCACTTACAGTTTTTTTGGATTGCTTAAACACTAAAATTAAAAGTAGTACACTATTAGCAAAACCTTACACCCAAGAAGCAAAACATCAGCTCATATTTGCACAACTATAAGCACATTGTCAACTTCACACTTGTTGCAAAACTCTACACACAGTGATTTGCAAAACACTAAACACACTTAACATACATACACACAAAAATCTATCATTAAGTTACTTCATTGCAATACCAAAGTGTGGTGTCTTAATAACGAGACGGTCGTATCACACACGTTGATATGTACTGAGAACTGTAACTCAACACAGCATCCATTAGGGCAGGAACGTTCAACTGAGGTATAACTGAGCTTGCGCAGTGAGCATCATATCACTAAAGTGCTATGATCCAATCAGTACATCACATTACCTCCCCGTTTAGATTAAAGGTAATTTAACACATTCCACCATAAAAGTACCTTAGTCATTATTGCTATGAGTATCAATTTAACCTAACATAACTTTGGTCTTTTAACTCACTGACTGCTGTTGACTTTTTATTTCAACTTGAACATTAAATAAACTAGCATCAGTAATCAAGTTATGAAAACAAACAACTCAAGTTTTACTCCGTCTTTAGAACTCCTTATTACCACATTCAGTCCCGGTAACGCCCTGGACGCCTAGTAGTCCGCTCTGAGCGCTGCAAAGCCACTGGAACAGGGTCATGTGGTTCAGGCAGCTGCACCTGCTCTGATGTAGTGGGCGCTGTTCTGGCACACTACTTCACCTGCTCCGCTGGTGGACTTGTGTCTTCATCAGGCTGTAGCTCTGAAGTCTCTGAGAGCGGGACACGGGACAGCCCATCAGCGTTACCGTGCTTTTCTGACTGGCAGTAGACTATGTGGTAGTCATACGCTGACAACACGATAGCCCACCTCTAGATACGCGCCGCCGCCTTTGTTGGAAGCCCCTTATGCTTCCCGAACAGTGTCAATAGAGGTCTGTGGTCGGTGACCAAATTGAACTGTCGCCCCACAGGTATTGGTGAAACTTTTTTCACACCATACACTAGGCTTAACGCCTCCTTCTCTATCTGTGAATATTTCTTCTCTGCTGGAGAGAGTGTTCGAGAGGCATAGGCGATTGGATGTTCTTCTCCATTGGGTGTTGTGTGCTGAATCACGGCTCCTATTCTGTAAGCTGACGCATCACATGCAAGGGTAAGTGGTAAGTCCTGGTCATAATGCACTAACACTTTATCACTTGTCAAAAGTTCCTTACATTTGTTGAATGAGTCCTGTTCAGCTTTACTCCATTTCCAGGTGGTTTGATCTTTCAAGAGTCTGTAGAGGGGTGCCAGCACAGTGCTCTGCTGTGGCACGAAACGTCCGTAGCAGTACACAAGCCCTAGGAAGGCTCGAAGTTCTTTAACATTTGTGGGTGCTGGTGCCTCATGTATAGCTCTGACCTTGTCTTTGGATGGATACACAACTTTTTCATCCAGCACGTGGCCCAGGTACTCAGTTCGAGTCCGGCCAAACTCACATTTGGACTTTTTCACTCTCAGTCCATTCTCTTGCAACCGCTGCAGAACTCTGTCCAGGTTCCGAAGATCCTGGGCGTCGTCTTTTCCCATCACTGGGAGATCATCAAGGTACACAACAACATTGAGGTCGTTCATGATGTTCTCCATAATCCTCTGGAAAATACTGACAGCAGAGTTCACACCAAAACAAAGGCGGTTGTAGACGAATAGTCCCTTGTGAGTGTTTATTGCTGTGTATTTCTTTGAATCTTCATCAAGCAGTACCTGCTGGTAGGCTGAGGCTAAGTCTATTTTTGAAAACAACTTCCCACCACTGAGTGTTGCCAGAACTTCTTCGATACGTGGCAGTGGGTATGTGTCAGTGTTGGTAGCCTGGTTCACAGTTACCTTGTAGTCGCCTAGATTGTGCCATCCCACTTGACCACAGGAACTACTGGAGCCGCCCACTCACTGTGCTTTAATGGGGACATGACATTCTCTCTCTCAAGTCGTCCTAGCTCTTCTTCCACTCGCGCCTTCATAGCAAATGGCAGGGGACGGGCTTTATGAAATCTTGGAGTGGCGTCAGGCTTCACTGAAATTGTTGCTTTAATGTCTTTTAACGTTCCAAGCTCGTCCTTGAACACCTGACTGTATTTTGCTAGCACGTCAGGAATTGACTTGGGTGTCTTTGTGTTTTCACTGACCATTTTAATCGTTTTCCAGTCCAATAATCTTTTTTCGAGCCAGTTCCTACCACAGAGTGAAGGCCCCTTTCCTTTTACTACGATTAGTGGTAAGTCAGCAGACTGGTCTCCATAAGCCACCCTGGCTAAGAACTGTCCTTTCACTGCAATAGCCTGGCCTGTATACGTTTTCAGTGCAACATTGCTGCTCTTTAATCGTACACGTGCAAATGACTTTTTGTACACGGTCTCTGAAATAATGCTGACAGCTGCTCCTGTGTCTATTTCCATTAGAACATCTTCCTCGTTCACTTCAAATTTCTCTTTAAATGCATGTTTCTCTGCCTCATTTACACTAAGCACTGTTTCAGCCCCTGTCTCATCTTCAGCATGAACATAGCTAGTGCCTTGGTGCTTGCTTGGTCTCCGCTTCCCCCTTTTTTCACGTGCTGGCTCACTAGCCCTACACGCTTTCTGGATATGTCCAAGTTATCACATTTATGGCATTTAGAATTCCTTAAGTAGCATTCATTTGCGCTATGTTTTTTGCCTTTACATCTGTAGCACTCTGCCCGTGCTGGATGAGGTTTGTGCTTCTGGTCTACCTTGTGAACAGAAATGGCTACATCAGTGGTTCTCAACCTCTTTTAGGCCAGTGCCCAGTGCCCTCCCCTCTCCATTTACCAGGTCCGACCGATGCCCCCCCCCCCCATAACAACTTTTTCTTCTAACAATATATACAATTATTATTATAAATACATTTTAAAACAACTGTTTGAAAACAAACTCATGTGTTTTATTCTTATGTATTATGTACACAAGTATAATAAAAAAAATCACAGCACTAAAACAATACAACACACAATATACATTGTAGTATGTATAAAATGTAATACAAAAAGCAGTCTTTTACTATTTATGAGTCTGAGAACGGTGTTTTGGCCCGCGCCAAAATCCAAGCCATCTCAAAAGATGCCTCTGTTTAACGCTCTGCAGTGGAGGTTGTCCACTGGCTTGCTCCATCCTATTTCGGTCGTCAATCCTCGCTTGGTGCGTAACAGCCGCTGGTTGGCAGGGGCCGTATTAACGCGAGACCGCTGAAAATTACCTAATTTATAGTTATTACTTCTTAAGTATTATGCAGATTTTTGCGCTTGTGTTCACTGCATGTTTATGTAGCACATTTGAAAAAGAATTTGGGCTGTGTTACCATATTGTTATAAGCTAGTATGCCAGTGCGAGCCACCAATTAAAGCTTGACGAGCCGCATGTGGCTCGCGAGACGCGCAATGAGTATCGCTGATCTAACGTGTATCACTATCAGGTGCATATGATTATGAATCCGAGGCCACGGTTTACAAAACGGTGCGCACAGATTTTTTTTTCTTCTCTCTCCTATGTGACCCTAGAGGGGCTCCGTAAAAATGAGTAGGTGTCGGTTAGACGAAAGTGGCATAAAAAAACTGGCATTAAAAAACAGACACAGACAAACGCCCCCCAACCGCACCTCAACGCCCCCTTTTGAAAATATTGTTCCCAGCGCCCCCCGACGTTCTCTCTTATTTTTATAACTGGGTCAAAACCGACCCGAACAACACAAGAGTTATAATTTCAAAGAGAGCATTTTATAATTAAGTAAAAAATATGAAAAAAGTAACAGAAAAATCATAAAGGGGTACCTGACAAAGTCATAAAACCTTGATGTTATAAACAAATGTATGTGGTTGTCATAATTATTTAAAATCTAAAACGGGTCGGTGGCGACCCGAACACCAGAGGAAGGTTAAGGCCTGTATTTGTATTATTTTTTTTTCTGTATGTATAATTTTTAATATAAAGCATTTTGTGAATTATTTCTGAGAAAAATGCTATATTAATAAACTTTACTTACTTAAGAAACTTGTTGATGGTTATAGGACTCAATTGATTTCAGGAATTGTTTTCCAAAGTGTGTGCAAACAAATATTAAGTTAAGGGTTACAGTTTTGTGTGAAAATATGTCAAATGAGCTTTTTTTTCTTTGTGTTATTTAAATACAGACCAGGTAAATAAACATGTGTATTGCAAAACAAGTGTTATTTCTGTGAGAAATATTTCATTTTCTGGAAAAATGTCAGGGTACGACTGTATGTATATGTATATGTATTATACATGTATAATGTTACCTTTTTAATAGAAAAGGTTGCCAACCCCTGCCACAGGGGATGGATCTTTATGAATTATTTCATCGTAGAAATATTGTAGAATGAGGTATTGTGTTGCGATAAGCATTTTTTTATATATATAAACAAATGTTGCCATTGTTCAACAAATATGTTCATTTGTAGGTGGAGTGTCACTGATTAATTATTTAACTGGTCTGCTTATTGTCAGTCTCTCACAGTGCATCTCATATATACAAATTGAAAATATATTCATAAATGCATAAGGGAGTGTATGAATTGTCATGTGGGTTCTGAAGAGGGCATACTGTTTGGTGCGATTTTGTGTTCTACTGATGGATGGCTGAGAATTAATGAAAGGGTCATAAGCAGGCTCTGCAGAGCTGGATAACAACAGCTCATTTGAATCAGGTGTGTTGGAGCAGGGAAATATCTAAAACATGCAGGACAGGTGTTCATTGAGCACCAGGGTTGGGGAACACTGCTCTAGACTACCCCTAACGTTTCTAGTGTTAGCACCAAAAAACAGGCGTGGAACACACGCAATTAGGACACAGTCATTATTGTTAATAGTTTCTCCTAAATAAAAGGTAAGAGTTACTTTTAGTCTTAAGCTGTTTTGTGAATACAGACTCTAATAGCTAAACAGTCTCCAGTTCTTCTTGACTGATTTCTTTAATGTTTTCTTGTCCATGTCTTCATCTCACTCCTGCACACTACTAATGTCTTGAATGTTAATGTGCATTTAATAACTTACAAACATGCAAGCTCTCATGCACACATAGGGGGCTTTAACATTTTGTTGGTCCTCCGATGCGCTGGCACACCAGAATTTGTTCTGGTGTGCCCAATGGCCAGTATACCACTGGTATGCATGTAGTGAAGTTATGTGCCTGCCTGGCCAGTGATGGAGCCCTCTACCAAAAGGTGTGAATAAATGTTTTGGTCCTATACAATACAAGGCCATATACAATGTAAGCACAAAGACAATTCAATAATGACAATAGTCATTATTTACAGTAAAAAATTTCAGTTTTATGTCTTCAAGCTGAGTGTGATCCTTGGTTGATGGTCGCCCTCAGGCATGATGGTGACAATGAGTGTAGGGTCTGCAGAGCCTGAAGTCAGATGGAGCTACACTGGCTATACAGCAGGTAATAATGGGAGGCCATAGCGAGGACGAGTCAGGAGACAGTGGCGAGGATGACGAGGACACAGACAAGGCTGGGCTGGGCATGGAAACCAGCGAGTCTTTGCAGTAGGATGCAGAGACACACAGACACAAACAGACACTAGCACTCAAAGGTTTGGTTTACAACTGTGTTGTGGTCTGCAAAAAAATAAACACATGGTATTTCAGACCTCACACAGCAGGTATATTCATGTATATAGATACGATTAGAATCCATTACTCAAACACACAATCATACACTCATACAATATGAACATCCAATCCAATCCAACTTTATTTATATTGCACTTTAAAACAACAGGGTTGACCAAAGTGCAGTACATAGCAATATAAAAAATGCAATAAATAGACACACACTATACACAGTAAAAACAACACAACAATAGGTTAAAAAAACTCAACAAATAGAGACACACGGTAAAAGTCAACACATCACTGAAAAGCTAAGGTAAAAATATATTTTATGTCTTTAGAGCCGACTTAAAGACGGATATGGACTCTTCCTGTCTAAGGTGCAGGGGCAGCGCGTTCCATAGTTTGGGACCCGCGACAGAGAAGGAGTGATCCCCTTAAATTTCCTCCTTGATTTTGTGACCACTAATAAGGCGTGATCTGCTGAGCTTAATGAGCACACAGGAGCATAGGGCTGAATCAGGTCTGACAGATACTGAGGAGCAAGTCTGTGAAGCAATAGGCTAATTCACCCTCGGTGTGTGAAGGAGAGATTCCGCAGGTCCTTCCTTCCTGCTGCTGTCAGACTGTTTAACAAGAATCACTAAATACTGCTGTCCATAGCCACTATCATGTGCTACACCATTACCATTATTATAACTATTACCATCACTACCTCGCCACCATGCAGTATAACTTTTGTAACTTTTATTACTTGCCTCACTCACGTGCAATACTCGTGTTATATTCATATTCTGTATAGGTGCAATATTTCTACTTAACTTGCTTACTTTTTTGCAATACTGTAATGCCGTAATACTCCATAACTGTCTATATGTCTACTTAACTTAATTAATTCTGTAATTCTCCTCAACTGTTTATATGTCTATATGTTTACCTAACTTATTTTTTATCTTACTTTTTGCAAATACTGTAATTCTGTAACTCTCCTCAAGTGCAATAACTGCCTACATGTCGACCTAACTTACTTATTTATTTTGGAATACTGTAATTCTCCTCAAGTGCAATAACTGTCTACAGTATATGTCTATATGTCTACTTAACTTACTTATTTTTTATAACGGACTACTTATAACTGGACAACTTAACTTACTTATTTTCTTATTTGTTATATTGGACTTTATCGTGCTGTCATTATTGTATATTACCCTGCAACTCTGTGTGCTCTACTTTACCCTGCTGCTGTTGTGAACTGGAATTTCCACCCCCTGGAGGACAAATAAAGGTTCATCTAATCTAAGACATTTAAAAACAAATAAAAGGATTGAGAGTGGGAGCTCGCAGGCGAGCGCTTGGTGGCCCAGCCCGAAAAGGCAACGTGGAGACCCCTTCCCGCAGGAAGGACCGTAAGGGGCCGGTGCTGTGTGATTTGGGCGGTGGTCAGGGGACGACCAGGGCCGCGCACACAGTCTCTAGCACCGGGGACATGGAATGTCACCACACTGGCGGGGAAGGAGCCCGAGCTTGTGCGGGAGGTCGAGCGTTACCGGCTAGATATAGTCGGCCTCGCCTCCACACACAGCTTGGGCTCTGGAACCATTATCCTTGAGAGAGGTTGGACTTTCTCTGGCGTTCCCCGCGGGGAGAGGTGGTGGGCTGGCGTGGGTTTGCTAATAGCTCCACAGCTCAGTCGTCACGTGTTGGAGTTTATAGTTTTCCCTTGCGCCTAAAAGCCGGGGACAGGTCTCTCACTGTTGTAGCAGCCTACGGGCCGAACAGCAGTGCAGAGTACCCGGCCCTCTTGGAGTCTCTGGGAGGCGTACTGAACAGTGCTACTGGGGGACTTCAACGCCCACGTGGGAAATGACAGTGACACCTGGTCACCCGAGTGGTGTTCTATTTTTGGACTTCTGTGCTAGTCACGGGTTGTCCATAACTAACACCATGTTCAAGCACAAGAGTGTCCATCAGTGCACGTGGCACCAGGACACTCTAGGCCGGAGGTCGATGATCGACTTTGTCGTGTCTTCTGACCTGCGGCCGTGTGTCTTAGACACTCGGGTGAAGAGAGGGGCGGAGCTGTCAACTGATCACCACCTGGTTGTGAGTCAGATTCGCTGGCGGGGGGGGAAGTTAGACAGACTTGGAAGGCCCAAACGTATCGTGAGGGTCTGCTGGGAACGCCTGGCGGACCGCTCTGTCAGAGGGGTCTTCAACTCACACCTCCGGGAGAGCTTCTCACAGATCCCTGTGGAGGCTGGGGACATTGAGTCTGAATGGACCATGTTCTCGACCTCCATTGTCAATGCGTCAAAAACTCGGGTCTGGGAGGAGTTCGGGGAGGCCATGGAGAAGGACTATCGGTCGGCCCCAAGGAAATTCTGGCAAACCGTTCGGCGCCTCAGGAGGGGGAAGCAGTGCTTCACCAACACTGTTTACGGTGCGGGTGGGGAGCTGTTGACGTCGACTGGGGATGTTGTCGGACGGTGGAAGGAATACTTTGAGGATCTCCTCAATCCTGCCGTCACGTCTTCCGAGGAGGAAGCAGAGACTGGGGACTTCGGGGCGGACCCGCCTATCACCCGGGCTGAAGTCACTGAGGTAGTCGATGGGCTCCTTGGTGGCAGGGCTCCGGGGGTGGACGAGATCCGTCCTGAGTACCTAAAGTCTCTGGATGTTGTGGGACTGTCCTGGTTGACACGCCTCTGCAGCATCGCGTGGCGGTCTGGAACAGTGCCTATGGATTGGCAGACCGGGGTGGTGGTTCCCCTATTTAAGAAGGGGGACCGGAGGATGTGTTCCAATTACAGAGGAATCACACTCCTCAGCCTCCCCGGTAAGGTCTACGCCAGGGTACTGGAGAGGAGAATCCGGCCGATAGTCGAACCTCAGATTCAGGAGGAGCAGTGTGGTTTTCGTCCTGGCCGCGGAACACTGGACCAGCTCTACACCCTCTACCGGGTGCTCGAGGGTTCATGGGAGTTTGCCCAACCAGTCAGTGTTTTGTGGATCTGGAGAAGGCATTCGACTGTGTCCCTCGTGGTGTCCTATGGGGGGTACTTCGGGAGTACGGGGTCCGGGGCCCTTTGTTAGGGGCCGTCCGTTCCCTGTACCACAGAAGTAGAAGCTGTGTTCGCATTGCCGGCAATAAGTCAGACCTTTTTCCGGGTGCATGCTGGACTCCGCCAGGGTTGCCCTTTGTCACCGGTTCTGTTTATTGTTTATATGGACAGAGTTTCTAGGCACGCCCAGGGGGCGGAGCGTTTCCGGTTCGGGGAGCAGGGGATCTCATCTCTGCTGTTTAGGGATGATGTTGTCCTGTTTGCTTCCTCGAGCCGGGGCCTCCAGCATGCTCTGGAGCGGTTTGATGCCGAGTGTGAAGCGGCTGGGATGAGGATCAGCACCTCCAAATCCGAGGCCATGGTAGTCGACCGGAAAAAGGTGGCTTGCCCCCTCTGGGTGGGTGGGGAGCCTTTGCCTCAAGTGGAGGAGTTCAAGTATCTTGGGGTCTTGTTCACGAGTGACGGAAGGACGGAACGTGAGATTGACAGGCGGATCGGTGCAGCGTCTGCAGTGATGCAGTCTCTGTACCGGACTGTCGTGACGAAGAAGGAGCTGAGCCGCAAGGCAAAGCTCTCGATTTACCGGTCAATCTACATTCCTACTCTCACCTATGGTCATGAGCTTTGGGTCATGACCGAAAGGACAAGATTGCGGATACAAGCGGATACAATAATCTAGGCGGTTAGTGATAAAAGCTTCAACTAGGATCTCAAAGTAATGCCGTGAAAGTACAGGATTTACTTTAGCCAATTGACGAATTTGAAAAAAGCTGAACTGAGCTAATTCGAGCATCAAGTTTTTAATCACTATCCATTTTCACACCTAGATTAGTCACTACGGGCTTCATATTTTGCATCAGAGCACCAAGATCACCAGTGTCAGTGTCTGCTTCACTAGGCCCGAACACAATGACTTCTGTTTTTTGTCATTTAAAAACAGAAGGTTTAAGGACAACCAATCTTTTATTTCCTCACAGAGTTGTTTAGGACTGAAAGCATTTTCACGCTTCAGTGGCATATACATTTGTACATGTACATGAAGTACAACTCCAGGATGAATGGAATCTCTCTTTGGGACTTCTTAGAGAAAAGAGTATGTTGTGGAGTTTCATATCATTTATTTTTATTTTAACTGCTATGTAGTCAAAATCCAGGCAAAAACTCTTTTTTTTTTGTAAATTCCAAAGGACAAAAACTAAAAGTGTTAAACACAGCTGAAGTAAATGTGTATGCTCCAATGAATATTGAATTATATTCTTATATGTATTATTTTATTATTTATTATTCTTTATTATGTATGTCAGTACCTTTTTGTATGTTTGCGTTACAATATGTGAGCATTCAAATTATGTCTCCAAGTCTTATATTCTGGCCCTATAGGCCCATTACCGCCCACAATAAAAAATATACTTATTTTTATATATGAACACAAGGTGTTGAGTAATGGGTGTTTTTTTGTGTTGTTTTTTTAAGAAAATAGTCCTTAATTAAGGCTAAAAACCCTGTGGTGCATCAATTTTAGCCATTCGAGTGTCAGGAATCCAATTGCAGACCGAAAAGCGGGCTAAAAAACATAGCTTTTGTCCTTTTATTGGCAGTAAAAATACATGAAAAGCAGATGCAAAAGCACAACCAAGGAAGCGCTTTCACATTGTGACGTCCATCCATCCATTATCTTCCGCTTATCCGGGGCCGGGTCGCGGGGGCAGCAGTCTGAGCAGGGAAGCCCAGACTTCCCTCACCGCACACACCTCCTCCTTAGTCACAAACTAAACACAGAACTGAGAAACCAAGCCACTGAAATATTACATACAGCAAACACAACAAACACAGCAGATGAAACCTACATGTCCTAATGACAATTGTTTAGCAGAACCAAAACAATGAAAAAAGAGGAGTAGGATTAGGTACTTTACCCTGTAAGGGTAAGTATTACAAAATGTAAATGTACATCCCTGTACACAGAGCTTCACACTCCTAAACTCAGTCTCATAGCTGCAATAAAGATGATGAAAACTTAGGGATTCAGTTGTCTTGTTGAAGACTTTGATGCCTCTTCTTTCTAAGGGAGAAAATGATATAAAAATTGTTAGTTTCTACTCTACTACAATGAGTGGTAATAGGTGTTTAATATTAATATTATTAAAACCCACATAATATTCCTGGTTATATTCCCCCCAAAACATACATTTACATGAAAAGAAAAAAAGAAGTCAATTTTGAGTCTGCTTACTGTGCATTGTCCTAACTCTGGACTTTCATGACACTATGTGAATTCTGAGCTTTAATCACGGTAAGTATGAATATGAATGTTAATTTTGCAGACGCTTTTATCCAAAGCGACTTACAGTAAATACAGGGACAATCCCCCAGAGGCAAGTAGGGTGAAATGCCTTGCCCAACGACACATCACATAGCTACAGCCAGGAATCAAACTCACAACCTTCCGATCACAAGGCCAACACCTTAACTGCTGAGCCATCTGACTCTCGAATATAATTTGTATATTACAGCATCAGCTGTGGTGTCTAAGAAGGTGAGTAAGAAGTTGCAGCAGGTGTGCGTGAAGATACCTCCTCATAGAATTGGTAAAGTAGACTGTGTTCATTCATCCTGGGAGCCGAAAGTTACAGTCAAGAGCTGAAGAAGTTAGCGCCTTGATTTGATCTACGAAGGACCCAGTTGGAATACAGTTCTGAGTTGCGGCCAACCACGGATAATTATAGCAAGTGATTTTCAGCGGCCAAACCACAAGAGCTTGAAGTGATCTTTTCTGATGGTTTGTCCTTTTTAATTATTTTTATTTAGCTGGTATTCTAGTTTTACACATTTTTAGTCGTCATAGCTACAAAAAGTCAGTCTGTGTACCTTGCTATTTAGCTAAAAAAGAGTAAGCATTCCAGGCTCCCTGTGAACTACATTATCTTATGGTATATTGCAAAGTATACACGGTGCACAGCTAACCTTGTCTCCTAACCAGCATCCCCTTCAAACCCCCTTCACTCTCCATAGGGCTTTGGAACTGCCAGTTCCCCTGTCAACTAGACCTGCTCGACCCTCTCCCCCCCGGCCGTGGCTCACAGAGGTCATTCAGAAGGAGCGTTCCACCCTCCGGGCAGCTGAGATGACAAGGATGATAAAGACCTTGAAAAGTATCACTCCCTCCTCAAGTCCTTCTCCGCTCACATAACAGAGGCAAAAACTGACTACTTCCTGAAGCAGGTGAACAATGCGTCTTACCCCCACAAACTGATCTCTACTTTTTCTTTCCTCTTCAACCCTCCTCCCCCCACCCCCTCCTTCCACCTTGACAACGGACAAGTTCTTCCGCTTCTTTAGGAATGAAGTCGCTGACATCAGCAGTCAATTCCCTGAACTCACCCTGCCTACCCGCTCCTACGCTATGTCTGACCCCTCTACT
This sequence comes from Protosalanx chinensis, assembly GCA_030340685.1. Taxonomy (NCBI): domain Eukaryota; kingdom Metazoa; phylum Chordata; class Actinopteri; order Osmeriformes; family Salangidae; genus Protosalanx; species Protosalanx chinensis. The sequence goes on from CM059319.1 coordinate 12,766,739, forward strand.
TGTCTTTCCTCCTTCTCCCCCCTATCCAAGGTGGATATATCTGACCTCATCCTCGCCCACCGCCCCACCTCATGCCTACTTGACCCAATCCCCTCCCTTCTTTTCCAAACGATATCTCCTTCCAACACACCATTCCTTCTTCAAGTCCACAACTCCTCCCTCGCTTCTGGCACTTTTCCCTCAGCATTCAAACAGGCCATAGTTAGACCCTTACTCAAAAGACCTGAGGAAAGACATCAGGTCCTCGCCAGCTCTCTTTCCGTCCATCGACCGCTCCTATTCTCCCTGTACACCACCTCAATTGGACCAATTATTTCCTCCCATGGCTTCTCCTATCACTGCTACACCATACCTACCTTTCCCCCCCGACTGATCCAGGGATCTCAACTAGAATCGAGGCCTGCCTCACCAACATCTTGGCCTGAATGATCAGACACCCCCTACAGCTGAACCTCGCCAAAACAGAACTTCTTATCATTCCAGCCAAACCCTCAATCACCCACAATCTCTCTATCACTCTGGGATCCGCAGCAGTGACCTTCTGCTCCCCAAGAAGCTGGGGGCCACCTTGGATGGCGAGCTCTCCCTCACAGCACACGTTGCTGCAGTCTCCCGGTCATGTGTTTCACCCTCTACAATATCTGGAAATTCAGAAGATACCTGTCTGAACATTCCACCCAGCTGCTAGTCCAAGCTCTTGTCCTCTCGAAGCTGGACTACTGCAACTCACTACTAGCCGGCCTTCGAGCAACTCCAATCCGCCCCCTTCAGAGGATTAAAAATTCAGCAGCTCGCCTGGTTTTTAAACTGCCCAGATACTGCCATGTCACCCCGCTCCTCTTCACCCTCCACTGGCTTCCCATCATGGCCCATATCAGATTCAAGACCCTGGTACTGACCTTTTGAGCAGTGAACTGGACTACCCCAAATTATGTCAACTCTCTTCTCTGGCCTTACACCCCTGCCCGCCACCTACGGTCCTCCTCTGACAATTGTCTAGTGGTCCCACCCCTCAAGACCACAAGAGCCCAACACAACCTCTTCCGCTGTCTAGCTCCCTAATGGTGAAATCAACTCCACACCTCAATCATAAACACAGACTGCCTCCTCACCTTCAAGAAAAGTCTCAAGACTCACTTGCTCCGAGAATTTAATTGCACTTAGAAATATCAGCTGTTGTTGTTCAGAATTAAAATTACTTTGTTAATCGCCGAGCGGAAACTCGTTAGTGTTGTTGCTTTATTTTTTTGTCACCTACAGGTAGACTACTGTCCGTGGGGGACTCAACTTAAATGTGTCAACTATTCGGTTGTATGCTCTTATAGTTCTTCCCTTGGCACTTATAAGACCAAGATTATAGTTGCAGGTGTTTTTAATCAGTCAAATTTAAAGACAGTGTTCCCGTAAATCCCACGAAGAGGAAACAAAACTCTGGATCATGTTTACACTAATGGCGCTTTTCCACCGCAAATGTAGCACGACTCTACTCGACTCGACTCGGTTTGTAGTAAACACCGGTGGTTTTCCACCGCAAATAGTACTTCCTGGTCGTCGGCGAAAGGGGCGTGACGTAGCCCGTGACGTATTTTTGTACGGTTGGACACACTCCTGCCGTTCTGGTCCTTAATGGTCTTGTAGTTGCTTTTTAAGCTTTTCACGACACTGCAAGTCCTGTGGTAACCATGTTCTTCCATTAACTTGGCGACCTCCTTGTATACCTTCTCATTGCGGGTGGCTCCGTCCAGCTCTTTTTGAACTCTATCCTCGGCCACAAGACACAGAAACGTCTGCACCTCAGATGTGGTCCACGGCGAAGACTTAATTTTAGCCATGTTGACGAACTCTTTTGTAAATTATCTGATTTTTTAAAAGCTTGTAGACTGTGGGTGTAATGGACTGTATCTGATAGTAAAAAGCTGCGGCGCTGTTGCTTTAAGTCGCTCTCGTGACTTCGTCACACTTTCTGGCCAATCAATGGCCGGCCGTCTGCCGACGTCACCTTTTAGCTCGACTTAAGATCGCCTGGTACCTAGAGCAAGAAGGTACCAAAAAAGTACCCGCTAGCAGGTACCAGGTACCATGGAACTGCGGTGGAAACGCCAAAAATGCGAGTCGAGGCGAGGCGAGCTGATTTCATGCGGTGGAAAGGCGCCATAACATAGCCGGAGCCTACACCATGACCCCTCTCCCCCACCTGGGACAATCAGACCATGTTTCTCTGTTCTTTATCCCCAAGTACTCCCCACTTATCCAACGTGTGAAGCCATCAACAAGGACCATCAAGGTGTGCCCTAAAGGAGTTGACTCTGCACTCCAGGATAAATTCCAACATACAAACTGGAGTGTTTGCTTCTCACGCTACATGTGGCTCTCATACAGACATTGATAACTACACCTCCTGTGTACTGGACTATATCAACACCACCATTGACAGTGTCACAACACAGAAACGGATCACAACATACCCAAATCAAAATTAATGGATGAACATCCTGCTGAAGGCTCTCAACAGATAGGGATCTTCAAATCTGGTGACATAGGCCTACAGTATATCCAGAGCTGACTTGAAGAGGGACATCAAAAAGGCCAAGCACTGCTACAAGCTGAGGATTGAGGATCTCTTCGACAACTCTGACCCCCGACGCATGTGGCAGGGCATTTGGACCATCAGTGACTTCAAATCCAACAGCATCACCCTGCCAACCACAGACGTCTCCTTCCTGAACGAGCTAAACAACTTCTATGCTCGTTTTGACCGGAACAACAAAGAGACTGCCACCAAAATAACACCATCTGCTGACCACCTGTCCTGGACACACCTCCGGCCTGATCAAGGAGGCTCACCAGTGTGTCTTTTTCCTGAGAACACTAAGGAAACACCACCTGTCCTCAGCTGTCATGGTGAACTTCTACCGCTGTGCAATCAAGTGCATCCTGATCAACTGTGTTTTAGTGTGGTATGGAAACTGCTTAGTCGCAGAGCGCAAGGCACTGCAGCGGGTGGTGAAAACTGCCCAACGCATCACAGGGACTCGTCTTCCACCCATCGAGAACATCCAGAGGAATCGCTGTTTGCGAAGAGCTTACAGCATCCAGGACTCCTTCCACCCCGCCCACAAACTGTTTGCCCTCCGGCAGGCGCCTCAGGTCTAAGATCAGTAGACTTGAGTCTTCCCCAGAACTGTGTCACTTTTGAACTCCACCACGCGCCAACTGCCTCCCCCCTATATTTGCATTGTTGTCTGCATTGTGCACAATCTTTACCATTTTGCACAACTGCATATAGTACCATTTAGCTCTCTGTTCATACAACACTGTAACAATACTGTACAATACAGCTGTATATTTGTATTTCCAGATCACTTTTAATACCCTTTAATATGCTGTATATTCCGCTTATGCTACCTGTTTAGCACTTCTGGTTGGGAGCTAACTTCATTACATTACCCTGTGCTTGTATGTGTTGTGAGACCATGAGAGGCTGGTCATCAGCAGGCAGTTCCAAATAGTGCAAGGACACAGATTTCCAAAACCAAATTCAATATTTATTGAGGTACATGGGAGAATTAACAAAACAAGGAGTTTTAACTCAATAAATGAACCACGCCTTCTTTGTAAATAGTCTAACTGAAATCTTGGCCATCGGCTCTGGGAAAGAAACTAAAAAGTATTCGGTTCTAAACAATATCCCAAACAGAAATCTTCCTTTTCTCAGGGTCAGTAGTGACTGTCACTCACACCTCTTCCCAGGCATGGTCGGTCGGTAAGTGTTTCTCCTCCAAGGTTCTCCTGATAAGTATTCCTCCCAATTGAGGTAAGTATTTCTCCAGGTGCAGAATATTCTCCAGCTACGGAAAAGGCTCCCCAAACTCCACACCCAACACAGGCAGACTGAACCTCTTTTCAATGCCTCCAGTCACTCAGGCAGTCATCAGCCTTCATTCACCACACCTGTGTTGAGGAGGCTTGTAGAGAGGTGTGACGTTCCCGACTCCCCCACCAGATGGAGTCATACCCGGCCATGGTTGGAGCCATCTCCTGGGAATGTAATGCCTCTCCAGGACACAACCTCTCATGAAATCACAGTGTGTAATGACATTAAAGTTGAATCAGTGACCGATGGTCTTTTGTAAAGCTCTCTCTTGTAAGTCGCTTTGGATGAAAGCATCTGCTAAATTAATAAATGTAAATGATGAAGGGGTGGTTCGGTGCCATTGCACTCAGTCCTGCCTCAGTCTTCTGTACTCCGCGTCATTGTCGTCGCTGATCAGGACGACGATAGCGGAGTCATCAGAGAACTTGAGCAAGACGCAGCCATCTGAATTTCATCTGTAGTCAACAGTGTAGATGGTGAAGAGGAAGGGCGCTAGCACCGTCCCCTGAGGGGCACCCACACTGCAGGACAGGAGATCAGACACACTGTCCTTGGTTCTCACAAACTGGGGCCTGTTTGTGAGGTAGTCCAGGGTCCAGTCTGCCAGGGGAACATCCACCCCAACGGCTGGATGGTGTTGCATGCACTGAAGAAATTAAAGAATGTGATCCTCACAGCACTGCCAGGCTTCTCCAGGTGAGTGAGAGCACAATGTAGCAGTATGGTCACACATCCATTTCTGAGCTCATCCTAGAGCGGAGGTGGCGCAGGATCAGTCAGTGGCTCTCACTGGAGAGTGTCTCCATCATTTGTGACGTGAGAGCCACTGACCTGAAGCTGCTGAGGTCTTTAGCATGCGGTGTCTTGGGCACTGGTACCGAGCAGGAAGTCTTCCTTAGCTTTGGCACCATGCTCAGCTTAAGGCTCAGGTTGAAGCCATGCTCCATGACCCTGCACAATTCATCAGCATAGGATACCGGAGCCTGCGGCTGATGCCATCTGGTCTAGCTGCTTTCCTTGCATTAATCTTTCTCAGCTCTTTCCTCACCTGGGCAAATGTGAAGGCTAGGGGTCTGCTTGGGGGATGGGTGAGGGTAAGTCCTTGGGGCTGTGAGGGGGTGATGGAATGTGTGGAATGTGCCAAGCCAAGCATGGCTGGTGGGGTGTGGCATCGACCAGGTGACGGGGTGAGAGACAGCAGCCTGGGAGGGGTGAACGGTGAGTCTATTGTAGTGCAGGTTCAAGTCCTTCACCCACTGCGGGGCACTTTCAGCCTGGGTGAGGGGTGCTGTGGAAGAAATTAGATTTCCTGTGTACTTATATTAATCACTACTGAACACACCTTCTCTGAATACTGTTGTAACGTCATTACCGCCTGACTGTCACTATCTATGTTTACATTCTTGTGCCTTGTAAAAGAATGACATGATTGAGACCTAAGCTTTGTACTGTCTTCATTTTGTTGCCAGAGGTCTGGTCATTTCTCCCCCAATCTGCAGGTTGTTAAATACTTATTTAATCCAGAACTCAACTGAACTGTCACTCCGTTTATGAAGAGACGGACAAAACACTTTCTTCAACAGTGCCTTGAAGCCAGAAATAGCCTTCAGCCCTTCCACACATCTCTGATATTGTTCTGCCTAAGATGGTCCTCAATCTTCCTCTTGTAGCTGGTGTTGCCCTCCCTGATCCTTCTTCTCAGCTCCTTCTGCACAGTCCTGAGCTCCTCTTTGTCCCCTGACTTTAAAGCTCTCAGTGTCCCCTTCAGAAGAGCTTTGATAGGTTATCCACAGCCTGTTGTTCGCAAAACACAGTTCTTCTTGGATGGCATAGTGTTTTCGAAGCAGAATGTTCGTGATGGCATTGATGTCCTCCCCATGTGAGTCACAGAGCTCTGTCCACACCGTGGTGTCAAAGCAGTCCCTCAGAGCCTCCTCGCTCTCAGTAGTCCACCTCTTCATCACCCATCGCTCCACAGGCTACCTGTGCACCAGAAGTCGATACACAGGCTGTAGGTGGATGATGTTGTGGTCAGCTCTGCCAAGGGGAGGCAGGAAGGATGAATAATATGCCTCCCTGTTGTTGGTATAGAACAAATCAAGTGTTTTCTGGTCTCTGGTATTGCAGATGATGTACTGTGTGAATGTTGGCAACACAGACGAGAAGGGTGCATGATTGAGATGAGGAAGAAGACCTGTAGGTGCTGTGTCTGCAGCCTGTTGGTATCTGAGAGCTGTGTATCAAAGGCAGTGTCCGCCTTAGCACAGGGAGGCACATAAGGAGTTTCTCCCTAGGGGATTAATAAAGTATTCTGAATCTGAATCTGAATACACAGCAATCACAATAACATGTGTAAACTCCCATGGTAGGTAGATCGGTCTCATGCTAACAGCTAGCAGTTCGATGTCCTTGCTAGAATTCTCAATTTTCACCATACAGTGGCCTGGTTTGCACCATCTCTCATTGACAAACACAGCCAGCCCTCATCATCTCTTCTTACTTTGAAGGTTCCCGTGGCCTTACTCCCAGTGGAAAAAAGTGCTGTAATGAAATGTCCTGTTTGCTGCCCCTACATGACAGTGTCCCAAATAGAGCCCTTTCCAAAAGGAAAAATCTGATGCTATGCCAAACAATATCCCCATACAATGTGCCAACTAAGGCATGCAACCCGAAAATGAGGCTGTGATGACACTTCAAGTGTCGTCCACTTCCCCCATGTAATGCAGTAGCAGAAATTTTTCTGCCCCATGTCCAAGCCTCATCTTGACCTCTGGAGGCAGACTATGTTAATTGGAAATCTTTCCATAGACTAAATGAACAGCTCATTAAATTGCATTACTTAACCGTAGGGATAGATGCATTAGTTCAGTCAAGACACTCACGTGATGGATTTGATAATGAATTGATGATTTATTTATAACCATGACATGGAAATATGTTTGACTTTGGCGGAGTGGAATGTCTAAAAGGGGAGCGCTCGCTACCACCTCAAAGCGACACATATGTGCATACATATATGACAAGAGGCATAGCGCAATAGAGATATACAACCCCTAGCAAAAAGTATGGTAACTTAGAGTAACTCAGATCACAAACATGAAACAATCGTAAGGTCATTCCAAAGTGCAACATCTTGGCATTCAGAAACACAAAAAGAAATGATGAAAAAATATTGCAATGGTCAGTAAATGTCACTTTTATAGAGCAAGTGCAGGGAAATAAATAGGGACTCACTCAATTCTGAGGATTTTTTGGGGGAATCACTCTATTTTTTTTTTTAAATAAGGACACACCCTGTCAATTTCCTTTCCTTAATAAGGAACCTGCCTCAGATTAGATCTGCTCGTTAGTCAGCAGTTAAAAACAGTGCAGTTATCACACTTTGGAGGGCTGCTGGACCAAGTGGATTGGCAAGAATCATGGCTCCAACAAGAGAGATGTCTCTTTAGACCAAAGACAGGATTATCAAACTTCTTGAAGAAGGTAACTCTACACATACGGTTGCCAAAGATGTGGGCTGTTCACAGTCAGCTGTATGGAAGATCTGGACCAAGTACAAAAAGCATGGGAAGGTTGTTAAAGTCAAGTGTACTGGTAGACCAAGGAAGACATCTAAGCATCAAGACAAACAACTAAAGGCCCTATGTCTTGAAAACAGAAAATGCACAACAAGACAAATGAAGAAGAAATGGGAGGAAGCTGGAGTCAATGTATGTGACAGAACTGTGCAAAATCGCCTAAAGGAAAGGGGATTTTCATACAGGAAAGCTAAAAGGAAACCATCATTGACGCTTAAACAGAAAAGAACAAGACTGCAATGGGCTAAGGAGAGGCAATCATGGACTGTGGATGACTGGATGAAGGTTATCTTCAGTGATGAGTCGAGAATCTGCATTGGACAAGGTGATGATGCTGGAACTTTTATTTGGTGCCGTTCCAGTGAGATTTACAAAGAGGACTGCCTAAAGAAAACATTAAGATTCCCACAGTCCTTGATGATATGGGGCTGCATGTCGGGCAAAGGCACTGGGGAGATGGCTGTGGTTAAATCTTGAATAAATGCACAAGTTTACATTTACATTTTGGACAGCTTTCTTATCCCTTCAATCAAAACAATTTTTGGAGATGATTTTCCAAGATGACAATGCATCATGCCACAGGGCAAAAACTGTGAAAGCATTCCTTGGAGAAAGACACATCCAGTCAATGTCATGGCCTGCTAATAGCCCAGATCTCAACCCAATTGAAAACCTGTGGTGGAAATTGAAAAGAATCGTCCACAGCAAGGCTCCGACCTGCAAAGATGATCTGGCAACTGCAATCAAAGAGAGTTGGCACCAGATTGATGAACAATACTGTTTGACACTCATCAAGTCCATGCCTCAGAGACTGCAAACTGTCATAAAAGCCAGAGGTGGTGCAACTAAATATTAGTGATGTGTTTTGATTGTTATTTCTTTGTCTGTTTTTCATGATTCCATATTTTTTCCTCAGAATGGAGTGATTCCATAGTTTGTTTCCTGTGCTTGGTCTGTAAAAGTAACATTTGCTGACCACCACAATGCTTTTTATTCATTTGTTTTAGTGTTTATGAATGCCAAGGAGTTGCACTTTAAAAAAAGTTTTATCTAAGTTTGTTCTACAGAATAAAATGTCTGAATAAGTGCTCGCCCAAGACTGGTGATTTCCAACTTTTTGCTAGGGGTTGTATTCTAACAAGTACATCTTGTTACATCTAACAAATGTAAATGTAAACAAACGGCGTTTGGAGTGCATGGGGCATCCCTAAGGACTTTCTATGACTCAATGGTGGCATCAGCCATCCTATATGTTATGGTCTGCCAGAGCAGCAGCATCACAGAGAGGGAAAGGAAGGAGCTGGACAAGGTCATCGATCAGTCCAGCTCAATCCTGGGTTGTCCTATGGAGGACGACAGACAGGTCCTGGAAAAAATTCATATCCATGCTCGATCACGATTTGCACCCCCTTTAGGACTCCCTGTCCTCTCTGGAGAGAAGCTTATTTAACAAACACTAGAAACACTGCTACTGTACTCCTTTTCATAACCATTACTGTGTCCAATATTTATTATTTATGCAAATAAGTGCAAAATTATGTGCAACATTTTTTATTATGTGCAATAACTTGACTGTATGCCACTCATTACTTATCCATCGCAGCAGCCATCACACTTCTCCTTTATATATTATTATTTTTCGCAACCTTTATTCGATCCTGTATAATATTCTAGCTATACTAGGGAGTCAGGTCGCTCAGTGGTTAAGGTGTTGGGCTCATGATTGGAAGGTTGTGAGTCCCAGCTGAGTCTACATTACGTTGTGCAAGGCACTTCACCCTACTTGTCCCTGTACTTGCTGTAAGTCACTTTGGATAAAAGTGTCTGATAAATATATATATATAACATCTTGTACACATGCTTCCTTGTATCTTGTTACTCTTGAGTGCTGTACTGCAACTTGCTCTAGCAAACAGCAATTTCCCCACCGTAGGAAAAATAAAGGATTCTGAAATCGTATCTTAAATAACAATTTATGCTTTGCTTTTTGCGACATAACTCCTCTTTTCAACGATGTTCTGGGTGTTCACTAACCTAAGTCAAAATTCCCAAACTAGTTTTTGAATTGGTGAAACAATCTGATCACTAACATGAGTTTCAGTGCCACAGCCAAAGGTTCAGGTTCTTATCTAGAGATGTGAAATCGGCCAACATTTTTCAGTTGCAACTTTTGAGATTTAACCGTATGAGTGCCCCTTGTTTTAGAGCTACATTCTGAGCATTGGCAAACTGTCCTTCGCGCGGGCACTTTTCTCTCAGCTGCACCAAAGAATATGGGAAGATGAGGGAGATTTATGCCTTGTGTTAGTTCATTAAATCCAAATGACTTCATGATCCATTTCCATACAGTAGAAAAACTACTTCACAATCTACTATTGTGTGGTCTTAAATATACATAAAGATTGAAAAAAGAATTCTGCCGATTCACGCAATTCTCACAGTATAAATTGACTAGCAAGTGACAGCAGCAGTGACTGACCTTCAGTGACAGGTGGGGGATCTGAACAAAGGACACTTTCATTAGTGGTATCCTGCTTCCAACTTTAGTTTCAACAACCCAGTCATTTGGAGCAGATAAACATCTGAAAACATGCACGAATACTGTAGGCCCAAACACCAGGGTCAATGACAAGGATTGAGAGAGGCTGATCAGGTGATGAGGAAGCATTAGAGTAGCTGATAAAGCACTTTCCCCTGTTGTCAACACAGTGAGGCTGCCAAGTGGCCAATCACCATTCCATCTTGCACCATTTATTTTTATTTTGGTATTCTGAAGTGTAAATGAACATTAACAAATGTATATGATCTTTAATCTATGCAATCTTCTTAAATGGTAAGTAGGCATACACTTAACACTCATCTTAAAATAAAAAGAAGTGTAAATTGTCAAATGTTTTCACCCCTGGCTTACACTTTATTTTAAGGGGTAAGTTCTATGGTTTAGACAATGTGGTAGGGCAGGGGTCGGCAACCCTGCTCCTAGGGAGCCACTGTCCTGAAGATTTTAGATGTTTCCCTGCTCCAGTACACCTGATTCTAATGTAGAGTCATTATGAGGCTTCCACAGAGCTTGATAACAGATAACATCTAAAATCTTCAGGACAGTGGCTCCCTAGGACCAGGGTTGCTGACCCCTGTGGTAGGGGTAAAACAGAGAGTGTCTCTTGTGAAGTCGCTCTGGATAAGAGTGTCTGCTAGATGACAATATAAATTTAGCCAGTATATTGTGTGTTAAAGTTGTATTTTGATCGATAAGGCAAGACCAAAATTCATACATTTATTCGTTTAGCAGACGCTTTTAGCCAAAGCGACTCAAACTTTACTATGTCTTTAGAGATTAACTCTGCATTAATCTGCACTCGAGCTGGGAGAACTATGGGAACGCAAGCAATGGCTAGCGATTTTAAATGCTGCAGTGGACACGCACTGTAAGACTAAGATCAGATAATCCTTTATCTGTCCCGCAGTGGGGAAATTGCAGTTTGCAACAGTAAGATACAGTACAGCACTCAAGAGTAACATCAACATCAATAAACTGAGAAGCACTGTATATCCTTTCCCCCCTTTCCATCCAATTCACAAAAAGCACTAGGCCACACAGTGCTGATATCACACTAACAAAAACAGTGCTTTTTATGCAACATTAATGAAGAAACACACGTGTATATACTGTATATATATATATATATATATATATATATATATATATATATATACCTGTATATATATATTATGGCATGCCATTCAGGAAATTAATCTTTTGAATATATATACAGAAACCTTGAATATATATAAAGAAACCTTGAATATATATACAGAAACCTGGAATATATATAAAGAAACCTTGAATATATATACAGAAACCTTGAATATATATAAAGAAACTTTGAATATATGGAATGAAACTTGACTGATGTCAGACTTCACCGCAGTGTCTGCGCTGTTATGTAACGCATGGATGTTACAGCAAAAAGTGAATGACAATGAGTTAGTCCGATTACAATCTCGATACAGCAATATTAAAGTGAGGACATCAGTAACACACTGGCGAAAGCGTGTACGGCCCAAAATCACCTTGATAGCCTGCCCAATACAGTTCAACTGACAAGGAAGTTCGCTCCGTTTTTTATCGTGGCAGATCTACTACAACAGGCAGCTGTTTATCAGGCCAACCTCAGCATGTCTTCAGCCTCACAGGAGAGCCTCACAACACCCCGTGTACAATCTCCACCCGTTAACTTGATATCGTTTTCAGGTGATTTAATAAAGGTGAAACACAGTGAATAGTGGCACTGCACTCTGACGCGGCACTTCTCCGGGGCACTCCTGAGAAGTGGAGGGCATGCTCAGGTTGGCCCGATAGGCAGCTGCCTGGGCTGTTGGTCTGCCATGGTAAAAAATTTAACGAACCGCTTCGTCAGAAGAATGGGCAGGGTATTGGGCAGGGGTATTGGGAGGATTTTGACAGGCATTCGCCAGTGTATTTATCATTTGTTCATTGTTTAAAATTGCTGCAACTAGATTGCGTGCGGCCTGACTCATTGTCTCTTATACACTGTTGCACACTAGATGGCCGCAGGCGCTGGCGCGAAGTGGAAGGGTTTCTGTATATATATATTCAGGGTTTCTGTATATATATTCAGGGTTTCTGTATATATATATTCAGGGTTTCTGTATATATATATATTAATATATTCAGGGTTTCTGTATATATATATTCAAGGTTTCTGTATATATATTCAAGGTTTCTTTATATATATTCGAGGTTTCTGTATATATATTCAAGTTTTCTGTATATATATTCAAGGTTTCTGTATATATATTCAAGATTTATGTATATATATTCAAAGGATTAATTTCCTGAACGGCATGCCATAATATATATATATATATATATATATACTATATGTATACTGTATCTATAGATAGATACATATATGTGTGCATACACAGGCAGTCTGTACATTAATGATTTAATGAAGAACTGTCAATCAACCCATTCAGTGCAATGAATCAGTTAGTAGCAGACACACAGGTTCAATCATCTATAAACTACAGGACTACAGGACTCCCCATACAACACTAGGCAATAGTTTGGCAAACACCCCCACACCCCCCCATCCCCGTGCACGCAAGCCCCCCCAATAATTAAAAGAACAATTCCAAAAATACCTATATTTAACCCCCACTGTTTCTCTATGGAGCGGCAACATCCGCTCATAGCTGCCGATCCCGACCACCCACACACCTCCCCAATACCTGGTTCGATTCGTCTGGACCAAACCACATGAACTCTGGCCTCAAACCCGGCCGACATCGCCTCCCCCCCGAGCCCCCCGCAACGTCACAATCTCCACTTGAAAGTGAAATTAAATAGATCGCAATTCTCAAACCTCTCCCCCAATTTAGGCTCATATCTCATCAACCCGACCTCCCACACACCTCCCCAATATCTTGTTAGATTCCTATGGACCCCAACACATGAACCCCACCCTCAAACCCCCCCGCACGAGCCCCCCCCGCCCTCCGCGAACGCCGAACGCCCCCCCCTCCCAAAACGACCCTAAACTGTGAAAATTCACACACATAACTCCCCCACTACCCTCCCCACAACCCTCCACCACCGTCCTGACTGATAAGCACATGAATACATATAAGCCCAAATGTTAAAGAAGTCAAAAACCCACATCTTTGATAGCATGCTAGCGAAACATATGCTGATGCACTAGCAATTAGCGTAAGCGCTAATTTCAGCATTGGTCACTAATGTTAGCAAACAGCATATATTTTAGGGCTGCGCGATTCTGGAAAAAATGCGTATCGCGATTTTCTTGATAACAATTGATATCACGATTTTCTGCAAATTTCTTTTTTTTACAAAGTTAAATCCATAATTTGCATATTTGCAGTTAGCATAACAAATTGATTGAACTACTATTGAGCTAGCAGCACGCACACAATAAACGCTGGGAATAACATATTGTGCGCCTTGCAGGACGCACACAATAATAAACGCTGGAAATAACACAGTGTGCGCCTTGCAGCACGCACACAAATATTTATGTATTACATTTAAAAATTGGAAAGTCCCCTTCTCGACTCACCTCCATCTGTAAATGGATCCAGTGTAGGGACTGAGTAATGCGGGTGTATACCCCTGGCTTGTTCTTCTCCGCACAACCTTGCCCCCAGCTAGTGGCGCCCACTAGCTTCCAAACTGCCATATCTTTGCAGGCCAGAGGACCACCGCTGTCACCCTTTGGAAGCAAACGCACGGTTAACCGACTCAGGTAACAAATGCTGGTGAATTGCAGTGGATGATTGATGATGTGCTTCAAAAACACATTGTTTTAATTCAGACAAATAATTTGGAGTACTTTTGCATTAATTCTTTTTTTGAATACTAAATAATTACAACCAGAAATGTACACTTTAAACCAAGAGCTTATTGCTGACCTGGCAGGAATCTGTTCCTCCTTCAAGATAGCCAGCACAAATCATCCAAGAGGAGATAAAGCCCTGGTAGACACCTGGCTGACTACACACTTTACTAGAGATGAGGGGGACCCGGGCAGCGTGCATTGAAACACTGCCCTCGCCTGGTCAACACACAAAAAATTTGTATCACTCCATAACCTTCAGTTAAACCTGAAAGAACCTGACACCTTGGTTTGACAGACAGCAACTTCTTAAAAACAAGTCTTGCCTGTTTTAGGGATGTCTGGACTCACCTCCATCCTTTGTGGCCCCCCATCCTGAGATCCAGCATATCAATCCAGCTTCAAAATTCTCCCCAAAGTTAGGCAGACAGATCGGCTCAACATAACCTGGTGGAAAGATGGCAGATGGGTGAAACCAGAAATAATACTGTAGCAGAACCTGTGTCAAACACTTATCGTTATTGTTGCCTTGGCAACAATAATTTAAATATGGGAGGGAGGTATGCCTGCAGAGAACTGTGAGAGGAATCAATACCTCTTGCTAATGTCAATCACAATGGGTATATCCTTCTTTGCCTTATTTACTGTATTTGTTTGATCATTTATAAAAAGTTTCAGGTTGGACTGCCTTTTGCCTTCGTAACTGCCTTAATTATTTGTGGCAGAGATTTTGGTCCATATTGACAGGATAGCATCACACAGTTTCTGCAGCTTTGTCAGCTGCACATTCATAATACGGATCTCCTGTTCCACCATATCCCTAAGGTGCTTTATTGGATTGAGATAAGTTAAATGTGGAGGCCACTGGAGTTAATTGAACTCATTATCATGTCTAAGAAAAAGGTTTGAGATGATTTGTGTGTTTTAAAATAGTGCCTTATCTTGCTGGAAGTAGCCATCAGAAGATGGGTACACTATGTTCATAAAGGGATGGACATCATCAGAAACAAAACTCATGCTGGCTGTTGCATTTCTACAATTCTCAATTGGTGTGCCAAGCATCCCTCACCCAATTGCACCACCAGCAGCAGCCTGAACTGTTGATACAAGACAGGATGGATACAGTCTTTCTCAAACCAGTCTGCCAATTCTCCTTTGACCTCTGATTTTGACACCTCCACACAAATGCCGTTCACTGGAATTTTTTTTTTTGGGGGGGGGGGGGGGGCAATTCTCTTTAAACCCTAGATGTGGTTGTACGTGAAAAACACACTAGATCAGCTGTTTCTGAAATACTCAATCCCGCC
The DNA here is from genome assembly GCA_030340685.1 of Protosalanx chinensis. Classification (NCBI taxonomy): domain Eukaryota; kingdom Metazoa; phylum Chordata; class Actinopteri; order Osmeriformes; family Salangidae; genus Protosalanx; species Protosalanx chinensis. The sequence goes on from CM059319.1 coordinate 12,781,878, forward strand.
TGTCTGGCACCAACAAATATGCCAGGTTGAAAGTAATTTACATCCCCTTTCTTCCCCATTCTGCTACTAGATTTGAACTTCAGCAAGTTGTCTTGACCACATCTACATGTCTAAATGCTGCCATGTAAATGACTTATCAGCTATTTGCTTTACCTAGCAATTAAAGATGTGTACCTAACAATTTGGCTGGTGAGTGTGTGTTGTGTGTAATGTTAGTCATTGTCTGCCTGATTGTATAACAAACACCTTTTGGCTGTGGAATTCGTTTTTTCTCCCTTTGACCATGCCTTGAAAAGACAGACTTAGCTAGAATGTGTGTCTAACCTGATCATTATTCTTGTAAAAGAGTGGACTCTCAAATCAGCAGTCTTATTAATATTGTTCTAATTACATTTATTCATTTAGCAGACGCTTTTATCCAAAGCGACTTACCAGAGAGAGACAGACAAAAAAAAATATGCAATGTTGGCATGGTCATTAATAAAATTACTAATTGTCCCATACCGTTAAATATCAGTGGTTCTATCAATTTCATCAGAGCAATGTCATAGTCCAGGCCTTTTGGGCGGTAGCGATCGTGGTAGATTATCTTCTCCACAGCCAGAGCCTGAGCTCTGTTGACTGGTTGCTCTATCAATCCTACATGCACCTCCCACAGCGTAGGGTATGCAAACCTGAGGAGGTAAGTGTTATCATACTTGGTAAAGGGTAGGTTCAATTTATTCACTGGGTATGAGGCTAAGACACATTTGGGATACATTAGATGACTCTAAACTCTTCAGACAGAACTATAACTGAATATGCTAACAGACAGCAATGTACTTAACTATGATTGGGGGAAACATGGGGTATGTCTCAATCCAGAGGACTATTTAGAATGTACCAAAACATGTATGTCAAATGTTGTATGCCAAAACTACCTCAATGTCTTCAATTGCTTGATAAATCGATCACTTTTTGTATTATGCTTTTCTGGCTATTATGACCCCTAATCTTCAGTGTGACAATGAGTCACATAACCCAATGTGATAATGAAGTTTTTCTTTCCCCATTGTATGTATACAGTTGCAACAGTACATTGAGAGATGCATGGATTTAAATAACCAAATTAACAAACGTAACTCAGGTAATAAGCAATCTAAACATACAGATATAGACAACCAGAAACAGGAGAAACTAATTAGATCAAGGACTACAAACACACTGGGGGGATTCACAGACTAGAACTTCAGTATAAAGTTGTTTGCATTTGATTACATGTACATGTGTGAGTACACTTTATTTTTCTTGACTCACCCGAACACGCAGTGAGCAGCCGTTAGGATCCAATAAGATGTTATGATTGAACCTCCACACAAGTGTTCATTCTGGAAGTGCAGGCTCACCTGCCAGGGGAACTGACCTGATGCAGACACGTTACCTCCTACAATACGTCTGCTAAAACGAGGCCTGGTGCCACAGTCTGTACAAAAACACACAAACTACTGTTTATCATTATATGAAACATTACGACATTCAGTGCAATATTTTATATATTTTATGCACAAATACAGAAATGCATTAATCAACAATAGTTTGCTTCACCTAGACATTTTATTGTGGTCACCCTGCCTGAGCTGCATTGGGTCTTACTGGAAAGAAAGTTAGGAGAGGGAGGACAATAAAAGATCAGTCTCAGGTAAACTTTCTCTGCTGCCTTATGCAAAATATTTTCAAATCCCTGTATAGATTCTGAAATAATGGTTGGTAGGTTGTTTTACATGCTAATGGGGGTGATGAGAATTGTCCTGTCAACCCACATCTCATAATTTCAAGTAAAATCATGACCATTTATAAATACTTTTACACCAGATGAATGTACCTGAGGTGGCTGGCATTATGGATCTTAATGGCCTGCTGCAATCCAGAATGGTTTATGTTGATAGAGATCAGATTGTTCTGGAATTCCTGCTCTATGGAGGAACTGGGAAGGGATTGGGACTCCACGTATCTGAGGGACCATATTGAGACATCTGGCCCAATTATTATGTTGCCATGGCTCAATTGTCCAAAGTGAGACCTGTCTTCTATGGTTCATTTGTAAACATATCAAATGTGGCTAGGTCAAAATGTGTCAAAGTGCTTATTATAAGTAAGGTGAGGAGGAAATTTTGACCAGTTGAGATAAAGCCACCCATTTTTGTACAGTATGCAAGACAAAATGGTAAAGTCTGTGAAGTTTGAAGGAATTGAATCGCCATAAGACTACTAAAGTTCAATGCATTCTTGTCCTACCTGGCATAGCCCAGTTGCTTGCAGGCAGAAATGCCAACGGCAGAGTTCCACTCATCAGAGCACACTGTCTTCCACTCCCCTTCACTGCATACCTGCAGCACAGAACTCTTCCCACTCAACCTCACTGTATAAATAGGCAACATAAAAACATTAACTTTACAGCTACAGTTTCAATGAACAATATGCATTTAAAAGAAAATTATACAATAGTAAGGGAGAATATTGTAAGCTTTTGGTAAGTATGTGTGTGTGCGCACCACAGCTGAGCTCGTCCTCGCCATCTTCACAGTCCACAATTCCATCACACTGAGCCGAGCTGCTGATACAGCGGGATGATGTTCCACAGCGGAACTTCCCCTTACAGCTGAGACCCACTGAGGGGACATTATTGTGATGCACATAACCACATAAGAGAAAAACAACATGGTCTATGAACAAGGGTGACACCACATCGGAAGCACTACACATGCTCATGTTCTCTTACACTCATATTTTAAAGCAAAGGTTACAAGGGTATTCCAGGATGTGAGACTGGGACTGGGAACTAGACTAGACTAGGTTTTGATCTTGTTATTTTTTGCTGATCTTATTCTTAGACAATAATCAATAGTAATTGTGAGATGAAGTCAAGACGAATTTAAAAAGACAAAAAAAAATCTAAAAGTGTTCAGGATTAGCTGTTGACAAGTAACAAAGTAACCACAGAGTTTATCAAAAGGATCCCACAAGAATATTGTGGTTCAATTAAAGATGTATTTAAATTGTGGGATTGTACTTTCCTGGTCCTTCGTAGCAGCCATGCATTTCACACCTGGGTCTTCACTGAGGTCCTACACAGTCCCACCTGAATGAATCTACCTTGTAGGTGCTGTATTATTGATAAGTACTTCATAGTAAATTTCAGTTAATAAAAAATGAATAAATGTAAATTATGGAGAATGTATTTGGATTTCATGATTATCGTTATTTAGATTAGATTAGATTAGATTAGATGAACCTTTATTTGTCCTCCAGGAGGTGGAAATTGCAGTTCACAACAGCAGCAGGGTAAAGTACTAGTTACTATTTAAACATAAAAGGCTTATGGTTGAATGAATGAATAGGTTTATTTGGTTGTCCATTACGAGAGTATTATATAAATATACATTGGTGGGATCACGAAATCCAGCTTTATTAATAATTCTTATTGGTCTTTTTTGTAGTTTAATTATTGGATCTAGGAATGTTTTACAGGCATTTCCCCGGAATTCTGAGCAGTAAAATAAATAAAGAAGCACAAGTGATGAATATAATATATGCAGACATTTCTCATTTAAAAAGGGTTTTGTTGTATAAAGTATGCCAACTGTTTTGGATATTTTACTCTTGATGTATTGTATATGTGGTTTCCAACAAATCTGATGGTCGATAAGCACTCCCAGAAACCTGGTCTCGTAGACCCGTTCTATTTCAATCCCATTCCAATACAACTTCACATTTGAATTTACCTTACAAGACCCAAAAATCATCAATTTCGTTTTCCCCTCATTCAATGATAATGTATTCAGATCAAACCAATTTTTAAATAGTATTAACTCTGTTTTAACTGATTAATATCATTTCCTGAAGATTTTTTTTCTTTATCATCTGCAAAAATAACCATCTTCAATATTTTGGATACTCTACATATATGTCAACTCAACTCGGTTTGGTAGTAACACGGGTGATTTTCCACCGCAAATAGTACCTCCTGGTCGTCGGCGAAAGGGGTGTGACGTATTTTTGTACGCGACGTAAATAACACCAACGTATTAAAAGCAAAAAGATTTAAACATTTAAGAATAATCTAATAGTGTGATAAAAACATTTGACAGGGATAATGCACTAAACACCTTTAAAAAAAATTGAACTTGATGCTGGTTCCTTTCTGAACCGTAATGAATATATTAGAGCCAGTGTAATGGCAGATGAATTACAAAATCATGAAACAATCACATAAGTCACTTATAATTTATTAACAAACAATAAGAGCAAATCAGTGCAGCACAGCAAACTTTCAAACAAAAAGGTGGAATATACTGTAAACTATTTACAAAAAGGTGGAAGGCTTTTCACGAGACTGCGCGTACGTCCTGAAGTAACCATGCTCTTCCATCAACTTGGCGACCTCCTTGTACACCTTTTCATTGCGGGTGGCTCCGTCCAGCTCTTTTTGTACTTTATCCTCGGCCACAAGACACAGAAGCGTCTGCACCTCAGAAGTGGACCACGGCGAATACCTATTATTAATTTTAGCTGGCATGTTGACGAACTAGAAGATATTGGCTGCGGCGCTGTTGCTTTATGTCGCTCTCGTGACTTCGTCACACTCTCTGGCCAATCAGTGGCCGGCCGTCTGCAGACGTCACCTTTTAGCTCGACTCAGCTCGCTTGGTCCCTAGAGCGAGGCGATACAAAAACATTTATGAAAAAAAAAAAATTTGAGTCGAGCTGATACCATGGCGGTGGAAAAGCGCCATTACAGTGTCTAACCACCTCTAATATGTCACTGTCACACACTGGCCCAATAAACATTGAATTCTGATTGATGTCAATACCGAATTTTTATTATCTCCAAAGTGTGTTTGTTGGATTTGGTTAGCTAAGTTCGGGCCCACATTTATAAAAAAAGTATTGAATTAATTTACGATTTATTGTGCATGATCGGTTACTCTGCCATAATTTTTCATTATATGTGTTAATGGATGTTTAACACATGTTTGACCTCCTTAATTACATTCCAGGTTGCCTTGATATTTGTCTTGTACTTTTGTAATTGTATACCATAGTAATTCTGCTTCTGTTCTCTTAAAATTGTTGTCAATCTATTTCTATACTTCTTGTACAGTTCTTCATTTTCCTTAGTAGGATGTTTCATAATTTTTTGTATAGCTGATTTTTCTTTCTACATGATTTTTCAAGACCACTTGTCATCCATGTCTCCTTTTATGTTTGACTTCCATCACTGGACAGTAATAATCATAAAGTGCCACAAATGTGTCAAGAAATGCATTATAAGAATAATTTGCATCTTCAACATAGACCTTCTTCCAGTCATGGTTACTAAGTTCCACTTTGAGAGCCTCAATTGCTTCCGACTTTCTCATTCTCTGTAATTTATACGCAACTACTTAAAAAAAAATCTTTAACCTAGTTTCAAATATCACAAAAACCGGCAGATGATCACTTATATCTGTCAATAATAATCCACTATTTACCTTTTTATAAGTTACATTAACAAAAATATTATCAATCAAAGTAGCGCTATCCTTAGTTATTCTACTAGGTTCATTGCTTAATGTCATTATTAGATTCAGTAAAATAGATAAAGCGCCTGTAACTTAAAGAAAGTAGCAGTTAATGCGCAGGGTTTTAGGAACTAGGTTGTAGATCACGGGACAGTTACAGGAGCACATGGTTTTTCTGATCGTGTTGATAACATGTTGAAAACATGTTGTTAACGTGTTAAAAATCGTGTTTGGAGTGTGTGCTTTTTTATATATATATAATATACAACACGCGTCAGCCATATGCTCCAGTGGAAACTGATAGGTTTGCTGGAAAACCTACATACCTCTTAATACCATCATTATGATGCCATGGCTCTAGACACTAAATTTAGACAGAAACACTGCACGTTTAATGCAGTATAATTGGCTAACCTCTCTTTACGATGTCTAGCTTTTCTTGAAAAAGGTTAGTCTTGAGAATAGCGTTTTAACTATATTTTCGACCAAATCTATTGCTCCTTCCACCATTGTGGGTTGAAAAAACAGTTTATATCACACAAATTAGCTTGTTTATCATGTTTAGTTTGATAGCTTTGCAAAGCCCTGCCGCTCATCCAGTGAAAGACATGAGCCAGCAAGCCACGGCTGCCTGCACTGCTGATTCAGATTTTGGTCCATATTGACAAGATAGCTTCACACAGTCACTGCAGGTTGCACATCAATGATACAGATCTTCTGTTCCAACACATACCAAAGGTGCTGTATTGGATTGAGATCTGGTGACAGTGAGATCTGGAGGACAGTGAAACCCATTGTTATATTCAAGAAAACGATTTGATTTGAGCTTTGTGACATGGTGATATCTTGCGGGAAGTAGCTATTGTAGCTGGTTGGATTAATTACATAGTGTTATTCTAATAGGACCATTGAGAGTAGACTTAAAAAAATAATAAGAAAAAAAGAGTTGAGCCGCCTACACCATACTCACAGCCAGCATGTGCTTCCTCAACATCCCAGTTCACTACACCACCTGTAAGCGCAGATATATTGCAAAGTATATACGGGCCACATCTAACCTTGCCTAACCACGGATACGCCGCCAACTCAAAGAGCGGGAAAACAACTTGACCTCATCCTGACACACGAGTGCATTGCTGACTCAACATCAGTAACTCCACCACACATTTTTTATCACTTCCTAATACAATTCTTGGTCTTTCTCCCTCCAAACCTCCTCCCCCACCCCCCTCCCTCCACCCTGACAGTGGACGACTTCTCCTGGTTCTTGGGAATAAAGTCGCCGACATTAGCAGTCAATTCCCTGAACCTACCTTGCCTACCAACTCTCACACTATGACTGACCCAACTACTTGTCTTACCTCCTTCTCCCCCCTATCCGAAGCAGATATATCTGCCCTCATTCTCTCCCACCGTACCTACTCTTGTACCCTTGATCCAATTCCCTCCCCTCTCTTCCAAACCACATCTCCTTCCATCACACCTTTCCTTTTCCATGTCCTCAACTCCTCCCTCACTTCTAGCATGTTTCCCTCAGCTTTCAAACTGGCCATAGTTAGACCCCAAAAAAACTTTTCTTAACCCAGTCATCCTCCAGAACAGACCAGTATCACTGCTACCCTTCTACCTGCTACCCTGCGCCGTATCGAAGCAACTGTCAAACTTTTTCTCCCAGAACAACCTTCTTGACCCTAACCAATCGGGCTTCAAGACCGGCCACTCCACAGAGACTGCCCTCCTGTCAGTCACCACTCTTGTCTGCCACAGAGGCCTCAAGGTCATCTGTTGTCATTCTGCTAGACCTCTATGCAGCATTTGATACAGTTAATAGTCAGATCCTGCTCGCCACACTCTCTGTCCCACAGGGTTCGGTCCTTGGACCTCTCATATTCTCTCGGTACACCACCTTACTTATAATAAGCACTTTGACACATTTTGACCTAGTCACATTCGATATGTTTACGAATGAAACATAGAGGACGGGTCTCACTTGTACCAATCATAACCTCCCATAACCTCCTTTACACCCCTGCCCACTACCTACAGTCCCCCTCTGACAACCATCTAGAAACACAACTACACAAACTCTTCCCTTGTCTGGCTCCCCTATGGTGGAATCAACTCCCCACCTCCACCAGAAACACACCTTCAAGAAAAGGCTCAAGAAGAGACTCACTTGTTCCGAGAGTTTAATGTCACTTTCAACAAATATCAGCTGTTGCTTTGTTATTGTTCGCTTCCTACAAGTAGACTACTCCCCTTTGGAGGGGCCTACCTTAAATTTGTAATCTGTTCGAATGAATGCTCCTATAGCTCTTCCCCTGGCACTTATTGGTTTCTCACGATGTATGTTTCATAATCTACAAGCTATGTTTTGGGGTCTAGCACATTGCTATTCTCAGTGACCAATGATTTATTGTAAAGCTCTCTCTTGGAAGTGGCTTTGGATAAAAGGACCTATTAAATGAATAAATGTAAATGTAGCTATAAGAAGATAGGTACACGGTGGTCATAAAGGGATGGACATGGTCAGCAACATTAGTGAGGTAGGCTAAAATATACTTAAAGTACTGTTTTACGTTGTTAAAACAGTGTGCGTTCTTTGATTAAATAATAAGCAGTTCAAAATTTTTTAGGCGTAGGTGAGCATTTGTATCGTATTTTGCATGTGTTCGTGCGGCATAGGCAATATTAGTATTTCCCATAAGTTGGTCATTTACACAAGATAATTTACGTTTAGAAATTAGCTTTGTTTTGTAAAGCAGATAAACGTAAGCAATTAAATCATTTTTGAATTTATTCAAACATGGGTCTAACAAATTATTATCAAATAAAATCACAAATGAAAACTGGCATTCTATGTACAGAAGGCTAATTTTTTGATACTCAAGACTATAGTTTGCGATCTGTTGGTCTAAGTCAGTGATACTCACTATTTTTTTCACGAGAGCCACATTGGCCGAGCAAAATCAAGGGAAGAGCCACCTTTAAGACACACCCCTTTTTGTAAAAGACACACCCCCTTTTGCAAATGTTAATTTCTACATATAAATTCCATATCCTACAAAAAAGAAACAACACAGCCAATACATTTTCAATAAAGACCATATTTATCTTAATACTGGGATGAGCGGAAACTGGCATGCATGTCCTTGACTTTCTTCATGTTGTATTTGTAGTCTGTGTTGCAATCACAGTGAGGCATTCAAGATGAGCATGGGTCAGTCCGTTTTTCTGTTTCCTCTTGATAGTGTTCACGGTTGAAAATGTTGACTCACAGGTGTATGTGCTCATGAAGAAAGACATCACTTTCTGTGCAAGTGGTTTCAAACTGGGAAAGTCTGTTTCAGAAACCAAACTCCAGAAGTGGACAACACCTGCTCCAGGGGCGTCGTTAGCCCTGTTTTAGGGGGGCCCCCCTAAAATGTTCTTCAGCCCCCCTAAATAAATATCGGGATTATTATCGGGCCGCCGAAGAAATACGCTAATTAATAACAATATTTTATTTCAAAAAATTACCGGATGCTCTCGGTTAAATGTCGGTCACTTGAGCGTCAAAAATGTAACCCACAAGTTCGAAAAAACTAGTAAAAAAAACGGACGTCTTTGGGAATCGCTGGCTGGCTGGCTTGCACCCCCACTATTAACTATTACTATTTCTGAGTCTGAGAACGGTGTTTTGGCCCGCGCCAAAAACCAAGCCATCTCAAAAGATGCCTCTGCAACGCTCTGCAGTGGAGGTTGTCATGTGGATAAGATTTTGCTGTTGACAAAGTGAAGCAGTGAGCTGCGCTAATTTACTCTTTCTTATTTAACTGCCAGGCGGATGCGCAGTTTTGAAATGGTGCTGGAGCACCAACAGTTGCTTCGTTTGAAACAGGCGCGAGTTTGTTTGCATATTAAGCACAAATGATTCATGCCATCAAGAATAAATAAGAATTTGTCTGTCCTGCTCGCCCCCTCTTCGTCGTCTTCATGCGGATTTTCGTTTGGTGTTACTGCTGGTTTTCGCCCTTTTTTCATAAAAAAAACGACCCATTGTGCCCGCAGCTCAAGCTGGCTTGCTCCATCCTCTGTCCGTCGTCAATCCCCGCTTGGTGCATAACGGCGCGCGGGTTTGTCGGCCGTATTCACGCGAGACCGCAGAAAATTACTTAATTTATAGTTATTACTCTTTATATTTTTTGTGTGGCTGTGTTACCATATTGTTATAAGCTAGTATGCCAGTGTGAGCCACCAATTAAAGCTTGACGAGCCGCATGTGGCTCGCGAGCCGCGCAATGAGTATCACTGGAGGTTATTGTTCTTTATTTATCGACATTGCACAGTCCATGCATTGCAAAAATAAGAGCAGATTATTTTAGAATGTCTAAACTAGAAACTACAAATTCTGCTGCTGCCCTGTTTGTCCTTATAACAGCGCTAGTGAAATGTTTCCCCAGGCTCCAGTACGACGTGCTAGGCGGCTACTACTCTATACTCAGAATTACCTGTTGCTCCTATGTGTTTGTTCAATGAGTATAGGTGTCTATGATGGTACAAACACAACCATTCATTGGCAATATAATCCACAGTGTTGGGCAAGCTACTTGGAAAGTGTAGCAAGCTAAGCTACAGCAACATGGAGTTTAACTACATCAAAGGTATTTTTTTATTATTATATTGGAACAACTTCATCCCAAGGCAAAGCTATCTCAGTGATCAATAAAACTGTCAATCACACAAATAAGCAGGCAAAAATGTTAAATGTAAAAAAAAAATTACATTCAATTGTTTATTAAACAATTATTAAACTGTGCTCTCACTGCTCGAAAACCAGAACACAAAAATCTGCTCTAAACTGCTCTATTATGTTTATTTAGAACTATGCCATTAAAGACAATGTGCAACTAACTCAACGTCCTCCTCACCCTATGCCATTTTCCACCAAGTAACGTAACTCACTCAAGCAAGCTAACTTGTCTGTATTCCCCTGCATCAGAGACGTAGCCAGCCCGAGGATTAGTCCGTGATGTCACCGTCATACGAAAGTGCTTCTGTCGGCTCCACCTACACGGCCTTGTATGGCGGTAGCGTCACTGACTCCTCCTTTTATTTCAGACCGCAGCAGAAAAGCTCCACTGCACTGAGCTTCAGAGATTTCGTAAAAATTTAGCTTGTGTGGACGCTACCGCACCACTTGGTCAATAAAAGAGCTAAATTACTGAAAATCTATTTGATTGAGAAAACAGCGACGCTACCACCACACTACTGAGAAATGTAGTTAAACTAGTAACGCAGCTACTTGTAGTGACGTTACTGCCCAACACTGATAATCCATAATCTGAGAAACATAGTCATAAAGATAGATATGCATAGAAAGACTAGATGCAAATTTAGATCTTTCATTCTGGTTGGAGTTTACCTGCCACCATGCCCGCAGTTTAAAAAGTCCCAACGCAAGCAAACAGATTATATTCTGAAAGTGGAGCCAAACCACCTGGATTCCCTAGTTATCGTTATCGGTGACTATTACATAGATAATCTCAGCCTCGAACTCCCCAAATACAAAAAACGAATCAACTGTCCCACCAGAGAGGGAAATACCCTGGGCCACTGCTACACCACAGTCAGCAAAGCCTACCATGCCATCCCCCGAGCAGCACTGGGACACTCTGACCATGCTATGGTCCACCTGATTCCTGCATACAGGCAGAAGCTAAAATTCCTGCAGTGAGGACAACAAACAGTGGACCAGTGAGGCTATGGAGGATCTCAGGGCAAACTTGGAATATACTGACTGGGAAGTGTTTACGACTGCTACCAATACTCTGGATGAGTTTACAGAGGCTGTGACGTCATACATCAGCTTCTGTGAGGACTCTTGTATACCAACACGGACCAGTATGAGCTGTAATAACGACAAACACAGCAAAACTCAGAAAGCTGAGGTTCCAGAAAGAGGAGGCTTTCAAAAGTTGAGACAGATACAAATTTAAGGAGTCAAATAAATCGTTTATCATCAGAATCAGAATCGGTTTTTATTCGCCATGAATGTTTACACATACAAGGAATTTACTTAGACAGAAACCTGCCATGGCACTATAAACAGCGCCATCTCAAGGTTTCAAGAGCCAGAAACCAAGGTGAAGATGCTAAACGACTGTACTCTGAGAGACTGAAACACCAAATTCTCTGCCAACGAGTTTTGGCAGAGAGGCCTCAAGGCGGATTACCAATTTAGAGCACTGAGCCCGCCTCACCATTAACGAAACCCGACTGGCTGACGACCTAAGTTTTATTGGAGAATTGAAAGAGTCGGACAGTTCTTGAACACTCCCCTCGCCACCGCAGGCCCCACCACCACCCATCAACATTTACATCACATATACATTTATTCATTTAGCACACACTTTTATCCAAAGCCACTTCCAAGAGAGAGCTTTACAAAAATCTGTCACTGATCCTAGCAGCGTGATAGTCCCCGGTTAATAGATTATGAAACATACATCTTGAGAAACCAACAAGTGCCAAAGGGAAGAGCCATAAGAGCATTCAGCCAAACAAGTTACAATTATAAGGCAAGCATCTCCAACGGGCCTGTGTACCTGTAGGAACGCAAACAACAATAACAATGCACCTGACTGCGAGTACCACACATTCTACGCAGGTTAGGACTGGTCAAAAAGTGATCAGATCACAGAACAGATCCCCCAGTAGGAATTCTTATGACCCTAGGGGAAAGACAACTATTTGATCCAGCAGTTACTGTACTGACTGTACTGATGAACTACTGGAATAAGTGCGTCTTGAGCCTTTTCTTGAAGGTGAGGAGACAGTCAGTGTCTCGGATGAAGATGGGGAGTGAGACAGACAGGAGAGCCGGACAGAGGAAGAACTCGTGTTTGGACCGGGTGCTTTTTAGGGGTGGGACCATTAGACGGTTGTCAGAGGAGAACCGTAGGTGGCGGGCAGCAGTGTAAGGCTGGAGGAGAGATTTGATATAATTTGGGTTAGTCCCATTCACTGCTCAGAAGGTCAGTACCAGGGTTTTGAATCTGATATAGACCATGATAGCCAGCGGAGGGCGATGAGGAGTGGGGTGACATGGGAGTGACTGGGTAGATTGAAAACCAGGCACAGGCTAGTGCATTCGGTTTTGGCAAGGTTCAACTGTAGGTGGTGCCTGGTCATCCAGGCGGAGATATCTGTGAGGGAGGCCTAGATCCTAGTTTAGATCCCTGGATCAGTCGGGGGGAACGACACAACGATGACCCTCTCCATCCAGGAGAGACAAGTTGATGAGTGGTTAGGGCGTTGGACTAGTGATCGGAAGGTTGCAAGTTCGATTTCTGGCTAAGGCAACATGATGTTGTGCCCTACTTGCCTCAGGGGAAATGTCCCTGTAAGTCGCTCTGGATAAAAGTGTCTGCAGGACACTAATGTAGGAGAGGGAAGTCAACAAAGTGCTCAAGAGATATTACCTCTGCAAAGCAGCTGGGCTTGTCACTGTCTCCTCTGCCACGCTAAGGCACTGTCCTGACCAGCTATCCCCGGTGTTCACAAAGATTTTCAACACCACCCTGGAGACATGCCACGTGCCAGCCTGCCTCGAACCCTTCATCATTCCCAAGAAGCCCCATATATATATATTCATGAACTCCACAAAAGAAATAAAAAACCATTTGCCCTTCCAGGGTCAACACCTGCCTGTCTCCCTCTGACCCAAACATCTGAGCAAAACAGCGCCACCCAATGTAAAGCCTTACGCCACAGTAAATTTGTCTCCCAAAGCAAACAGGTCCTAGGTGACTAGCCGGACCAAGAGCGGTTCAGAAAACCCCCTATGATAATGTACAAATCAAGGCCTGCTATGTTGCCCGGATCAGCGAAACAGAGTTCCCAGAGTGGGAACTGGCAGGTGAGCGCCTGGCAGCCGGATGCTGACTTGTTTTTGACTTGTGGGACTTCAAAACATATGACAGGAATTGGCAGGCCAAGTGTGCCACAGCCCGGGTGGTCACAAAGTCAAAAACTCAGGTTTGGGAGGAGTTTGGGGAGGCCATGGAGCAGGACTATTGGTTGGCCCAAAGGAAATTCTGGCAAACCGTTCGGTGCCTCAGAAGGGGGAAGCAGTGCTTCATCAACACCGTTTACAGTGCGGGTGGGGAGCTGTTGACCTCGGCTGGGGATGTTGTTGAACAATTGATTGATTGATTGTAAACTTTATTTCAGACATATCAGAAAAAAAAGAACAACTAAGAGCATGAAAACACAACACAAAGAATATGTTCAAATGATTTCACAAATAAAAATAAACAAAATAAAAATAAACAAAATAAACACAAAATAAACATAACATTGAATTGATATGCCTGAAAAGGAGTAGGAAGAAGTATAAACTTATTTAATCCTACCCCTTTTCCACAGCTCAATAGCTGTATAATAATTTGTTATATATGTATATATATATATTTTTTTTTAATATTTATACAATCGATATATTTACTCGACGCCGTTACAAATGAGGGACACCCCTCAATTGGTCTCCCGAGGATAAACAAAAGTCAAACGAAAAAAAGAAATGAAATATCCACTACATACGTCCATACGAAATACAAAAATACATCCACCATATGCATCAACACAATTCATACGTCCATATCTCTATATTTGTACAACTCACATATCCATATCCACACATACATATACTTTCCGTCTTAAATCTCTCCCTCATCCCTGTACCTGTTAAAAATCATTGCTTTGATTTTTTTTTTGAACTGAATAATGTTTGGACATTGCTTTAACTCCGTGCTCATACCATTCCACAGTTTCACACCACCAATTGAAATGCTATGATATTTTAAAGTCATGCGTGCAGCCAGTGTCTTGAAGTTTAATGGTTCCCTCAAATTATAACCACCCTCTCTGTCAAAAAAAAGTTTTGGGATGTTACCTGGTAGCAGTTTGTTTCTAGCTTTGAACATGATTTGTGCAACTTGATATTCAACCAGGTCATTGAACTTTATGATACGGGAATGTAAAAAGAGGAGGTTGGTGTGATCATAATATCCAGCTTTATTGATTATTCTTATGGCTCGTTTTTGAAGTGTGACTAGTGGTAGCAGTGAGCTTTTGTAAGTGGTCCCCCAGACCTCCACACAGTAAATTAGGTAAGGTAAGATCATTGAGCAGTAAAGAATATGCAATGATTTGTGATCCAATATATGCTTTGCTTTACCCAGGACTGAGATGCTACATGACAATTTAGATTTAACATGATTTATGTGAGGTTTCCAGCATAGCTTGTGGTCTATTGTCACACCCAAGAATTTATTTACATACACTCTTTCAATATTAACACCATCTATCTTGACATTTATATCACTATTTAATTTACAATTTCCAAACAGCATGACTTTTGTTTTGCTTAAATTCAATGATAATTTATTAAAATTATCACCACCCAAACCACCTTTTTAATTTGCTCATTTCAGATGTTATTGACTCCAGAAGCTGCTGCAAGTCCTCTCCTGTACAAAAAATATTTGTGTCATCTGCAAATAACACAAATTGTAAAATATTTGATGTTTTACAGATGTCATTTATGTAGAGAATAAAGAGAATTGGCCCTAACACTGACCCCTGGGGGACCCCACAAGCAATGTCCAAACAAGCTGACACGTTTTCACCCATCTTTACAAACTGTTGCCTGTTCTGTAGATAGCTCCTCAGCCAGTTTAATACAACCCCCCTGATACCATACCGCTCTAATGTATTAATTAATATATCATGATTTATGGTATCAAATGCTTTTTTAAGATCAATAAAAACACCAGCTGCATATTTCTTTTGGTCCGGGGAATTTGTAATCTTTTCAATTAGCTCAATGACTGCTAATGAAGTGGATCGGTTGGGTCTGAATCCGTATTGGCTGTCAGTTAGTAAATTTGGTTTATTGATGAATTTATTAAGTCTAGCAGCAAATACTTTTTCTAAGATTTTTGAGAATTGAGGAAGCAGTGAAATAGGCCTGTAGTTTGTGAAGTGGTGTTTGTCTCCAGTTTTGTACAGCGGTATGACTTTTGCAATTTTCATTTTTCTTGGGAATTCACCAGTTTTAAATGATAAATTACAGAGGTGCGTCAATGGCTTTGAAATTCCATGAATTACCTCTTTGACTATTCTCATATCAATGTCACTATAGTCAGTAGAAGTTTTATTTTTGCATTTATTGACAATCTCTATAATTTCACTCTCTTCCACTGCTGTTAGAAACATTGATTTTGGATTAATTTCTATGAAGTCATTAATCTTGTCATCAGATCCCACAGGAACAGGTATTTCTTTAGCCAGTATTGGTCCAACATTTAAAAAATATTGGTTGAAGCCATTTACTGCATCATCCATATTATCAGAAGTCATATCATTTTCAATAAACTCATGCGGATAATTAACTTGTCTAGAACCATTTCCAATAACGTTATTCAGTATCTTCCATAGACCTTTAATATTGTTTTTATTGTTATCTATTAATTTTCTATAATATTCTTTCTTACTAATTCTCATAATGTTAGTTAGCTTATTTTTATATTTCTTATATTTATGTTCAGCATCTTTGGTTCTAAGCTTTATAAACTCTTTATATAGTGTATTTTTCTTTTTGCAGGCATTTTGTAATCCCTTAGTTATCCATGGACTATCTGAATATTTTAATTTAATTTTAATTTCTTTTATTGGGCAATATTTATCATACAACAATTTAAATATCCCCAAGAATATTTCATAACCTTTATCAATATTTTCTTCTTTATATAATGGTTCCCAATTTTGATTTAATAATTCATTTTTTAAAGTGTTTATTGCCTCTTCTGTCCGTACTCTTCTGTACTTGAATGTACTCTCCCGTTTTTCCCTTTTTTCCCTCTTGTAGTTATTGTTGTACACAAGAAATACTGGCAAATGGTCACTTATGTCATTGATCAATACCCCACTCTTGGTTTTACTCTCTAAAATATTTGTAAAGATATGGTCGATCAATGTCGCACATGTTGATGTTATCCGAGTTGGCTTGGTGATCAATGGGTACAACCCTCTACTGTATAGCATCTCCAAATAGTCACTAACTGGTACTTGTCTCTGCCGACCCAACAAATCAATGTTTATGTCCCCACACAAAATATACATTTTCTTTTCGTTAAGCTGACACAACACTTTTTCTAGATGTTCATTAAATGTTTCTATTTTTGACCCAGGTGTTCTGTAAATACATGTAACAACAGCATTCCTCTTATTTTCCATATAAATCTCCACTGTAACACATTCAAATAAATCAGTAATGGCTGTTGACATACATTCTACAATGCTGCATTTCAAATCAGTGGTCACAAATAAGGCAACACCGCCTCCCCTCTTATCTCTTCTACTGCAATGATGCAGTTCATAACCTTCCATACAGAAATCTACACCTCGTTCTTCATCAAGCCAATTAAAATGTATGACTGAAAAATTGTTATCCAGGTTAACTGTGTCATTAAACGTTTCTTCTGTATAGTAATCACACATGGAATCAATTGAGTTGAAACAGTTGTTTTCTGGATCAATATTGCATTCAAAATCATATAACTTGTAGTCTGTGTATTTAGATCTTAACAGTATATGGCCCCCTGTAGGCACGGGCAAATCCGTCTCAGTCATCATTTTCTATTATCAGTTAGATAACATGTCCATGCCAATAAGGCTGCGGGTGCCGGCCATTCCTTCAAACCAGAATCTTTTCGGTATAACTGTTGCATCCACGGTACAAGTAGGCACTCCTGCCCGTATCCATCCACACAGTCCCATAAAGAAACTATAAAATATAGGCCTACATCAAGCATCAAGTGCAACCAGTTTGAGAACAAAATAAATAATTTAGTCCACAATAAGTCCAAAGTGAAAATAGAAAATAGGCTCAGCTGCAATCCTGAGCAAAAAAAGATCTGGGGGAAGTCCCCGCGGCAGAAAACGAAAGTAGGGCTACATAGGCCTATGGAAAAGTAGCGGTAGCAGAGGCAGTGTGGTTTTAACAGTTTATAGTGCTTGAGCCTGTGTCTCCATGGAAGCATTATAGATCCAGATCGATTAACGGAAAATATAGACCTACTATATACAGTCATAATGAAGGTGAAAAAGTGCTCCATACCTTGTTCCAATAGGCGCGCAGAACTCCATTCAAAACTTAAAAAACATAGAACTATGAGGATAGAGGCTTTTCGAACGCCCTTCAAAAGAAGTAGAAAATAGGATGAATATCCAGCCAAAAACGTGGCTAATCTTCTGGTCTTCACCTGGCACAGAATTCCTATATTACCCGAAAGCATATTTGGCAACATCTTCATTTGTAGCGGTCCAGGTCTTTCAGCTCCCTAATCATCAACACTTTCTCCGCTTCGGGCGAGGGGCCATTCAACCTTATCAACACCTTGCAATCTCTGGTCCAGGTTGCCTTTATTTTGTGTTCCTTCCATAGCTGCCGTGCTACTCTAGCAATCTCAGCATTTTTAGATGTTAGGTGTTCGTTGATGTACACTGCCGTGCCTTTGAGCTTTTTCCCCTGCATCAATAGCTCTGTTTTGTGTTTACGACTCACAAAACGCATTATGATTCTGGGCTTGATCGCGCGGTCCTTACTTGGTAGAATGTGACAGGCTGCGATGTTGCTCTTGTCCAGGTGGATGTTCCTACTTTGAAGAAAAGATATTACCTGCGATTCGACCGATTCTTGATCTTGCGAGCTTAAACTTTCTTCGCCGTCTCTCTTGGTCGCCGCGGCAGCATACGTCCTCGGTTTAACACCAAGGCCGCTTATTATTACATCTTCTTTGCGGGTGAACAGTTCCATGTCTTGGATTTTACGTTCCAGTTCATCCATCTTCAACACTTTGTTTTCAAGTACAGCAATCCTGCGATCTTTTGCAGCCATACTTTCTCTGAGTTCTTTGACTTCTGCCAAAATGTTTGTGATCTCAGTTTGCTTTGCTGCAACGTCTCTTATATCTAGCGTCAATTTCTTCAGTGTTTCATTCATTTCCCTTATTGTTTCTTCCATCATTACCTTCCTTGTAGTCATTGTAGCCTCTAAATTCCACAATCATATTAATTTGACTTGCCAATTAAGACTTATATCGATTGAATCAACAAACCATAGAGGAGCCGCGAGCCGCGAGCTCTCCTCCAAGATCCGACGTCACGTCAACAGGTCAATGGAAGGAATACTTTGAGGATCTCCTCAATCCTGCCGTCATGTCTTCCGAGGAGGAAGCAGAGGCTGGGGACTCGGAGGCAGACTCGCATATCACCAGGGCTGAAGTCATCATTCAAAGGTGTATCAATAGTTAATTCAGGCGCACAAGTCACATTGTTTGCATTATTTTGAGAACAAATACAGTTATTTAGAGATTTATAAGTCAATACAAAGTCTGAATTTAGATTGTCTCAGGAAGCAGGCATTGTGTACAGGTACTGGTCATGGAGAGGTCGCTGCCGGTCCCCCGATTCCTGCCCTTCCCCCAGTTCGCCCACTGGGCCTTGAAACACCAAAGTCAAATATGACTGGGCCCCAGCACAAAAAAGTTTGAGAAACCCTGGTCTAGACCATGGGTGTCCAATCCTGGTCCTCGAGGGCCGCTGTTTTACAGTTTTCCCTGCTCCAACACACCTGATTCTAATGAATGGTTATTATCAGGCTCCCACAGAGTTTGATAACGACCCATTCATTAAAATCAGGTGTGCTGGAGCAGGGACTCATTAGACCCTGTCACGTCTGTCACATGTGCTCAGTGGGAACCTGGTTTCATCTGTGAAGAGCAGAGGGTGCTAGTGGCGAAATTTACATCTCCCAATGTACTGGCCTGTCTCCTGGTAGCGCCTCCATGCTCTGGACACTACGCTGACAGACACATCAAACCTTCTTGCCACAGCTCACATTGATGTGCCATCCTGGATGAGCTGCACTACCTGAGCTATTTGTGTGGGTTGTAGACTCCGTCTCATGCTACCACGAGAGTGAAAGCACCACCAGCTTTTAAAAGTGACCAAAACATTAGCCAGGAAGCATAGGAACTGAGAAGTGGTCTTTGGTCACCACCTGCAGAACCACTCCTTTATTGGCGGTGTCTTGCTAATTGCCTATAATTTCCACCTGTTGTCTATTCCATTTCCAACAGCATGTGAAATTTATTGTCAATCAGTGTTGCTTCCTAAGTGGACAGTTTGATTTCACAGAAGAGTAACTGACTTGGAGTTACATTGGCTGTGTCCGAAACCACTCCCTAACCCCTATATAGGGCACTATATAGGGATCACGCCATTTTGTAGTGGTGTCCAAAACGTTAGGGATCACCAGGGGCCTCATGTACATAGGTTGCGTACGCACAAAAACGTGGCGTACATCCTTTCCCACGCTCACGTTCAGATGTATCAAACGTGAAATGACCGTGGAAATGTGCGGTGCCCCACGCCTGCTTCATAGCTGTCGTACGCACGTTTCTACAGCTATTGTTCCTTTGGCATCACTTAGAGGTGATGCTGGGAAACTGTTGATAATGTGAAAACAGTCAAGTGATGTGCCTATCAGAGACACCGTTGTGAACAATTTACACACCCATGCGTTTGTAATCATAAAGGTGAATATAAAAGCATGCACAATGTGATTAAGAAAATTGTATTAACAATGGCAGCGTTCGCGTTGTTTGAGGACCTTGCAAATGGTGCAATCCGACGTGAGCGAGTTTTTAGGGAACGCAAGGATTTACTTGCAAACAATAACTGGCTCATAATTCGGTTACCAAGGCCAGTGTTGCTGGAGTACGCAATTAGCAGCGATAGCCGGTTTCCCTAAGGTTATCGGAGATATTGACTGCACACACATTGCTATAAAAGCGCCATCACAGGATTAATTTGTTAATGTTAATAGAACACATTTTAATTCCATTAATGTTCAAATCATATGTGATGCGCAAATGCAGTTAACTAAAATCGTGGAGGTGGCCTGGCTCAACGCATGACTCATTCATTCTGACTAACAGCATGGTTGGGAACAGGCTGGAGGCTGGCGCGATGGGTGGCTATGGGTGCGTAAATAGTTTATTCGTTTAATTGTCTATGTAAACAAGCGAAATGCACATTTGGGCAGGTGCGCATTCAAATGTTTATTTTATTTTATTGAAATTAGAGCTGCAAAGCTTTCTATCAAGCCCCTGATTGACTCATTTCTTCCCTCTACTCATTTTGATTTATCTGATTGGACCAAGAGGGAAATTAGATCAACCTTTATTTGTCCTCCAGGGGGTGGAAATTGCAGGTCCAGGGCCTATTTACATTGATTTGAATATTTAAATGGAGGCGTGGACAGGGAGGAGTTCGGCACCTCTGCATGTGCGCTCAATTCCATGTTGATTGTGATGTACAAAAGAAACGTGCTTGGATCCATGCCTACGCACACTTTGATACATCTGAATTTATTTGTGCGTACGACAGTTTCTGGGTTTTGGCGTAAGACAAGTTTCAGTAGGAAATCCACGCAAGTCTTTGTACATGAGGCCCCAGGTGATCCCTATATAGTGCCCTGACTGTATCCCACAATTCACCGCGAAAAGTAGTGAGCATCGGATGGTCACTACATGAGCAATATAACCCATCATGCATTGCCAGAACTTCTCCGGGCAAAGTTAAGAACTGGCAAAGGAATGTAAATATGGCAGATGGACAGGAGACTGTGTCCAAATGTATGTATTTTAACAGTGTGACTATTCTTTCGGCGGATGGATGTAAGGATGAGGCGCGAAACAAATGAGTTGTGGAGCAGTACAACAGTCACGAGCCAGTTTATTCTATTTATTGGAGTCCACATTTTAAAACAAGGCAAATTAAATGGCTTTCTACATTCATTGAAAAAATAAAATTTTCACGAACAGAATATATTTAAACATTCCAGTCGATTACTCTGTAACTCTGTTACTAAAGAGCCAAGATAATACAATATGAAAATCTGCTTAAATAAAAAACCAAATACGGAAAATGAAACGTACAGGACAGTAATCAAAAGACTCTAATTTAATAAAAAGGCAGTCGTAAATGGACAAGTACTATGTACATGAACAATGTACTTATTGTAAGTCGCTTTTAGATCCCTTAAAGTCCCTGCTAAATTATATTTATTTATTTCAGACATTAATGTGGTATGTTTTAATTGTGCGACATTGATGACGTAATTACGGGCGCCAAAAGAAGTGTCCGAAGTTTCGTTTTTCTGTTGAGCTCACTATATAGTCCACTACATTTATTTCCCTATATAGGGAGTAGGGAGTAGGGAATGCGTGAGTGGTTTCGGACACAGCCCTAGTGTTGTTTAAGTGTTCCCTTTATTTTTTTGAGCAGTGTATGTTATAGCCAACCAAATCTGAGGTTATAGCCTAATCATCTTTTCAGTCACCTATGTTAGCTATGAGCTCAGTGCTATTCGATGTATTGTAAACTCACACCATACCAAGGTCCTCTGCATAAAATGCTTCTGAGAATTCACAAGAAATTACAAATTAAGTGAAGGCCCAACCAGGCCCGGCTCTAGGTATGAGATGAAAGGTCGGTCGGATTGGGGGGGTGGCTCATGTCTATAATTTCTATACAATATATTTAAGACAATTGTTAGGGTTGTTTGTTATTGTTGTGTTTTCTTCTTTTTAATGTTTTTTTTTGTAGTACATATTTTGGAACTATTTAGTAACTTTATATATTTAAAAATGGCTTACATGTTTATTTTTACATTCTCTTTTTTGAACCATTAACAGATGTTGTATCAATTAAGTAACATTAGATTTGATAAATAGGGGCAATAACTATTTACATCAACTAAAACAAACTTGTTACTTGAGTGAAGCATGAACTGTAAGAATTGGGTTTTGTAAAAAAAAAACTAGAACAAACTTGTTACAAACAAAAAAATAAACATCTGAAATGCTGTTTTTCTTAAGAACTATTCTCACATCTGTTAATATAGTATAACATAACACATTTAGGCCATTGTGTGAATGTAAATGAATGAGCTAAGTCTGTCTGTCTAGGAGGAAGAAAAGGGGGGATGGGCAGAAATGAGAAAATAACGTATCTCGAGCTGAATTGAAAATTGCACCAATTTTGTGATTGGCTGTTATGTGATGTGGGACCAGGGTGGGCCAAACCTCTGATTGGGTGGGCCAGGCCTACTCTGGGCCCCCCGTGGAGCCAGGCCTGGGCCCAACTGTATAATAGTTGTATAACTGGATAGGGCTCATAAAATATTTTGTAGTAGAGTGGAGTTAGTAGGTAAGTAGAGTTGGTCAGTGCTTGAATTACTATAGACTGCACAGCCTAGTTTTCACTTACCTCCCAGGCCGATACCAAGTGCAAGAGTGAAAACCGCTAGCACGCACACTCCAACCAGCCACTCCTTTCGGCATGCCAACAACCTACCATGCCAGGTTTTTTCCTCTGCGACTTCTGTAGTATTGAGACACAAAATATTTTAATGCGCTTTATTCACTTACACCTCAGGAAAATGTTCCCAACACAATATTATTACCCTTTCAATTTAATAGAGTACTATAATAATTCTAACTTAACACATTTATGTTTGTATTCTCGTTAGCTACCTTGGTTTACTGATCCTAGTTCACATGAAACAAACAGTGTTGTTAAAAGCTCTGTTGGACTTTACCATTCATGAATGGCTGCACCTTGATGATTGGCATTGTTGGGCTTGGTGGGAGTTGCATTTGGGGGTCATAAATAGTATTCTGAACTTGATCAGACTGTTTTCCAAAACTACTGTCAGGTGGAGGAGTGTTAGTATGGCTAGTCAGGGGGCTAACATCGATGGTGGTAGGGGTCTCAACTGTTGGGAGGTCCTCATCAGTCACAGAGACCAATTCAATTCTGCTTAAGTCTGTCTTGTCTTCGCAAGATTCCTGTGATGTTATAAAGATACATTTCAGCCATAATATTTAATTACTTTCAGTCAACTAAACAGGCCCAAATGATTAAACAGCACAACTCAATACATTCCTATTTAATCTGTTCAGTTGCAAGAACTTAGATCCAACTATGAGCAAGCATTAAAACAATGTTTACTTACTGTGTTTTCAGCAGTGGGTGCTGTCTGAATCTCAGTGCTTTTTAGGGCAGCCATATCACGTCAGAGTCAGCCTCTCTCACGCACTGTCATCTACTAACCAAAAAGAGCACATCAGCAATCAAAATGGAATAGAAAGCCACAAGAGAAAGGATGGGATAGGGGTGACAGAGCGATAGAGGAATTGTAATTCGGGTAAGCCAATGAAGAAGAGAGAAGATGGTGTGAAAGAGAAAAGTAAAAAATTGAAATTCAAGAAAAGGTGGTCCTGAAGTCAGAAATGAGTCACCCTTAAAGGAAGTCTTTACATGACTGCCAACGAGGAGCATCTTTAATCATCCGCTACGGATGTCCAGTGTGTGCCCGATTCCGCCAACAGTGCCTGTGCCCCAACCATGTCCCTTGTAAGTCCACCTACCACTTATTGTCTGTCTCTCTTTTTCTTTCTCTCTGCTTTCTTTTGATCCCCTAGAGTAGATGAATTGACATCGTATAACCCCTTCGACTGTGTTTGCCATGCAAGGGACACCTGATAAGCACTGCCACAAAGACACAGAGTGATCAGGTCTCACTATGGCTAGAGTTACACACAGTGTGTGTGCCTCTCCCCCAGGGAGGTTGGAACAGGACCAGGGAAAGAAATGTGGGGGAAGTGGAGCTGAGCAGAAGTTAAGTCTTATGACAGCTGGTAGTTATTCAGGAGCAGTACATGGTTTTCAGTTAACAACCAATTAAACATTGTGTTTATACAAACCTGATATTTTAATTAATGATAAACAAAAATATGGGTTCAGTTGAATGCAGTCAGTGTTTTGGCCATATATACTCTGTGGCACTTAAGTTTGTATTTAATTTAGTTTTTCGTCTTTGACCAGAGCTGCAACTAGCCATTTCGGTGCCCTACGCGCACAACAACCACCCCACCCCCCAGACGAAGATTCGGAGTCTGTTATATTAACTACATATTGGCATTTACAGGGTGACCCCAACAAATTTGAACTTTTTAACAATACTATAAAACCAAGAGTGATGGAAGACTATTTATTTATATTAATTGAAACCTTAAAACATGCCATTTAAGAGTAAATGACTAAAATAACTTGCTGTGTTTGCACCACTGTTTTGCAATGCTGTAAATAAAAATAAAAATTGTATTGTATTATATTATGTTCTTATCATGTTACATACATGTTGTAAGAGCCAATTTTAGTGTAGTTCCTATTTGTAAATATGTGTTATTTTTCTTGTTATATTTTTATGTAAGGAAATATTTTTATGTAATACTTATAGTTTTGCTTTTAGTTAGTTTACATTATCTGTTATCTGTCATTATTTTACTACTTGTCATGCGGTAAGTGGGAGCCTTGCGCATGACTTAAAGGGTAGCCAGCTACGTTGCCAAAAAATGAAGGAAGTTTGTTAGGCATGGGTCGATATAAGTTTTGACCGTAGTCAACGTAAGGACGTAGTCACAGTGTAGCGAACATCATGTCAATTGTTGACTAACATGTTATTGGAAGGACTTGTTAGAAGCCAAAAAAGGAACAAACAATCGTATTCGGTATTGGACCGAGGAAATTAAATGTGGACTACTTTGGACAATAAACCCTTAAAAGAATTCATGCCTCTCGTGGATTATTGGAACTGGATACGTGACACGCGTCAAGATTCGAATTAGTGCCTGCAAGCTAAATGGCCATTAAGGTTGGTTGGCCATAACACATGTTCTATGTTGCTCTTCCCTGCTAATGTAAATTCTGTGTTTGTTTAACTTGCATAGCCATTAAAACAGATTCTGATTCTGAGTGGGTTGATTTTAAAAACTGTTCTCTGTCAAAGTGGACCTGCCTGGCATCCTGGGCATGGGGGAAGAGAACAAGGCTAAGGTAGTATGGGAGGGTGTGGAATGACCTAGAAAAGGAAACGATCCTGGAGCCCTTCAAGTTCACATTTCACAACACAGAAGATGTTGCAATTCTGTGCAGAAATAATGGACCAAAGAAAATATTTGGCCTATTCTGAATGTCAAACAGATGAATACGTTTATTGTATGCGAGAATAAAGTCTAATCATGTTGTGACTTGGTGTGTTTTACATGTTATCACTGATCATTTAATTATTGGCTTGGATTACACTGTAGATATCAGCACAAGAACATAATTGGCATAGATATAGAGCCAAACATGAAAAACAGCAGTGCAATAAGGTTGAATGACAATTTATTATTAATATAATGAAAAGGCAGTGAAGTATTGTATAGTACACAATAAAATGTATAGGCTTATGACTTCTTACAAAATGTAGGCTGATGAGTCATACCTTGCACTTTATTCCTAACCTCCATTGTTTTCAGTTATCAGCATTTTGACCTTATCTTTTCACGATCCTCAGCTTTGTAGTAGGATGTTTCTGTTTCTGTGTCTGTTTTTTAATGCCAGTTTTTTAATGCCAGTTTCGTCTAACCGACACCTACTCATTCAAAAAAATCTGTGCGCACCGTTTTGTAAACTGTGGCCTCGGATTCATAATCGTATGCACCTGATAGTGATACAAGTTAGATCAGCGATACTCATTGCGCGTCTTGCGAGCCACATGCGGCTCGTCAAGCTTTAATTGGTGGCTCGCACTGGCATACTATCTTATAACAATATGGTAACACAGCCAATAATTCTTTTCAAATGTGCTACATAAACATGCAGTGAACACAAGCTCAAAAATCTGCATAATACTTAAGAAGTAATAACTATAAATTAAGTAATTTTCTGCGGTCTCGCATGAATACGGCCAGCCTGCCAACCCGCGCGCTGTTACGCACCAAGCGAGGATTGACGACCGACATAGGATGGAGCAAGCCAGTGGACAACCTCCACTGCAGAGCGTTAAACAGAGGCATCTTTTGAGATGGCTTGGATTTTGGCGCGGGCCAAAACACCATTCTCAGACTCATAAATAGTAAAAGACTGCTTTTTGTATTACATTTTATACATACTACAATGTATATTGTGTGTTGTATTGTTTTAGTGCTGTGATTTCTTTTTATTATACTTGTGTACATAATACATAAGAATAAAACACATAAGTTTGTTTTCAAACAGTTGTTTTAAAATGTATTTATAATAATAATTGTGTGCGTGCTGCAAGGCGCACACTATGTTATTACTGGCGTTTATTATTATTGTGTGCGTGCTGCAAGGCGCGCACTATGTTATTACTAGCGTTTATTATTGTTTGCGTGCTGCAAGGCGCACACTATGTTATTACTAGCGTTTATTATTGTGTGCGTGCTGCAAGGCGCACACTATGTTATTACTAGCGTTTATTGTGTGCGTGCTGCAAGGCGCACACTATGTTATTACTAGCGTTTATTATTATTATTCTTACGCCGTTTTTTGGCTCAAAACACCTACCAGAGTTTTTGACGCATATACACAAAAGTTATATCAAAACGTGCGGCTCGGCCCCGACGTGTGCTATGATTTTTCTAAGACTTTTGGCGAACAATTTTGCCCAAAGATTGCCAAAATACCACCCCCAAAAAATGAATGGGTGTCAATGGAGAGAATGTTTGAGAGGTAGAGTGGTGATGTCATCGCTAGAGTGGAGAGGAGACAGAAAAATCAGTGAAAAAATAAAACATATTCGACTACCATGGCCTCAAATGCACCACTACAGACACAATTTATACATAGAAACGTAGGAAATATTGTCCTCTAGCTCACACTTGCTTTACTTTATCTGTCAGATTTGTTGTTTTAGCTTGACATGCGAAGATTCGGCCGCAGCACCCATGAACAGCCTCATAGACTCCCATGTTAAAAGTGGCAGGAAAATGTCAGGAGGAAAACCAAACTAACACTTTTTAGAATTGCTCCCAAGAGCACATTTCTTCACTTGTCAACACAAAATGCCTATGTAGACGTTCAGGAAGGGCTCAGCCGGCTTCACGTTAACCTGGGCTGTGTCCGAAACCACTCACTCATTCCCTACTTCCTACTCCCTATATAGGGAAATAACTGTAGTGGACTATATAGTGAGCTCAACAGAAAAGAAACTTCGGACACTTCTTTTGGCGCCCGTAATTACGTCATCAATGTCGCACAATTAAAACATACCACATTAATGTCTGAGATAAATCAATATAATTTAGCAGGGACTTTAAGGGATCTAAAAGCGACTTACAATAAGTACATTGTTCATGTACATAGTACTTGTCCATTTACGACTGCCTTTTTATTAAATTATAGTCTTTTGATTACCGTCCTGTACGTTTCATTTTCCGTATTTCGTTTTTTATTTAAGCAGATTTTCATATTTTATTATCTTGGCTCTTTAGTAACAGAGTTACAGAGTAATCGACTGGAATGTTTTAATATATTCTGTTCGTTTAATATTTTGTTTTTCAATGAATGTAGAAAGCCATTTAATTTGCCTTGTTTTAAAATGTGGATAAATAGAATAAACTGGCTCGTGACTGTCGTGACTCATTAGTTTCGCGCCTCATCCTTACATCCATCTGCCGAAAGAATAGTTAGTCACACCGTTAAAATACATACATTTGTACACAGTCTCCCGTCCATCTGCCATATTTACGTTCCTTTGCGGGTTCGTAACTTTGCCCGGATAAGTTCTGGCAATGCATGATGGGTTATATTGCTCATGTAGTGACCATCCGATGCTCACTACTTTTCGCGGTGAATTGTGGGATACATTCAGGGCACTATATAGGGATCACCTGGTGATCCCTAACGTTTCGGACACCACTACAAAATGGCGTGATCCCTATATAGTGCCCTATATAGGGGTTAGGGAGTGGTTTCGGACACAGCCCTGGTCTTATGATTGGAAACACGGTTTGGCCAGAAATCCTTCCTGTTCGAGGGGTGCTGTAAGCCTTTTCTCTCTGTCTTTTGAACTGCCATGACAGTTCCAGCTGCAACTTATTAGTTCGTTACTTAGCAACGTGCTTGAAAGAGGAGAGGGGAAGACGCATAGTGTGCGCCAGTGCAACAGCTGTATGAGCTGTTGCACTGGGTTGGTGTTGGCCCCTCTGGCCATTTTATGAAAAGTAATTCATTTCACATTTAATAACTTTAATTGGAGGATATTTACTGGAGGAATCAAATTGGCTCTTTTTGTTTCGGGTGTATTTATAAGCTGTACTCCAGCTCAACTCTTCCTCTCTGGCTCTAAGTCTCTAAGGTAAGCGAACATCTTTTTCAACTCTTTCGCTAGCATTCTATCAAAAATGTAGGTTTTTGACTTCTTTAACATTTGGGCGCATAGGTATTCATGTGCTTATCAGTCACGATTTACAACTGACATTCCAACTAGCTGTAAAGATATGCTGTTTGCTAACATTAGTGACCAATGCTGAAATTAGCACTTAAGATAATTGCTAGTGCATCAACTTATATTTCGCTAGCATGCTATCTAAGATGTGGGTTTTTGACTTTAACATTTGGGCTTATATGTATTAATGTGCTTATCAGTCAGGACGGTGGTGGAGGGTTGTGGGGAGGGTAGTGGGGGGGGGGTATTTGTGTGCATTTTGACCGTTTAGGGTCGTTTTCGGAAGGGGGGGGGCGATCGGCGTTTGCGGGGGGCGGGGGGGCTCGTGCGGGGGGGTTTGAGGGCAGGGTTCATGTGGTGGGGTCCATAGGAATCTAACAAGATATTGGGGAGGTGTGTGGGAGGTCGGGTTGATGAGCTATGAGCCTATTTGGGGGAGAGGTTTGAGAATCGCGATTGATTTACTTGCACCTTCAAACGGAGATTGTGACGTTGCGGGGGGCTCGGGGGAGCGATTTCGGAGGGGTTTGAGGCCAGAGTTAATGTGGTGGGGTCCAGACCAATCGAACCAGGTATTGGCGAGGTGTGTGGGTGGTTGGGATCGGCAGTTCCATAGAGAAACAGTGGGGATTAAATACAGGTCTTTTAGGAATTCACATTCATAATCGTCTGGATACTGGTTGACCTTGCATACTATTGGCTAGTGTTGTATGGGGAGTCCTGTAGTTTATAGATGATTTAACCTGTGTGTCTGCTACTAAGTGATTCATTGCACTGAATGGTTTGATTGACAGTTCATCATTAAGTCATTAATGTACAGACTGCCTGTGTGTATGCACATATATGTATCTATCTTATATGTGTGTGTGTGTGTATGTGCGTGTGTGTATGTGTATGTGCGTGTGTGTTTTTCTCAATTAATGTTGGATAAAAATAACTGTTTTTGTTAGTGTGATATCAGAACTGTGTGACCTAGTGCTTTTTGTGAATTTTGATGCTAGCTTATTGCTGAATCCTGATTTGTTACATGTTTGATTGCATGTGGGTTGATTTGACATTTAACACTGAAACAGCGGTATAACTTTATAATGTTATCTGATATTTATAATGCGGTATCATTTTGATAAAAGGTGTATTTCTAATACCAAAGTCATAGCCATTGATGGCCTAATTCGGTCGGACCTGGAAAAAGGAGAGGGGGGCACTGGCCTAAAAGAGGTTGAGAACCACTGGAATAGTAGGTAAATGTCATCAGATCCCTGTAATGATACAATTTATATCTGTTAATATACCTGATAAATGTTTCCTTCAACATTGTGTAACAGCTTTTCAAACACTGAATTCTTTTGGATTGAAACATTAAATTATTCAGAATTTAAAAAATAGAAAAGTCAGGAATGTACGTTTCCTGATCAATCAGCTTCAATATGTTGGCGGAAATTCCCCCCTAAAAGTAGGAGAGACAAACATTTGGGGAAATATTGTTTATTGATCAACTGGTTTGGGAACTGAAATACATATTACAGAGAGACATATTAATCTGTGCAAAGAGATCAAACTAATTAATCTATGCAAAGAGCTCGAACAATAAATAATCAAATTCTTATTCGAGTCTCTCGTAATCTTGTGTATTAGATCTTGAAAGAAATTGTGAAATGCATGACATCTATTTAGTATCTTATTTAATAGACACATACAGAACCAACCTTAATCTAAACAAATGAGACCTTACTGGAATTTTATTGACAAAAGTTCTTTACAGGAAAACAGTGATTTTTATAACAGTGTCTATGTAAATTCTAATGTCTAAGTCTTATGTGGCATATTGTTTGATTGCTAAATTTTAGATTATGTAGCAACAGTTTATTAGATCATTTACACAGTGAATGCCGATCTTTCAGTTATCTGATCACTGACCCAGACATTATCTGATTCAGCATTCAATGAATTAGTATAATTGGGCCTCTTATCTTAACAGAATATATTTAGTAGTAGTTTCTCAGAAAAGTGCAGAGCAGCCAAAATTTGTATAGGCCCACTGGCACATTTAAACTGAATTAAAAAAATCTGGTATTGACTATTGGATATCATCAGGTCAAGATTAAACCTGCTGTGTAAATGTCCTCGTTTTAAAACAGACCATGATCTTTCTTCAGATTCTGCTGCTTCCACAATGGCATGGAGTAGAAGTCTTGTCTGGAAACACCCAAAACCTGAGCAAAGTCTTCATTTGAGAGGTGCTCCTGTAAAAGAAGTAGGATTGAAAGTGTTACAAGTTGTCCTAGTAGTTATTTTAACAGCGTAATTACGACTTGAATTAAATAAAATATAATAACAGGAAGGACTTAAGATGTGTTCAATGGCAGGTTATTTTTTCCCACCAACTTCAGACATGTCTATTTTGATGATCATGGATACAAAATAAAAAATAACCAGTATTTCACTAAACTTGAATATCATGACAATTCAACATTGTAGGCTCCCTGTGTCCCGAGCTAGTCAGCTAATTAACACAAAACACCTGGAAAGGTTTTTGGAAACAAAGGGCTGATAGCCCTCACTCCCCCCCCCCCCCCCCCCCCCCCCCCGCCCCTCCTAGCCATTTAAACTCATTTAAACTAAGGACTGGACTTTTAAGAAACCATGACCAAAGCAATCTGGTGAGCGAGAGTTTCTTCATAGGCAGTTGATGACACAGAAGTTTGGGTGGTAATGCTGCAAAGATAATAGTGGTAATGCATTAAGAGTAAAATTGAGAGTAAATGTGCCAACAAATGTTGAAACTCAGTGTTCTGAGTTAGTGCATGTCAGTTTAGGCCAGGGGTCGGCAACCCTGGTCCTAGGGAGCCACTGTCCTGAAAACTGTAGCTGTTTCCCTGCTCCAGCACACCTTATAAATTTTTTTGTGTGCATGCGTGAGAACGCAGGCTGCCTGTAGAACCGGCTCTAGTCTCGATAACTTGTTTTTCTTTATTTCTTAACTTATTTCTTTGTAACTTAGTAACTTTTTGTATATATATTTTTGAAGTAACTACGCTCTGTTCGAAAATGAAGGCTGGTCGGAGTCGATGCGTCTCCAGGGAGACGCATTTTGTTTACACAAAGGTAGGGTGGACAGACCAAAAACTTCTTAAATCTTTAGAATATTTTTTTTGGGCTATTCGTATGCAACATAAGACAACTTAAACTTATCCGAAGTCAGATTTTATTTATCTTTTGCCGTTTTCTCACAAAAACCCTTTTTATGCGAGATATTTGAAAAGTTCCACCGCTTTAATCTTGGATTTTGTGGCACCGAGAATCTGTCAGGTTCTGGTCAGGCTCTGCATTGTTTTACATCACATATCTGCTTCTAGCCAGCGCGCGAGCTGCTTAGGCACTCCATTCCTAATGTTACAGGCTGGTAAAAAGTTGTATTCAAGAGGCCAAAACATAAAATGTATACCGATTTTTTTTCTTCTTCTTTTTTTCTCAAAATTTGATAGATCGCGTATCATTGCAGACCCAGCTATACAAAGTACAGTCATATGAAAAAGTTTGGGAACCCCTCTTAATTTTTTTGATTTTTGTTCATAATTAACTGGGATTTCAAAGAAGCAAATTCCTTTTCATAAATGACAAACTTTAGGGAAACAGGAGTATTTCAACAGTGTCGTTTTGTTTATTAGAATAACAGAAAATATGCAATAGGCATCATAACAAAATTTGACGGTGCATAAATTTGGGCACCCCAACAAAAAAAATGACATCAGTACTTAGTTGAGCCTCCTTTTGCAAAAATAACAGCCTCTAAACGCCTCCTGTAGCCTGTGATGAGTGTCTGGATTCTGGATGGAGGTATTTTTTACCATTCTTCGATACAAAAGCGCTCCAGTTCAGTTAAGTTTGATGGCCGTCGAGCATGGACAGCCCACTTCAAATCATCCCATAGATTTTCGATGATGTTCAAGTCAGGGGACTGTGACGGCCATTTGAGAACATTGTACATTTCCCTCTGCATGAATGCTTTTGTAGAATTTGAACAGTGTTTAGGGTCATTGTCTTGTTGGAATATCCAACCCCTGCGTAACTTCAACTTTGTGACTGATGCTTGAACATTATCCTGAAGAATCTGTTGATACTGGGTTGAATTCATGCGACCTTCGACTTTAAAAAGGGCCCCAGTCCCTGAAGTAGCCACACAGCCCCACAGCATGATGGAACCTCCCCCAAATTTGACAGTAGGTAGCAGGTGTTTTTCTTGGAATGCAGTGTTCTTCTTTTGCCATGCAAAGCGCTTTTTGTTATGACCAAACAACTCAATTTTTGTCTCATCAGTCCAAAGCACTTTCTTCCAATACGAATCTGGCTTGTCTAAATGAGCTTTAGCATACTCCATGCGACTGTACCTGTGGCGTGGGCGCAGAAATCCGCCGCACTTTACTCCTGTACTTTTCTTGGTCTTCCAGACCTGGGTTTAACTGCAACTGTGCCTGTGTCTTTCCATTTCTTACAGTCAAAATTGACAGTTGAAACCTTTTGGAAAGCTTCTTGTAGCCTTCCCCTAAACCATGAAAACGAACAATCTTTGTTTTCAGATCTGTGGAGAGCTGTTTTGATGATCCCATTCTGCTCACTTCAGCAGAGAGTCAAAGAGAAGTGCAACTTGTATTTGGGCACCTTAAATACCTTTTCCCATGATTGAACACACCTTTCTATGAGGTTCAAGGTTTAACGAGATAATCCAACCAATTAGATTTTTCAAGTCATCAGTTTTACATGCTGTTACATGCATTCAAATCAGCAAAATCATAAGGGTACCCATATTTTTGCACAGCCAGTTTTTCACAATTTATTAAATTTCATACAACTAAAAACTGCTTCGCTAAAAATCTTTGTTTGGAAAACACCCCAGTACTTAGATCTTCCTGGTTAAGGAAAGACATACCACTTTTATCTTTTTTTGCGTGAAAGCAGAGTCAATTATAATGCCGGCTGAGAGGGGTTCCCAAACTTTTTCATATGACTGTATATAAAGTATAAAGTAAAAAAGTTGTGCTGATATGCTAAAATAGGTACAAAGGGGAAACCCAACTTTTGTCATCATAGAACGTTCAGATTTCAATGCATTTTTATGGGATTTTCATCAACATGACTTCAACTTGATTTTTCTCAAAATGTATATTTTAAAAATTGATTAAATATATCTTATTTTGAAGAAAACAACTTAACCTTTCGTTTAAGATATGTCTCCCGGTTGTGCTGACCCTCTATGAAAGGTAGCCAAAGCTTCAAAAACGATAAGCAATATTTTCATATACTTTCTCAATGTTGATTGCAACCAACATTTGATAGAATTAAGGTGTAAGTGTCTACATGCTAACTGTCATATTTGTTTTTAATTTATTGCAAGTAGTCACTAGTTATTGAGCTCTAAAAAGGACTTGGACCTGAAAGTTCTGGTGCTATTTTCATAGGATTCGCTTTTAGCCACATTCAGGCTAAAGATGATGTCAGAGACGTTTGATTCAATGTGTTTGCTACCTGCGCTCTAGAATCACTTGACAGTTGGTTAGCTTGGCAAGGAAAAACGCGTTCACCCTAACAAAGGAACAGCTGACTGCGCTAAGGCCGGTCTGCACCGAGCCAAGATCTGCAGTGATCCCATCCGAAATCTGGAGGAGAGCACACCGTGGATGCAGAGGGGGAACAAAACGACGAGGGAAGAGAGAGGGGAGAGGGCAGAAACGATTTAAGAATAAGAGATTTAAGCTGTGTCTGCCCTCCGTTGTCATGGGCAACGGGAGATCGCTAGCAAACAAGATGAACGAGCTAGCAGCGTTAGCCCGGAGTCAGATGGAGTTCCGGGAGTGTAGCCTGAAGTGCTTCACAGAGACATGGCTACACCAGGACATACCGGACCACAACGCCTCCATAGACGGCTTCTTGACTGTTCAGGCGGACAGGGATTACGCCGGGTGCGGTAAGCGGAAAGGTGGAGGGCTTGCCGTGCTTGTTAACAACAGATGGTGTCGTCCCAGTCATGTTACCATCAAACAGAGGGTCTGTAGCCCGGACATTGAACTGTTAGCCGTTGGACTCCGGCCATATTATCTGCCACGTGAATTCTCACATGCCATTGTGGTGGCTGTCTACATTCCACCTTCCGCAAACCCTACATTGGCGTGCAACAAGGAAATGGCGCAACTTCAGACAAAACACCCCAGCGCACTGATAGTGATATCAACCATGTCAGTGTGTCATCTACACTGTCTACCTTCACCCAGTATGTGTACCCCCTCCCCCTCTCCGTCAGAACAATGCCCCCCCCCCCCTCACCACAACAACCCCCATCCCCCCCTATGACTCCAGCTGTGACTCTCACTGTGGAACAGGTTAGAGGACAACTGCTGAAACTCCATGCAAACAAGGCTGCTGGCCCTGACGAAGTGTGCTCTAGGGTGCTAAAAGCATGTGCCCCCCAGCTGTGCGGAGTGCTGCAGTACATCTTGTACGTACATCACAGTACGTCCTGTGGAAGACATCTTGTCTTGTCCCTGTTCCGAAGACGCCACGCCCCAGCGGCTCCAAGGACTACAGACCGGTGGCACTGACCTCCCACATTATGAAGACCATGGAGAGACTGGTGCTGGAACAGGTCGGACATGGTCGGACCCTTCCTGGACCCCCTTCAGTTCGCCTACCAACCCCGACTGGGAGTAGAGGAAGCCATCCTCTTCCTGCTCGACCGCTGCTATACTCATCTAGACAAGCCGGCAAGCACTGTGAGGTTCCTAGACTTCTCCAGTGCTTTCAACACTATCCGGCCAACTCTGCTGGGTGAGAAGCTGGCAGCGATGCAGGTGGATAACTCCCTGGTGTCCTGGATTGTAGACTACCTGACTGGCAGACCACAACATGTGCGCTTACAGCACTGTGTGTCAGACAGTGTGGTCAGCAACACTGGGGCCCCCCAGGGAACAGTCCTCTTCCCCTTCCTCTTCACCATCTATACCACAGATTTCAGCTACCATACAGTCCAACCACCTCCAGAAGTTCTCTGATGACTCTGCTGTGGTGGGAGGAGCCGGTCATCGACCTGAGAAGGACCAGGACAACAGTGACCCCTGTTTCCATTCAGGCGGTCAGTGTGGACACCGTTGAGGATTACAAGTACCTTGGTGTTCACTTTGACAACAAACTGGACTGGGCAAAAAACACTCAAGCCGTCTACAAGAAGGGCCAAAGCCACCTCTACTTTCTGAGGAGACTGAGGTCCTTCGACGTCTGCCGGACAATGCTGAGGATGTTTTATGAGTCTGTGGTCGCCAGTGCTATCCTCTATGCTGTTGCCTGCTGGGGCAGCAGGTTGAGGGCAGCGGATGCCAACAGGCTCAACAAACTGATCCGGAAGGCCGGTGACATTGTGGGGGTGGAGCTGGACTCTCTGGCGGTGGTGTCAGAGAGGAAGATGCTGGCCAAACTTCACGCCATCCTGGACAGTACCTCCCACCCACTCCACAATGTGCTGGCCGGACAAAGGAGTACTTTCAGCGGGAGACCCATCCTCCCGAAATGCACCACGGAGCGCCACAGGAAGTCATTCCTACCTGTGGCCATCAAACTTTACAATTCCTCACACCATTAGTATGTAAACCAACTGCATATTCTGTGACATAGCATAACATCCGGTGATATAATAATGGACATTAGGCAACAGTCTGAACCAACTTTCTGTAACATAACAATGCATATTTGGCAATATTCTGGTACAACTGTAATAGAACTAGGTATATTCTGCAAAAAAACTGTAAATCCTGTATATTCTGCAAAAAACTGTAAATCCTGTACATCCTGACATAACACTGTATATTCAGCAAGACCAATACTTGCATAATTGTAATTGAGTTGTATAGAATATAACTGTATGGTCTGTAACCTGCACCTTATCCTGTATATCAGGTATATTCTGCAAAAAAACTGTAAATCCTGTTCATCCGGATATAATACTGTATATTCTACAAGACCAATACTTGTATAATTGTAATTGGATAGTCTTTGCGAGACTGTGTGCCGTTGATACGAAGGAGTTTCCCTTGGGATAAATAAAGTATTCTGAATCTGAATTCTAATGAAGGGTCATTATCAAGCGCTGTGGAAGCCTCATAATCACCCTCCATTAGAATCAAGGGTGCTAAAGGGAGCCAGATGGCTCAGCGGGTTAAGGCGTTGGCCTCATGAGCAGAAGGTTGTGAGTTTGATTCCTAGCTGTGGCTATGTGATGTTGTGTCCTTGGGCGAGGCACTTCACCCTTCACCCTTCTTCCTCAGGAAGAATGTCCCTGTACTTACTGTGAGTTGCTTTGGATAAAAGCTTCTGCTAAATGAGTATTTATTTATTATTATTATTTATTTAAAGCAGGGAACATCTAAAATCTTCAGGACAGTGGCTCCCTAGGACCAGGCTTGCCGACCCCTGGTTTAAGCAGTGATAGCCTTTTCCACAGACAGACAGACTGATACATTTTTCTAATCCAGAGGGAAATTGAGCCACTGTGCGCGTAACCATCTGCCAAAACCTGTATTATATTGTGTATGATAAACGATTGAGTAATCCAGCGAGTCAAACGAGCTTCAAACTCAATCAGGTCAAACAAACTTGATTCTGTGTGTCTAATGTCTAGCTCCGCTCAGCTATGTCTGGTTTGATCCGATTGTCATAGCTGAGAACGTAATAATGATGTTTTTCGACTAGAGATGGATGTTTGGGACATTTTGCAGACTGTTTTGAATCTTGTTCATTAAACAGAACGAAACTTTGAAGTCGAAAGTTCGAAAATCAATTCATTCGTTCATTTCAAGGAGGAAACTGGGCCACATGGTGTTGTTTCACATCAAATAAAGTCATGATGTACCTATATGTGTAACAGTCCCCGATGCACGGCCACAAGAACAAGGAACAAATCACTCACTTTCAAAATGAATGAATCGTTCATGAATGACACATCACTACTTCTAAACAGACTACTTCGCGTTTTAAAATCTACAAACTAATTTATACTACCAAATGTATGCTGTCTTTAAGCTTAAAATCGTAAAAACTGATTGATTTAAAAATTTAATCTTCATTTTTATTAAGAAACAATGGGGAGTCAGGTGGCTCAGCAGGTTTAAGGTGTGATCGGAATGTTGTGAGTTTGATTCCCGGCTCTGGTTATGTGACATTGTGTCTTTGGGCAAGGCACTTCAACCTACTTGCCTCAGGGGGATTGTCCCTGTACTTGCTGTAAGTTGCTTTGGATAAAGGCATTTGCTAAATTGATATTTATTTTATTTATTATTATTAAACAACACTGCCTTC
Organism: Protosalanx chinensis; assembly: GCA_030340685.1. Taxonomy (NCBI): domain Eukaryota; kingdom Metazoa; phylum Chordata; class Actinopteri; order Osmeriformes; family Salangidae; genus Protosalanx; species Protosalanx chinensis. The sequence continues at coordinate 12,820,173 of CM059319.1, forward strand.
ATTTTACTAGTAAGCTGTTATATCAACATTCTACTCAGTGCAGTAATGTATAGCCCAACTTGTACAGTTTCACAATCTTTGTTTTATAAGCCAATATGTAAGTTGGAACATGTACATTGTACATATGAGTTAGTGCATGTCAGCTTAGACAAGTCCTGAGTCAAAGCTTTTAAAGAATGGCTCTCTACACCAGTGGTGTCAAACTACCAATAGTGCCATCAAGGGCAAAGAGGGTGCAGGTTTTCGTGTCAACCAAGTACTGTTCCAGCTGATTACACTGAGTAGAGAAATTCTTTAGTGAAATCAGATGGTGTAGTGCAGGGGTGCTCAATACGTCGATCGCGATCTACCAGTCGATCGCGAAGGTATTACTGGTAGATCACATTTTTTTTACAGATTTGTTGCAACATATATAAAATCAAGTTTAACAAGACTTACAAACAGCCAGATCAAATCTTATATGGATAGACAAAATGCAAACGTAGACGTCATCCTCACTATGACATTTGTCACTTGACTGACAGTCGGTTTGACCAATCTGACCTCTGCGCATGTGCTCATATTGGCGAGTTATCTTCCAATTTACAACTTCTAAACTTAAGAGTATGAAAATTAGTGGGGAAGCTGGACCAAATAAATAGTCTAAAACATACAATTTCCATTCGGAATGGGAGTTGGATTTTTTTTTCACCAGGTCATTTTCAAAGTGCGTTTGCCTCATCTGCCAGACTGCAGTCGCTATACCGAAAAAGAGAAAGGTTAAGGAACTAAAATCCCAGTTGTCAGGAAGGCAGTCAAGACTTTGCTTTACTCAAGCCAATCGCTACATTCATGTGCTACCCTTTTCGGGAAGATGCTGATGTTGTTTCACTCGCATCAAAAATTGCAACACTGTTTCACCTGAACTCGTATGGAGTGGAGGATGAGATTTTGACACTACAAGCCGACATTGAGCTGAAGGCCAGAGCTCATGGACAATTCTGGAGCTTACTCACTGAAAAAAAAGTTATCCAACATAAGGAAATATGCAACATCCTTGACTGCATTATTTGGCTCCACTTATTTATGCGAGTCAGCCTTGAGTGAGGCTTGGCATCTAACGTCACATAGGTTTACCTGTTACAACCCTAGGTTAGAGTGAGCACTACCCACTGTATTTATGGGTGTTCAGCACCTGTCAAGGGGGGTGGGTTATTATTTCGTTCTTTCATTTGGTGCCACTGGCAGTCCTCCTTGATCCCTGTGTTATAATATACGTTATTGATTTGTAAGCTGATTTACTTATTTTGTGTTGGGGTTGTAACAAGCAATATGGGTTCACACAATTATGCAAGGTATACTAACATATATGGTTCTTATAAAGAATTCTCAATATATTTCTGAATAATTATATGTTGCGCAATTTTATAGTAGGTAGATCACTTTGACTCGGTCATTTTGTAAGTAGCTCGCATGCTGAAAAATTGTGTGCACCCCTGCTTGGTTGACACGCCTGCACCCTGTTGGCCCTCAGTGGCCTAGTGTGACACCACTGCTCTACATGATGGGCCTGAACAGAGCACAGGTGACCTTGCAGAACACACTTCATAGTTGTCACTTTCAAAAGGGCTGCATTTTGGTCCCGTCATGCAAAAATTCCCAGAAACCCTGTAATGTTGGAAGCATGTATTTTTTGTGACGATTCGTAAATAATTGCAACAACTTCAGATCAGCCATTGATTAAATGATGAAACGTTGTGTACATGTTTAAACTACATTGTGTACATGAATACATGTATGAAATACATGTCTGTGTCATATCAATTTTGTAATGTATTGCAATGTTGAGGAGAAACTGCCATTGCAGCTTTATTTCATATTTATTTTTAATTAGTGGGTTTTCAACCTTGATGATTGGTTTGTAGGTGTTTTAGAGTTTTTGATGTTGAGAAATACAAATAGGTACGTGTAACCCGCTCTAGTTTTAAGCAATGGCATCATTAGTTGCAGTAAGCAAAGATTTATGATATACCCATTACGCAACATCTCACATCATGTTGACATCATTTTTCCACATCGCTAGAAGCCTCATATTAAATTAGGAAATAACAAGCACTCATTTAGCACTTTAGAATAAGTAATTGTATGCTACCTGGTATTCTGTGTATAATGTGTGCATATAATTGGAATACAATGCTGTCTATAGTTTGTTTTTAACTGTAATTTGTGTGTAATTGTATTTATAATGTAATTGTAATTCGACTTGTGTCAACTACAGTGTAATCCAGTTTTGAGATAATCAGATGACCTCTTTTCTAGTGGGATCCACTCCATCTGGTAGGTCCTCAGCCAGGCGGTTGACCAGCTTGTCAGCAGGGAAGATGGGCAGAACAGTGGGAACTCCCACTTCAGTAGAGGTTTGTGTTGAATTTGAAGTAGGCATGTCCTATACCCAGAAACAGACACCCATTACAAAACTACTCAATCCAATCCACTGGGAGGAACTGTAGGCCTTTGTGGATTTGGACAAAAACATAAATAGCTTGCTGATACTGACAAAGAACCGTGGAGCAATAATGACAGGGTGGTGAGATACAATAAGAATAAATCTACTCACCACTGTCATTTGGATTAAGTCAGTGGCATCCCCAAGCTCAGCCTTAAGTTCTTCATAGGACTTTCCCCCCTTTGATCAAAAGCACCGTATTAATATGGACAGTTATTTCAACAATAATTTTTAACTTAATTTAGGTACTATTTTAGTGTCCTTTAGAGTGCATAAATAAAACATGAAAGACAATAAATAGAAAAAAGCCTACACAGTCAATTAAAATCATGTGATTAATCTGTTAAATAAATGATTACGACTGTACATGTACATACACTCCACATGCAAGGGTCCCAGGCTTTGAACCACCCTGTAAATGTGGGGGGCTCAAAGCCTTGTTTGACCAGTACAATGGTGGTTTCCACATCCCGACCCCCAGGATGAGTGAGAAGATATTCTTGTGCTGTGCTGATGGCCGCTTCCTTCTCTTTTTTATTGGCTCCATTACCAATCCACAGAAACACCTGGGATGGAAGACGCAGTAGAGACAGAATATAGAGACAGAGGGAAAAGTCTACACCAAATCTTTATTGAACATTAATATTATTTGGCTGAAAGTTGTAAGTTACACGTCAAGGTTTCTTTGGTTCTTACCATATCCCATATATCCAACAGCATAACATCATCCTCATCAAGGTCTGTCTGGTTGAAGTTTGTGATCTCTGTTGCTATAAAACGTCCTGTTTGATTGGAGCACTCAAAGAGACGTGGATTGATGTTGCTGTGCTCTTCCTGAAGTCTTAGAGGATCACAATAACATTGTGGATAGTTTAAGAATTTGTATGTTTTGTGTAAAATGCATCTATTGCTGATTGTACTGTAAATACAATTGAACTAGAGGGTATTCTTAAATGTACAGTTCAGACAGTCTTCTCAACTGATGTGTAGAACAGAATGGACGTGTCTTAAAAACATAACACTTTTGACCATATCTTAAAGGTAAAAGATTTTCAAGCAAGTTCATCGTGGATCTCCCAAATTACACCCACTAGTGTGCTGATGGGACTAGATCTTCCCTGCGTACACCTATCACTCCTCGGCTTGAAGCAAAGACCCTGATTATCTAGATCTGGGGTTTCAAACCCCAGTCCTTGAGAGCCACTGTCCTGAAGGTTTTAGATGTTTTCCTGCTCCAGCATACCTGATTCTAATGAAGGGTCGTTCAGGTGTGTGTGTGGGAATCAGGAAACATCTAAAACTGTCAGGACAATGGCCCTCGAGAACTTGAGTTTGACACCTGTGATCTAGGTGGTGTTGCATTTCTATTTGGGAATTTTCTTAATTCAAGTAAAAATATCTAAATATATCAATGTATAACAATGTATACATATGTATACATATGTTTTCAGTTCTTAAACTTGGCTTCAAATACTACCTTTTTGTATAAGAATGCTGAATTAGCAAATTTTGAAAGCAATCAAAAATGGGGAATTTAATTTCTGTCCTAGTCTGTTTAACACTTGGGATTACTTTAATACAGCTTTATCAAAAGATGCAGATGCAGCATCATTGCCATTCAACAATGCCTGCACAGAGTGAAATTGCAGTAGTTTTTGTTCCTGTAAATGCACAGAGAAAATATTCATTTTAGCTTTAAATGTATTTTACTGCACTTATCATGTGGGCGAAAGTCTTATTTTTATCTTTCATGGTTCAAGTTGTTCAGTTTCTCAGTGATATCTGTTAAAAAATGTGAGGTCAAATGTCCATTCTGTGTCTTCAAGGAGCGAGGCATTTTCCCCTTGGATTGCATGAACTCTTTGATTTCACCCAGAAGTGACAAAAAAAAAACATTTATTTGCTCACGTCAAAGACGGTATTGACCAATTATGAAGATTGACCAATTATGAAAAATATTTTTAAATGGAACATGTATTTATGTTTCATCTGTTACAACATTTGAAAGGCAGGAAACAATGGAATTTTTTATTTTTTTTATCCAAGAAAGTTCAGAAGTCTTTTTTTGTGCAAATTTTCAAATTTCTGTGCATCATTTTTTGTTTAATCAATGTTATGGTGTTTTTAGTGAACACGTGTTATCTCACCACTGTACTTTTCTCTGTCCACAAGGCACCAAAAGTTTGATGCAGACTGATGGGCTTTGAGGTGGAGGTCCTTTAGCAACGTTAGGATTTCTGTCTCTAGATTAGATTAGATTAGATGCAACTTTATTGTAATTACACAGGTACAACATCCAAGTTGAACAGAGCACTTAGTTGCTCAGTAGTACATGTCATGTCCACTTGCATGAAAGGATTTGTAACGAATGACACATATGGCTTAAGATGATCAAAATCACAAAACCGGTCCTCAAATTTCTGTCCTAGTCTGTTTAACACTTGGGATTACTTTAATACAGCTTCATCAAAAGATGCAGATGCAGCATCATTGCCATTCAACAATGCCTGCACAGAGTGAAATTGCAGTAGTTTTTGTTCCTGTAAATGCACAGAGAAAATATTCATCTTAGCTTTGAATGTATTTTACTGCACTTATCATGTGGGCGAAAGTCTTATTTTTATCTTTCATGGTTCAAGTTGTTCAGTTTCTCAGTGATATCTGTTAAAAAATGTGAGGTCAAATGTCCATTCTGTGTCTTCAAGGAGCGAGGCATTTTCCGCTTGGATTGCATGAACTCTTTGATTTCACCCAGAAGTGACAAAAAACGCTGCAGAGTTTGTCTCCTGAGAGAATTCCCCTCGTCGTTGCCTTCAGGGGCAGAAGTGTCAGCAGTCATCAAACAACATTCGGATGACTATCATCAGCTGTGCTGTGCTGATGTTGTCAACCGACTCATCACACTAAAGGCTAAACCACCTGCACGTGGCGAGATCCCGGTCAAGTTGCTCTGTTAAGTTCTCCGACGTAGATGTCACTCTTCGCGGAAGTGTACTAGTTCCAAGTTGGACATTGGAGAGGGCAGAATGACTTAGGGACCATGCTTCTCATCTTTAAAGACTGTGTTTGCAACAATCATCATCTCTTCTTTAAAAACCTCCCCATCCGAACAGGCAGGATTGTTCTTTATCAAAAAATGTGCAGCTCTAAATGCTTCAGTTGTCTTTTGTGATTTTTTGGACTGACGTAAAACGACGTATATGTTCCCAGGTCACGTGCCCTAATGGCCAGGGGTATAAGAGGCCTGCCTCCCTCAACATGGAGGTCGATTCTCCTCCTCCCGGTCTTGGTTGTTGTTTGCGTTTTGGTACCTTTTCCCTAGACAGATCTTAATTTATCTTACTTGCTGTTTATTATTATTTAATAAATATATTCTTTAATTGCAACCTGCGTGGGACTCCCCTCTATGTTTCATTGCTCACGAGCCGGCAGTGTTACATATTGGGGGCTCATCCGGGATCTGCTCCCGAGATTGGTATATATCGGATTTTTTGATTGGTTGATTTGGCTTTTTGGTATTGTGCGGGCAGGTTTACGTTGCCTGTTTAGGAGTACCTTTTTCCGAGATTGGGGAGACCTGCGCAGTGTTTTTGCTTCAATAGTAATTTCGATGATTATTGGTTGCTTTGAGTTGACTTGACTTGATTTGCCGTGGAGTGAGGAGAGACCCCTGCAGCTCATAGTTTCTTGTTGCTGCAGTAGTTGCCTGGTTGGGAGTGCGGGCTCGGGTACAGGTGTATCGGGTAAGTGGGTTGAAGTGGCTAGGGCCTACCTGAGCACTGTGAACCCCCACGCAGGTGAAGGGCGCTTAACGCTGTTTGTTATTTTGCCTTTATTATTTTGGTTTGTTTTGTTTGATGGGTCAAATGCGCTGGGGTTGTAAACAACTCAATTGCATGAGGGCCCATTGAAGACTAGTTTTGGAAATATTTTGGGTCTTTGTTTTGAGTTAGATCGGGGTAGCTCTTTGTCTGTGGGTTTTGGGTGGGACGCCTGTGTCTGTTTGTGGTTCGCACTGCCGCCGGTAATTTGGTTTGGATTAGTCTTTGGTAGACGTTTGCATTGTCTTGGTTAACTTAATCGTTAAGGGTAGAATGGATTTGGTTAAGGAATTTATTAGGGCTCCTTCCGAACTTGTTCTTCAGACGCTAAAAAGGGAACAGTTAAGAGAGGTTGCGAAACATTATGATTTTGAGAAGACCTTATCTAAGGAACTCAAGAAAGAGGACTTAAAAGTTTGTGTTAGAACTAAACTCGAATTGGCTGTGTTGCCAACGAGTCCGCTTGGGGATGCAATTGCCCCTCCAGCTGCTAGTTCGACACCAGTACTGACTTCGTTAAGTTCGGATGAGAAAACATCTGAACAGTCCCATGGAACAAAAACGTTTTGAAGCTGGGGAACGTGAAAAATAACGAGAACAAAAAAATAAGGATTGGGAAATAGAACTGATGTTGGAAGAAAAGCGTTGTGAAGAGGCACAGCGCGCCCGGCAGCTGGAGTTTGAGAAACTAAAGCTGCGTGAGAGGGAGGTGGTTCATGAGAATTAAATAGAGAGGGAAAAGCATAGGTTGATCGCGGAGGGGAAAATGTCGGGTAGTGGGATCCCGTTTGACTCTTCTCTATCATCAAGGGGCATGGAGGGAAACCTGTCTCAAATGATTCGATTTTTGCCTAAATGTAATGACCGTGACCCTGACGTGTTCTTTTCTCTGTTTGAAGGCATTGCAGAAGAGCGGGGCTGGAGTGACGGAGATCGCACCCTCCTGTTACAGTCAGTGTTCACAGGCCGAGCCCAGGATGCTTTTGTTGCATTGTCAAAGTACGAACTGAAGAATTATGTGTCTGTTAAAGAAGCCGTACTATGAGCGTACGAGCAGGTTCCAGAGTATTATCGTCAGCGGTTTAGAAGCTGGAACAAGAAGGAGAATCAATCATATTCTGAACTTGCAAGAGATCTGGTTGGGTTCTTCAATCGCTGGTGTTCGTCAGTAGATGTCACACCTTTGAGCGATTGTCTGAGTTGGTTATACTGGAGCAATTTAAGAATACTTTGCCTGAACGTATTGCTACCTTTGTTAACGAACATAAGATCGAAACCGCATACGGATGATGATAGTGCTTGCAGACGAGTATATGTTGACGCACAAAATTAGAGGTAGAGAAAATACGCAGTTTGATTGCTATGCTCGTGGAAGTCCTAAGGTGCAGCCACATTCTGATTTATTTATACGTTCGCGACCTGGCACTACTGAGAATGACAATCGTTGCAATTATTGCCCCGAGAGCGGTCATTGGAAGAGGGATTGCCCTGCTTTGCGGAATAAAAATAGAAAGCCTTCTCACTCTGCCCAATTTGTTGGTTGTGCGCCCTCTGTTCCACAGATTCAGTGCGCTGAGCGCGCTGTGGGTGTTATACCTTCAGGAAATATGTTGCCAAGGGGGTGTTCGGGCTGTGAGGTGTCTGCTTGCCCTATGATGGAGCGGGATGTTTCTGATAGTGTGGAGGAAGGGGTAAATGAGAACTTTGGTCCGTTTATAACGGATGGGTTTATTTCTCTTGTGGGTGACTCCGCAAATAAGAAGCCCGTTAAGATCTTGCGTGATACGGGCACTTCTGAAAGTTTCGTGTCAGAAACTGCTTTACCGTTTTCGTCTTTTTCTGATACAGGCAAATGCGTGCTTATTCGTGGCATTGGTCTCCATACTTTGTCGGTTCCCCTGCACAGGATTGAGTTGGACTCTACTCTTGTGCAGGGTGATGTTATTGTTGCAGTTCGACCATCGCTCCCCGTACCAGGAGTGGACGTCATTTTGGGTAACTTGCTGGCAAAAAATCGTGTCTGGTCAGACTGTCCGGATTGTCCGGTAGTAACTATGGAGGCTGTGCAGCCTGTTCAGAAAGACGAATGCGCTATTCGTTTTCCAAATGCGTTCACTGCTTGTGCGGTGACTCATGCGCAGAGTCGTGCACAAGCAGTGGACGTCTCGGTGGGTACATCTGAATCTAACCGTTGTATTCTTGAGTTACCGTTTAATCGTAAGGACTTATGCCCAACAGGCCGACGAAAGTTTGTCTGAGGTATCGGCGCAGTCTTTGCCAGTGGATGATTGGTTGAGTGCTGACCGGGGGTATTTCATGTGTGATGGGTTACTGGTGCGTAAATTCACTGTTTATTCGAAGGAATTGACTGAGACCTTATCTCAAATTGTCGTTCCAAAGTCATTTAGAGATCAAGTTTTGAAGACCGCACATGGGGATGGGGCGGGTCATTATTGAATGTAAGATAAATTAAGATCTGTCTAGGGAAAAGGAACCAAAACGCAAACAACAACCAAGACCGGGAGGAGGAGAATCGACCTCCATGTTGAGGGAGGCGGGCCTCTTATACCCCCTGGCCATTAGGGCACGCATTATTAAATATCCTCATTTTAAAATCTACAATTCTACATTAATGAAAGCGTTTTTTATTCAAAAAATACAGCAAGATTATAATTTTTTTACGGAGCTATATTTTGACCAGTGCAATTTTTTGGAACATGCTTCGTGGGCACGTTAAATTCTCAGTGCGGGCAGTCAGGTGCCCGCGGACACCGTGTTGGTGACCCCTGTTCTAGGGTGATCAGTCATGTCACTGTCTGAAGACTCAACAAGGAAAGCTGAATACACTGTGATGCAAATCACATTACTCGGCCACAACTCAACTGGAAGTTTAGCCAAACAACCAACAAATTATCAGTATTTAGTGATCCTAAACATGTTTATTATACTGGGTGACTTCAACCTTTAAACTTTTGTAATAATCAATAAAAGGAAGAAAAAAATAAAACTGCAAAAGAACTAGTATGAAGAATTAAATAAAGTGTATGCATAAAACCTCTTGCTGCTGGCATACTGGGACTTTCCTCCCAGGTTCACCCAGAAGTGTGCTGGCTCCTGGCCCTCTGCAATTACTTGCTTTTCTCTCCTGGAAATTATGTCTGCCACAGATTTGCCCATCTCCCGTTCATCCCCACTGCAGCCCTAGAAGAGAAAAAATCGGATTATCTGATTAAACAAACATACATTTAAACAAGCATGTACAATTATTATATGTTAAAACCATCATAATCCATAGATTTACATTTTGTGGATTGTAAATGAGAGTGCTCACCTTTCCATACCATAGGTAGCAGCATGTATCTGTGCTAAATACAAACACATCATTGGAGTTGAGGGACGAAGAGCGTGCTGGCACCTCAATGGCACGGGTGTTGAATTCATTTGTGCCGTACACGTGGAATAGACGGACAGCAGGCAGGGTTTGTGTGGTACTTATTCTGGAGCTCCCCTCCTTTAAAAAACACAACCAAAACCAACCGGTGATGGCATTTCTGTTCACCACACTTCAGAAATGACAAGAATTTACTTAAAATGTGGTAGTTTGACATCACAATAGCTACAGAAATTAATGCTGTTCACTCAAGAAGGGTAGCTGCATTCAGATACAAACTGTATTATTGTCTATATTTTTATATAAATGTGTGCATAACCGTTAGTTCCAACCAAGCAGGCCTGCCTAATTGGACAAGAGTCATTCTATGAGTGCTGACATTTGATAGCATCAGACAGCATGAGTCTGCCACAACTTCAAATCAGCTAGGGTTGGTTCCAGACCAAGGGGGCCATGTTGGGGCCAGTTGTTCTGTTTGAAAGGCCAATTACAATGCACAAATTAACTTGTTGTCCAACGCTTGACCTTCCACAATGTACATTCTTTCGCTCTCTGCCTGTCCAACTATTGACCTTCTACAATGTCAATGTTTATAATATTTGCCATTTTGAGGAGGATGCTGCATTGCTGCCTGAAGCTTATTTAGGGTTCCCCAGTGAGAAGACTTGATTGCCATTGTCGGTACTCCTACTACTATTATTGTTGGAATGCTGCTTCAGTCCAAGTATTGTTCTTTGAATGTTTATTCAACTTCTTATACTATTTCCTCCACGACACCTTTCAGCACCTTAAAATCTTCATCTATTAAAACCATTCAGCTTTCAAAAAATTCAACAGTTTCAGGCTATGACTTGCTATCTTTTCAGCTTTGTCATTCATAATACTTTCAACATGGTTTTCCAATGGAGATGTTTTTCAAATCCTCTCAATCCTCTTGAACTTCTTCAACTTTCAAATCCACTTCAAGATGTTGACAAAACCCTAAACAATTGTATTTATTAACTTTTTTAACTACACAGAAGGAGCGGGTCAATGACCTGAAAAGAGCTGGGACCCCCATTTCCAGGGCTACTATCAGTAATACGCTAAAAAGTAATGGTTTAAAATCATGCAGCGCACGGAAAGTTACCCTGCTGAAGTCAGCCCATGTCAAGGCCCGTCTGAAGTTTGCCAATGACCATCTGGATGATCCAGATAGGACAATCGCAGTGTATTAAAGAGAGGATGAAAGGAGTTCCTGTCTTGTAAGATTTTGGGCAAAAACCTCCTTCTCTCAGTCAGAGCGTTGAAGATGGGTCGTGGCTTGGTCTCCCAATATGACAACGACACAAAACACACAGCCAGGAAAACCAAGGAGTAGCTCCATAAGAAGCATATCAAGATTCTGGAGTGGCGTAGACAGACTCCAGACCTAAATCCAATAGAAAATCTTTGGAGGTTGTTATTACAGTATTTCTCAATTACTAAAACTTTGTTCCCTTTAATGAAAACATTAAACACACCACCTCATCTTCAAGCTCTATTTACAAAACTACTGACTCCTCTTGAAAAATGAAGCCTCAAAACAGTTGTAACTGTTTTCTTAATCAAGGATACAGGCAGGAATGCAGTAGCTAACAACGCTAGTGCTAAAAACCTATTTAGCTGGTCATCTTCTTGACGCCAGGTACATTTATTCATTTTTAGCAGACGCTTCAAAGACACATCCAAAGCGACTACAAGAGAGAACGTTACAAAAGAGCATTGGTCAACCCTGCTGGATGAGAAGCTGCTAGCAATGCAGCTGGATGCCCCCCTCGTGTCCTGGATTGTTGACTACTTGACTGGCATAATACAGCATCTGCGCCTGCAGCACTGTGTGTTGGACAGTGTAGTCAGCAACACTGGCGCCCCCCAGGGAACCGTCCTCTCCCCCTTTCCTCTTCACCATCTACACCACATATTTCAGCTAGCATACAGAGTCCTGCCACCTTCAGAAGTTCTCTGATGACTCTGCTGTGGTGGGTTGCATCAGCGATGGTGAGGATTCAGAGTACAGGACTGTGGTGGGGAACTCTGTCTCAGGGTGTGCGCGGAACCATCTGCAGCTCTATGTGGCGAAGTGCAAGGAGCTGGTCATTGACTTGAGAAAGACCAAGGCACCAGTGACCCCTGTTTCCATTCAGGCGGTCAGTGTGGACACCGTAGAGGACTACAAGCACATTGGTGTTAACTTGGACAATAAACTGGACTGGGCGAAGAACACTCAAGCCATCTACAAGAAGGGCTATCCTCTATGCTGTTGCCTGCAGGGGCAGCAGGTTAAGAGCTGCAGACGCCATCAGACTCAACAAACTGATACGTAAGGCCAGTGACATTGTGGGGGTGGAGCTGGACTCTGGTGGTGGTGTCAGAGAGGAGCATGCTGGTGGTGTCAGAGAAGAGCATGCTGGCCAAACTAAACACCATCCTGGACAGTGCCTCCCACCCTCTCCACGACGTGCTGGCCAGACAAAGGAGTACTTTCAGCAGAGGACTCATCCTCCCAAAAAGCGCCACAGAGCTCCACTACGTTGTTAGTATGTTAGCCTGTATGACTCTGAGCCATTGGACATTCATCACTGCATCTCAACAATGTACAGAGTACTTGTACAACTGTATATCCTGTATATTCTGTAACATAACATCCTGTAACATAACACTGTATATTCTGCAAAAAGCAATACTTTTACAATAGTATAGTCTGTACATAAAAACCCATGCTGCATGTAGATTGTGAATATTACATATTACAACTCCTAGTATTGGTATGTATGACCCTAAGTCAATAGGGTAGAGCCTTTTTGAATATACCTCACAGTCACACCCCCTGCAGGACTTACTGTCCGCTCTGGAGAGCAGCTTCAGCAATAGGCTGATTCACGCTCGGTGTGTGAAGGAGAGTATCCGCAGGTCCTTCCTTCCTGCTGTTTAACAATAATCCCTAAATACTGCTGTCCATAGCCACTATCATGTGCTACACCATTACCATTATTATAACTATTACCATCACTACCTCCCCACCGTGCAGTATTACCTTGTATTACCTTTGTATTGTATTAACTTATTTTTTTAAACTTGTATTACTTACCTCACTCACGTGCAATACTCGTGTTATATTCATATTCTGTACTAAGTGCAATATTTCTACTTAAATTGCTTACTTTTTTGCAATAATGTAATGCCGTAATTCTCCATAACTGTCTATATGTGTATATGTCTACCTAACTTACTTTTTTTATCATCCTTTTTGCAAAATACTGTAATTCTGTAACTCCTCAAGTGCAATAACTGCCTAAATGTCGATTTAACTCATTTATTTATTTTGCAATACTGTAATTCTGTAATTCTCCTCAAGTGCAATAACTGTCTATATGTCTATATGTATACTCAATTTACTTATTTTATCAGACTTTATCGTGCCCACCTATTGCTATTGTGATGTTATTGTCATTAATGTATATTACCCTGCAACTCTGTTTGCTATACTTTACCCTGCTGCTGTTGTGAACTGCAATTTCCACCCCCTGGAGACAAAGGTTAATCTAATCTAATTTTCCGCCGCAATCTCCGAAGCCTATCTCCCTCACACTTCTCCTCTGTGGTAACATCATCCCTCCCTCCCATTGATGAGTTCACGTCACATCCAACGGACACGGCCACCGATACTCTGCTATCCATGCTAACTATATCTCTCAACACTCTCTGCCCCTGTAAACTAGACCTGCTCAACCCTCTCCCCCCCTGGCTGAGGCTCACAGAGATCGTTCGGAAAGGAGCGTTCCACTCTCCGGTCAGCAGAGAGGACAAGACTCAAGTCCAAGGATGATCAAGATCTTGACAAGTATCACTCCCTCCTCAAGTCCTTCTCCGCTCATATAAAGCAAAAACTGACTACTTCCTGAAGCAGGTGAACTCTGCTCCTAACCCCCATAAACTTTTTATTCCCTCCTCAACCCTCCTCCCCGACCCCCTTTTTCCAATTTGACAGCGAAGACTTATCCCGCTTCTTTGGGGATAAAATCGCCGACATCGGCAGTAAATTCCCTGAACCCACCCTGTCTACTCACTCCCACACTATGTCTGACCCCTCAACTTGTCTTTCCTCCTTCTCCCCTCTATCCGAGGCGGACTATTCTGACATCATCCTCTCCCATCACCTCACCTCATGCCCCCTTGATCCAACCCCCTCCCCTCTATTCTCCTATTACACATCTTCATGTCCTCAACTCCTCCCTCACTTCTAGCACTTTTCCCTCAGCGTTCAAACAGGCCATAGTTAGACCTTTACAAAAAAAACTCTATTAACCCAGTCACCCTCCAGAACTACAGACTTTGTTGCACTGCTACCGTTCTTTTCTAAAACAATTGAGCGCGCCATATCCAACCAACTGGCAAACTTTCTCTCCCGGAACAACCTTCTTGACCCAAGCTTCAAGACCGGCCACTCCACCAAAACTGCCCTCCTGTCAGTTACCACTGCCCTCCAGTCTGCCAGAGCAGCCTTAAGGTAATCTGTTGTCCTTCTGATGAACCTCTCTGCAGAATTTGACACAGTTAATCATAAGATCCTGCTAGCCACACTCTCTGAGATGGGCATAACTGGCACTGCAGTTGAAATGATCACATCCTACCTGCCTGGGTAGCCTGGGGAGATCCTATCAGGTCTCTTGGGGAGGAAAAACATCAGGTCCTCGCCAGCTCTCCACTGGGGTCCCACAGGGTTCTATCCTTGGGCTGCTCCTATTCTCCCTGTACACCACCAATCATCTCCTCCCATGGCTTCTCCTATCACTGCCACACTGACTCCACACAGTCCTGATGCTTCCAAGCTGGCGCCACGCACGGCTGCCTCGACGGGACTGAGCTATCTAGTATGTCTGTTTTTGTTCGTAAATTGTGTGTTCTGCCAAGATCCGCAGAGTTTTTTTTATCAAAAGAAGAACTCCTAAACATCAGAGGAACAACCCCTGATAGTTTGATCCAGACTTTTCTGATCCCGGAGACTGAATTTGTGGATATTCTGATCAGCTCAAAACTCGGTATTGTCTGTGCTCTGAAAAAGCGCTACAATGCTAACAAGGCTAGCACCAGGAAAAGGGGGAGACGAGCGGGCGCTCTAGTCCGACTCAGGAGGCACGGAAACCGGCCTGCGCTACCGGGTCTCTTCCTCTCCAATGTGCGCTCACTGCACAATAAAATGGACGAACTCCGGATTACCATGGCGAAAAACAAGACTTCCTTCTCTCCTCGGCTATGTGCTTCACGGAAACTTGGCTATGTGACAAGGTGGTGGACGCTATGCTGGACCTGACTGGATTTCAGCTGCTAAGAACAGATCGAGACGCGGCCCTGTCTGGGAAGAAGAAAGGTGGAGGTATTTGTTTTTATATCAACCGCTGCTGGTGTGTGGCTGTATCGAAGATTATGAGACATTGTTCCCCTGACCTGGAATCTTTTTTCATAAACTGTAGACCATTTTATTCGCCCCGGGAGTTCGCGTCCTTCATCCTGGTTGGTGCTTATCTGCCACCGGGCCCACTGGTTAAAGAAGCCCAGCGCATGTTAGCAGACCAGATCCTGAAAGTGGAGCGAACCCACCCGGACTCTCTAGTCATCGTCCTAGGTGACTTCAACAAAGGTAACCTCAGCCAAGAACTCCCCAAATACAGACAATTCATAACCTGCCCCACCAGGGGGTGTAACACCCTGGACCATTGTTATACCACAGCCACCAACGCTTACCATGCAGTGTCCCGTGCTGCACTGGGTCACTCCGACCACGCCATGATCCACCTGATTCCTGCATACAAGCAGAAACTAAAACTCTGTAAACCTGCAGTGAGGACATCAAAACAGTGGACCAGCGAGTGGAGGAACTCAGCTAATCTGGAGTGCACTGACTGGGAAATGTTTGCTGCCGCCACAAATGGACTGGATGAGTACACCGAGGCTGTGACATCATACATCAGCTTCTGTGAGGATTCCTACATACCAACACGATCCAGGGTGAGTTACAACAATGACAAACCCTGGTTTACTGCAAAACTCAGAAATCCGAGGTCGAATAAGGAGTTGGCTTTTAAGTCTGGAGACCGTTAAAGATTTAAGGAGGCGAAAAAGCTGTTCAGCAGGGGCGTCAGAGACGCGAAACGACTCTACTCAAAGAGACTGCAAGAACAATTCTCCTCAAATGACTCTTCTTCTGAAGCTTCTGTCTGGAGGGGGCTTAGGCAAATTACCAACCACAAGCCCAGAGCCCCACCCACCACCAACGACTCCCGCCTGGCCGAGGACCTGAACGAATTCTATTGTAGATTCGAAGGACAATCGGAAAGTGGAGATGGTTGTGGACTTTAGGAAGGACCCAGCCCCACACCCCCCCATCACACTACGCGACTCCCAGGTCAACAGTGTGGAGTCCCTTCGCTTCCTGGGCACAACCCTCTCCCAGGACCTTAAGTGGGAGCTGAACATCGGCTCACTCACAAAGAAAGCCCAGCAGAGGATGTACTTGTACCTGTGGCAACTGAAGAAATTCAGCCTGCCAAAGACAATGATGGTGCAATTCTACACTGCCATCATCGAGTCCATCCTCACCTCCTCCATCACCGTCTGGTACGCTGCTGCCACTGCCAAGGACAAGAGCAGACTGCAGCATATCATACGGGCCGCTGAGAAGGTGATAGGCTGCAACCTGCCATCCCTTGAGGACCTGTACACGGCAAGGTCTCTAAAACGGGTGAGGAAGATTGCGGCTGACTCCTCCCACCCTGGACATTCTGTGCTTCAGCTGCTCCCTTCTGGCAGGAGGCTGCGGTCCATCAGGACCAAAACCTCTCGCCACAAGAATAGCTTCAACCCCTCTGCTATTGCCCTCTTCAACAGCACCAAGGACTCAGTTTGAGACACCCCCCAACACCCCACACCCCCCTCCAGAATCCCATTGCACTCTGCCACTTTAGCACATAACACTTTAAACTTTTAAAAACTTACCACTGTGATTTTTGCACCACTGTGTATATACCCCACCCCCCCCCAACATACTATATATATACCCATTCCACTCTGTACCCATGTCTTTGTACTTCCATGTTACCTGTATCATTTGCACTACTTGCATAATTTGTATTATTTGTAACATTTGTATTTTTTGTCTATATGTATCATATCTGCAGTGTATTTTACATTGTATTCATTTTTCATTGTATTAGTATGCCACATATATGTTCTATGTTTGCTCATTCCTGCCAAAGTGAATTATATGTTTGTTTATCTCACATAGCAAATAAACCCCCATTCTGATTCTGATTCTGATACCTATCCTTCCCCCCGACCGATCCAGGGATCTCAACTAAAATTGAGGCCTGGCTCACCGACATCTCGGCCTGGATGACTAGACACCACCTCCAGCTGAACCTCACCAAAACAGAACTCCTCATCATCCCTGCCAATTCCTCAATCACCCACGATCTCTCTATCACTATGGTATCTGCAACAGTGACCCCTTCATCCTCCGCCAGGAACCTGTGGGTCACCTTGGACGACGAGCTCTCCCTCACAGCTCACATTGCCGCAGTCTCTCGGTCATGTAGATTCACCCTCTACAACATCAGGAAAATTCGAAAATACCTATCTCAACATTCCACTCAACTGCTAGTCCAAGCCCTTGTCCTCACAAAGCTGTATTACTGCAACTCGCTACTAGCCGGCGTTCCTGCAAATGCAATCCGTCCCCTTCAGAGGATACAGAATGCAGCCGCTCGTCTGGTTTTCAACCTACCCAGACGCCGTCATGTCACCCCACTCCTCATTGCCCTCCACTGGCTTCCCATCATGGCCCGCATCAGATTCAAGACCCTGGTGCTGACCTTCCGGGCTGTAAACGGGACTGCCCCGACCTATATTAATTGTCTCCTCCAGCCCTATACCCCCACCCGCCACCTACGGTCATCTGCTGACAACCGTCTAGTGCAGAGGTCACTAACTGGCGGACCGCGGTCCGGGTCCGGACCCAGAAGCTGTCTCATACGGACCCGGACCTACAGCCCAAACAGAGGGTTACGATTTAAAATCAGACGGAGCGCTTCTATTTGAACCGGCGCAGCTTTTATCGTCTTTACGGTAGTTGGTTTGTGGATGGGAAAACGCACAGGCCAATCGCATACGTGTTAAGCCATCCCACGTGATTCCACTCAGCCAGTCAAAACTGTATTCCAGGCGACATCGAGAAGATGCAGCGCACTTGGATGAAAGTTATCGGCGAGACACGAAAATACGATAGAAAGAAAATAAACATAAACCACGGGAGAGACACGGAGGAGTGAGACAGAGAAAGGGAGAGATGTGGACAATTGAGAGAGAGAGAAACGGAGGAGCGAGACAGAAAGGGAGAGAAAAATATGAGGAAAATGGCTCTCAAAAAAAGAAAAGTGGACAGCAAAAATAGGGCATTTAATCCAGAATGCACAGACTCCTTTCTGTTCATACATTACTATTAAATGGATAAATGTTAGGCTTCTCCAAATTTAATTGGTTGATCTCCAAGTAGATGTAGCCCTGAAAGAGCAGGGTTGTATGAACTGACCCTTGTACTTTCTGGCTTCAAATGGTCCCTGAGACAGCTTTTCCAGGTCTGAGGAAAGTAGCCCTATACCTCTTGACCATGTTTGGCACCACACACAACTGTGAGGCAGCATCCTCCACAATGAACATTATCAAAACAAAATATAATTCAAGGCTCACCAATGAGCACCTCCACATGTGTATGAGAATGGCCCTGACTCCATCTAAGCCCAGGTTTAAAATCCTGGCAGGACAAGCTAGAGCTCAATTCTCCCACTGAGCAAAGAAGTGGGGGAGTTGAATATAAGCAAATATAATTGTTAAGTTAAATAGTTCAATTTATAAAATATGTTGAGATTTCATACTTGAATTGTTTCAATTAAGGGTATGCATTTTTTTTTTTATTCAAGCTTAAATATATATATTTTTAAGTCATGCCCTTTATTTGAATGTGCACATTGTGCATATTTTTTTAGTTCAGTTCTGTACTACATGACAATAAATATTGTCAGAAAGTTTTGAATTGTCCTGAAATCATTTGATTTACAAGGCAGGTATAGATTAGATGCATGTTCATAAAAGTACTAGGCCACTTAAATATATATCACACCAAGTTAGACATTATGATCATCCGGACCTTCGCTTCATGTAATTTTGTCGAACTGGACCTCTTTACAGTTTAGTTGAATATCCCTGCAATATAGGTTTACATTATCTGTAAATTCAGGTTGGATTTCCAGGGACATATTGATTAGATTAGATTAGATTCAACTTTATTGTCATTACACAGGTACAAGTACAGGGTAACGAAATACAGTTAGCATCCAACCAGAAGTGCAAAACAGTTAATCCAACAGAATATAATAAATATGGGTATACTCAGAATATACATAGTATGAACAGTATAATCAGAATATACAGGGTATGTACATATTCAAGTGATTTTAGACAAATGTGCAGCTGTATGGTACAATATACTACAGTATTAAACAGAAATTACCAGGTTGCATGTATGTACAGTTAGTGCAAATGATGCAATGAGCAGATGTGCAAGATGAACAATGAACAGATGTGCAAAATGAACTAAATGTACAGGTGGTGCAGTAACAGATGTGCAGATGTCCAGAAAATGGACAGATAGTGCAATACGCAAAATGTACAAACAGAAATGTGCAAATATAGGGTGGCAGGGGTTCTACGGGGGGTGGGGGTTGTATAGTGGGGCAGGGGTCTAGTGGAGTTCAGGAGTGTCACAGTTCTGGGGAAGAAGCTGTTCCTCAGTCTGCTGGTCTTAGACCGGTCTTAGACTTAGATGCTTTATTTGTATTGTAAAAAATTAAACAGACGGATACACAATCCAGGGTTACATTGCAAACACCCTAAAAATTTAAATAAAACACACCCACACACTTTAAAAGTTGTAGAACTAAGCAAAACCTTTTTTTTAACCTAACTGTAAATGTTGAGATGGTATCAGCCTCCTTAACTGAAACAGGTAATTTGTTCCAGAGAAGAGGCACTCTATATGAGAATGCCCTGCCTCCAGCAGTTTCTTTTATTAATTTTGGTAACCACCAAAGAGCCGGCCTCTTTGGATCTTAATGTCCTTACGGGGTGATAGGGCTCAAGAAGACTAGAGAGGTACAGTGATGCTATTCTATGCAGAGATTTGTAGGTTAGTAGTAGAACCTTGAAATCAGCTCTGGCTTGGATAGGGAGCCAGTGTAAAGAGATAAGAGTAGATGTTACATGAGCATACTTTGTAGTTCTGCTCAGTAGCCTAGCCTGTATGTTTTATACGTAGGTATTTGGGAGGCCAGATAAGAATACATTGCAATAATCCAATCGGAATGTAACAAATGCATATATTCTTTTCAACATCATTCTTTGAGAGGAAGTTTCTCATTTTAGCTATGTTACGGAGATGGAAAATGCAGTTCTGGTAATTTGCTTAGTACGATGCTCAAATGAGAGATCTGGGTCCATTGTGACACCTACATTTTTTACCAGCTGGCTTTGAGAGACTTAGAAGCCATTTAGGTCTAGGTCAGATTGGATAAATTGTTCCTGTACTTCTTTGGTCCAAAAATTTGCTGTCATCCAAGTTCCTATCCTGGAGACACCAGAGCTTGATGTAGTTTGTCAGGTTTAAGGGACAGGTGTCATCCGCATAGCGGAAATGTATTTATTCTAATTATATTTCCTAAAGGAAGTATGTATACAGTGAATATAAAAAGTCTACACACCCCTGTTCTCTTTTCGTGATGTAAAAAAATGACAGCAAGACAAATCATTTCACACCTTTTTCCACATGTAATGTGACCTATAACCTGTACAATGCAGTTGAAAAACAAACTGAAACCTTTAAAGGGGAAAAAATAAAAAATAAAACTTGAAAGAACAAGTTTGTATAAATATGCACACCCTTAAACGAATACTTTGTTGCAGCACCTTTGGCTTTTATTACAGCACTCAGTCTTTTTGGGTAGGAGCCTATTAGCGTGTCACATCTTGATGTGGCAATATTTGCCCACTCTTCTTTGCAAAACCGCTCCAAATCTGACAGATTGCGAGGGCATCTCCTGTGCACAGCCCTCTTCAGATCACCCCACAGATGTTCGATGGGATTCAGATTTGGACTCTGGCTGGGCCATTCTAAAGCCTCAATCTTATTCCATTGAAGCCTTTGGTTGATTTAGATGTGTGCTTTGGGTCATTGTCGTGCTGAAATATGAAGTTCCTCTTCGTCTTCAGCTTTCTAACAGAAGGCCGAAGGTTTTGTGCCAACGCTGACTGGTATTTGGAACTGTTCATAATTCCCTCCACCCGGACTAAGGTCCCAGTTCCCCCTGAAGAAAAACATCCCCAAATCATGATGCTGCCACCATACTTCACTGTAGGTATGGTGTTCTTTTGGTGATGAGCAGTGTTGTTTTTGCGCCAAAAATACCCTTTGGAATTATGTCCAAAAAGTTCGAACTTGGTTTCATCAGACCATAACACATTTTACCACCTGCGTTTGGGAGATTTCAGATGTATTTTTGCAAAATTAAGCCGGGCTTTGATGTTTTTCTTTGTAAGATAAGGCTTCCATCTTGCCACCCTACCCCATAGCCCAGACATATGAAGAAGATGGGAGATTGTTGTCACATGTACTACACAGCCAGTACTTGCCAGAAATTCCTGCAGCTCCTTCAGCGTTGCTGTCGGCCTCTTAGCAGCCTCCCTGACCAGTTTTCTTCTCGTCTTATCAATTTTGGAAGGATGTCCTGTTCTTGGTAATGTCACTGTTGTGCCATATTTTCTCCACTTGATGATGACGGTCTTCACTGTGTTCCATGGTATATTTAATTCCTTGGAAATTCTTTTGTAGCCTTCACCTGACTGATATCTTTGAATAATGAGATCCCTCTGATGCTTTGGAAGCTCTCTGCGGACCATGGCTTGTGCTGGAAGATGTGGCTACAAAAATGTCAGGAAAAGCCTACTAGAACAGCTGAACTTTATTTGGGGTTGATCAGAGGCACTTTATTTGGTGACAGGTGTGTGCTGACTCCAATTTAACATGAGTTTGAATGTAATTGGTTAAATCTGTCCCTTATAAAAGGGTGTGCACACTTATGCAACCACATTATCTCGGTTGTTTTTTTTTTATTAATCTCCCTGAAAGATTTATGTTAGTCTTTCATTTTTTTATAACGTTTTACAGGTGATAAGTCACATTAAAGGTGGAAAATATTGTGAAATTATTTATCTTGATGTAACATGATAAGTACCTGGCATTTGAACAGGGGTGTGTACACTTTTTATATCCATTGTAGATAAAATAGCAAAGGGTCTAATTCAGAACCCAGTGGTACTCCATATTTTACAGGGGAGCTCCTGGATGAGTAGCTATCATAGTGTAAAAACGTTGATCTATTGGATGAATACGATCTAAAACACTGGAGTGAACTCCCAGAATTACCAACACAATTTCCCATACGTTCCAGGAGAATTGCACTTAGTTCAAATAGGATCAGGACTGAAATAGAGCCTGCATCAGAGGCTAATAATAGATCATTTACTACCTTTCCTAGTGCAGTTTCACTACTACGATGAGGACGAAATCCACACTGGAGTGATTTGTATATATGATTTGAGGTAAGGTGTTCAGTGAGCTGCTACAACTTTCTCTAGAATTTTTGAGAGAAATGGCAAATTAGAAAATGGCCTGTAGTTGTTAATGCTTAATAATTGTAGTTGCTAGGGGCTAATAATTGCTTTTTTTCTAAATCACCAGGGACTTAGCCAGGTACAATAATCAATACTAGGCAATACTAAGCATAGGTGGTCCAGTAATAGGCAGGAGTTCCTTGCAAAGCTTGCCAGGAAGGCGGTCAAGAGGACACTTGATGGGGTTCGACGACTCAATCAAATTTATGAATGCTTCCATAGAAATAGGGTTGAAGTGACTGAGAGCCTGAACATGCAGCATGCTTGGTATAGAGGGATAGTCAGTGTTCATGGAAAATTGGTCCCGACTGGTCTGTAGCTTGACCATTAATGAGATTCAGGTGTGCTGGAGCGGTGAAATATCTAAAACTGTCTGGACAGTGTCGAGGACCAGGGTTGGTGACACCAGGTCTACGGTATTTGAATGAAGATGGGTACGTTTGGAAACTACCTGTTTGAAGCCCGTAAAATCTGAGGGCAGTGAAGGCCTTACTTAAAGGATATTTTGGGTAATCTACGTGAATGTTAAAGTCACCCATGATTTAGATATGATCAGTGAATGTCACAAGATCAGCACTAAAATCTCACTTTCTTCCAAGAAGAGGGAGTAAAGGCCAGTGGGGTGGTTTGGAAGTGGCCCTGGATAAGAGCATCTGCTAAATGTCCTCAACTCCTCACTCACCTCTGGAACTTTTCCCTCAGCATAAAAACAGGCCATAGTCAAACCATTACAAAAAAAAAATATATCTTAACCCAGCCATCCTCCAGAACTACAGACTGGTCTCACTGCTACCCTTCTTTTCTAAAACAATTGAGCATGCCATATCCAACCAACTGTCAAGCTTTCTCTCCCAGAACAACCTTCTGGACCCCAACCAGTCGGGCTTCAAAACCAGCCACTCCACTGACACTGCCCTCCTGTCAGTTACCATGGCCCTCCAGTTTGCCAGAGCAGCCTCAAGGTCATCTGTTGCATTCTGCTAGACCTCTCTGCAGCATTCAACACAATCAACCACCAGATCCTGCTTGCCACACTCGCAGAGATGGGCATCACTGGCACTGCGCTTGAATGGATCTCATCTTACCAAATGGGAAGATACTACCAGGTCTCCCGGGGAGGACAAAACATCTGGTCCTCACTCCTCACCCCACTCTCCACTGGGATCCCGCAGGGTTCTGTCCTTGGACTGCTCCTATTCTCCCTATACACCACCTCACTTGGGCCAATCATCGCCTCCCATGGCTTCTCCTATCCCTGCTACGCTGATGACACGCAGCTATATCTATCCTTCCCCTCGACCGATCCAGGGATCTCAACTAGAATCAAGGCCTCACCGACATCTCGGCCTGGATGACCAGACACCACCTCCAGCTGAACCTCACCAAAACAGAACTCCTCATCATTCCGGCCAAACCCGCGCAGCTTTTATCGTCTTTACGGTAGTCGGTTTGTGGATGGGACAATGCACAGGCCAATCGCATACGAGTTAAGCCTTCCCACGTGATTCCACTCAGCCAGTCAAAACTTTGTATTCTAGAGCTAGGCGGTAAACATTGAGAAGATGTACTGCAGTTAGATGAGAGTAAGCGAGACATGAAAAGACGATAGAAAGAAAAATTGATTGCTTCTGATGGAGGTGGGGAGTTGATTCCACCATTGGGAAGCCAGGAAGTGGAAGAGTTTGTGTTGGGCGCTCTTGAGGGGGGGGGGGGGGGGGGGTATAGGGCCGGAGGAGAGAGTTGATATAGCTTGGGGCAGTCTCGTTGAATATAAGCGTGGAAGACTGTTAAGTTAAATAGTTCAATGGTTAAGGTATGTAGAGATTTCTTATCTGAATTGGTTCAATTAAGAGTAACAGAGTATGCTTCAGTTCAGTTCTGTGTTACATGACACTAAATAACGTCAGAACGTTTTTAATTCGACCAAAATCATTTTATTTACAAGGCAGGTATTGATTAGCCCTCCTGTTGTGTCCGTTTGTTGTCACTACTTTTGTGTTCCCGGTCAAAAGTGACTGCCTCTTTATAGCTGATTATAATTCCATAATAATACATATATTATCAACTAATGTTGTGTTAGATGTTTTAAGCAACTTAAGTTCTTGTTAATATTACACGTTTTTAACTTCTGTTTGCCCTTTATGGTCTCTAGGCCTCATTGACCTAAGCAAATGCAACTCGTTTTTGAGTGAAAACAGCAAAATTATGGATTATTTTGAATATAACAAGTATCCAGATAACAAATATTGTTCTATTTATGATAGACTGCTTTGTATAAAGATCTTACAAGGACATGATTATCATTTTAATGGACTCTGAACAGTTCCAAGCAGGATTTGATGTCAACAACCCGGGAGATGGCCTATCTCATGGGTGTCCAATCCTGGTCCTCAAGGGCCGCTGTCCTGAAGGTTTTAGATGTTTTCCTGCTCCAGCACACCTGATTCAACCCATGGCCTATCTGGTTTGCCCTGGGGTCATCCGGATGACATTTTCTGTCGACAGCCCACCTCTCCTTTCAGGTGGTGATGAACCCCAGGACAAACTCCCATTTTGAAACTCCCCACTGACACTCATCAAGATGTGATCAATAGCCTCACATACAGAATACCGTTTGGTCATCGTGCTGCCATAGCATGAATTATAAGCAAATCCAACAGGTTTGGTTCCCGTGGGTGAAAGATTGTATTTGGGCATGGTTCCCATGGGTGAAATATTCTATCTGGGTGTGGTTCCCATGGATGAAAGATTCAATTTGGGCAAGGGTCTCGGGGTAGCAATGGAAGCCAAGAAGGGGAGTAATGTGTGTGTATGTAGTATGTTTGTGCATTTTGGGGGCTGGGAGTGTAAGTGTGTCCATCTGTTGAATGGGTGTGTGCCTGGACACACCCATTTTTTTGGTTTGTTGTCTTAACCATTCATTTGAATGACCGGTAATTTTTGACCGGGAACATTATGGGTTTTTGAAATTCTTTAAAAAAATCTTGGCTGTTTAGATATAATTTTTTGGGGAGAGAAAACATGTAAATCGGTCACTTTTGACCGGAACACAACAGGAGGGTTAAATGCAGATATTCATAAAAGTACTAGGCCACTTAAATATATGTCACACTAAGTTAGACATTATGATCATCCGGACCTTTGCTTCATGTCATTTTCTAGAACCGGACCTCTTCAAATCTTAGTTGAATACCCCTGGTCTAGTGGTATCCCCCTTCAAGAGCGCCCGAGCGCAACACAAACTCTTCCACTGCCTGGCTCCCCAATGGTGGAATCAACTCCCCACCTCCGTCAGAAGCACAGACTGCCTTCTCACCTTCAAAAGAAGGCTTAAAACTAACTTATTTAGAGAATTTATGACACTTAGGAATAGTATGGCACTTCACGTAATGTAATGTTGTTTAGAACTATTTGTTGGTCCCCATATTGTGACTTGCCAGTGTTGTTGTTGTATTTCTTGCTTTATGTTCACAATCGTTGTGCTATGCATTTATAGTTCTTCCCTTGGCACTTATCGGTTCTCATGATGTATGATTCACGATCTAAAAAAACCACTGTGTTCGGGGTCTATCACGTTGCTATGCTCAATGACTGATGCTCTTTGTAAAAGCTCTCTCTTGTAAGTCGCTTTGGATAAAAGCGTCTGATAAATGAATAAATGTAAATGTAAGTACGGTTGAAATCCCGGAACATGTACGTCTTGAGCCTTTTCTTTAAGTTGGGGAGACAGTCATTGTACCTGATGGAGGTGGGGAGTTGATTCCACCATTGAGGAGCAAGGAAGGGAACAAGTTTGTGCTCGAACCGGAAGCTCTTGAGGGGCGGGACCACTATACGGTTATCAGAGGAAGACCGTAGGTGGCAGGTGTGGGTGTAAGGCCCGAGGAGAGACTTGAGTGGGTGTGGTCCCATTCACTGCTCGGAAGATCAGTACCAGGGTCTTGAATCTGATACGGGCCAAGATCTGACAATTTGTGCTGAGATTGTACAGAATATACAGAAATATAGTAATAAAATTTCAGTTAAATAAATCCACTACACCTGACATAAGCACACCTTATAATTTCCCCAGAAATTGTACCCTGTCTAGTTTATATTTTTAATTCATGCTCAACCCGCCCTCTCCAAAGGATTCAGAACGAATCAGCGTGCCTGGTCATCGATAAACCCAGACGCTCCTGTTGGAAATAAAAGGTTGGGTCCAATTTATGCCCAAGGGTCAAAATGAGTCTTGAGTCCAAGATGAAAATATTTTAACTAAGTTCTTTATTGAAGGCAATTGAAGAAAAACTTTGAGCGGAACAAGTATTGAACAGTCTTTATCATCTCTTTCCTATTGCGGCTTGTATCAGATTCAAGACCCTGGTATTGACCTTCCCAGCAGTGAACGGGACTGCACCCGACTACATCAAGTCTCTTCTCCTGCCTTACAGCCCCACCCACCACCTATGGTCTTCTTATGACAACCATCTGGTGGTCTTACCACTCAAGAGTGCAGTTCCCAACATAAGCACTTCCCCCAATGGTGGAATCAACTCTCCACCTCCATCAGAGACACTGATACCCCACCTTCAAGAAAAGACTCAAGATGCACTCGTTCAAGGAGTACAACGGTACTTAGGGTGGTGGGATGGTGCACTGTAATAACCAATGTGACAGGGTCAAATTCAACCACAGCTTTGGCTTGTTTTTGTGAAACAGAATGGCATGAATCTGAATTACACCTTGATATGTGAATTAAATCACTGAATTACAGCATCTTAAACATTGTCCAAAGCTAATACTCATTGAATACTTCTTGAAAATCACAATAGTCATGTTTGTATCCTTCTTTTTAGTCTGTGTGTTACAAAAAGTGTGCAACATAATGCTATATTAAAACTTCCCTTACTTAACCCAGTATATGCACAGTTCAGGGATGCATATTTTGGCATAGCCAAATTATTTGGATAATAATTGTTGGGGCTTCAGAAATAATACCTTGGACTCGTATTAGACTACTTTGTAATTTCTCTTAAACTACCTAAATTAAAACTTTTATGCTAACTTCCGGATTCCTGTATGCCACTGCAATAACCATTATAGCGAGCGCATAAGAGCATGTTGACATAGAAAAGTGTGAGCACGCATCAGTTTGTGTTTTCAGTGAAACTGTGTTGAATTTCCAAGGGTTGACTGGGATACTGCTGTCCCAGCAGCAATATCTCCTCCAATAATGTGAATAATAATAATAAAAAATAATAATTCTAACCTTGCACAGAAAAATAGCCTTTTCATATAATATTTTTTGCAAAAGACAGAGTAGTGCGAAAAAACTAGCATCCAATTTTATCCTTACCGTACCTGATGCCTGGAGCATGACAAACTAGTCTACCATGCAAGACCACACAAAACAAAGTTCAAAATGGAGCTGGCCATATCTGTAATTTGTCTCTTTAATGCACTTTTCATTCACACTGACAGGACACCATTGTTAAAAGCTTTGATGCTTCGTCATCTCAAATCATCTATCTGATGTATGTTTGCACCCAATTGCCCTTTTTGTGCACCTTGAAATAATTGATTTAACCAAATGTTGGACTTACCTCATAGACCACCATCTTTCCTTTGAATATAGCCATGAGGTGGAGTGGCTCTTTGCTCATTGGTACGCGGACCTGGACTGGCTCTCCATTGTATTTCTGGTCCAGGGCCACGGCATGAAAAGCACAGGCTGTAAGCTCGGCTGTGGTTGCATGACGACCCTGTTTTGATCACATCAACTGCATATGATCAGTTATAGTTTCCAGGGTATGTTCAGGAACATTCTGGATCATAATGTAATTCTACTTTGTAATTAAAAGTGACTGTCACTGCGAGATACAAATAGTTATCTATTGTTAAAAAAGTTAAAAAGTTAAAAAGTTAGCGTTAAAAAACTAGAAGAAAGAACACAGCCTTGATGTGATGCTGACCTGCCACATATAGAGGATGTAATGGATCTTGCTGCTGACTTGATATTTGTAGAGTATGAGGTAGCAGTCCCCTCCATAGAAGTGACCGAACCACTTCCTCTCTACAGGTACCATCTCGTTGTCCTCTATCCTCCATACCTCAATAGAGCAATAAAATCACATAGTAAGAAGATGCAGCTGTTGTAAAAAAATAATGTAACCTATGAGGTTGATATGATTCCCACTGAACTGATAGTTTCAACAATGTTTAATTAGATTATCCTTTCTGACTTCAACTTCGCCTGATCCATCATCCACCATTTTCTGCTGAGCTGCCTGGTCAGGCCTTGCATGCATAGATGTTGCATCAAACTTGACCTGCTCGACCTTAGCTGCATTGTAAGAATAATTGAAAAGCAAAAAAATGACAAATTAAAAAGCATTTAAAAAGCAAATAATAAAATATAATAATACAAAATTGTACATATATAATTATATATAAATGTAATAACGTTTGAATCTTATACCAAGAATTGTATGATTTGCATTCATTTTATGCTTATAGTTAAAGTTACTAGTTATTTTGACACATTCTGTTTTAAAATGTTTGCTTACCAATTTTTCCTGGGCTATTGGTGGTTCCCATCCCTGAAATCTGTCCCTTTACCACCCACTTTTGAAACAACTGCCGAAAAACTGAAGACTCTGAACCATCATTCACTGTCTCCACGTAAGTTGAGGGAGGGTAGCCCTTTGCCTTTTTATATGCCTGTAATTACAAGAATAGTAGTCAGTGAGGACAATAAAAAACACATAGGCTTTTTCAGTGCTCTAGTTCTTGATGTAGTTTGTAAACACTACTGCATTCCTGACCATTTCCCAGTGACTCCTATTGTTCCAAGGCACAGTTATGGTAGAGTAAGACTATTCCCTTAATTATTCACAATGTTAGTGTAAGGGTATTGGTGTGGGGTAACCCCCGTAACTCGGTCCACACCGCACGAAACCCAGGGTGTTCGGCATGGGAGATGCCGCTCCAACAAGGAGGCTAAAGGCTACAACCCCTAGCGTCAGTCGCTAGAGCATCCTTTAAGATCACAGGATCACGGCACCAATGTAACACCCATAACACGGTCCACACTGCACTAGGCAGGTCTTGAACCTGAGTTGTTTGGCATACGAGACAAACACTCTAACAAGGAAGCTAAGGCTGCAACATCAGGATCAGTCGCTAGAGCATTCTTTGAGATCATATGAGTGAGGTTTACTCGCACAGCAACTACAAGCTGGCACTCAATACATGGGTGAAAAAAGAGATGTCTCGTGGTGTTCTCAGAAATAAGACTAATACTAATAGGATGCTAATACATACAGACAGTTTATTCAATTTGATATCAATTGCTCTGCCTCCTGTTGTTTTTAATGCTGTTGTATTTATATATTTGTTTAATGCTTTTAATGTTTTAGGTACCCCTGTAGGGTGTCCCGAGAAAGGCTCCTTTAAATCAAATGTATTATTATTCTTGTTAATACATGTATTGGTTACAAAAGTGCATAGATCTCAGCAGTGCCTGAATTTTCTTGTGGTTCTTCCCTTTGACACTTTTTCCCTGACCTGTTTCCCACAATGTATGCTTCATAATCTGACTACCCCTAATGTTTGGGGCTATCTCATTGTAACGATCAATGACCGATGCTCTTTTTTAAAGCTCTCTTTTGGAAGTCACTGGATAAAAGCGTCAATTTGAGCTTGATACAAATACTAGACTAAAACAAAAATTAAAACAGGTCATCAAAAACCAACACTGGTTCAAAAGACTCCTGCTCAGCGCTTCTACGTAGTGTTAATTAATCTGAATACCCTCCAGAGGACAGCAAAGGGATATCAGAATAAAATATGAATGTGTAAAAGTGTCTTACTTCTGCTTTATCCAATGACCCATTTCGCTCTGTCTTTGAGGCCTTCTTTCCTTTCCAAATGAAGATTCTTATACCGCCTTGATCCAAAAGGTAGCAGTCCTAAGGAAATCAATTGAATGTTCCTTTTAGGTTTGTACATTTGAATGTTCAGACATTTGTGTCCAGGTATGTGATTGCCCATGAAATAAATTTTCTTTGACAGTTAGGAAGATAAATACAAACAGATGCTGGGTAGACGTGCAACGACAGATTATTGAGCTTGTTGACATGGTGGCTCACCTCGTGATGGAGCAGATCCTGAGTCAGGGGCTTTACAGCCACCTCCTGAATCACCAGGTTTCCTTGGGCATCTGTGATACTGTGAGTTGGGGAAGAGCAGGCTGCTCTTAGCATGACAGTTGTTATGCAAGATTGTTATTAGTGATTAGTGAATAACTGGTTAGAAGCTCTCTTGGCACATAGGCTATTGCACGAACTTGTTTTCTTTGTAATATTTAGTTGAGCACTTTCAAACCAGTGTAGCCAAGGATTTTGAAGATTAGCTAATTTTAGGTTTGGCTGTAAAATAAGGACAAGGGATATCAATGCCGGAAGCAAGATGGCACTGCACGTCTCACTTTATTTTTCGATCAGTCTCCACACACGTCAGAACCGCAACCCTTCTGTCACAATAAAACCCAAAAGAAAAATCCTTACACCCGTTAAAGTCCAAAATAAAGTTTTCGTTGATGTGGTGGGAAATTCTAGGTTTTCTCCTGTTCAGGGGGGTGTTTCATCAACGTTGCTAACAAAAGCCATGCTTACACAAAAGAACCCTCACTTAGGTTAGCGTCAACTTAGACTTAAGCCTCAATTCATTCCACTAACGTTGTGTTCCACTAACAAGCAACACTAATTCAAGCTACACTTCTGTCACAAAAAGCAAAGAGTAAAATTGTTATTTGGTGTTATTTTCAGCAGCGTAAATTACTATCTTGAGATTTTTGGGAGTTGTCCCGGAAAACAGAGATATTGCCCCAATTAACACACCAAAGGAGTCAACTTGTCAAACCATAACGACCATTTAAATGCGCAAATTGTAAACCCACCAAATCTACTTCACAAAAATGCATGTAGGCCTACTGATAATTTGCGCGATTTGATGAGCTGTCTGAGATCAATCTGACAGTAGCGTAATCAATGGACAATATTTTCAACAGGAGATTGACAATAGGCTAATAGCCAAAAAATTATATGGCAGTCATTTGAAAATTGTAGGATGGATTTCAAAACACTAACGAAGGCCATGGCTTGCACTTGATGTAGGCTATAATATTTTTGTCATCACATTTTGAACAAAACAATGACTTTACTTCAAAATAGCTTTGCTACACACATGTATTAAATGATAGACTAAAAGCATTCAAATAAAATGAAAAGATGACCATGACTTAAATGGAGATCACTAAAATACAGATCCAAGTATATATACATTCCCTGTTGCAAGTCATGTGTTTCTGTAGTGTTGTATACTATATGTGCTCATGTGCGAAGGTGTTTTTTGTTGTTGCAGGTTCCCAAACTGTAATGTCTGGGGGTTGCTTTTTTTGCTCTCCACCCGTAATGCTGTTGTAATGCTGAAACATTTTAGATGGTGGCCTCAGCAGGCTCCTGTCAAATTAAATTCCTTGTCTGTGCAAACTTTCATGGCGAACATTCTGATTTAGATTATTATATTACAAATGCACATTTCATTCAAATTCAATTTCTGGCAGACAGTGTACCCCTGTTCATTTAGGCTATGGAAAAACTTCTGATTAACAATCTCCCTCCACAGGTCTAGATGGGTTTTGGACAGTGACAGACTGGCTGTTCGAAGGGCAGGGGCAGAACAATTAACCCTAACCCTAAGGCTGCTACTGACCAACATGGTGCCTCACCAGTGTAACAATGGAAATGGGACAACACTCTAAGTGTCACTTTGGGAAAGCATGCCTTAGTTGGAATGTTGTAGGGGAGAATGTTGGGCATAGCATCTCAATTTCTCTTTCGGAAAGGGCACCATTTGGGACATTGTCATAGGGGCAGCATACAGGGCACTCATATTTCCCAGTGTGAATTACAGACAGTAGGACATGTCTTATTTTTACCACTCTATAGGGAATTTTATGAATGCTTTTTCAACCCTGGGGCACTAGGCAATGAGCCGCTGAGTCTTCCAGTGGGCCTGGATACACCTATGGGGAAGGTACAGTATATTGCACGTTTATAATTAGGGAAACCAGAAGGAGAGGATGAAGTAGTACAGAAGCTTGTCAAAATAAAAACGTATATACTAAATATTCTTAGCGAGCTAAAATCCACTTGATGGGAGATGTCTTCCGTCTGTTTGAAATGATTTGCAAAACATCTTACCGTAATTTTCGGACTATAGGGCGCACTTAAAAGCCTTTTTTTTTTTTTTTTTAAACGACACTGCGCTTTATAATCCGAAGCGCTTTATATATGGATTAATTATTTTGTTTACTGACCTCTAAGCGATTTTTGTGTACGACTTTGGTAAACTTCAAAGCCGCACCGCTTGCAGCATTACGGCTACTGTAACCAGGAGTGTCGCGGAGTAATTCATACTGTGCTTCACCATAATATTATTAGACTGATATATTTGACCATTTCTTTTCCACTTAATGCGCCTTATAGTCCAGTGCGCTTTATATATGAAAAAAAGATCGAAAATAGACCATTCATTGACAGTGCGCCTTATAATCCAGTGCGCCCTATAGTGCAAAAATACGGTAGTTTGACATGGAGTTTTAGCATGACACGGAGCAAGCTAGTTCAGAAGTTACCTTGGTTACATAGCTTGAACTAAAATAATCCACCTTAATGGAATGGAAGTAAGCAAGACTTGAAATAAGCCTGGCTTTTCCTTAATCATTGTTGATGGAACACCCCCTGGTTCACCTGATTGTACTATTAACTTTGTTTTAAAATGTGTTAAAAAGGTTTTTGACAATATCTACCTATAGCAAACATTTGAGGTTGCTGATGTTAGCTGTTTTAATGGACTTTAACTTATTCTTAGAGAGAATAAAGAGCAATAATGAACCTGAACTCACTGGAAAAGTTTCACACTGGACCTCAGCTTCTCATCCACAATGTCATCAGGTATGATGGCATCCTTGATGTCATGTTTTTCTCCAAGGTGCTTTTCCATCAATTTAATAGTTTCTTCTGATGCCTTCTCGTCATCTCCTTCTACAACAGTCACCTGTGCCCGGCCACCTCTTTCCCTGTCACGGATATCCTTAGCAAGATTCATTCCCTAATGTAAACAATAATCATAGTCATATCATCATCTGCTATGTTGATGAAAAACAACTACATCTAAATGAAAACAATGATATTGTCACTTTTTCTAACAGATCTAAGGAAATCAGATCTTGCCTTTACTGATTTTTGTTTCAGCCATTACCATTTTACCTTAAGTCTCTCCATACGGTTGCTCTTCGGTCCGTTCCACTGAATGATGAGATTGCCCAGATCCAGTAGGAATACATCCCCTTTGTTGAAACTACTCCAGGTCATATCCACCTGTGGAAAGACATTACAGTAATCCCTCGCTATAAAACGGTTCACTTTTCACGGTTTCGCTACTTCACGTTTTTCTTTATCGTGCATTGTGTTCTGCATTCTGATTGGCTGAACAGTCTCTCTGCTTCTTCTCTACCTGTGCGTCAATAACGTAGCGGTTTACTGCAATACTATACGTACTGTACACGTGCAAAACAGCTAGTCAAATAAATTACACGTAAATGTCTCTTGTACAAGCAAATTCTCTTAACCAATAATGTCGACAAAACGTTCTGGGCCCAAAAGGCAGAGGAAGATGTTGCAGAAAAAGTTAAACTTCTGGACATGCTAAAGGAGGGTAAAAGCTGTGCGGCTGTAGGTTAGCATTACGGAATGCATGAATCTTTAATTTAAATTTAATTGTACAGTATAATATAAGGTTTCTACTTCAGGGATTTCACTTATCACGGGTGCTTTTTGGAACGTAACCCCCGTGAAAAACGAGGGATTACTGTATAGTGGGTATTATTGAGAGAATTATTATAACAGTGCAAGAACCTTTTTGGATGGATTACTCCAAAAGCCAGTCACGTGAAAGCAGGCTGTTGTCAGCTTACAAACATGTCTACAGTGTAGTGAAAGTTTTTTTTCAATTATTATTATTTTTATATTTTATATATATTTTAATGATTCACACCCCCCCCCCCCCCCCCAATTTATATACAAGTAGCGAAGTAGTAGTACTCCAGACTGACCCACATCCACCCTGTTACCAATATTTGTGTTGGTTATAAAGAAGTTGTGTAGTGAAAGAGTTCGTAAACAACAGGTAAACAATAGCTATAATAAGCCAAATGGTTTAAGACGCTGACACATAGGGCATTTAAAGTTTTGGGTCTAAACAAAATGTAGAAACGTGAGAGAAGCTGAGAACCACCAGACTATTCCTACATGTAAAGAGAAGGTACTATTTTTGGTTGTCTGGGCAGAGTGCATCTGTGTGGCAGTTATAAAGTAGTGCTTGGTTTTAGTCAAAACAACAATGTTTAGGGTTTTGTTCCTGACTTTCTCACCTCTCCTGCCACCACATGTTTCTTCCCTTTAACATGGAGAAGTCGGCGAATGCTGTAGGTGTTGGTTTCCACTTGCTTCATTCCAGATGCAACGCCACCCTTCTTGTAACTGAAGGAAAGAAAAAATCATGCCTTTAGATTTACATTTATTCATTTAGCAGATTATTTTATCCAAAGCAATTTACAAGAGAGAGCTTTACATAAGAGCATTGGTCACTGAGCATAGCAACTATGCATAGCATAGCCTTAACAGATGTCACATAACCCAATCCCAAGTAATAGTATCACACAACTCAACACAGTCTATCTATAATTTTTTTTAAATATTATGAAAATGGAAAGGTTATTGCTACTCCTTTTCCTTTAAATGAAACAATATCAAAAACACCACCAAAAAAGTATATTGAATTTTTGCATTGCATTGGTTCAGAAAGTTTTATGTTCTCTGGGAAAGAGGTGTTACATTTCTACTGGACTGCGCTCACTCTTCAGTTTGGTTTGGTGTGACAGGTTAACAGCCCAGCCCAAAAAATCATAGGCCCTAACTAGTACACCCATGTTCAGACATTTTGGACCTGAGGGGCAGAGGGGAAATCCCATATATAGGTGTGGCTTATTGCATCACCTATACAGCGCCCTCCATAATTATTGGCACCCCTGGTTGAGATGTGTTTTTTAGCTTCTAATAAAATAATTATTCTTTCTAAATATTATAGGACCACAATAAAAAAAAATGAAATCCAGGCTTTAATTCAAGTGCATTTATTCAGTCGAAAACAAATCCCACATGAAGAATACAATATTTAACATAAAATCACGTGTTCCACAATTATTAGCACCCCTGATGTTAATACTTTGTACAACCCCCCCTTTACAATCAAAACAGCACCTAATCTTCTCCTATAATGTTTCACAAGATGTGAGAAAACAGAAAGAGGGATCTTCGACCATTCCTCTTTGCACAATCTCTCTAAATCATCCAGCGACCTGGATCCTCTCCTCTGCACTGTCCTCTTCAGCTCACCCCACAGGTTTTCAAGGTTGAAGTCTGGGGACTGAGATGGCCAAGGGAGGACCTTGACTCTGTGTCCGCTGAACCATTTCTGGGTAGATTTGGCCATATGTGTAGGGTCATTATCTTGCTGAAAGACCCAGTGACGACCCATCCTCAGCTTTTGGGCAGAGACCACCAGATTTTGATTTAAAATGTCCTGGTATTTCAAAGCATTTATCATGCCATGCACCCCAACAAGGTTCCCAGGGCCTTTGGAAGAGAAATAGCCCCACAGCATCACCGATCCTCCCCCATACTTCAAAGTAGGTATGAGGTGCTTCTCTGCATACCCAAAAATCTCTATGTTTGTCTCATCTGACCAAAGCACACGGTCCCAGTTGAAGGTCATGTACCGCTTAGTTAACTTTTCCTTGCATGCCTCCCAAACAGCCTGTTGGCCTGTAGATAGCGCCTGATGGTTGTTTTGGAGACTTTATGTTGTTGTTTTGACTGCAAGATGCTACCATTTCTTGCATTTCTGTGACAGTGAGCTTTGGAGATTTTTTTATTTCTCTCACCATCCTCCTTACTGTGCGTAGTGGCAAAATGAACTTT
The DNA here is from genome assembly GCA_030340685.1 of Protosalanx chinensis. NCBI lineage: Eukaryota > Metazoa > Chordata > Actinopteri > Osmeriformes > Salangidae > Protosalanx > Protosalanx chinensis. The sequence goes on from CM059319.1 coordinate 12,856,755, forward strand.
CGTCCTCGTCCAGGCTTGTTTACCACTGTTCCAGTAGTTTTAAACTTCTTGACGATTCCTCTGATATGGGCAGATGTAGACGAGTGGCTATTTTCCATTGCCTGATTTGTGAAGGTCGACACACATCTGCCTTACTTGAATGGCATGTTCCTTTGTCTTTCCCATGTTGAAGAGAAATGGCCTCTGTGTCTTACTAATTAAATGTTACTACATACTCTGATCAACTTTGTAAACTACTGTAGAAAGGAGAGAAATACTTTAATCACATTTATTTCCTAGGAATTGTTAGGGGTGCCAATAATTGTGGAACAGGTGATTTTATAAAGTATAATTATTTCTTAGTCAGGATTAACTGTATGTTAGTACAGTATGCTTCTGCAATAAAAATTTCATTTATTTTAAGGCTTTTAACACATCTTAAACAGGGGTGCCAATAATTATGGAGGGCGCTGTAAGTGTAAGTGCATCCTTTGCAGTGTCTATGTGGCCTGTTATATCAATGTGGAAAACATTTTACCTTGCAGATCTTGCGTTATTGGGGAATATAAGGAGATTACCATAATAAAAGTATAGCTATAGCTATAGTAAAACGACACAACAAAATGGCTTTCTTCTTGCCACTCTTCCATAAAGGCCAGATTTGTGCAATATACCACCTCAGCTGCAGCTCATCCAGAGTGATCATGGTCCTCTTGGCTGCATCTCTGATCAGTCTTCTCCTTGTTTGAGCTGAAAGTTTAGACGGACGGTCGGGTCTATGTAGACTTGCAGTGGTCTGATACTCCATTTCAATATTATTGCTTGCACAGTGCACCTTGGTATGTTTAAAGCTTGGATTTTTTTTGTATCCAAGTCCAGCTATTGACCCTTTGCCATGGATGTATAAATAATGGTTACGGTATCGAAAAATCGATGACTAAACAAACAAAATGATGACTAAACAAACGAAATGATGACTAAACAAACGAAATCCATTACGTCGCCCGGATCGGCGAAACCGTGGCCAGGCCCAGAGTGGGAGGCCCAGAGTGGGAGCTCGCAGGCGAGCGCCTGGTGGCCGGGTCTTTTCCCATGGGACCCGGCCGGGCCCAGCCCGAAAAAGGCGATGTGGGACCACCTTCCCGCAGGCCCACCACCCGCAGGAAGGACCTTAAGGGGCCGGTGCTGTGTGATTTGGGCGGTGGTCAGGGGCAGGCGCCCGGACGACCAGCGCCGCACACACAGTCTCTAGCGCTGGGGACATGGAATGTCACCACGCTGGCGGGGAAGGAGCCCGAGCTTGTGCGGGAGGTTGAGCGTTACCGGCTAGATATAGTCAGCCTCGCCTCCACGCACAGCTTGGGCTCTGGAACCATTATCCTTGAGAGAGGCTGGACTCTTCAGTTCTCTGGTGTTCCCCGTGGGGAGAGGCGGCGGGCTGGTGTGGGTTTGCTTATAGCTCCACAGCTCAGTCGCCACGTGTTGGAGTTTACACCGATGAACGAGAGGGTCGCGTCCCTGCGCCTAAAAGCCGGGGACAGATCTCTTGTGGCGGCCTACGGGCTGAACAGCAGTGCAGAATACCCGGCCTTCTTGGAGTCTCTGGGAGGGTACTTAACAGTGCGCCGACTGGGGACTCCGTCGTTCTACTGGGGGACTTCAACGCCCACGTGGGAAATGACTGTGACACCTGGAGAAGGGTGATTGGGAAGAACGGCCCCCCTGATTGGAACCCGAGTGGTGTTCTGTTATTGGACTTCTGTGCTAGTCACGGTTTGTCCATAACTAACACCATGTTCAAGCACAAGAGTGTCCATCGGTGCACGTGGCACTAAGACACTCTAGGCCGGAGGTCGATGATTGACTTTGTTGTCGTGTCTTCTGACCTGCGGCCGTGTGTCTTGGACACTCGGGTGAAGAGAGGGGCGGAGCTGTCAACCGATCACCACCTGGTTGTGAGTCAGATCCGCTGGCAGGGGGGGAAGTTAGACAGACTTGGTAGGCCCAAACGTATCGTGAGGGTCTGCTGGGAACGCCTGGCGGATCCCTCTGTCAGAGGGGTCTTCAACTTACACCTCCGGGAGAGCTTCTGACAGATCCCGGGGGAGGCTGGGGACATTGAGTCTGAATGGACCATGTTCTCGACCTCCATTGTCAATGCGGCAGTCCGGAGTTGTGGTCGCAAGTTATCTGGTGCTGGTCGCGGCGGCAATCCCAGAACCCGGTGGTGGACACCGGAAGTAAGGGATGACGTCAAACTGAAGAAGGAGTCCTATCGAGCCGTTCTGGCTTGTGGGACTCCCGAAACAGTTGACCGGTACCGGCAGGTCAAGCGTGCCGCGGCTCGGGTAGTCACAGAGGCAAAAACTTGGGTCTGGAAGGAGTTCGGGGAGGCCATAGAGAAGGACTATTGGTCGGCCCCAAGGAAATTCTAGCAAACCGTTCGGCGCCTCAGGAGGGGGAAGCAGTGCTTCAACAACACTGTTTACGGTGCGGGTGGGGAGCTGTTGACCTCGACTGGGGACGTTGTCGGACGGTGGAAGGAATACTTGGAGGATCTCCTCAATCCTGCCGTCACGTCTTCCGAGGAGGAAGCAGAGACTGGGTACTCCGGGGCGGACCCGCCTATCACCCGGGCTGAAGTCACTGAGGTAGTCGATGGGCTCCTTGGTGGTAAGGCTCCGGGGGTGGACGAGATCCGTCCTGAGTACCTTAAGTCTCTGGATGTTGTGGGACTGTCCTGGTTGACACGCCTCTGCAGCATCGCGTGGCGGTCTGGAACAGTGCCTATGGATTGGCAGACCGGGGTGGTGGTTCCCCTATTTAAGAAGGGAGACCGGAGGATGTGTTCCAATTACAGAGGAATCACACTCCTCAGCCTCCCCGGTAAGGTCTACGCCAGGGTACTGGAGAGGAGAATCCGGCCGATAGTCGAACCTCGGATTCAGGAGGAGCAGTGTGGTTTTCGTCCTGGCCGCGGAACACTGGACCAGCTCTACACCCTCTACCGGGTGCTCGAGGGTTCAAGGGAGTTTGCCCAACCAGTCTACATGTGTTTTGTGGATCTGGAGAAGGCATTCGACTGTGTCCCTCGTGGTGTCCTGTGGGGGGTACTTCGGGAGTACAGGGTCCGGGGCCCTTTGTTAGGGGCCGTCCGCTCCCTGTACAACCGAAGTAGGAGCTGTGTTCGCATTGCCGGCAATAAGTCAGACCTGTTCCGGGTGCATGCTGGACTCTGGACTTTGTCACCGGTTCTGTTCATTGTTTATATGGACAGAATTTCTAGGCGCGCCCAGGGGGCGGAGGGTTTCCGGTTCGGGGAGCACGGGATCTCATCTCTGCTGTTTGCGGATGATGTTGTCCTGTTTGCATCCTCGAGCCGGGGCCTCCAGCATGCTCTGGAGTGGTTTGATGCCGAGTGTGAAGTGGCTGGGATGAGGATCAGCACCTCCAAATCCGAGGCCATGGTACTCGACCGGAAAAAGGTGGCTTGCCCCCTCTGGGTGGGTGAGGAGCCTTTGCCTCAAGTGGAGGAGTTCAAGTATCTCGGGGTCTTGTTCACGAGTGACGGAAGGACGGAACGTGAGATAGACAGGCGGATCGGTGCAGCGTCTGCAGTGATGCAGTCTCTGTACCAGACTGTCGTGATGAAGAAGGAGCTGAGCCGCAAGGCAAAGCTCTCGATTTACCGGTCAATCTACATTCCTACTCTCACCTATGGTCATGAGCTTTGGGTCATGACCGAAAGGACAAGATCCCGGATACAAGCGGTCGAAATTAGTTTACTATTCCGCAGGGTGGCCGGGCACTCCCTTAGAGATAGGGTGAGGAGCTCGGTCACACGGGAGGAGTTCGGAGTAGAACCGCTACTCCTCCACGTCGAGAGGAGCCAGTTGAGGTGGCTCAGGCATCTGTTTAGGATGCCTCCTGGATGCCTCCCTCGGGAAGTCTGGGCTTCCCTGCTCAAACTGCTGCCCCCGCGACCCGGGCCCGGATAAGCGGAAGATAATGGATGGATGGACGGTATCGAAAAATTGCGGCCGTTGATTTCAATGAAGTTGCTCACCTAGCGCATACCATGGATGTATAAATAATGGATACGGTATCGAAAAATGGCGGCCGTTGATTTCAATGAAGTTGCTCACCTGGCGCATACGCGGAAAAAGTTTTGGGACTTCCTGGTTTACTTCCACAGTATGGGGAATGGAATGATGGGAGGCTGATGACGCTCTGGGGCAATGAGAACGAGCAAGATCATGCGCGCTCATGAGTGCTTGTGGAAGAGTTAGACCGGTAATGACGAATCTAAACAATAAAATAATGGATTTATAGGACACATCAACCGATTATGTTGTCATGTCAAGTCATGGTTATAGATAATACATGGTTAATTTGCTTTGTTTGTAAAAAAAAATTTTGTAAGGATAAAACGAGCTGTCATATTTATCAACCAAATGCGGTAGGTAAATCTGTTTTGTCGATCAATGATCCCGTATGTGACATAGCCAACGACTTCTTGTCAGATTACAGTTATGGGCGAAGCTAGTTCTGGCAACGGCACTCGGGCTGCCCGCGTCATCACTCAGTCATCAAGTACATATCATCATTCATTCACATAACTCATCATACACTCAGCATACACTTCAATCATTCAGTACACTGATACTCATCACACACCGCAGTTCACATACATTAACAGTTCAAGCAAACAGGTAGTCCAAACAATCAATCATGAACACACCTGACCTGGCTAGTGCAAACCCATTGGGGCTCCGCCCGGTAAGACTGCCTTAAAAGGCTGCACGGAGATCCAACACTCACACAGAACGGTTAGGATCATTACTGTTGCCTCCCACCACCGTCCCCTTTCTCCCCCGGTTGTCTGTCTGTCTGAATTTATGCATATCTGTATGTCTGTCTGAATGTATGTATATCTGTATCAGGGGGATTATATATCTATTGCTCCATGCCTCATGTCATATATGTGTGCACGTATGTGTCGCTCGAGGCGGTAGGGAGCGCTTCCCCTTAGACATTCCACTCCGCCAAAGTCAAACATATTCCATGTACGGTCATCAATAAATATTCTTTATATCAATCATCACGTGAGTGTCTTGACTGAACTTATCGTTTTATAGGCTATATCGGCAAATCCAAACAGGCAAGTCTTTTGTTATTAAGCGTTGTGCAGCTTCTGTTTCTGTTTCTTTTACAGCTGGAACATGGAAGGAGCTCCTGGACATTAAGTGTAATTCCTAGCCTGATATGTTTTTATAGTCGACCCTAAAACACTGTTTTCTCCTGTAGTGAGATGTCAGAACCTATACTGAGCCACATGCTACTGAATAAATAAATACAAATTCCGTTGTGTGGTGTATTTAACATAATTAGGTGTTCCTATGCAAGGCTTTATAATGAAATAAGTTCAAACTTTTCAAAGTAATAATGTGATTTTACTGAACATTAACTATTTACAACATAACATAACAAAAACAACAGACTTGCGACAGAGTGGCCGAACAGTGTGATGTTCCCGAGACACAGCGGGACCGCGCTTGGGAGTGTAGGCGCACAGCTGTGACGTCACCATAAGAATAAGACTTTGCGGGGGCTTTTCTGGCCTTTAGAATTTTTTGGGACGGTTTAAAAGTCTATGACTTAAAAATATGGAATACAAAGATTTGCAATTAATAGTGGTTACAGCTGTAGGTGTCCTGAGAACCTTTTTACAGGCTTCTCTTTTACTATTATGGTCTATGGGAAAAATGCTTTCTGGGCCCCATGGGGATTTTATATTGCAATACCATGAGTGGCCACCGGGAAGAATCGACGTGTCTGCTGAGAGGCAGACCCGGGGCTTGCCCTTTGCACGTGTCGTCACGCTCTCTGAGGAACGCCCACTCTGCCATGACGGACAGCAATAGTATTCCATGTGCGCGGCAAAGGTATAGGAAGTCTCCCTTGTTAAGAAAAGTTTAATTGATTTTACCTTATAAAATGGTGATATCATGTTGTGCGGTTGGCTGCACTCACAGGCAAGGCTGTAAACCTAAATTAGCTTTTAATCGTATAGCTTTTTATCTACTTGGTGATGATGACAGAAGACGGCGAAGATAAATACATCCGAGCAGCAATAAATCGTAAGAATTGGAAACCCTCAAAGTACGCACAGATTTGCAATGAGAACTTTTTACAAGGTAAGTCAAATGTATGACATTTTACATAACGCAAATTGTTTAGTTGTGTTTTTATGCGTGTCACGTCTTTAGCGATCTATTTACAGGGTGCCAACTCGGGTAGAAAAATGTGTGAATAAAATTGTATATTAGTGCAAGTATCCCACACCTGCCTCACAGGTTATATGAAAGTACTACTAGTATTACTAAGTATCAGATTGTCTGACTGGTTGGTTTGTTTTAGATATCATTTATAAAGGCATTATCTAATTTTTCCAGGAGCGAAGAGTGATGACCCCTTATCACCTGATTATGTGCCTGGTGATTGCGAGAAGGATACCTCCCATCTGACGGGAGTCACAATTAAAAACTGAGCCCTGGTAAGTTTGCTTGGTTACAGCAATACCTTTGCTTTCAAATGTTTTCGGTTTGATTATTTCTGAATGTAATTATATCCTGTTTGTTTTATGAAGATAACTTTATTTTTATATAATGTGATTAATTGAATAAGCACATGAGCAAAAAAGTCGACTTGTATTGTAAAAAAAATTTGTAATCTCGCCTAGGGCACTAAATTAGGTAGAGCCGGCCCTGCGTAGGTGCAAACGGTCAATAAACATCTCCACAACAGTATCTCGGCCTGGTGTGTACCTTGTTCTTCATGATGCTCTCTGCGCTTTAAACGGACCTCTGAGACTATCTCAGAGCAGGTGCATTTACACTTGATTAGACACAGGTGGTTTCTTGTTAGAAGAATTTAGTATATTAACTTATATCAGACTTATAATCATGAACTAATCATACTTATCAAAGTTATGTATTATACTTATCAAAGTTATGCAAAATACACATAAGCAATGTGAAAGGATGACATACATGGAACAGGACATTCTCTTCCATTTTGCTTGAATAGGAAAAGGTTACATAAAGTCCGAAAATGTTGTGTAAGCGACCAGATGTTTTTATATTGGTAAGAAATGTGACCATATAAGGTATTATAAGTGCGAAAGCAGGATGTTTTCGCCAATATTAAGATGACTTCATGCATCCTGTCTTCTGAGGAAACGCCCAGTTTCCAATCTATAAAACTTCATGCTGGAAGCAAATTGTTTGAGTGTGGGTCTAGACAGGCATTTGAGCACCTGTGTCTGTGGCCACTCCCTTGCAATTAAAAGAACAAAGTCCAGCTTGTTCATTGTGTCCTTTGGTTAATTGATAAGCAGCGCACAGTATATGTAGAGGGGAATAACTCTTTAGTTGTTTCCCTCTGACTTTAATATTTATCATCATTAGTCATTTAGGTCAACATTGGATCATTCAGAGATCCTCACTGAACATCTGGAGAGAGTTTGCTGCACTGAGCGTAAAGGGGCTGAGTAATTTTGCAAGCCCAATTTTTCAGTGTTTTATTTGTTTAAAAAAGTTTGAAATATTCAAGAAATGTCGTTCCACTTCATGATTGTGTCCCACTTGTTGATTATTCACAAAAAATTACAGTTTTATATATCTTTATGTTTGAAGTCTGAAATGTGGTATAAGGTTGAAAAGGGGGCCGAATACATTCGCAAGTCACTTTTTGCCCTTTTTAATTTTCATGTTGACTGTTAACCAAAAACCTTTTATGTTACAGGAATGTATGTTCTTAAATGGTTTGTATAACATAGAATAGAATGCTCTTTATTGTGTTTTATTGTGTTTGTATAACATTGTCACAGTTGTTCACGCTTATGTAGCCAAAATAAACCCGTAGGCCAATTTCAACACTTATATATTTTTATATTATCTTATGTAACTTGTTCTTTTACTTGCCATGTCATTTAAGGCATCATTCAAAGTTGGGCCCTGATAAGCAAGAGGTTGTAACATGGCTGTGAGTGGTGTGACACAATACATTTTGCATGTGTGGGTGTAATTTATGTTTACAAGGTAATCTCTGTGTGGATGTGGGTTGGGTCTACGCTTACACAATGCCCTGCTTGAAGTATCCTCGGAAAGTGTCACTCTCGTAGCCTTGCATTTCACGATGTTGTACAGCCACTCCCCCCAGATGGTCATCCATCAGGGTGGTGTAGATGGCTGCTGCCCCCTGCTCATCTTGAGAGGTGTACTTCCCCAACCAAAAGTGGATGTCATAGGTGAATGAGTTTTGTACCTGAGTAGTCTACAAAAAGATGCAGAGATAATCTGTTTAGACAATGACCATTTCATGGCCATTTTGAATGTTTGAAATGTTTTATGTATTTATTTTAGGAACACAAAGAGAATATGGAGACATACTTACATATAGGATGATATAGCTGTCTCCTTCAAAGAATTGCCCATATGCTTTAGAAGGGAAGGGAACCACCTCCATGTTCTAACCAACAGGTAAGTAAAGAATCATATGTGACACACAAACAGCAACACTCAACCAGTTAAAACTGTGATAAATGCAAGATTACAAAAATCATGGAAAAATTACAGAATATATTATCTTGTATCTTTTTTATAGGAAGAGATACAATATACAAATGTTTAGATTTTATTTCAGGTTTTGTTATCATTTATTATGCTTATACAAAATCTAATTAATCACTTACTTCTATTCTCCATATCTGCAGCCCAGGTGTGGTTTTATTGAGAACTTTCTTAACAGGGGTTTTGATTTGGATCTGTGGCATGTTGTCTGATTGAATTGGAAATTACCTAACAGATAAAGAGAAATACATCCAAGATTTATAAGGTTTTATATATTTAAAATATACTAGGCAGTATTTTACATACAGTGCTTTCGTGCTGTGAAAGGTTGGCCTTTTTCTCTCTGTATTTACACCACAAGTAATGGGTGTCTTTTATTTACCCCCCCCCCCAAAAAAAACAGGCGTAAACTGCCTACCAGTAAAACAGGAACTAGGTTTAAAACCATGTAGACCACAAACAGTGCATTCTGTAATGCAGAACTAACGAGAAGCTTCCCTTTTTCAAAAATACTATTTAAAACAGTCGAAGAGTCCATGTTGTTTCTCAACATGTAGCTTATCTAGTGTAAGATCAACATTTATGACAAAAGGAAAACATGCATACTGTACTCGACACACCCTCAATAAAATGCAAGGATTTACATGTTTATGCTTGTTGAGTACAATTGAGGACATAACCAATTCATATGGTAACTGCTGCCATCAAGCATTTTGCTTGGACTGGCATTGGGCACAATATGTTTACTTAAATGAAAGTATCTGCAAATAATTCACTGCTGTTCTATCAAGTACAAGAGCTGCTGTTGCAACAGCTTACTATAAATGGTTGCTAATAAACTGTACTTATTTGACAATTAATGTCTGTGTTTTTCTTTTCTTGACGCACATTTTCCAGCTGCTTCTGTGAGTTACTATACCAGACAGCATCCATTATTGAAAAAATTTACATTGTGTTTGTCGATCTACCAAATGCCCTGTGCTGAGTAAAATAAACAGCTATTAAAACCCACGTTGTACAATACACACAGAAAACACTTTTGAAATAATTATCTCATGAAACAAATAAATCCGGCTGAATGTTTTTCTAATTGGGTAGTGATTATGTACCTGGGTATCTAACTGCACTTAAACACAAAATACAATAATATAGCTGATGAATTATATCATATTTGCTGGAAATTGAAAGATTAGGCAATACGTAATTTATGAGAATGTATCTGATGTGTTAGAAACTGAACTAACCAAAGTTGGTGTAGACCCTCAATCGTCCAGAATTCTACATTGTAGAAAAGGTTCAGAGGTAGCCACCTGGACACTGTTTTTCTAAATCAAGACATTCCAACCCCATCTGGAAGTAATTCTCAATCAGAGAAAATGGTCAAGTCATATTTTTATGAGACTCTGCTGGTACGCCTTACATCGTGATTTTGAAAAACAGTGTCCAGATGACTATCTCTAAAACCTTTTTCCCAATAAACTAATAAAACGATCTTTCTTTTCAATTTTCTTGCTTGGTTCATTCAATCAATCAATCATTTATTAAAGGCCACACAACGGAGTTGGTGGAATTTGCTTTCGGTACAGCAGTTAATGCTCACATCTCCCATGTGTCAGTTATCAACATTCACAATTCACATTATTCATTGTGCTAAGATTATATGCAATGTTTCATGCAACTTCTATATTTAGTATTAACATTTGAGAAGAATGAGGGGATGTCTTGAGTATTTGGAATACTATGTTTACTTAAGGAATAGGCTGGTTTTGCTTTAACACAATGGGGCCTTCAGTTTGCTTAACACAAAGCAATAAACTCCCTATCAGCGACTTCCCTCCCTTTTTTATTCTGTTTGGAGATCTGATGAGAGAAAAAATACTAGACATAGTCATCACCACACTCTCATCACCACTGTTTTTGTTAAATGAAACTGAGATAAAAGTGTTTGAGGCTCAAAGTGGCTGCTGGACTAAGGACTTTCCAATGCATTGGCTACAATGTACTTGTACCTGTGTAATGACAATAAAGTTTAATCTAATCTAATCTACAAATATGACTCAACCAATCAATGGCCTCGAGGCCAGTTATTACATTGGGTTAGCTTGAGATGAAACACTTTTTTTGTGTTACGGGTGTTGATAGAATCTCGGACAGTGATTGAAATGTGATAAAGTATGCTGCTATCAAATTCGTGACCCAACCCCTTTGGTGAGGTACTTTTGGTTTTCTTGACTCCTTTTGACCAGATCTTGGTAAAATTATATGTAACCTAATTAATTATTAACATTGAAATCATATTGGTAATATTGTGAAAGGTTGCGAATGGTCATCATTGCACTATTTTCCTTGACAGTAGTTGGTATATAACATTAATGTAATTCACTATAGCACAGTAGAATGACAGATACTAGGCACATAAAATTTAAGTAAGCACATAATTAATTAATCTTAGCAATCAATATCCTATACTTCCCTAGATGTAATTTGTTTCTTTTTTTGTCAGCTTTCCTGTACAAGAATCCTATGGACAGTTTACATTTGAAATCTTTGTTCATGACAAAGTGAATCTACAGAAAATATTCTTAACACAACATTTGCATAATTGTTCAGAAATCCTTCCCCTATTTAAATCCATGTCTAAGTCTTTGTATGGCTGATTCTGAACATTCAACATAACTCCTGAGTTTTGTTAGTAAATATGTTGTCTGCTCTTGGTTAAAATGCTACATAACTACCTCATCATTTTTCTGCATAGATAATTCATCAGATATTTGTTGGTAGCATAACAGGACTTACCCAAGAGAGAATGGAAAGAGATGTGGCCTGGATCTATGAAACAACCGCCACTGATCTCAACACTTGCCTTTTTATGGCATTTGGACTTTGCCTTCACTGCACCCTCTTGCTCTCACACATGCACACTCATTTAAATTGTTTATGACTTTACAACACACATATTGAAAGTGGAGATGGTCTGCAAACAGGTATACTGAAAAGGGTCATTTAATTTCCTGTCATGTTCACACTAACATTTGTGTTGTAGTAGATTTAGCAACTTGAACTCAACTATACACCACTTAGTACAATTCCCCTGTCTCTTCAGAAATTGCACTATTGAGTTTTTGTCACAACTGGAACTCAAATATACACCACTTAGTACAATTCCCCAGTAAAAATATGACACAGCACACCATGAAGCTGTTGGCGATAAACAGGAATGGGCCAATTCCAGTCTCTCTCAAGGCTGGTCAACAATGTATGGAGTGCTTAAGAAGTCCCCCAAAAAGGATTCACAGCTGACTAATCTCAGTTTCTCATTCCCGCACATACCATGTAAGAAAAAGCATTTTGGCCAAATGATCCCTATAATGCGTCCTTTGTAATATATGAATATGTTATACTATTCATGCAAGAGTCTCTGTCAAAGAAATGGAGAATACTACCCTTATTCTGTATAAAACATTATGTATGCTCAGAATTGTTTTTGCCTACACAGATAAAAAAAAACGTACATAAACATACAGACCCCAATCTTGCTACTCTGAAATGTCTCTATTTGAGGGACTTGTTCATCGAAGGTCTGTTTGTGATTTATTTAACTTTTCTCTATAATGATCCCTCCTAAAGAGGACATCTGACCAGATAAGGCAGATGGCCCCTGTAGATTTGGGAATGTAAGGTGACAGTTCTTATCACCTGGGGCCAGTTGCATAAAAATAGACCTGGTCTTAGACTTAAACGTAAGCTTAAAGCTTTACCATGAGTGATTAACTAAGACTGACTTACATAGCCTGTCATGCTATGCATTTTGGGTCAAATAAGACACTTTGTAACAACTGATAAATGTCGGACACAACAGTAGGGTGGACAACAGAACGTGTCTTTTCTGGCCAAGCTAACCAACTGTCAAGTAATTCTAGAGTGCAGGTAGCAAACACATTGAATCGAACATCTCTGACGTAATCATTAGCCTGAATGTGACTAAGAGCGAAGCCTAAAAAAATTGCACTGGAATTTTCAGGTCCAAGTCCTTTTCGTAGCTAAATAACTAGCGACTTCTTGCAGTAAATTTAAAACAAATATGACAGTTAGCATGTAGACATATCTTATGCTATCAAATGTTGGTTTCACTCAACATTGATAAAGTGTATAAAATGACTGCTTATAGTTTTTGCAGCTTTGGCTACCTTTCAGCACAACCGGGAAACATCTCAAACAAAAGGTTAGGTAGTTTTCTTCAAAATAAGGAATGTTTTTCCCCTTGTAACCTATTTTAGCATATCAGTGCAACTTTTTTTACTTAGCTGGGTCCTGCAATAATACACACTCTACCATATTATTTTCTGTTTTTGCCGCTTGGATGAGACTTTTAACAGCCTGACAGCTTCTTGGTTCCACAAAACTCAAGACTTAAAGCGCTGGAACGTTTCATAAAATGACCAAAAATCACGCATAAAACTGAGTTTTGTGAGAAAACGGCTAAAGCTGAATAAAATAGGGGGTTAGGTGGCTCAGCAGGTTAAGGTGTTGGCCTCATGAGTGGAAGCTTGAGTTCGAATCCCGGCAGTGGCTATGTGATGTTGTGTCCTTGGGCAAGGCATTTCACCCTACTTTCCTCAGGGAGAATGTCCCTGTACTTAATTAAGTCGCTTTGGATGAAATGAATAGATGAATAAATGTAATGTAAAAGTTAAATATGACTTTGGATTAGTTTAAGTTAGGTTAGGTTGCATACAAATAGCGGTCTGTCCACCCTGAAATAAGTAAAATTAATAGGTAAATGAAATAGCTGGCTTGTGCTTCACTGCAAAGTTTAGCCAGGAGGAGAGGTGGCTAACTTTTCTAGCTCAAATTAATATTAATTAGCTATTTATGCATTAGAAAGGCTTAATTTGACTAGTCTTACCTGAAAATTCAAGACAGTCTAAGGCTAATATTGGTCTTAAACTAGGTTTATGCAACTGGCCCCAGGATATACTGTAAGTCTGGGAAGAGTCAATTGATTGTATCCTCACAGAAGTTACTCCAATCACAGAACTGGATTTGAGAACTGAATTCAGATGCAGATTCAGAATACTTTATTAATCCCCTTGGGGAAACTCTTTGGCAGGACACTCTTGCCCACCGAGGCAACAGGACAATTTTTTTTTACTTTTTTAAGCCTTCTGGTAATGAGGAAAACACAACTAGATTTCGAGGAGAAAAAAAGAATACAAGCCAGAGCCTGTAACAAAAAAAACACCTCAACAGACAGATAAGCAACAACAACAATCAGGTGGAGGCGTTGGATGAGTCTGTATTCGTCGCCAAAACACAGAACAATCTGCCTCATTGTTCCAGCCAGACAAATCTCACAGAATGGGGCGGGGGGTTGGGGTGGGGGTGGGGGGTGTGTGGAAATACTTCTTACTTCACCATTCCAAGATGGGGGGGAGCCCTGCACGATTCCTGGCACGGCCGTACAGGAATTTGGGTCCGAAAGCATAATACGCGTGCAAATTGCTCGTAGAGTTAATTTACCCCCTACAAACAAAGTCTCACTCAATGTTTCTCACATGTCTCTCAAAGCCCTTCACTCTTCCATTTTGTTGGTAAATACGTTCCACCGTCCTCTGCAGAGCCATCAGTCGCTCCTCGATGCGCTGTAAAGTCACACTTTGGCCACCAACAGCCCTGCCCATCGCATCAATCAAGTGGGGCAGCTTAAAGGGGCCTTTCACAGCTGCCTCCGTTTTTATAATTTGTTGATATCCCAAGGCAACGCCAATCCAATCAGCAGAAACCCGGCCATCATAAATCCCAATATGTAGAGATCCTTGACGTCCTCGACAGAAAGTTCCGACAGGCACACAACACGCCACTTATCCCACGCGTCCATCGCGTCCAGCTGGAGACGATCCCTCCAGACATGCGGGGTCCCCCTAGCCTCTGGATCTCTTTGAAAATATTGTGTCAATAGCACTTAGTGACCAGCTAATCAATTCAATTTTTATGCTTAGAAGGGTGATGCAGTTAGTCGCTCGGGCAGACAAGCAGACGATAGAGCAGGAAAAAGTCAGGGAGTGAAAAAGTTTGCGTCCACCTCCACGAGAGCCAGGAACAGAGAAATAAATGAATGAACCAATGACTTTTGAGAATTGTTTGTGTTTGTGACAGTAGAATTTATTACGTTTGCAGACGAAACTTCAGGCAACTTTTCAATCGCGATCAAACTTGTCTCCTTGCGGAGGGTTGGAGACAGACAGGGGCAAGGTGACCGCTGCCACATTGCATTTTTATGAGAACACGCACAAAGACAGATTTGTTGAAGAGGGCAGTAGCAGATGGAAAGAAACTGTTCATATGGCAAGAGGATTTGGTCCTGATGGACCGTAGCCTTTAGCCAGAGGGTGGAAGGAGTCGGCCACAATCTTCCTCACTCACCTCAGGGTCCTCAAGGTTCTCTCAGCACAACAACAATTATTATTGTCTTGAATTGATTATTGTCATTCTCAGTATTACGGCATTTTTCAATCATCATTATTATGCCTGCAGCTTGTCCAGAATGCGGCTGCCAGAATGTTGACTAGTACCCTGAAGAGGGACCATATCTCCCCGATATTGGCCTCTCTTCACTGGTTGCCAGTCAAATATTAAATTGATTTTAAGGTGTTGTTACTTGTTTTTAAAGCTTTACATGGATTGGCTACTGATTGTATGAGATGATATTACCTCTTACTTTTGTATGCAACAAGGAAGGGCTATGTTTATCTATTAGATTAGATTAGATTCAACTTTATTGTCATTACACAGGTACAAGTATAGGGTAACGAAATACAGTTAGCATCCAACCAGAAGTGCAAAACAGTTATGACAACAGAATATAATAATAAATATGGGTATACTCAGAATATACACAGTATGGCAGAAGGAGGTGTTGATGCCCAGCTCTCCAAGTTTGGTGATCAGCTTGGCGGGGATGACAGTGTTGAAAGCAGAGCTGAAGTCTACAAACAACATACGGGCATAAGTGTTATTATTGTCTAGGTGTGTGAGCACAGAGTGCAGCGCTGAGGAAACTGCATCGTCTGTGCTCCTATTGCTGTGGTAGGCAAACTGGTGAGGGTCAAGTGTGGGTGGAAGGTTGGTCTTCAGGTGTGCCAGGACCAGTCGCTCGAAGCACTTCGTGACAATGGGTGTCAGTGCCACAGGGCAATAGTCGTTCAGGCACGACGGGCTGGAGTTCTTCGGCACCGGTACGATGGAGGTGGATTTTAAGCATGCCGGCACAGCTGCTTGAGCAAGGGACAGGTTGAAAATGTCAGTAAAAACTCCTGCAAGCTTCATCTAACATGAAATTATTAACGCATATAAATTGTTGTTATGAACTAAAAGACTTATAAACAAGGGACATTTTTTAGGTTTAGGACACTGAATTAAAATTGATATTGTTATGTTGTTGAGTAATCTTTCGTGTATTTTTTTATTTTATTTTTAGGATGGGCTTAGTTGGTCCTTTTTGGTTACATCCATTACAGTGGTAAATGTAATTTACTATATTCTGTGTGTATATATACACTACCGTTCAAAAGTTTAGGGTCACATTGAAATGTCCTTATTTTTTAAGGAAAAGCACTGTACTTTTCAATGAAGATAACTTTAAACTAGTCTTAACTTTAAAGAAATACACTCTATACATTGCTAATGTGGTAAATGACTATTCTAGCTGCAAATGTCTGGTTTTTGGTGCAATATCTACATAGGTGTATAGAGGCCCATTTCCTGCAACTATCACTCCAGTGTTCTAATGGTACAATGTGTTTGCTCATTGGCTCAGAAGGCTAATTGATGATTAGAAAACCCTTGTGCAATCATGTTCACACATCTGAAAACAGTTTAGCTCCTTACAGAAGCTACAAAACTGACCTTCCTTTGAGCAGATTGAGTTTCTGGAGCATCACATTTGTGGGGTCAATTAAACGCTCAAAATAGCCAGAAAAAGAGAACTTTCTTCTGAAACTCGACAGTCTATTCTTGTTCTTAGAAATGAAGGCTATTCCATGCGAGAAATTGCTAAGAAATTGAAGATTTCCTACAACGGTGTGTACTACTCCCTTCAGAGGACAGCACAAACAGGCTCTAACCAGAGTAGAAAAAGAAGTGGGAGGCCGCGTTGCACAACTAAACAAGAAGATAAGTACATTAGAGTCTCTAGTTTGAGAAACAGACGCCTCACAGGTCCCCAACTGG
The DNA here is from genome assembly GCA_030340685.1 of Protosalanx chinensis. Lineage (NCBI taxonomy): Eukaryota > Metazoa > Chordata > Actinopteri > Osmeriformes > Salangidae > Protosalanx > Protosalanx chinensis. The sequence goes on from CM059319.1 coordinate 12,873,596, forward strand.
CATCTTCATTAAATAGTACCCGCAAAACACCAGTGTCAACATCTACAGTGAAGAGGCGGCTGCGGGATTCTGGGCTTCAGGGCAGAGTGGCAAAGAAAAAGCCATATCTGAGACTGGCCAATAAAAGAAAAAGATTAAGATGGGCAAAAGAACACAGACATTGGACAGAGGAAGACTGGAAAAAAGTGTTGTGGACGGATGAATCCAAGTTTGAGGTGTTTGGATCACAAAGAAGAACGTTTGTGAGACGCAGAACAAATGAAAAGATGCTGGAAGAATGCCTGACGCCATCTGTGAAGCATGGCGGAGGTAATGTGATGGTCTGGGGTTGCTTTGGTGCTGGTAAGGTGGGAGATTTGTACAGGGTAAAAGGGATTCTGAATAAGGAAGGCTATCACTCCATTTTGCAACGCCATGCCATACCCAGTGGACAGCGCCTGATTGGAGCCAATTTCATCCTACAACAGGACAATGACCCTAAACACACCTCCAAATTGTGCAAGAACTATTTAGAGCAGAAGCAGGCAGCTGGTATTCTATCGGTAATGGAGTGGCCAGCGCAGTCACCAGATCTGAACCCCATTGAGCTGTTGTGGGAGCAGCTTGACCGTATGGTACGCAAGAAGTGCCCATCCAACCAATCCAACTTGTGGGAGCTGCTTCTGGAAGCGAGGGGTGCAATTTCTCCAGATTACCTCAACAAATTAACAGTGTCACAGTTCAGCTCTGCCTCACCACTCTGCACCTGCCTGCTTCAATCTGCCAATCAGACACACCCCTCTCATCAAGCCAACTCCACTCACCTGTGCTCTCTGCTCTGCTCTGGCTGCATTTAAGTTCCAGCTCCACTCTCACTCATTGCCAGATTGTTCTAGATGCTTGCACCAGACTCTCCAGCGATTTTCTGCCTGATCTCCCGGTTCCGACCCTGCTTGCCTCTGACTATCCTGCCTGACTGATCTCCTGGATATTACCTCAGCCTTCTGTCTTTGACCACGAGTTTCGCCTATCCCCTCTTGGTTACACACCTGCTCGGCTCTGCGGCTACACAGCCCACCACTGGACCTGTCAGCCTGCTAGGTAATCCACCTGTTGCCGGCTTTGCCTTCAGTCATCAACACCAGACTCACTCCTTCACTGCATATACTGTTTAAGACTCCTGGGATAAATAAAAATCATTACCGTCTGATATCCTGTCTGCCTGTGCTGCTTTTGGGTCCTCACCATACCCGTGACAAACAGCTAGAATGCCAAAGGTCTGCAATGCTGTAATTGCTGCAAATGGAGGATTCTTTGACGAAAGCAAAGTTTGATGTAAAAATCAAATACAAATCATTATTTCTAACCTTGTCAATGTCTTGACTCTATTTTCTATTCATTTCACAACATATGGTAGTGAATAAGTGTGACTTTTCATGGAAAACACAAAATTGTTTGGGTGACCCCAAACTTTTGAACGGTAGTGTGTATATATATATATATATATATGTATATTGTATATTATGTATATTTATGTAAATGTATATATATGTGTATATCTGTATATGTATGTGTGTATGTATATATATAATACTCTCCTATATGGACAACCAAATAAACCTATTCATTCATTCATCTGATTGAAAATGAAGACACTTAATCAAATGAGTGAAGCTAATTCTGGCAGGACACTCGGGCTGCACGCGTCATCACTCATTCACACTCATCAGGTACTCGTCATCACTCATTCCCTCACATGCTCTAGCAGCATAGGCACTCAGGTAGTGCACGTAATCGCTCATGAACACACCTGACTCAGCTAGCGCAACCCCATTGAGCCTTGTCCAAGAAGACGGCCTTTAAAGGCTGCGTGGATATTCAAACTCACCCAACTGTCTAATGATCAGTGCTGCTGCCGATTTTTGCTTTCATTATTGCTGCCGAGTTGGGTTTGTTATTTCTGCTGTGTTGGTTTTGTTATTTCTGCCGTGTTTCATGGTTGCGTCGGGGCTTGCCATATCCGATCCCTCTGAATCCGCAGTGGAGCGTTCATTGGGGCAATTTGCAGGAAACACTTCCCGTCCCTCACCCCGAGGGCAACTGGTTCTGAAAACGCCAGTTATTAAGGATTGACCGGTCTATCAAATTCTCGACTACTACGAAAGGGGTGTACCCCTACTACGAAAGGGGTAATTCCATTAGGGGATGAAACTATGAGGAACTTTTACTTTTTCATGGAACAAAGGAAAATGGAGCACTTGTTCTCGCCCAGCAGCTGTGTTTCAAGGACAACAAGAGCTGGACCATACTAGAGAGGGTATTTCCTTGACATGAGAAGGTGTACATTCTAGTTCAACTACAGTACCTTGCAAAAGTATTTACATTTAGTCTTTTAGCAGACGCCCTAATTGAGAGCAACCGACAGCAAGTACAGGGACATTCCCCCTGAGGCAAGCAGGATGAAGTGTCTTGCCAAAGGAAACAAAGTAATGTAGTCACAGCCGGGAATCAAACTCGCAACCTTCCAATCACTAGCCCAACACCTTAACCGTTGAGCCACCCGACTCGACCCTTGTTGAATTGACCCCCCCTTGGTGTTGTTACTATTTTGTTGCCTTACAACTTGGCACATGATTGAGTCAGGTGTGTTTAGGAGCCATTACATGTGCTACCAGAGTGCCTGTGCTGCATGTGAGGGAATGAGTGATGACGTGTACTGAGGTGTGTGAATGAGTGATGATGTATACTGAGGTGTGTGAATGAGTGATGATATATACTGAGGTGTGTAAATGAGCGATGATGTATACTAAGGCATGTGAATGAGTGATGACGCGTGCAGCCCAAGTGTCATGCCAGAATTAGCTTCACTCATTTGATTAAGTGTCTTCATTTTCAATTAGATGAATGAATAGGTTTATTTGGTTGTCCATATACGAGAGTATTATATATATGCACCCATATCTGTTGCAACCAATTACCTTCAGAAGTCACGTAATTAGTTAAATAAAGTCCCCATGTGTGCAAAGTGTCACATGATCTCAGTATACACAGTTGAAACCAGAAATTTACATACACTGTACAAAAAACACGTGTTTTTTTTCACTGTCTGACATCAAATCAGACAATCACTTTTATTGTTCTATGTATGTTAGGATTACCAAAAGGGGGGGAGTCAGATGACTCAGCAGGTTAAGGCGTTGGTCTCGTAAGCGGAAGGTTGTGAGTTCAAACCCCGGCTGTGACTGTGATATTGTGTCCTTGGGCAAGGCACTTCACCCTACTTGCTTCAGGGGTAATGTCACTGTACTTACTTTAAGTCGCTTTGGATAAAAGCGTCTGCAAAATGACTAAATGTAAAATGATTTATATTTGCTAAATGCCAGAATTTGGGGCAATGTTTATTTTATTTTATTACTTTCTTAAAAAACAGAATACCATTGCTTTGAAACTGTATGACTTGGGACAAACGTTTTGGATATCCATCCACAAGCTTCTTACAATAGTTGGCAGGAATTTTGAACCATTCCTCCTGACAGAACTGGAGTAACTGAGCCAAGTTTGTAGGCTGCCTTGCTTGCACATGCCTTTTCAGCTCCGCCCATACATTTTCAATAAGATTGAGATCAGGACTTTGTGATGGCTACTGCAAAACATTGACTTCGCTATCCTTAAGCTACTTTGTAACCAGTTTAGCAGTATGCTTCGGGTCATTGTCCATTTGGAAAACCCTTTTGTACCCAAGCTTTAACTTTTTGGCTGATGTCTTGAGATGTTGCTTCAGTACTTCCACATACTGTTATTTTCTCATGATGCCATCTATTTTGTGTACCAGTGCACCAGTCCCTCCTGCAGCAAAACAACCCCACAACATGATACTGCCACCCCCGTATTTCATGGTTGGGATGGTGTTCTCAGGCTTGCAAGCTTTTCCCCTCCAAATATAACGATGGTCATTATGGCCAAACAGTTCAATTTTTGTTTCGTCAGACCACAGGACATGTCTCCAAAGAATTATGTATTTGTCCCTTTGTGTATTTGCAAACTGTTATCTGGCTTTTTTATGTTTCTTTTGGAGAAATGGCTTCTTCTTGGCAGAGTAGCCTTTCAGTCCATGTCAGTACAGTACTCGTTTCTCTGTGGGTAATGACACACTCTTGCCAGCTTCAGCTAACATCTTCACAAGGTCTTTTGCTTTTGTTCTTGGGTTGATATGCACATTTCAGATCATCTCTGGGACACAGAATCCGTCTCACAGAACCCGTCTCACAGAACCTGTCTCACAGAACCCGTCTCACAGAACCCGTCTCACAGAAACCACAGAACCCGCCCACCAAAACTCACGGACCAGGCAAGGAGGGCATTTATCAGAGAGGCAACAAAGAGACCAAAGATTATCCTGAAGGAGCTGCAAAGCTCAACAGCGGAGATTGGAGTTTCGGTTCATAGGACCACTTTAAGATGTACACTCCACAGAGCTGGGCTTTTACAGAAGAGTGGCCAGTAAAAAAGCCATTGCTTAAAGACAAAAATACACGTTTGGTGTTTGCCAATAGCATATGGGAGATGCCCCAAACATATGAAAGAAGACGAGACTAAAATTGAGCTTTTTGGCCATCAAGGAAAACGCTATGTCTGGTGCAAACCCAAAACCTCTTATCATCCTGAGAACACCATCCCCACATTGCAGCATGGTGGTGGCAGGATCATGCTGTGGGAATGTTTTTCATGGGCAGGGACTGGGAAACTGGTCAGAATTGAAGGAATGATACATATACTAAATACAGGGAAATCCTTGAGGGAAACCTGTTTCAGTCTTCCGGAGATTTGAGACTGGGACGGGGGTTCACCTTCGAGCAGGACAATGACCCAAAGCATACTGCTAAAGCAACACTCAAGTGGTTTAAGGAGAAACATTTAAATGTATTGGATTGGCCTGGTCAAAGGCCAGACCTCAATCCAATTGAGAATATATAGTATGACAAATTGTTGTGCACCAGCGGAACCCATCCAAATTAATCAGAGTCAGAATCAGAATGGGGTTTATTCGCTATGCAAGATTAACAAATTTAGAATTCACTGTGGCAGGAATGAGCAAACATAGAACATATATGTGGTATACTAATTAAAATGAATACAATGTAAAATACAGTACAGATATGATACATATAAACAAATAATACAAATGATACAAATAATACAAATGATACAAATAATACAAATGATACAAATAATACAAATGATACAAATGATACAAATAATACAAATGATACAAATTATAAAAATGATTCAAATAACATGGAAGTACAAATAACATAGGTACAGAGTGGAATGGGTATATATAGTACGTGCAAAGGGGGGGGGGGGGTGTATATACACAGTAGTGTAAACAGTGGTGCAAAAATCACAGTAGTAAGTTTTAAAAGTTTTTTTAAAAGGAGCTTGAGCAGTTTTGCCTTGACGAATGGGTAAAAATACCAGTGGCTAGATGTGCCAAGCTTATAGATACATATTACGTGACTTCTAAAGATAATTGGTTGCACCATATCTTATTTAGAGGCTTAATAGCCCAGCAAACATCGGACGTCGGAAAGACGTGCAGATCATGTCGATATTGGGTTGGTCCATCAGAGACCACATCTAGACGTTGGTACGACGACCAAAAAAGGTCAATATTTGACGTCTATATTGGACCACATCTAGACGTTAGTTCGACGTGCAAAATAGGTTAAGAATTTAGACGTCATTATTGGGCCTCTTTTTCCGACCTTGATGAACGTCCAGATGAAGTACAATTTGAAAGTCATATTATTGTTAACAAGTGACGTTCAAATATTACCTCATCTGGACATCTGTTAAGGACTACATCTAGACTTTATTTCAACGTGCAAAATAGATACCAAATGTACATGTTATAATTGTAGTTCTTTTAAACGTTAAAATGGCGTTCAAATTGTACCTCATTTGGAAGTTTGTTAAGGACCACGTTTAGACTTTATTTCAACGTGCAAAATAGATCCTAAATGTACTCGTCATTATCGAACCACTTTTAGACATTAGAATTACGTTCAAATTAGATGTCATCTGGACATCAGATAAGGACCACATATAGACCTTATTTCGACGTCCAAAATAGATCTAAATTTTAGAAATCATTATTGGACTTCTTTTAAACGTTATTAGACGTTCAAATTGTACCTCATCTGCACGTTTGTTAAGGACCACATCTACACTTTATTTCAACGTGCAAAATAGATCCTAAATTTACACGTCATTACTGGACCTCTTTTAGACGTTAGAATGACGTTCAATTTATACCTCATCTGGACATCTGATAACACTTTGCACATTTTACCACATAACAATCTATCAGGTATCAAAACATGTTTGTGTGTCCCTCTGTGTGTCTGACTACTATAGGGGTAGGGACCAAAGTGGAGTGACAAAAACTTCTCAGATCCAGCCACAGGAGAGAGGCACATAGGGCCAGCAGAAGAGAAAGATGTGCCAGTTGTGTCCAATAAATAATGACCGCAAAGCGACCAATTGCAATGTTTACTGCAAAAACATATTGATTTTAATTGGGATCATTTTTGACCCAACTTATGGAAGAGTGGGGTAGTAACTCCCCCTACTCTATTGTCCTGTCTTGAAGGGGAGAGGCCAAAGTCGGAAATCTTTGGAGTAGGAACCCCCCCCTTACCTTTTGGCGGTTAATGAGTTTATTTGTAATTGATGAGGGGTGGTTAACATCTTAAAGGCATGTTGTCTTCTAGACGTCATGTCTGCGAGTGGTCACAAATGGTGAATAGAGCAAATCTACCTGTCAATAGTAACGTTTGCATTGATAGAATTAGCAGGTCACAATGCTTAATTGTCCTTGCTTGGGGAAGATTAACGTCTCACTAGTGACCTAATCTACCCAAAGTCTTCCTCACATGTGATTCATTCATTACCAGGTCACAAACATCATAATTTGTCAACACAGTTGTTATCAAGCTCTTCGGAAGCCTGATAATGACCATTTATTAGAATCAGGTATGCTGGAGCAGGGAAAAATTGAAAACTTTCAGGACAGCGGCCATCGAGGACTGGAATTGCCCAGCCCTGATCTAATAGGGTTAAGGACCAAATGTACATGTCATCAGAATACCTCAACTGGAAATCTGTTAATATAATGCAGTGGTTCTCAATTCCAGTCCTCACAGCCCACTGTCCTGCATGTTTTTGAAGTTTCCCTGCTCCAACACATCTGATTCAAATGAATGGGTCCTTATAAAGCTCAACAGAAGCCTGATAATGATAATTTACTTGAATCAGATGTGTTGGAAGGGGGAAACATCTAAAATGTTGGCAAAATTGCGAACCATTGATATAATGTCATTTTGACACCTGAAACAGGTCAATCTTGGACACTAATGCCATACAAATATTGCCTCAAAACGTCACCATAATTTCATTAGGTTACCAGGTCAACATTCATTATTGATGCTTCTTACCTGCCAAACGCACATGTGTATCAAATCAACATGGGTACGGCCTAGTATTAACAAAAAATGTTTACTGATCACTATATTTGTAGTTTGTATGTGATTTTCTATGAATAATAAAAAAGAAGATGAAGCGCAACTGCCTTGTGGGTTCAAAGTGCGTTTGCCTCATCTGCCAGACTGCGATCGCTATACCGAAAAAGGGAAATGTGGAGCGACAGTTTCGGACTGTACATAAAAACGACACTAACTTCCATCCAAAAAGTGAGTTGAGAAGGAGAAATGTTAAGGAACAAAAATCCCAGTTGTCAGGACAGCAGTCAAGACTTTGCTTTATTCGAGCCAATCGCTGCATTAATGTGCTAGTACCCTTTTCGGGAAGATGTTGATGTTGTTTCACTCGCATCAAAAATTACAACACTGTTTCATCTGAACTCTTCTGGAGTGGAAGATTAGATTTTTACACTACAAGCCGACATTGAGCTGAAGGTCAGAGCTCATGGACAATTCTGGAGCTTACTCACAGAGGAAAAGTACTCCAACATAAAGAAATGTGCAACATCCTTGACTGCATTATTTGGCTCCACTTATTTATGTGAGTCAGCCTTGAGTGAGGCTTGGCATCTAACGTCACGTAGGTTTACCTGTTGTTACAACCATAGGTTAGAGTGAGCACCACCCACTGTATTATACTGTATTAATGGGTGCTTAGCACCTGCCAAAGGTGGGTGGGTTAATATTTATTTCTTTCATTTGGTGCCACTGGCAGTCCTCCTTGATCCCTGTGTTGTTTTTTTGTAAATAAACGTTATTGATTTGTAAGCTGATTTCCTTATTTTGTGTTGGGGTTGTAAAAAGCAATATGGGTTCACACAATTATGCAAGGTATACTAACATATATGGTTCTTATAAAGAATTGTCAATATATTTGGTGCCACTGGCAGTCCTCCTTGATCCCTGTGTTGTTTTTTTGTAAATAAACGTTATTGATTTGTAAGCTGATTTCCTTATTTTGTGTTGGGGTTGTAAAAAGCAATATGGGTTCACACAATTATGCAAGGTATACTAACATATATGGTTCTTATAAAGAATTGTCAATATATTCGGTGCCACTGGCAGTCCTCCTTGATCCCTGTGTTGTTTTTTTGTAAATAAACGTTATTGATTTGTAAGCTGATTTCCTTATTTTGTATTTTGTAAAAAGCAATATGGGTTCACACAATTATGCAAGGTATACTAACATATATGGTTCTTATAAAGAATTGTCAATACATTTCGGAATAATTATTGTAAGTATCTCGCATGCTGGAAAAGTGTGTGCACCCCTGGTGTATTGCTTCAAGGATTTGAGCAAATTATGCTCAGTGACTGTGCATTACTTCATATAAATTCACCGTCTTTTCCTTCAAACATTTTGTTTATATTTGACTATTCTGTCATCAGGATCAGGACTATCCTCATCAGGACAACAAAGACCTTTGGCGATAGGCTGAGCCAAACGCCTACCCCCAGTAAGTATTAGGCATGCTAATCCCTCACCTTTTGATGCATTTTGGTGTAAATTTTTTATGTAAAGTCTTTTATATAAAATCGATCTGTCATCAGGAGCGTCTCGATATCCAAGCCCGGCGCCACTGCTCAGGCCCACCGAGAAGTCTACCCCCAGTAAGTACACACTAACAGATTTATTTTTTATGTCTCATGTATCTATATTTATAACTGCTCTAAAATTCCATTAAGTGTGCAGCCACTCTGAATTGACACCTGCATAATAGGTTTTGAATTTGACAATAATCTTTTATCAGGTTCCTCTCGACTTGCAAGTCCGGTGCCACTGCCCAGGAAGTCTAAACCTAGTGAGTATGTATTTTCCCAAATTTTCTTGGCTGATGGTGCATGTTCAAGCAATAGAATTGCTGCCCTTTGTAGGAATATTAATATTTAGAATCTTTAACATTCTCTCTTTCCAGGCCCAAGGAAGACACTTGAGAAAACCAAGCATCACTCTAGTCATCGCTCGAGGTACAGTGTCAGGTTATGGCACAGCATATTGTATCAACGAATCTCTGCCAATTCAGATCATATAATGTACTGTATTTTTTGCACTATAGGGCGCACTGGATTGTAAGGCGCACTGTCAATGAATGGTCTATTTTCTATCTTTTTTCATATATAAAATGCACCGGAACAGAACAAAAAACAGTCAGATAAATCTGCGTCGTAAGCGTGTCTTTTGACAGGTGCCACTTTGGGATCCTTATGGTGAAGCACAGTATGTATTACCTGGCTACGGTAGCCGTAATGCTGGGGTCAGTAAGCAAAACCAAGTCGCTTTGGATAAAAGCGTCTGCTAAATGAATGAAATGTAAAATGTAAAACCAGAATTAATCCCTATATAAAGCGTTTCGGATTATAAAGCACACTGTCGTTTTTTGAGAAAATTAAAGGCTTTTAAGTGCAACCTATAGTCCGAAAAATACGGTGTGTGTACAGTTGGTGTTAGATTATTTATTATATTATAGGTAGTACTGCTGAAATATTGTTTAAAAGGGAAGCATGTCATTGGCAACATTTTAGATACATCAGAGGTTTTTATTCTCATTTAGGATTTGTTTTCTTTTTTCTTAGACATGTAATTTTGATTTGATTTACTTGACATGTTTTGATCTCCAGAAGCAGATCACCGCTAGGTGCAGCGGCACATCAACCCAGGAGTAACTCACCACAGTCTGCCGATGGGAGATTACAACACAGCATTGAACTATTTAATTTAACAATTATATTTGTTTATATTCAACTCCCCCACTTTTTTGCTCAGTGGGAGAATTGAGCTCTAGTTTGTCCTGCCAGGATTTTAAACCTGGTCTTAAATGGAGTCAGGGCCATTCTCATACACATGTGGAGGTGCTCATTGGTGAGCCTTGAATTATATTTTGTTTTGATAATGTTCATTGTGGATGACGCTGCCTCACAGTTGTGTGTGGTGCCGGACATGGTCAAGAGGGCTACTTTCCTCAGACCTGGGAAAGCTGTCTCAGGGACCATTTGGAGCCAGAAAGTACAAGGGTCGGTTCATACAAACTGCTCTTTCAAGGCTACATCTACTTGGAGATCAACCAATTGAATTAGGAGAAGCCTAACATTTATCCATTTAATAGTAGTATGAACAGAAAGGAGTCTGTGCATTCTGGATTAAATGCCCTATTTTCGCTGTCCACTTTTCTTTTTTTGAGAGCCATTTTCCTCATATTTTTCTCTCCCTTTCTGTCTCGCTCCTCCATGTCTCTCTCTCTCTCAATCGTCCGCATCTCTCCCTTTCTCTGTCTCACTCCTCCGTGTCTCTCCCGTGGTTTATGTTTATTTTCTTTCTATCGTATTTTCGTGTCTTTCGTAACTTTCATCCAAGTGCGCTGCATCTTCTCGATGTTTACCGCCTGGAATACAGTTTTGACTGGCTGAGTGGAATTACGTGAGATGGCTTAACACGTATGCGATTGGCCTATGCGTTTTCCCATCCACAAACCAACTATTGTAAAGACGATAAAAGCTGCGCCGGTTCAAATAGAAGCGCTCCGTCCGATTTTAAATCGTAACCCTCTGTTTGGGCTGTAGGTCCGGGTCCATATGAGACAGCTTCTGGGTCCGGACCCGGACCGCAGTCCGCCTGTTAGTGACCTCTGACGTAAACGATAGAAAGGGAACACCAACAGTATAAAAACTAATGCACAAAGGGTCTGATCATGGGACCATACTCACTGTTTTATTTAAATTCTGTACTTCTTTCCAATAAAACACTTTGCATAAAACTTTGTTGTTGAGCGGTACTTCTCTGGCCTTTTTCTCAGCTCTGGACTTAGGTTCCACACCACAATTGAACTTAGGGATTTCTCACTCAAACAGAACTTTGGATATTTACCTCCACCAAAGGACACATTTTTGGGAACTTTTGCATAAAAACACCTTCATCATATTTTACACATCACTACATTGTATACCCCAGATCTTATTATGCTGTATCACACTTCCAGGCGCATTAGATCATCAAATAAGTTCTTTTTAGCCATTCCACAGACTCGGATGAAGACAAAAATCTCATACTCTGTTGAATAAACCACAGAGTAATTTAAGTCTCGTCTTAAAACATATTATTATTCTTTGGCTTTCGAGTCAGTTTAGGGTCACTTGTGCTTAACTGTAAATGTATTGTTTGTCTGTTCTTATTCATTGTTGTTTTGCCCTATTTGATTATTTTGTACAAAACTTTGGTAGGCATTGGCTGTTTTTAAATGTATTGTAAAACAGTCCCTCGAGAGTAGGCAGGTTACAGCTGATCACCTTTTCAGCAGTGCAGATGATATGCTGCAGTCTTTTCTTGTTCTTGGCAGTGGCAGCAGCATACCAAATGGTAATGGTGAAGGTGAGGATAAACTCAATGATGGCTGTGTAGAAGTGCACCATCACTGTCTTTGGCAGGTTGAATTTCTTCAGCTGTTGCAGGAGGTACATCGTCTTGGGCTTTCTTGATGAGAGAGCTGATGTTCCATTCCCACTTGAGGTCCAGGGAGAGGATAGTGCCCAGGAAGCGGAAGGACTCCACAGTATTGACTGGTGAGTCACACAGGGTGATAGGGGTGAGTGAGGCTGTATCCCACCTGAACTCCACAGCCATCTGTGTGAGTGTGTGAGTTGTGTGGCTCTACCAGGGCAAGATGGCGGCGCACACAGTTGCAGCGACTCAGTGTTTTACTAGTCAGTGGCGCGTTACGTTGTTTTTGTATTTTTCAATTTCGTTGTACCTGTGACAATGACAAATAAAGATCTATTTATCTCCACTGTTTTCAAAGAATTTAGCTCAAGGTTGTTCTGGCTACACCAGGTTGTCAACATCCCACATGTAGTCAGAGTTATCCCCACCTGAGATGAGCCCAATGAGGGTGGTGTCATCTGAAAACTTTAGAAGCTTGATGGACAGATGGCTAGAGGTGCAGCTGTTGGTGTACAGGGAGATGAGCAGAGGCGAAAGGACGCAGACTTGAGAGGATCTAGTGCCGATGGACCAGGAGTCAGAGACTTGTGTACCCAACTTAATGCACTGCTTCCTGTCAGATAGAAAGCCTGTGATCCACCTGCAGGTGGAGCCAGGCACGTTCAGTTGGGAGCGCTTGTCCTGAAGCAGAGCCAGGGTGATACACACAAGCAGGATCCTGGTGTAGGATCCAAGGGAGTCCAGATGGTGAAGTGAAGAGCCATGTTAACTGCATCGTCCACAGACCTGTTGGCTGTGTAGGTCAGGGCGATAGGTCTATAGTCATTCAGTCTTGTTGGTCTTGGCTTTTTGGGCACAGGGATGATGATGACTTAAGACAGGCTGGCATATGGCATGTTTCCAGGAAAGTGTTGACGATCTTGGTGAACACCGGAAACAGCTGGTCAGCAAAGCTCTTTAGCATAGAAGGGGAGACAGTGTTTGGCCCAGCTGCTTTGTGGGGGTTCTGCCTTCTGACGTCGCAAGAAACTGTTGTGATGGCGTGAGCTTTTGATCTGGCTGACATTGTTGCCTCTTTTGCAGTGTATTCTTGGTACCCTTTTTGGTAAAATTTTTATTTTAAGGGTTGTGTAGCCCTATCCTATTTGCTCTAGATCAAAACAGCCCTCACATGAATGTGCAAAACTAAGGGGAAGGAGTTGGGATTGGTCCTAAGACTTTTTCTCCTCACAAACAGGAAGTCAAGCTGGGTGGATCAAGGCTCCCTGGAAGAATTTGGTAAATTAAATGTACTTAAAGGTCAATGTAACAGATGGGGCCGTGCCCCCATTGGAGGTACATTCAGCTAATGTGTGCTCATACCTGGGTGAACATTATTGGCTATACACACATGCATGGCCATCAACAATTGAGTCAGCCATCAAGTTTCACGTGTTGAAATCAACCTTACTTTAACTTAATAAACCTGTAAGAAATCAGTAGTAAGAAGATAATAGTACAAAATCTTAAATTCATCTTAATATGATTTTTATAAACACTCCCAGCAGCCCAAATCTTGGATGGAATGCACAATTGGTTGAATGCTTTTGTTCATTGTTCTACTGATATAGCTATGTAAAAACTACAAACCAACAAATACACACTAAATTATGCAAAAAGCATTACTTTCTAGTTTTAAAAAGACCCTTACCTCTTCACCTTGTCTAAGCTCTTCACTGTCACTTCTGTCACACTGGTCTCTCTGTCTCCAAACAAAATATAAGATATTAAGAAACTATGGACTCGCTGTGGCTCATCTTGATCAGATTTAGCCCAATCACTGAGATCCGGCATTTCAGAGTGTTCAATCAGCCATTAAATGTGGGAGGAATGCTAACGAGAGATCCCCTGTACAGCATACAACTGTTTGGACCCTTAATGGGCCTGCTTTTGTCTCGTGGACATCATGCATAAATGCAACACATGTACTGTTGATTAGAGTAGAGAACAGCATGGGAAAATATTATATAAGCAGATTTTGGGAAGCTCTATGCTCTATGGGCACATACACATAGTATATGTGCATATTACTACTGTGCATGTTTTGTCAAAATGGATGGTTGATATTCTAATGTACCAGTCATACTGTAGACACATAAAAAATATAACTGATACCATGACAACTTAATGCAATAATTAGAAATAAATGCATAATATGATAAATGCTAATTACAGGGTACAGCCTATAGAACACACACGTACACCACATGATGTATAACACACCCAAACACACTTTTTGCAGCCTTGCTGTCTAATTATTTTTATGTAATTCCTTTAAAGATACCAATTACAACTTTGCCACTGCATAGTACAGTATCAAAAATAATCAGGATCAAAGCCTTTTCAACAGAAAAAAAACTAAAATCATTTGCTCTGTACTAATTTAGCAGACGCTTTTATCCATTTACACTTACCTCTGTCAGGTGTAGAGATGTGTCTCCTTAACAGTGCGGCGTCCAGCTATTATACACATGCACCTTCTCTCTCTCTACACTAGCTTGATTTCCAGTAAACGTTACCCCTTTCTGGCCAGCCTCCCCCTCTCCCTGAAATAATTAACCAAGCCTTTAGTATTGCTTTGATGCTTACCCTTAGAAAGGAGAGAACTACACAATTAAGATAAAAAATTCAAACATTACCTTTATTTGTAAAATAAAACATGCATACAAGAATATATGATTGATTTATACTATAATGCAGATTATAATGGTTTTGATTATAACCAGTCATAATGTTTTTGTACATTATACAGTAGCAAGATTGACACCAATGCGATAAATACACAAAATGTTACGAATTCAGAAGGTTTACAAGGATTAAACTGTCTTGATTGTTATCCATGTCAGAAATAAACACATTATTATACTGAAGATTTAAGTAAGAGAAAATGAATGCATTGTTCTAATGTTAACCTAAAGCACATGTAATAAAGAAGGATGTGATCTGGTCTTATTCTCCAGTGAAGGTTGGATTTGTAACAGTGGTGGTAGCATTCTTGAACAGGGGGTTATCAGCCTGTTGATGGGACAAATATCACATTAGAAATATAAATAACATGCATAAAATGTGCATACATTACTTTCTACGCAAAATTAAGGAGTAGTGGTTTAACAATACACCCAGCTCATGAGAACGAGACATTAATTTTAAGAAAATTTGAATGGTCAAAATGAGCTTTTTATTTGACTGTGAGAACTGCTGTGCGGTCAATTACTGGTCATAGTTTTGAAACTTTCCCTCGTGAGTCAATGTTGACCCTCATTCGTCCAGGAGTTTTTCATTGTAGAAAAGGTTTCAGAGGCAGTCATCTGGACAGGATGTTTCGACCCCATACAGGCATCTTTCTCAATCTGATAAAATGAGTACACGTCTCTGCCCCTCCTTTTACCCCCACACTGCCGCCATTATGGTCCAGAGTCTCATTACTTCCCGTCTGGGGAGAACTGTAATTCTCAAGATGCACGATATCATTCAATTATGGACGATGCAGAGGCGTGAACAGTCCAACGTGCAGCAAAGTCTGTTATTGGATGAAACTGTACACCTTTTGAAGGGCGTTATCCAATTTATACCATGGTCATTTGCCCAAAGAAATCCATCTAAACATCTAATGTTTTTCAATGTTAGCCAACTCATATATTTCTAGTCCACTCAGCTTAAGCTATCAGCTAGAAAGCTAATGTTAGAAAGCAATGTGTATGGTTGACACACAGTAAATATATTACATACTATCCATCCATCCATAAAATTTTAACATTGCTATGTTCATTGACCAATGCTCCTTTGTAAAGCTCTCTCTTAGAAGTCGCTTTGGATAAAAGCGCCTGCAAAAACTAAAAATGAATAACTGTATTAACATTAACATTATCTAGGCCTGGATGAGGTGGAGTACTTGGGGTACACGACAGGAAATGGACTAGTAAACCCCAGAGGGCAAAGACGGAGGTGTTCAGAGTGGCCAAGACCAACCACTAAGAAGGCAGTGCGAGCCTTCTTAGGACTAATGGATTATTACAGACGCTTTATCCTCAATTACACTACCATAGTGACCCCGCCTTGACTAAGGACTCCAAACCAGTATGGGTGGTATGGACAAACACAGGGTGATCGAGAGTAGGCGCATTTTATCCAAAGCGATTTACAAGAGAGTGCTTTTACAAAGCGCATCGGTCACTGAGCAACGTGATAGACCCCGAACACAGTGGGCTTTTAGATTGTAAAACACACATTGTGAGAACCAATAAGTGCCAAGAGAAGAGCTATAAAAGCCTAACACAATGATTGCGAACAATAAAGCAAGAAAACAAGAAAACAACAACACTGGTGAGTCACCACATACCATACTATTCCTAAGTGCCATTAAATTCTCGGAATGAGTGAGTTTTAAGCCTTTTTTTGAAGATGAGGAGGCAGTCTGTGCTTCTGATGGAGGTAGGGAGTTGATTCCACCATTGGGGGGGGCAGGCAGTGGGCTCTGGCGCTCTTGGGGGGGGGGGTACCACTAGACGTTTGTCAGCAGACGACCGTAGGTGGCGGGCGGGGGTATAGGGCCGGAGGAGAGAGTTGATATAGCTTGGGGCAGTCCCATTTACAGCTCGGAAGGTCAGCAACAGGGTCTTGAATCTGATACGGACCATGATGCGAAACAAGTGGAGGGCGATGAGGAGCGGGGTGACATGGCAGCGTCTGGGTAGGTTAAAAACCAGATGAGCGGCTGCAATTTGAATCCTCTGAAGGGGACGGGTTGCACTTGCAGGAAGACCGGCAAGTAGCGAGTTGCATTAGTCCAGCTTTGAGACGACAAGGGCTTGGACTAGCAGTTGGGTGGAATGTTGAGACAGGTATTTTCCGCTTTTCCGGATGTTGTAGAGCAGGGGTATTCAACTAAAATTTGAAGTGGTCCGGTTCTCGAAAATGACATGAAGCAAAGGTCCGGAAGATCATAATGTCTAACTTAGTGTGATATATATTTAAGTGGCCTAGTACTTTTATGAATATCTGCATCTAATCAATGTAAATGCCTTGTAAATAAAATGATTTTGGTAGAATTAAAAACTTTCTGATGTTATTTATTGTCATGTAACACAGAACTTAACTGAACTGAATTTCAAAAAATGTGCATACTCTGTTACTCTTAATTGAACCAATTCAGATAAGAAATCTTAACATACCTTAACCATTGAACTATGTAACTTTTAACAGTCTTCCCCGCTTATATTCAACGGGACTGCCCCGAGCTATATCAACTCTCTCCTCCGGCCCTATACCCCCGCCCACCACCTACGGTCGTCTACTGACAACCGTCTAGTGTTACCTAGACCCTATTTCGATGGAAGCATTCATAAATTTGATTGAGTCGTCGAACCCCATCAAGTGTCCTCTTGACCGCCTTCCTGGCAAGCTTTGCAAGCGAACTCCTGCCTATTACTGGACACCTATGCTTAGTATTGCCTAGTATTGACTATTGTACCTGGCTAAGTCCCTGGTGATTTACAAAAAAAGCAATTATTAGGCCCTAGCAACTACAATTATTAAGCATTAACAACTACAGGCCAATTTCAAATTTGCCATTTCTCTCCAAAATTCTGGAGAATGTTGTAGCAGCTCACTGAACACCTTACCTCAAATCAGATATACAAACCTCTCCAGTGTGGATTTCGTCCTCATCGTAGTAGTGAAACTGCACTAGGAAAGGTTGTAAATTATCTATTATTAGCCTCTGATGCAGGCTCTATTTCAGTCCTGATACTATTTGAACTAAGTGCATTTCTCCTGGAACGTATGGGAAATTATGTTGGTAATTCTGGGAGTTCACTCCAGTGTTTTAGATCGTATTCATCCAATAGATAAAAGTTTTTCCACTATGATAGCTACTCATCCAGGAGCTCCCCTGTAAAATATGGAGTACCACTGGGTTCTGAATTAGACCCTTTGCTATTTTATCTACAATGGATATAAAAAGTCTACACACCCCTGTTTAAATGCCAGGTATTTATCATGTTACATCAAGATAAATAATTTCACAAAAGTTTCCACCTTTAATGTGACTTATCACCTGTAAAACGTTATAAAAAAATGAAAGACTAACAGAAATCTTTCAGGGAGATTAATTAAAAATAAACAACTGAGATAATGTGGTTGCATAAGTGTGCACACCCTTTTATAAGGGACAGATTTAACCAATTACATTCAAACTTGGAGTCAGCACACACCTGTCACCAAATAAAGTGCCTCTGATCAACCCCAAATAAAGTTCAGCTGTTTCCTGACATTTTTGTAGCCACATCTTCCAGCACAAGCCATGGTCCGCAGAGAGCTTCCAAAGCATCAGAGGGATCTCATTATTCAAAGATATCAGTCAGGTGAAGGCTACAAAAGAATTTCCAAGGAATTAAATATACCATGGAACACAGTGAAGACCGTCATCATCAAGTGGAGAACATATGGCACAACAGTGACATTACCAAGAACAGGACGTCCTTCCAAAATTGATAAGACGAGAAAAATACTGGTCAGGGAGGCTGCTAAGAAGCCGACAGCAACGCTGAAGGAGCTGCAGGAATTTCTGGCAAGTACTGGCTGTGTAGTACATGTGACAACAATCTCCCATCTTCTTCATATGTCTGGGCTATGGGGTAAGTGGCAAGATGGAAGCCTTATCTTACAAAGAAAAACATCAAAGCCCGGCTTAATTTTGCAAAAATACATCTGAAATCTCCCAAACGCAGGTGGTAAAATGTGTTATGGTCTGATGAAACCAAGGTTGAACTTTTTGGACATAATTCCAAAGGGTATATTTGGCGCAAAAACAACACTGCTCATCACCAAAAGAACACCATACCTACAGTGAAGTATGGTGGCAGCATCATGCTTTGAGGCTGTTTTTCTTCAGGGGGAACTGGGGCCTTAGTCAGGGTGGAGGGAATTATGAACAGTTCCAAATACCAGTCAGTGTTGGCACA
The DNA here is from genome assembly GCA_030340685.1 of Protosalanx chinensis. NCBI lineage: Eukaryota > Metazoa > Chordata > Actinopteri > Osmeriformes > Salangidae > Protosalanx > Protosalanx chinensis. Next base: position 12,892,549 of record CM059319.1, read on the forward strand.
AAACCTTCGGCCTTCTGTTAAAAAGCTGAAGATGAAGAGGAACTTCATCTTTCAGCGTGACAATGACCCAAAGCATACATCTAAATCAACCAAAGAATGGCTTCAATGGAATAAGATTGAGGTTTTAGAATGGCCAAGCCAGAGTCCAAACCTGAATCCCATCGTGGGGTGATCTGAAGAGGGCTGTGCACAGGAGATGCCCTCGCAGTCTGCCAGATTTGGAGCGGTTTTGCAAAGAAGAGTGGGCAAATATTGCCACATCAAGATGTGACACGCTAATAGGCTCCTACCCAAAAAGACTGAATGCTGTAATAAAAGCCAAAGGTGCTGCAACAAAGTATTCGTTTAAGGGTGTGCATATTTATACAAACTTGTTCTTTCAAGTTTTATTTTGTATTTTTTCCCCTTTAAAGGTTTCAGTTTGTTTTTCAACTGCATTGTACAGGTTATAGGTCACATTACATGTGGAAAAAGGTGTGAAATGATTTGTCTTGCTGTCATTTTTTTACATCATCACGAAAAGAGAACAGGGGTGTGTTGACTTTTTATATTCACTGTATACATACTTCCTTTAGGAAATATAATTAGAATAAATACATTTCCGCTATGCGGATGACACCTGTCCCTTAAACCTGACAAACTACGTCAAGCTCTGGTGTCTCCAGGATAGGAACTTGGATGACAGCAAATCTTTTGACCAAAGAAGTACAGGAACAATTTATCCAATCTGACCTAGACCTAAATGGCTTCTAAATCTCTCAAAGCCAGCTGGTAAAAAATGTAGGTGTCACAATGGACCCAGATCTCTCATTTGAGCATCGTACTAAGCAAATTACCAGAACTGCATTTTCCATCTCCGTAACATAGCTAAAATGAGAAACTTCCTCTCAAAGAATGATGTTGAAAAGAATATATGCATTTGTTACATTCCGATTGGATTATTGCAATGTATTATTACCTGGCCTCCCAAATACCTACGTATAAAACGTACAGGCTAGGCTACTGAGCAGAACTACAAAGTATGCTCATGTAACATCTACTCTTTTCTCATCTACGCTTATCCAAGCCAGAGCTGATTTCAAGGTTCTACTACTAACCTACAAATATCTGCATCAATGTACCTCTCTAGTCTTCTTGAGCCCTATCACCCCGTAAGGACATTAAGATCCAAAGATGCCGGCTCTTTGGTGGTTACCAAAATTAATAAAAGAAACTGCTGGAGGCAGGGCATTCTCATATAGAGTGCCTCTTCTCTAAAACAAATTACCTGTTTCAGTTAAGGAGGCTGATACCATCTCAACATTTACAGTTAGGTTAAAAAAAGGTTTTGCTTAGTTCTACAACTTTTAAAGTGTGTGGGTGTGTTTTTTTTTTTTTTTTTTTAGGGTGTTTGCAATGTAACCCTGGATTGTGTATCCGTCTGTTAAATTTTTTACAATACAAATAAAGCATCAATATGTCCCTGGAAACCCAACCTGAATTTACAGATAATGTATACCTATATTGTATTGATTCTGTTGCTAGCTGGACAGGGTACAAATCATTCTTAAATTATTATCTTAGAGTTTCTCTGCCTTGGAACAGATTTTATGTTCCAACTGAGAGGGGCTGGTGCTGTCTTGATGTCTAAGGCTGTGTCAATTACCCTTTTTTAGTCAGCTAAATTGCTGCACTGTCCTCCCCTCCCTAACTCCCTTTGGTATGGGGGGGTCTGTTCTCGACCTCCATTGTCAATGGGGCAGTCCGGAGTTGTGGTCGCAAGGTCTCTGGTGCTGGTCGCGGCGGCAATCCCAGAACCCGGTGGTGGACACCGGAAGTAAGGGATGTCGTCAAACTGAAGAAGGAGTCCTATCGAGCCGTTCTGGCTTGTGGGACTCCCGAAACAGTTGACCGGTACCGGCAGGCCAAGCGTGCCGCGGCTCGGGTAGTCACAGAGGCAAAAACTCGGGTCTGGGAGGAGTTCGGGGAGGCCATGGAGAAGGACTATCGGTCGGCCCCAAGGAAATTCTGGCAAACCGTTCGGCGCCTCAGGAAGGGGAAGCAGTGCTTCACCAACACTGTTTATGGTGCGGGTGGGGAGCTGTTGACGTCGACTGGGGATGTTGTCGGACGGTGGAAGGAATACTTTGAGGATCTCCTCAATCCTGCCGTCACGTCTTCCGAGGAGGAAGCAGAGACTGGGGACTTCGGGGCGGACCCGCCTATCACCCGGGCTGAAGTCACTGAGGTAGTCGATGGGCTCCTTGGTGGCAGGGCTCCGGGGGGTGGACGAGATCCGTAAAGAGTACCTAAAGTCTCTGGATGTTGTGGGACTGTCCTGGTTGACACGCCTCTGCAGCATCGCGTGGCGGTCTGGAACAGTGCCTATGGATTGGCAGACCGGGGTGGTGGTTCCCCTATTTAAGAAGGGGGACCGGAGGATGTGTTCCAATTACAGAGGAATCACACTCCTCAGCCTCCCCGGTAAGGTCTACGCCAGGGTACTGGAGAGGAGAATCCGGCCGATAGTCGAACCTCGGATTCAGGAGGAGCAGTGTGGTTTTCGTCCTGGCCGCGGAACACTGGACCAGCTCTACACCCTCTACCGGGTGCTCGAGGGTTCATGGGAGTTTGCCCAACCAGTCTACATGTGTTTTGTGGATCTGGAGAAGGCATTCGACTGTGTCCCTCGTGGTGTCCTGTGGGGGGTACTTCGGGAGTACGGGGTCCGGGGCCCTTTGTTAGGGGCCGTCCGTTCCCTGTACAACCGAAGTAGGAGCTGTGTTCACATTGCCGGCAATAAGTCAGACCTGTTCCGGGTGCATGCTGGACTCTGGACTTTGTCACCGGTTCTGTTTATTGTTTATATGGACAGAATTTCTAAGCGCGCCCAGGGGGCGGAGGGTTTCCGGTTCGGGGAGCACGGGATCTCATCTCTGCTGTTGGCGGATGATGTTGTCCTGTTTGCATCCTTGAGCCGGGGCCTCCAGCATGCTCTGGAGCGGTTTGATGCCGAGTGTGAAGCGGCTGGGATGAGGATCAGCACCTCCAAATCCGAGGCCATGGTACTCGACCGGAAAAAGGTGGCTTGCCCCCTCTGGGTGGGTGAGGAGCCTTTGCCTCAAGTGAAGGAGTTCAAGTATCTCGGGGTCTTGTTCACAAGTGACGGAAGGACGGAACGTGAGATAGACAGGCGGATCGGTGCAGCGTCTGCAGTGATGCAGTCTCTGTACCGGACTGTCGTGGTGAAGAAGGAGCTGAGCCGCAAGGCAAAGCTCTCGATTTACCGGTCAATCTACATTCCTACTCTCACCTATGGTCATGAGCTTTGGGTTATGACCGAAAGGACAAGATCCCGGATACAAGCGGTCAAAATGAGTTTACTATTCCGCAGGGTGGCCGGGCGCTCCCTTAGAGATAGGGTGAGGAGCTCGGTCACACGGGAGGAGCTCGGAGTAGAACCGCTACTCCTCCACGTCGAGAGGAGCCAGTTGAGGTGGCTCGGGCATCTGTTTAGGATGCCTCCTGGACGCCTCCCCCGGGAGGTGTTCCAGGCATGTCCCACCGGGAGGCGGCCCCGGGGAAGACCTAGGACACGCTGGAGGGACTATGTCTCTCGGCTGGCCTGGGAACGCCTCGGGATCCCCCCGGAGGAGCTGGAGGAGGTGTGTGCGGTGAGGGAAGTCTGGGCTTCCCTGCTCAGACTGCTGCCCCCGCGACCCGGCCCCGGATAAGCGGAAGATAATGGATGGATAATACAGGAAGTGAAAAAGTTATGTGATATGCTAAAATTGGTTTTATAGCTAGGACCTGCAATATTTCATCTATCAAAAAAGATAAAATAATCGAAAGATATACATTTTATGTTTTGACTTCTTGAATAACACTTTTAACAGCCTGTGACATCAAGCACTGAGTGCCTCAGCAGCTCGCCCCCTGGCTAGAAGCAGAGATGTGATGTAGAACAATTCAGAGCCTGACAGCTTCTCAGTGCCACAAAACGCAATGTATATATTTAAAAGTGTATTAAACATACCTTATTTTGAAGAAAGCAACCTAACCTTTTATTTAAGATATGTATTTTCATACAATTCATCAATGTTGATCGTAACCAACAATTTGATAGCATTAAGGTGTAAGTGTCTACATGCTAACTGTCATATTGCAAGTAGTCACTAGTTATTGAGCTATGAAAAGGACGTGGACCTGTAAATTCTGGTGCCATATTTTTAGGCTGCGTTCTTAGCTACATTCAGCTAATGTTGACGTCAGAGACGTTCGACTCAATGTGTTTGCTTCATGTGTGCTAGAATAACTTGACAGTTGGTTAGCTTGGCTAGAAAAGACGCGTTCTATTGTCCATCCTACTTAAAGCGGTGGAACGTTTCAGAAAATTACCAAAAATCTTGCATAGAAAGAGGTTCTGCGTGAAAACGACTGCAGCTAACAAGAATCTGACTTCGGATTAGTTTAAATCAGGTTAGGTTGCATATAAAGAGCAAAGAAAAAACAAACGTAGCAAAAAGAATCTGAAATCTTTGGTTTGTCCACCCTAATTATAGATGCATGAGTTCTAAATACTTTCAACAGTCCCCACTGCTAGTTTTTTTCTCTCGAAATGATAGCTAGCTGTCCTGGCTAAACTACCTAGTATAATACTCGTAGCATGGTTAATACCCTGCTAGTGTTACTTTTTAGTCTCCTTGTTGGAGCCATATTCAGTTTTTCTTGCATAATTAGGAATTCTATGAATTGTTTCAGTTAAGTGTGGTATTTTATTTAATTTTTATTATTTTATTATAAAGGAAATTAAGTTAACCTATTTTAAAGATACAGGCGAGGAATGTCATTTTATTTCCTTTTATGGTGATGTCTGTAATGCGCCTCCCACACAGGTGGCTATTTAATTGTACAACTGAGCCAATTTGGTGTTGTTAGGGGCGGAGAGTAAAGTTTTCCGATCATACGCACACACATACCCAGATCTGCTCAGGAATAATTTTGTTAATTTACTAGGTGTTTCTTTTGTTTAATTATCGGAAAGTCAACCGGAGATTTATGTTCAATAAATGGAATTGAAAACTTGGATGGACATCGTCTTCGTGCGTGCTTTGAAGAGTGAGTGTCGGTAACCCGCACCCTAACCTCCACTGCCTCTGAACTGAAAGCTCTCAACCTGAAATGAAAGGACTAGGCAGTACACTCCTCATTAGTACATTTTGAAGCCTTACAACGATTGTCGCATCGTTTTTGTCTGTCAGAAAATACTAAATCGTAATGTTCAAAATAGTTTAGCTATGTAGTGTTGACCCGGTTGTCATAGTTACGAAAGTAAACATTAGGTCTTTCGATAAAACATTTTAACACAGAATAGAAACAATACTGCCTTTGTTTTAGTTGTAGGCTATCGTTAGCTAATGTTAGCAAGGCTAGTTAGGTAGTATGCGCTGTGGGACCCCCATTTGAACTTGCGCATGTGCGCGATGGTACTCTTTTAACAGTTATTCAGATATCTATAGCATGAACAACATAACATAAATTCACCAATCTCACTCCAAATCACTAAATCCATTGAATTCTTCATCCTATGTGTCGTTCTGTCAGTGTTGATGAACATGTGAAACTATATATTTGAGTCGCACCAGAGTGTAAGTCGCAGGACCAGCCAAACCATGAAAAAAGTGGGATTTAGCGTCCGTAAAACATGGTACTGTAAATAAGGCCCATGTTTGTTTTAAATTGAGCCACACTTATTGCCATCTGTGTTTTGGATTTTTCTCACCTTTGCCCATTTGGCTTTCGACTTCTCATTTTCAAACTTCCTAAGCTCTTTCAAGTCATTCATGTAGATGAGGCCTTTGATGAGGAGGAGTAGTAGTATACCAATAAGTGCGACACCAGCAATGGATCCTCCAATAATGGCATAGATATTTGTCAATTCAGGACATTCTAGACAAAAAGAGGCGGTATCAAAAATTGAATGTTAATCTGCAAAGGCTGGCAGTAAAATTTGTTATCCTTCAAATATTGAATGTACAAGAAATATGTGTACAAATTGGAATCAACTGTGACATAAAACATGACTTGATGATTTCACTGTGTTGGCATTTTATGTATTCAAATGTACTGCGGTGAATCTTACCCCTGGTGTCTAAGATCTGAGCCATGTAGTTGTCAATTCCATCTAGCTGAGTAGTAGAAAATGACAACCAACAACTTTCAACATCCCTGACTTTGCATGGATTATTGACCTTCAACTCCTTCACCATCTCGTACTGTAGGCCCTTACATGCCATAGAGCAGTTCTTACTGAAGGAGCCTGTCCCAAAACCGAGACACTCAATGCATTTCCTGTAAAAGAAAGATAAAAAGTAGTGTCAGTATGCACATAAAGCATTTTGAGCATTCTAACCTTAAAAATTAAGACTTTAGTATCCCCATCCATCATTCTCAATCAGAGAAAATGGTCTCAGAACTCTGTGCTGTCGAAATCCTGCCTTCTGGGAGCAGTCTACCTTAGTGTGTAAAATTAATCTGTAGTATCAACCCTTGTTTCACTTGAAACTAAGGGTGAATCCCAACTCTCTGTCTTAACCCTTAGCCCTTACCCTTACTTTTGCATGTTCACATGAGAGTGAGTGCTGTCCCAATAATCATCTTGGTTGAGGGGAAGGGCTAAGGTGAAGGGCAACATAGCCCTTAAAAATAAGGTCTTCGTGAGCTATCTTAAAAAGTAAGGGAAACCCAAAATACACCTTGAAACCGGCAACAAGTTACATTGGTGATTTGACAGTCCCGCTTTTCTCCCACTAGCCTTGAATGGACCTATGCATCAATAACCACAGAATCAACAAACACAATTGGAAACACAATTGGCATCTTGGAAGTTTTTTATGATTGATACTTGTCGCCCCAGGTGATGAAGCAGCTGGCTAGTGGCAATGTATGATTGTTCAACCGTAACCAAGTGCCGTCCAAATTCTGTCTCAAGTTTTCAGGCCTTACTCTTGGTTTTTAAGGGTGAAGGGCTAAGACTAAGGGTTAATATTTAGGGTAAAGGGTAAAACAGAGAATTTGGATTGGGATCTTAAACCAAGATGGCGCCGGGAATGGCAGCCATGGTAGGATGGAGCAATACTTTTCTGTGAGAAATACTTCATTTTCTGAAAATTCCAGTGGTGCCAACAATTTTGGCCATGACTGTACAACATACATTGTATATGTATATTTTCTATTGAACACTCTTTAAGGGAGTGCTCCTAATCTCAGTTTGTTGAGATTGAGAAATCTTTTGTTTCAACATTGTTTGTAAGGAGAAAACAAACAGGAATTTGACAGCAAATGTACAGTATATCTGTACATATACCATATTTTCCGGACAATAGAGCGCACCTAAATATAAGCCGCACCACCTAAAATTGAAAATAAATATATAATTTTGCTGCACTGGACTATTAGCCGTTGATATCCAGGCTGAGAAATATGATATGTACATATACATTTTTGTACCATAACTGTTTATTCATATACCTGAACTAATTGTTTCCGAACTGTGGCTTTAACACGGCAGTAAAAGTGCTGATCAAACAAAACATAAAAGTAATCTTCCTCCTGTGCACGAAAGCCAAGTTGCTGTATTTTTCTTCGTCCTGCGTACTGAAACCACTGTCACTTTTTCCTGTGCACTGCGAAAGCTTTCTACAGATACATTGTTGTCCGTCAGAAATGCTTGCCATATGATTTTTACTTGTTTGGTTGAATGCTCTCATAGCTCTTCCCTTGGCATTTATTGTTTCTCACGATGTATGTTTCATAATCTATAAGCCTACTATGTTTGGTGTCTATCATGCTGATATGATCAGTGACTGATGCTCTTTTGTAAAGCTCTCTTTTGTAAGTCGCTTTGGATAAAAGCGTCTGCTAAATGAATAAATAAATTATGAGTAAATGTAAAGCACAACTGCGCAAAGTCGCTTAATTCTCCCGTGCACTAAAGCCACAAACTTATTCATCTTCCTGAGTGCTGAAGAAAAATTCATAGAAAAGGCACATCTCTGTATTAGCCGCATGGTTCAAAGCGTGGGGAAAAGTAGCTGCTTATAGTCCGGAAATTACGGTATATATATATATAGCCCTAAAATAACTCATGAATAAGTACAGCATGGCTTCTCACCCTTTAGTTTGACAGGTGGAGGCACAACCGTGGCAGACAACACAAAAAGGACGCTCGTAACCCTCCAAGCACTCGCACTGGTTACATTTACAGGTGCCCCTGCCACTGCAGACAGATCCACTTGGTGTGCGACACTGCTCATCTGACTTCTTACAGTTACAGGCTGGGCCTTCATATTCTGGGTTACATTCACATTTGCCACAGGTGCACTTACCATTACCTTTAAGCAAAAAAGATAAGTTACACACACACACACACAAATTGATTGTGGAAAGTTTCACTTCCTAATAATACAACATGTTAAACTTATGCAAAATACATCTTAAAGCTTATCTAGGTTGCTTGGATGAGCAGCAATAGACAAGACCCATGTGTAAGCTTCATAAGATAAGATAATTGTTGGCTTGTTTTGATGATTATTCAGGTAGGTGGGTTTGAGATCAGTGCAAGTGTAGCATTATCTGACAAAAAAAATACTAATAAAAAGACATCTTACTACATGCTGGAATAAATATGTGTTGGGTCTATTTTTTATTTATTTGAATATTTGAATTTGAATTTTAATGTTAATGTTTATTTCTAAGAGAAAGAAATAGATGTTACCTCCACACAGTTTGTTCTGGAACTTCTCACAGTTCTCGTCATCACACTCACAGAATTGACCATGGTATGTGCTGCCACCTTCCTGGGCATGGCATTGGCACTGGCCACACACACAATCCCCACGTCCCTCACACTCAGTACCATTATTACGGCGGCATGCCACCCTTAGAGAGCTTTCATCCTTTTCACCAATGGAGCATTCACACTTTTGCCCAACAAATCCATTATTGCAACTGCACAGAATGGACAAAAATGTGTCTTACTTTGCATAATGTCAAACAAGTAAATGACAATAAGTTAAATAAGTATATACGATTTTGAAGGTAAGATATTAAAGATATTAAATAGATCACCAAAAAAATGATGTTACATAAGAGACTTGATGGTTGTCCTACCTGCACATGCCACAGCTGACCTTGCCCTTGCCATTACAATGTGAGTGGTTTCTAATCAGTGGATCGTCACATGTACACTCACAGCGAGTTGATACTTTGACAAGCAGCTTATCTTTGATGCCAAGGGGACCGATAAAAAAAGATGTTTCATCGATACATGCATCTGCTATCACCGTGACATTGAACATAATCTGGAAAGAAAAAGCCATGAGAGAGATAATAAGTATTTAATGACTTGTTTAACTTTCATGTAGATATTGACCTTTCACTGATATTTTTTATGACTTACCAACTGTTCCACCCCCACATTCTCACATACTCCTTTGTCACCCAAGGTTCCCACAATATCCTTGCAGATGGGAGTGTATGTGACCCTTACATTTTCAGGAAGTTCACTATGTGTCACAGTGACTTTGGAAGACAGTTTCTGTGGAGGGATTCAAAAGAACCCTTTGTTTATTATTGATTAGTATTGATCAATTTGGTTGACCCATTTCATAAAATCACCCAAGGCCAGGAATTGAACACTTAGATCAGAATGTTAGATATAAAAGCCTATTATTTTATTACGTTCACATCAGTCCAGTAGTTATATGATACACACATATGTTTCTCTGAACCAGGTACAGGATGACTTGACTTGATGTGGAAAAGATAGTAAGCAAATATTTACTTACGTCATAGGCCTTTTTAATCAATTCTACTACATTTTTGGAGTCAGCAGATAACACTCCCACTTCAGACTTTGGAATCATAGCACTAAGATCCTGTGATGAAAGTAATTACATAGAGAAATAAAACAGAAATATTTATTAAAATAGTAAATAATGTGAAACATTTATACTATAGACAGCAAATTATACGACACTTTGTTTAAAACAGTTTTTTACCATGTACACCTTCTCCATGTTCTGTGTCACAGCAAAAATGGGCTGAATGTTGTTCTTTTTCAGCTGTGTTGCAATTTGACCAACAGATGGATAGTCCTAATACATACAATAACCACACAACTGTTATAGTTAGACACTGTGGCACATAAATTCAAATTAGGGTGGCACAGTTAAGCCCCTAAACTAAAGCATTTTATCTATTGTCACATACCATGTCATTGCTCTTGGCGTACACATGATTCTCTAGGTGGCAGTTCTCATCGTTGGGCTCCAGTATTCCAGCCAGCTTGCCATCCCCTGCCATGTGGAAACCAGCATCTGTGGCCAGTACTATCAACCGAGTGCTGCTGTTTCTCCAACCAATTTGATCCTGTGAAAAATATATTAGTTGCATATAAATATAGCTGTAAAATTAGTGCATTTAATTCCTTGTGTTTTATGTCAACCAGTCCTTATAAAAAAATTATTGTGTGTCTTTTAGCACATATACTCAACTACCAATACATGTTATGAGTTCCATTAAATCATATTTTCAAGCATAGTCCACATTTAGGATTCCTCTGTAAGGAGGAAAACTATTGTTATTGTTAGTATTATTATTATGTTTGTAACATTGAAGTCAATGGCAGCCCTTAGACCACAGCAGTAGGTGACGACGGGTGCTTGACGGACGGCGGAGCTCATGGTAGCACCCGCTGCTCGTTGAGGCACGTACTGCAAAACTCAGGTTCACGTCAGGGTCTCCAAAACAATAGAGTATCCTACAACACCGGAAAAGGGTCTGATCACTTCCTCATCCAACTCTCGGTCTCCCTGCCTCCAACTCCTCCTACCTCACCCCCTCTTGCAAACTTCTCTGTTGTAACATCATCCCGCGCTCCAATTGACGAATTCACATCACACCCTACAGACGTGGCCACCGATAATATGCTATCTGCTATCAACTAGACCTGCTCGATCCTCTCCCTCCTGCCCTTGGCTCATAGATGTTGTTCAGAAGGAGTATTACACCCTCTGAGCAGCTGAGAGGAGATGGCGCAAGTCCAAAGATGATCAAGACCTTCACAAGTATCGCTCCCTACTCAAGTCCTTCTCCACTCACATACTGGAGGAAAAAACAGAGGTGCCCGAGCGGCCTCAAAGTCATCTGTTGACATTCTGATAGACCTCTCTGCAGCATTTGATACAGTGAATCATCAGATCCTGCTCGCCACACTCTGAGATGGGCATCACTGGCACTGCACTTGAATGGATCTCATCCTACCTGACGGGATCAGGTCTCTTGGGGTAGAAAAACGTCAGGTCTTCGCCTGCTCAGGACCACTTCTATTCTCCCTGTACACCACCTCACTCGGACCAATCATCCCTTCCCATGGAAGCCTGTACACCACCTATCACTGCTACGCTGATGACACCAGCTAAACCTGACATTCCCCACGACTGATCCAGGGATCTCAACTAGAATCGAAGCTTGCCTTACTGACATCTCGGCCTGGATGACCTGACACCACCTTCAGCTGAACCTTGCCAAAACAGAATTTATAATTCCTGCCAAACGATCAATCACCCACAACCTCTCTATCCCTCTGGGATCAGTAACAGTGACACCTAGATTCCCACTACCCAGGTGACTCATGTCACCCCGCTCCTCATCGCCCTCCACTGGCTTCCCATCATGGTCCATATCAGATTCAAGACCCTGGTCTTGAAGAACCTTCCATACAGTGAACAGGACTGCACCAAATTATATCAACTCTCTCCTCCGGCTTTACACCCCTGCCCTCCACCTACTGCCCTCCTTTGACAACCGTCAAGTGGTCCCACCTCTCAAGAGCGCCAGGGCTCAACACAAACTGTTTTGAAACTGTCTGACTCCCTAATGGTGGAATCAACTCCCCACCTCCATCAGAAACACAGACTGTCTCTTCACCTTCAAAAACAGGCTCAAGACTCACTTGCTCCGAGAGTTTAATGGAACCTAGAAATATCAGCGGTTGTTGCTTAGTAACTGTTTACTTCCTACATGCCCCGTCAGAGGGGCCTACCTTAAATTTGTAATCTGTTAGTCTGAATTCTCCTTTAGCTCTTCCCTTAGCAATTATTGGTTTCACTCAATATATATTTCATAATCTATAAACCCGCTATGTTTGGGGTCTATCACATTGCTATGCTGTGACCAATGCTCTTTTGTAAAGCTCTCTCTTGTAAGTCGCTTTGGATAAAAGCGTCTGCTAAATGAATAAATATAATGTAAAAATATAGAATAATAAGAATAATAAGAAGTTGAATAAAGATTCAAATAACATTACTAGGTGAAGCTGAAGCAGCATTCCAATAATAATTTAAAGGACTTGTGTCCGAAGACAACAGTCGTTGTTTCACTTGCTTTCGGTTTCTTCTAAAAGTACTGAGGCTATGCAAATCACGTGACTTGATCGAAAGTCTTAGAGCCGCATGAGGATATCGTTCACCTTTTGACCGTGATATGTGGAAGAAGAGTTGTTCCCCTGCCAACCAAGTTTTGGAGTAAAAAATCAGCTCCTTTGCAAACCGAGTCTTCGGGAAAAATATTTTTTCTGCAGATTAGTTCCACTGCCAAGTTTTGGAGCTCAAATAACACTGATGTATTTAATCTTCATTCGCACATTTTCAGCCCCGTTTTGTGCGTACGCAAGCTTTATAAATGAGACCCCTGATCAGTGGGACCAAGAAGCAAGAAGGATGACAAACTAATCGTAGCGGTGTGTAGCTACCCAGCGGTACATGTAAATCAGTGTCTGAATAAAAATGAAAAGGTGAATAGCAAGTGTAGTCTCTGGAAATGAAAAAATATTACATTGATTAACTTTGCTCCGATATTTAGATCACCTTGCTAGCAGTGCATTGCAGTGCAGTTTAGACGCAACTTCGTGTCTGAACACACTTTGGTGCCTTAAATCAGCGGGCCCCAGCAGTACCAGTCCGCGAATCAGTTGGCCGCGAGCCACCCAAGAAATACGGTAATTATTTATTTCTGTTGTATTTATTATCTGAGTCTTAACAATTTTTTATATATATTTTTTTACTAAAGTCACTTGAGCGTCAAAAATGTAACCGTACATTTCTTCATTTAGCAGACACTTTTATCTAAAGCACCTTACAGTAAGGACAGGGACGTTTTTCCCTGAGGTAAGTAGGGTGAAGTGCCTTGCCCAAGGATACAACATCATATAGGCACAGCCGGGGCTCGATCTCACAACATTCCCATCATGAAGCCAACGCCTTAACCATTGAGCCATCTGATTCCCATATATTGCACTACAGGTGTATTACTACACCCCCAATCACGTGTTAATGTCAACAACAAGCCATTAACTCACATACCATTCACAGTTAGTGCAACAACGACAACTTATAATTACTAATATCTATTTCATCATCCACTGACAAACCTAATCGACAGAACAACACTCAACTCAAACATGCATGTAACATAAACTAAACATGAAACAAGTATGTGAATTGCGCCACCCACAATCCTTTGCGCCAACAGCGTGAGTTAACATGCGACCAATCCCTGGATTGTTAAAATAGGTTCATGCTCCCGCGTCAAACCTTACGCGTGGGGCGTGGCGCGGTTGTTAAGCATTCGAAGTTTAGCGTTGAGGGTCCGCGTTACTCTGCAATTCACCGCCATGCCACCAGGGGGATGTGGCTGTGTGGTTTCAAGGGTTATAGCCGAATCCTTGCTCATTATTGAAGGGCAAATGCTTATTTTGCAAATGATGTGGAAGCGCAGGTGACAGAGAAGACGTTTGCGGAGGTTCTGTACAAACACTCCCGGTCGAGGCTGGAAACGGGTGAATTTGCAACACAGGTTCACCCACTGAGGGACCTGGATGAACAAATGCACTTTCGATACTTTCGAATGTCAGCAGGCCGATTTGACGAGCTTCTTCGCCGTATACAGCCTGGCGAGTGGAGAAAAGTGGTGGCCGATGATTCGAACTTCACGATGGTGTCCCGAAGCACACTCAATGAGTGATAATAAACTGTGAACTATGCATGGTGTGTAAACTGTGTTGTGCTGTGTGTGTTGAAAATAAATATCAAAACAACTGTTTGAAAAAAACTTGTGTGTTTTATTCTTATGTATTATGTAATACAAAAAGTATAATTTTAAAAATCACAACACTAAAACAATACAACAACAATATGCATTGTAGTATGTATAAATGTAATATAAAAAGTCAAATTGCGGCAAATCATGGCAAAAAGTGCACTCAAACGATACAACACACGTATCTCAACTATTTACAAAACTACGTCACGTTCTGAGCGGACCAATCACAGCGCTTGCGACGCCGACAACGCTACGCGCAGTTAGGATTTTTTGGAGGTGCGCGATGGGCAATGCGGGAAAGTCCGCGTTGTCGGCGGAGCAATGCGGGCGACGAATCGCGGAAGCATAGAACAAGCTTTACAATATAGTGCCCTGAATGTATCCCACAATTCACCACGAAAAGTAGTGAACATCACTATTGTCTGCATTCTGCACTATCTGTATAATTTTGCAGTATCTGTTCCAATTTTGCACATCTGCATATAGTACAATTTTGCACTGTACATACGACACTGTAAATATTGTAAAATACTGTAAAATGTTTTACAATACAGCTGTATATTTGTACTTCCAAATCCCTTATAATACCCTGTATATACTCTGTATATTCCGCTTTTGCTACCTGTTTTGCACTTCTGGTTGGATGCTATCTTCAATGGCGACAAACTGGATTTCTTTATGACATCATGATGCCTGAAGGAAATATCAAGTCCATTTATTTTCACACTGTGTATGTATATTCTTTAATTGGCTATGATCAAAATAATCTGAATTTCTTTCTTGCTGTTTTTGATGAGCATTTCAATAATTGATGTCTTTGTTTAAGATCTACATTGTCAGGAACAGTGTTTTGCCTCAGGGTCTGTATTTGATTGACTCTATACAAGTTATACAATGTTTTATACATGAACAACATTTGATAATGAATGGTATTTGTTTATGTTTTCAAATAAAATATATATGTTTAATGCAATGCGTGACACCGCTTTAAGTCTAGAGTTTTGTGGCACCGAGAAGCTGTCAGGCTCTGTATTCTACGTCACATCTCTGCTGCTAGACAGGGCTCTAGCTGCTAAGGCGTTCAAAGCCAGATGTTACAGCCTGTTAAAAGTCTCATTCAAGAGGCCAAAACAAAACAATTATATCTTTCAATTTGTTTTTCAAAATTATTGCAGGACCCAGCTATACAGGAACTAAAAAAGTTGTGCTGATATGCTCAAATAGGTTACAAGGGGAAAAACCTACATTTGTCACTTTAGAACGTTCAGATTTAAATGCATTCCTTTGGTATTTTCATCAACATGACTTCAACTAGATTTTTCCCAAAATGTATATATTTTTAAACATACCTTTTGAAGAAAAAACCTAACCTTTTGTTTAAGATATGTCTCCCGGTTGTGCTGACCCTCTATGAAAGGTGGCCAAAGCTGCAAAAACTATAAGCAGTACACTTTATCAATGTTGATCGCAACCAACATTTGATAGCATTAAGGTGTACCTGTCTACATGCTAACTGTCATATTCATTATTCAATTTATTGCAATAAGTCGCAAGTTATGGAGCTATGAAAAGGATGTGGAGCTGAACATTCTGGTGCAATTCTTTTAGGCTACGCTCTTAGCCACATTCAAGCTAATGATGATGTCAGAGATGTTCGATTCAATGTGTTTGCTACCTGCGCTCTAGAATAATTTGACAGTTGGTTAGTTTGGGCAGAAAAGATGCATTCTATTGTCCACCCTACCTACACCGATGTCAGTGAGCCTTCATCATTACTACATTAGCTAGCTCAAGGGGACTTCAGGTAGCCAAAAAGAGAAGACAACCTTCTCTTTTCCATAGCTGGATTCTCTAGCTACTTCATGTTCAATATAAGTGAAACAGGAGTATTCTAATATCGCAGCTAAACAGCCCCATCTATTTCACGCTATCTATAATGAATGGCCAAACCGGACAAGTAATAATTTCTTGAATAACTCACGTTACTCCTAAGAAAAAAAATATTTGTGAGTAATTTTTTGTAACTTTTATTTGACAATATTGACAACATTCATTAAAAAGCTTGTCTTTACTCATATTGTCATCTCCAATTAAAAATTGAAGCTGTAAATCTAACGGTGTAGGTAGGCAATCTCCCATAGCAACGTCTTTGGTTCTGCCGTAAAACATGGCTGCCGTTGCTGACTTTTCATGTATTTTTCACTGACAGTAACCCCTTAACCAATCATATGTGCTTTGATCTTAAGTTGTCATGGGTATCCGGCAGTTTTCAGAAAGAAAATCGGGTGATTGAACGAGGAAGATACTAAGGTGGGAGCTATGTTTTGGGAATTATTGTTTCCATATTTGATTTGGCCGGCTTTCTGCTTACATACCGGGCGTCAAAATATTTTGGGGGCTATTCGTATGTAACATAAGCCAATTTAAACTAATCCGAAGTCAGATTTTATTTATCTTTTGCCGTTTTCTCACCCAAAAACTTTTTATGCGAGATTTTTGAAAAGTTCCACCGCTTTAATCTTGGATTTTGTGGCACCGAGAATCTGTCAGGTTCTGATCAGGCTCTGCATTGTTCTACATCACATCTCTGCTTCTATCCAGCGTGCAAGCAGCTCAGGCACTCCAATCCTAATGTTACAGGCTGGTAAAAAGTCTTATTCAAGAGGCCAAAAGATAAAATGTATATCTTTAGATTTTTTTCAAAATTATATAGATTGCGTATCATTGCAGGACCCAGCTATACAGAAAGTAAAAAAGTTGTGCTGATATGCTAAAATAGGTTTCAAGGGGGAAAACCAACTTTTGTCATCATAGAACGTTCAGATTTCAATGCATTCCTATGGGATTTTCATCAACATGACTTCAACTTGATTTTTCTCAAAATGTTTATTTTTGAAAATTGATTAAACATACCTTATTTTTGAAGGAAACAACCTAACCTTTCGTTTGAGATATGTCTCCCGGTTGTGCTGACCCTCTATCAAAGGTAGCCAAAGCTTCAAAAACTCTAAGCAATATTTTCATATACTTTCTCAATGTCGATCGCAACCATCATTTGATAGAATTAAGGTGTAAGTGTCTACATGCTAACTGTTATATTTGTTTTTAATTTATTGCAAGTAGTCGCTAGTTATTGAGCTCTAAAAAAGACTTGGACCTGAAAATTCCGGTGCCATTTTCATAGGATTAGCTTTTAGCCACATTCAGGCTAAAGATGACGTCAGAGACGTTCGATTCAAAGTGTTTGCTATCTGCGCTCTAGAATCACTTGACAGTTGGTTAGCTTGGCAAGGAAAAACGTGTTCTATTGTCCACCCTACTTGTGGAAGAGTTTGACCAGTAATGACGAATCTACACAATCAAATGTTATAGGGCACATCAACCGATGATGTTCTCAAAGTCATGGTTATAGACTATACATGGGTAATTTGCTTTGTTTGTTTATTTTTTTTAAGTAAGGATAAAACAAGTCATTTTTATTAAGGTTAATCCAAAATACAAAATAAGGGGTTCTCCACAATAAAACGAGCGTTATATTTATCAACCAAATGCGGTAGGCAAATCTGTTTTGTAGATCAATGATCCCGTATGTGAGATAGCCTACGACTTCTTGTCAGATTAAGTTTAAAGTTTGTATCGTTTTATAGGCTCTATAGCACATTGAAACAGGCAAGTCTTTCGTTATTAAGCGTTGTGCAGTTTCTCTGTTTCTTTTACAGCTACGTGATATTGTTTGGGTATTACCTGAGTCATGGAAGGAGCTCCTGGACATTAAGTGTAATTCCTAGCCTGATATATTTTATAGTCGATCCTAAAACACTGTTTTCTCCTGAATGATGTCAGAACCTATACTTCGCCACATGCTACTGAATAAATGAATACAAATTTAGTTGTGTGGTGTATTTAACAAAATTTGGTGTTCCTATGCAAGGCTTTATAATGAAATAGTTCAACACTTTTCAAAGTAAGAATGTGATTTTAGATTAGATGAACCTTTATTTGTCCTCCAGGGGGTGGAAATTGCAGTTCACATTTTACTGAACATTAACTATTTACAATATAACGAACATAACATAACAAAAACAACAGACTTTCAATAGAGTGAGTGAACCGTGTGATGTTCCCGAGACAGAGCGGGACCGCGCTTGGGAGTGTACGCACACAGTTGTGACGTCACCATCGAAAATGAGACTTTGGTGGGGCTTTTCTGGCCTTTAGAAAACGTTTTGACGGTTTAAAAGTCCATGAGTTTAATAAAATGGAATAAAAAGATGAGCAATTAATAATGGTTACAGCTGGATGTGTCCTGAGAACCTACCTGGGCGCAGGTAGCAAACACGTTGAATCAAACGTCTCTGAACTAAACATTAGGCTGGATATAGGTAAGAATGCTGCCTGAAAATATGGCACCAGAATTGTCAGGTCCACATTAGCTCAATAACTAGCGACTATTTGTAATCAATTAAAAAAAATGTGCCAGATAGCATGTGGACACTTACACCTTAATGCTGCATTCACACCAGACGCAAAAATTAAAAAAAATATACTCAGGCGGATTCGCACCGAAAAATTTGCACCGCAGGACCTCTAGCTCGTAAACGCGGGCAGATTGCTTCTACATTGCTGCGACTATTACTTGTATGCTTTTCTTTTCGCTTTGTAATACATTTAGCCTGCGTTTCGCTGTTTGTACTGAATTCATATTTATTTATTTATTATTTAAGACATCATCTAGTGGTGTCCTAACGGAGATTAATTGAAAATAATAATATACAATATGTTATTAATATTGTTTAGAATGATGATAATTATAACATGTTTATTTTTTATACATTGCTTCAGAAGACTCAATAATGTTCTGGTTCAATTTGACCTGAACAGTGAACCTACCTAAGGGTCCAAAAGTTACACAGAACACAGGCGAGTAATTTTCAGCCCAACCAATAACCTTAAGGAACTGTGAAATAACCTAAAAACACCTGTGTGAAGTTGGCCCCCCGTCTTGTTCAAAATAAAAAAATAACACTGCTGTTCGTTTGTGCTAGGTTTGTGCTGGTTTGTGCCGTAAAAATTATCGTTTGTGCAGTTAAGGGTTTTGAGTAATTCAAAATTAAATGTTAAATGAAAAATTGCCTCTTTACTTCTCTTATCACATACATTCAAACCTTTGGTTTTCATGCCCAGCCCAGGGTCATGTTGGATATGATTAAAGCCCCTAACTGAAAAGCACTGCAGGTGGAGTAAGAAATACATAACAAGTGGGCAACATAAAGTTTTAAGAATAACTTAAAAACTATAGTAGCACAAATGTTTATTTTAACAGCACAAACCAGCACAAACCTAGCACAAACGATAGAGACCATTTTCACTCGATTTGAAGCTTGACGGGGGGCTGAGTGACGTCACGTGTGAAAAATAAATCTTTAATATCTCTCAAACCATAATTGCAAAACAATTTATTTTAACAGCACAAACCAGCACAAACCGAGCACAAACCATATAGACCGTTTTGAAGCGATTTGCACTTTGACGGGGGGCTGGTTACATAACAAGTGGGCAAAATAAAGTTTTAAGAATAACTTGAAAACTATAGTTGCACAAATGTTTATTTTAACAGCACAAACCAGCACAAACCTAGCACAAACGATAGAGACCAGTTTCACTCGATTTGAAGGTTGACGGGGGGCTGAGTGACGTCACGTATGAAAAATAAAACTGTAATATCTCTAAAACCATAATTGCAAACCAATTTATTTTAACAGCACAAACCAGCACAAACCTAGCACTAACGATACAGACCATTTTCACTCGATTTGAAGGTTGACGGGGGGCTGAGTGACGTCACGTGTGAAAAATAAAACGGGAATATCTGTAAAACCATAATTGCAAACCAATTTATTTTAGCAGCACAAACCAGCACAAACCTAGCACAAACCATATAGATAATTTTGACTCGATTTGGACGTTGACGGGGGGCTGAGTGACGTCACTGGCCAGAACATTTAATTTTGAATTACTCAAAACCCTTAACTGCACAAACGATAATTTTTACGGCACAAACCAGCACAAACCTAGCACAAACGAACAGCAGTGTTATTTTTTTATTTTGAACAAGACGGGGGGCCAACTTCACACAGGTCCTAAAAACCCAGTGAATCAGCCCTTTAAATACCAATGCTACACTGTTCTATCCATCATTAGCCCTCCACAATAGACCGACAATAACTTTGATGAGTGGCAAGAGATTCAAGGTTAATTTCACTTTTATCGGTAAACGTGGAGACATAACCCATCTTGGCCATTATTAGCAAGACAGTCATTGGGGAATAATTATAAAGGTTTATTATTGAAAGACCTTTACATAACCTCAACAGAAATCTGGGGGCATTGCCCACCCCTGCAACCCCCTGGATCGGGCCCTGAATCTCACTGTCAGTCAGGTTTCAGTATCTTACTGTGCACACCAAGTGAACCCCTTTAGATTCACAGGGTGGTTTATTTTAAGACCAGGAAGCAACACGCTCTAATGCTCCAGGTGTGACACAGTAGCTTTTCTAATGTTGCCTTTACCACCACAGTTTGCACCCTTGCTTTGTCGAGGCGTAGCCTCAGTGTGATTACTGGGCAGAGTAGTTAGAGGAACAGGAAATAACTGCATTTTTGTCAAGGTTTCATTTTTTAAAAGCAACAAGTTTTATAGGCTCAGCCAGCTTTAAGAACTGGTGACCAATACCATATGCCTGAAGATACCAAAGAGTTGCTAAATTCAAGCCACACATTCCTCTTTATACTTAAGAGAACACCAGCCTTTCAAGTCTTCCGCTCTCTGAACATACTTGTCTGAAGAAGTAGACAGCATGATGTTGTGATGATAAAGGGGTGAAAGCACTTATTCACACTACCATGAACTTTCATTTTAATCATATACTATATAAATACATTTGAAAAATAATTCCTTTAGTCCTTTATTTTGAACAAATATTTACATCTATGCTCCCCTGTATTTATAGCCAATTTCAGTAGGTAGAGTATCCTGAATACTGACAGTGAGGAAAAGATGGAAGAAGAAAGATTGGTCCACGACGACTTGGTAAGGAGTAGGCAGATTAGGAAATACTTTTTTACTTACCCCACAGACAGTAGCTTGCATTACGGCATCAAGGCTTCCCTCAGGAGAATCCAAGTTCCCTGAGATGAATTGTTTGGACACTTCAGAGTTAAACTTGACGCTATCTTTAGTCATACTGACAACATGACGATATCCAAACGCTGGCTGACAGTTCAACTCCTTGTCATCGCAAGGTTTTTGGAGCTTTGCTTTGTTGGTGTTTGTGAAAGGTAGCACTGTCTTGTCTACAAAAGAGCCAAAACCTGGACCAAAAACACATTGTTAACATGGGATTCACAATCACAATTGCCTTATATTTTAAAGTTGAATTTGAGTCCATTCAAAATGTTGTTACCTATTTGGCCATCTCCTGTAATGGTCTGCAGAGCTGTAAAGAGGTCCTGTCCCAGACGTTTAACTTCCCTGAGATCATCCTCCATGGAATAGGACAGATCCATCAGATAGTAAAGATCAACTGGGTAGCCTTCAACTCTTTGGAATTTGAGTGTAAAGGTGTGAGGCATTCCTATGGTGTATGAAGACAAGACTGAAACGGTGGAAAAGTGGCACATTCAATTGCATCAACAATTATTTATTACTATTTTGGCATAAATACCAGGTCTGAGTTGCAGCTTGACCGACTGTGGTTTAAGCTGGACAGAGTCTGTAATCAGAGGTTTGTTCTCTTCAATTTGTAGTCTATTGTTTGGGGAGATGATATTGTCATCCATGCATCCTTTCTTAATTAACTTTGCCTTTGTGTCACAACGAGATGCTTCTGGCTCCCCTGGTTTGGTAAAGTTCTAGGAGTTAAGAACAGAAAACGAAAAAATATAATGTATAAAAATACATATAATCATAATGCACTGCACTCTGCCTCCCCACTGCATTAGGTTCTGTGTTGTAATTTGCTGTTGTGTTAAAAGGGGTTGTCACCTGTTGAGGGTGGCTAATCAATTCTAAGTATTATCGTTTTAGTCTTGTTTGGTTTTGTTTTTTGTTTGCAACTTTTGGAAATCATTGTTGCCGGAAGTTATTGTCTCTATCTTGTCTCGTATTGTGTTCTAAACTCAGGTTTGTACTCTGTCTTTGTGTCATTACATACCTCCTATGTGTGGAACCTACCCTGTGTTCTCTCCTATCATTACAGCTACTGTATATCAAGTATATATTATGCAGAAGGATCTTTGGGTTAAATAACTACTATGTACTGTATATAGATTAAATTCCTATTTTGATTGAACTTTTCATATAAAATTGAATCTGGCTCTTTTACTTTGAACATCTGAGCTTTAGTAAGTGCCACATGAGGAGATGGAAGACAGGAATGGTCAGTTGACGATCATGTCCATTCTCAAAACTCGAATCAGATTTAGCTTTGTTTAAAATTTACATTTAATGTAAGTTTTTCTATGCATTTTTCGAAAACATGTTTGGGGCCTTTTTATAGACCCCATCTGCGTGTTGTGTGAAGGACAGGCAGTGATCGATTTCAGTGCCCAGGTATTTATTCAACCTTTCTCCATGAGTAATCACATATTGCGCATATATAGTTATAGCACTGCATACAAGCATACACACACAAACACAGTCCTCTTCTCACCAGTTGTTTGCACCACACACAGTATGGTCCTGATCTGATACAGTCATTGCAGGATTGGATGACAGTCTTTGAGCATACTTCCTGGGAAAAAACTACATGCAAACAAATGTATTAGACAAAATTACTTTTCTTTTAATCGATGAAACCGCATTATTAAGTCTGAGATTAAAGGTACAGACATTCGGTAAGAACTTGTAATAAGAAAAAGGTTTTGTCTCCGATAAACATGTTGTGTTTCTATGTGAGTAGTTCAGTGGTGTACAAACCAGAAATAGGTAATATTTTGAATGTGAGAGCTAAATCCAGATGTACATTGTGTAATGCAGTGACTGCATGTGTGAAAATATTGTAATTCAATACTTATAAACAACATTTTCTATCACATTCTATTACATGTTGTTGCCTACTTTGCCAATTTACATAATAAAGGTTTGTGAAACCATAAAAGGAAAATTACAATCCACGTCTGTCTGCAAGTCCACTACTATTAATAGACAACATAAACATATTTATTGATACGCTACATGTACAGTTGAATGGCAAGCAAAAAAATTTAGTTTACCAGCATCTCTTTTTAACAGAAGAAAAACTTGAAGAAACAGCCACTTGTCCATTTCCTGATGAAAACATTTGAAGGGTTATGAAACACAACTGATGATGCAAAATAGTATATATTTGGAAACACACAATAGAAGTAATAACCCAGCGCACCTGCCAGAGGCAACTAGTTAGACACAAAACTTGTAAAACTTAAAACCTCAAATGATTTGTATATGGGGGTCAGATGGCTCAGCGGATTAAGGCATTGGCCTCATGATCAGAAGGTTGTGAGATCGAACCCTGGCTGTGGCTATGTGATGTTGTATCCTTGGGCAAGGCACTTTACCCTACTTGCCTCAGAGAGAATATCCCTGTACTTACTATAAGTCGCTTTGAATAAAAGCATCTACTAAGTGAGTAAATGTAAAATGTTAATGTAAAATACATTTAAAATGTAACCTGGCTTTCTAAATGAAGTCATTGGAATAGTTAACAGCAATAAATAATTGTATACTTACCTCCTTGCACCCTTTTGAAAGTTTAGTTATTAAACAAAACTGAGAATTGAAAGCCAAAACCTTGAAAGTGGAAAAGGAACTGAATGCTTGGCCTCTGTTTCACTATTGGTTCACACCCTTTCCACTCTCACCAAGATGTGCAACAAAGTTTGAAGATTTCTTCATTCAGTGTTGGAACTGGATAAGCTTGATGAAAGACAAACCCTTTTCTAAATCTATACATGAATTCAACTTTTGCTTCTTTAGTAGTTAGATACCTAATCTAAGGTATAAATCAACAATCACTCTTTCCTGTCACAGTAAATTCTGTGTTTGTGTATCTGGCGTGGCGATTAAAACTGATTCAGAAAAATAATCATATACTTTAGTGAGCATTTCATAATAAAACAAGTTAAACAGCAAATATAATAGCAGACCACTTACCTAAGCCAGCAACCTCTACCCAAATTGGAGCAGATGAAAACTACTTCTGTTGAAACACCCAGAAATAAGAGTATCCGTTAACGGAGAGGAAGTAGGATGTAGCAACAAACAACCCATAAAGAGGAATCTATGTTGTACGCATGTTCAGTGAGTCAAGAGGGTATCATTACATATCACATATTAAAAGATAGCATTCCTAAAACAGCAAAGAGTTTTGAGTCTACTCAAATATGTCTTAACTTCACTTAATTTGTAATGTCAAAGCTGAATGAATTTAATAACAAATCCATAAATGTATCCTCTGCTTGAATAATAAGAAGGCCCCATGTCTCTTTACTCCCTATTAAATTTTGTAATATGGTGTAGCTGTACTTGGAGGCATGTCAAGTTTGGGCAAGATGCACGAGATGAGCTGTTATTAGCAGTGCTCCGTGTTTTACAGTTTTTATCAAATGCTAAAACACATTTCACAAACGTTTCCTCCATGTTCCCCAATGTCTAAACACAACACCCTTTTCTAAAGCTATATAAACACAACCGCACCTTCTCACTTAAAAAGTAAAACTTTCACACCAAAAGAGCAGCTCGCAGCTTTCAAAAATGTAAACACTATACACATCATTACACACTACAGCAAAACAATTGAAAACACAATGCTCAATTTGTGAGAAGGTTCTTTGTTTCATAACTGCCCATGCATATTTTTTTAAACTTTACAGTAATGGATGTTCTTAGATCTCTGCAGAGGATTAGGCGTTTAGATTTGTGAGTTTCATATGACGAGTATAAATCCTGCATGTATACTACTGTAAAACAACTCAATGCAAAAACAGAATCTAGACAATTGCACCCAACAGTACTCTTGAAAACTTGATCAGGGTGTGAAGTTTTTTTATTTACTTTATTCACACACCACAATCACAGTGCGACATCATGTTGCTCTGCTGCATCGGGCCACATCACCTCATCCACATTGCAGGCTATATTGTCTCTTGCCAGGCACCGCCGGAAGAACGCCCTGGAATGGCGAATCCATCCTTGGAAGGCCTCCACTGGGATGTCAACACAGGCCAGCTCATTGCCCTTCTCTATAGTGTATGGTTGTCTTTCATAAACGTTCCATCTACACAATGAGAATAACTCCTCTATAGGGTTCAGGAAAGGGGAGTAAGGTGGCAGACAGACGTTTACAGTTTTTCTCAATTGCTTTAACACAATTCCTGGAACAACTCACCATTTTCTCAAATCTTCAAACACATTTTCAAAAACTCATACCCAACAGTACAAACATCAAACTTCTGGGTCCCAATCAGTTTTTACTCCCAGACAATACACACAAGCTGTCAAAACACAGATTACATGAGTGTTTGTTAAACACTGGAGGGAACACACTGCTTCCAAAATGTCCAAAATAGGTTGAATTCACAGTATTTCCATATTCAGCACATATACAGGTTCATCATCATTGACAGCATCAGCAACAGCATCACCATGGGCATCAGCATTATCTTGTCTCAGCACATGGACGTGACTCTAGGCCCTATTTATTGACCCACAATTCTGATTGGTGTGTTAAAACTTTTTAGGTGAAGTGTTTACACCTGGAGAAAGGTGTGGTCTCTAAGTTTAGGTTACGATAACTTGAGTTTATTATATTGAGAGCATGTGTTTGCTGAATGAAAACACAGTGCAATTAATGATTTATTTGGCCACTTTTGTGTAAGGTTTTGCAAAAAGAGTTTTGAATTTTGAAATGTGTGTGGAAACAGGTGAATTGTGTTTATGGTTATGGGAAATGTGTGTGTGGTTTTGGGAATTACAAAAAGGTTTGGGAATTTGTGCTACAGGATCCAGTTTTTTTTTGTTTTAGCAATCGAGAAAAACTGTAAGAAGTGGTTCCTGTTGGTGGTGAACCACTCTCTGATTTGGTTTGTTTTGTGGAAGTGTAAATTGTCCCAAATGCTCACATAAATGTGATGTGCGGGCCCAGAATGGTGTTGCTGGCGTTCCTGGAGGATGTCTTTTAGCTCCTCTAGGAAGGTGAGGAGACGTTGGGTGTTGTAAGACCCAAGGACAGCATGCGGTGGACAAGCCCCTCCAAACCCATGGCTGCACAAAGAGTAATATTACTAATGGCACTTTTCCACCGCATGAAATCAGCTCGCCTCGCCTCACCTCGCATTTTTGGCGTTTCCACCGCAGTTCCAAGGTACCTGGTACCTGCTAGCGGGTACTTTTTTGGTACCTTCTTGCACTAGGTACCAGGCGATCTTAAGTCGAGCTAAAAGGTGACGTCGGCAGACGGCCGGCCATTGATTGGCCAGAAAGTGTGACAAAGTCACGAGAGCGACTTAAAGCAACAGCGCCGCAGCTTTTTACTATCAGATACAGTCCATTACACCAACAGTCTACAAGCTTTTTTAGAATCAGATAATTTACAAAAGAGTTCGTCAACATGGCTAAAATTAAGTCTTCGCCGTGGACCACATCTGAGGTGCAGACGTTTCTGTGTCTTGTGGCCGAGGATAGAGTTCAAAAAGAGCTGGACGGAGCCACCCGCAATGAGAAGGTATACAAGGAGGTCGCCAAGTTAATGGAAGAACATGGTTACCACAGGACTTACTTGCAGTGTCGTGAAAAGCTTAAAAAGCTTAAAAGCGACTTCAAGACCATTAAGGACCAGAACGGCAGGAGTGGGTCCAACCGTACAAAAATACGTCACGGGCTACGTCACGCCCCTTTCGCCGACGACCAGGAAGTACTATTTGCGGTACTATTTGCGGTGGAAAACCACCGGTGTTTACTACAAACCGAGTCGAGTCGAGTAGAGTCGTGCTACATTTGCGGTGGAAAAGCGCCATAAGCAACACAGTATGTCCACTAACTGTTCAACTGTGAACATGGATGTATACTTACTTGCACATACTTGTAACGTAAGTCTTTGTGTCACGCAGAGTTGCGCTCAAAGGAAACCCTATAGACCTGTTTCATCCGCATCTTTTGGCCCCGGAGAACTCGGTCTATTGTGGCCAAGCTGACATCATCAATGCTCTCAAAGTTGACATTATCGGCAATGACTTTGTCTCTGATCTCCCGGAGTCTGATGAGGTTGTTCTCACGAATAATATCCACAATGAGGGTTTCTTGTGCCGCTGTAAATATGGCAACCCTATGTGCCATTTTTTAACTCTAAAGAAATAAACTTTTTTACAATACAGTAACAACTGATTTGAAACCAATAGACTACTTTAAATGCTTGTAAAATTGTGACAAAGAAAGCAACAGAGTACAATACCTGTTGTGTTGTCTGAATGCCCTGATAATGGTGGCATTATTACTGTGAACCTACTCGGGTTTGGACGGACTCGTAGTCCTGCTTCAGCCATTGTCATGCCATGGACAATGACATGGTCAATGACATGGTCAATGACTGTTGCTCGCATCTCGTCCGCGAGGTTATCTTGTTCTTCCTCCTGGACCTTCTCCTCTCCCTTGTTGGCCTGTTTCTATTCCTCTGATTTGAACTCCTCTTCCTCGTTGGCCTGCTCCTCTTCCTCCTCTTATTTGAACTCCTTTTCCTCGTTGGCCTGCTCCTCTTCCTCCTCTAATTTGAACTCCTCTTGCTCGTTGGCCTGCTCCTCTTACTCCTCTGATTTCAACTTCTCTTCTTCGTTGGCCTGCTCCTCTTCTTCCATGGCCAGCTCTTCTCCCTCCTCTGACTCGAATTCCTCTTCCCCTGACTCTGCCTCCATCCATTGTGTTTGTTTGGAATCTTCAGCAAACTGTGCACTCTGAACTTGCTTTTATACATGTGGTCACCGCATTAGCAACAAGTGTCTTCGATTTTGAGTTGTGTGTAATGAATAGCGCCAGGTGTGTTCATTGTGTTCAAATATTGCTGACTGTGGCAAGCTTTTTGCATCACATGAGCTTTCTGTCTTTTTTTTGCAACAAATAAAGTGTTAAGATTTATGAGAACGGAGGATTGCGTTTTGTGAATTGTCTTAATGTGAAATGTGTTTATGATATTGGAAAATGATGGCTAGATTTAGTAAATGTGTTTAGACAACTGGTCATTTGGTTTAGAAGATTGGCTTTTGTGTTTTAGCATTTGAGAAAAACTGTAATACCCTTTGTAATATAATAAGAATACTAGAACTAGTGCTAGCATAAGCTTACAACTGGAGAAATGGTTCTAGAAAAAATTTACTGATTCACAAGGAAATTGCTCATCCAGCAGAACATGAACATTCTTAGAAAAAATGTGGAAGTTCAGTCAAGTGATTGATAACTACACAGAATATTTTGAGTAGCCTGGTTACAAGCTAGCCTGGCTTATGAACAAAATGTGTCACCAGCCATGTATGAAATATGTATAGTTCCGTTCCAGTGGGATTTATGAATGAAATAAAAATATGTGGTTAGGGTTAGCTGCTCTAATGGGCAAACATGATCATAACTAGGGGAGCCAATGCTACAAGAGGCTCAAAATAGATAGATAGCTGTAGATATTGCACAACAGAGTGAAATAATCATGCCGCAAAACCCTCAACACCCACCTCCCCAGTCCATGAGCACTGCAGATGCCAGAAACAGGTTTGATGTATTTTAGTTGTCCTTTATTGTTTTACAATACAATTTTGCTTAAAGGGTACATACCAAACAACATTTCCTTGTTGAAAGTTTTTACTCTCTTCCTCATTCGGCCAAATGAGGTATGTACATTTAGATTTAAGTGTACATAATGTAGCCAGTTCATATATTTTTTGTTTCACAGAAATACACGAAACGAACCAGCCCCCTCCAGAGGATCCAAAACGCAACAGCCGCCTGGTCTTCAATCTAACCAGATGCTCCCGTCACTTAAACAGCATGAGGAACAGCGTTAGTGTTGGAGATCAACGTTCTGTTTTCTGCTCTGTATCGCCACTACACCTCATTTCATAGTAGTTAATGGTTGACTGCCTGGGGTAATTTTTTATTTAACTCCAAAGCAAAAAGGGTCAATAACATAATCTATCATGTCCCTCCACTGGCTTCCCATCACAACCTGTATCAGTTTCAAGACCCTGATACTGACTTTCAGAACGGTGAACGGGACTGCACCCGACTACAAAAAGTCTCTCCTCCAGCCTTACACTCCCACCTGTCACCTACTGTCTTCATCTGACAACCACCTGGTGGTCCCACTGCTTAGGTGTGCCCAGTCCAACACAAGCTCTTTCCCTGTCTGGCCCCCCAATGGTGGAATCAATTCCCCACCTCCATCAGACACTGACTGTCTCCCCACCTTCAAGAAAAGGCTGAAGACGCACTTGTTTCCGGTTCTTAGGAATCCAGTTCTAACCAATTTGAAGTTATTGTACTCGCTGTGAGGTATATTATTATTACTTGCTTTCTAACAGGTACACTTTTGCACGCTTGAGAAGCATGCTATTTAATTGTAACTCGTAACAATTTGTTGTTGTAAATTGTAACAACTGAATCTTCCTGTGGCTCCCCCCTTCGGCACTTTCCATGATGTATGCTTCATAATATGACTACCCGCAATGTTTGGGGCTATCTCTTTGTTATGATCAGTGACCTATGCTCTTTTGTATAGCTCTTTTTTGGAAATCGCTTTGGATTAAAGTTTCTGCTAAATGAATAAATGTAATATAAATGTAAACAGTGCTGCTACTGTCGAGGCTGCCTTAGAACAGTTAAACCGGGTGATATAACAGTTTCTTGAAAAAGCTAGCATTATTCCTACAAACAAATGCTTTGTAACTAAAGAGTATTTACTTTTAATTAGCCATATTATTAAACAGATGTTAGGGAACTTGCCATTGCTCAAAGTAATTTTGGGGTGCATGCTTCACAGCTGAGAAGACCAATGTCCTTGTGAGAGCCGAAAAAGAAAGCGAGGTCAAACTCTACGGCAGGGGTCTCAAACTCATGCCATCGAGGGCCAAGAGGGACTCCTTGGTCTTTGTGGCGTTGAGGAGCAGGTTATTGTCACCACACCACGTGGCCAGGTGCTGCACTTCCTCTCTGTAGGCTGTCTCATCGTTGTTAGTGATGAGGCCGATCACCGTGGTGTCATCAGCAAACTTGATGATGGAGTTAGATCCATACATTGACTTGCAATCATGGGTGAAGAGAGAGTAGAGGAACGGGCTGAGCACACATCCCTGTGGTACACCTGTTTTGAGTGTGATGGTGGAGGAGCAGGAGTGGGTTGACCTAACATGCTGTGGTCGGTTTGTCAGAAAGTCCATAATCCAGTGGCAGAGGGAGCTGTTGATGCCCAGCTCTCCAAGTTTGGTGATCAGCTTTGAGGGGATGACAGTGTTGAAAGCAGAGCTGAAGTCTAAGAACAACACACGGGCATAAGTGTTATTATTGTCTAGGTGTGTGAGCACAGAGTGCAGCGCTGAGGAAACTGCATCATCTGTGCTCCTATTGCTGCGGTAGGCAAACTAGTGATAGTCGTTCAGGCACGACGGGCTGGAGTTCTTCGGCACCGGAACGATGGAGGTGGATTTGAAGCATGCCGGCACAGCTGCTTGAGCAAGGGACAGGTTGAAAATGTCCGTAAAAACTCCTGCAAGCTGCTCAGCGCATGCTCTGAGCACGCGGCCAGGGATGCCGTCTGGGCCAGCAGCCTTGCGCTCGTTGATCCGGCTCAGTGCGGTGAGGACGTCTGTTGGGTTGAATGTTAAGGGTTGGTGGTCTGTAGATGGAGTGATTGGGGTGGCAGTCTCTCTGTTGTTCCTGTCAAACTGAGCGTAGAAGTTGTTCAGCTCGTTCAGGAAGGAGACGTCTGTGGATGGCGGGGTGATGGTGTTCGACTTGAAGTCACTGATGATCCGAATGCCCTGCCACATGCGCCGGGGGTCGGAGTTGTCGAAGTGCTCCTCGATCCTCAGCTTGTAGCAGTGCTTGGCCTTTTTGATGCCCCTCTTCAAGTCAGCCCTGGATGCACTGTAGGCCTGTTCGTCACCTGATCTGAAAGTGGCCTTGCGAGCCTTCAGCAGGAGCCGAACCTCCTTGTTCATCCATGGCTTTTGATTAGGGTACGTGATAATCCGTTTCTGTGTTGTGACACTGTCAATGGTGTTGTTGATATAATCCAGTACAGAGGAGGTGAAGGTATCAATGTCCGTGTGAGAGCCGCAGTTAGATTTATTATTTGAGATTTGTTATTTGTTATATTTTGACTTTTTGTACTTTATTTTCTTTAATGCCATGTTGCCAAATGATTATTTCCTAGCCTTTGTAGCCTTTGTCTCTTTTTGAGCTACATTTCCTTGTGCAAGAGCACTTATTTCTTACTAGTTAATTAAACACTTTCATTTAACCAGAACCTGTCCAGTTGCCGCGTCCAGTTTAATTTCAATTCCCCAAACATACCAACATCCCCTGCTCTCCAAAACGAGCCGGGCTGTAACAAGCCTCATAATGACCATTAATTAAAATCAGGTGTGCTGGAGCAGAGAAACGTCTAAAACTGTCAGGACAGTAGCCCCCGAGGACCAGGGTTGATGACACCTGGTTTAATTGGTCAGACGCATACCCGAAGACCCAGGCTGTGTCCGAAATCACTCTGTAACCACTATATAGTGCACTTCAAGATAAGATAAAAGAGGGTAAATAACAATACAGGTGACACGCTATAGTACAATATAAAAATAAGTCAAGTACGAAGTTAAGTGAAATGGTTCCTGAAGTGAGAGACACATAGAAAAGTTATTGCATTACATAGAGTATTGCACGTTGTACTGTAAATAGGAACAACAAGATCACCATAGGGAATATTGCACGTTGTGCGTAAGAACAACAAGACCACTATGGGGAAATATTGCACGTAGACCATAAGAACAACAAGAACACATGGAATATTGCAAGTAAAGTATATGGTACTAAATAATATAGTGACCACGCCATTTTGTGTCCACTATATAGTGCACTGCATGTATCCCACAATTCACCGCGAAAAGTAGTAAACTTCCGATGGTCACTAACTGAAGCAAGATATCCCATCATGCATTGTCAGAAGTTCTTTGGGCATGGAAAGGAACAACGTTAATGTGGCACGTGGAGTTCGGGCCAAGATGGCGCCAATGTAACATGTCTTTTTCACGCTCAGGGAAACTTTTGTGCGAAACTTTCCACTTTTTCTACTAAGGCAACCAACTAGCTAGCTACTGTCTTAAATGTCCGCAAATGATACGCAACTCCTTGCGGAGACAAAACATATCGAAGATGTTTCACTCTCGCCAGCGTGACTCAGAGAGCACTAACGTGTCTGTTGCTGATATCCTTGCGGCTATTGAAAAGATTGGTAAAAGGCAAGATGAGTTCCTGTTAAAATTACAAGCGGTTGAAAATTGTGTCAAAGAAAATACACCTGGAATTGGTGATTCACTTCAAAGTACGGTCGATGTTGCACATAGACTCGGCCCCAAAAATTGGAATGTGGGCTTATGTCGCATCATTGTACAATTCACTTCCCGCACACACAGAGACAGAATATGGTCTGATGCTATCCACTCATAAGTTTTGAGGCAAAAGATGATCAAGATTCTCGAAGATTTGACAGACCGAGTTAAGGAGGCAAGAAGCAAACTATGGCCCCTCGTGGAACAAGCAAGAAAGGAGGGAAAACAGGCTGGCTACAGTGGTCCTTCTGCCTTCATTGATGGAAAGAGATTCTCCGCTGGTGATACGTGATCTAGATTAGTAGCGTACCTGTTATACTGTTATACTATCCTTATAGGGATCGGTCTGTTAATTTGTAAAAAATAAAAAATACAAATTATCCAACACCACAATCAATTAGCAAAATTCCTAGATTGTTTGCAAAATGACACACTTCAGTCAAAACATATAAACATATTTGCGAAAATGCTATTTGTTTTCATTTAACCAACACAGTCATCAATGATCGTACACTATTGCAGCCAGTTTCACACTGCTGTGATAAATAAAAAACACATTTGTAAAAAAAAAAAAAGACATTATTACTGTATGTAAGAGATCATTTAGGTGACAGAAAAAGTGTGAGAAACTCACAACATTATTCATGATTTGTTTTGAGACATAAGGAGAATGTAGACAAATACTGTTGGCCTACTATAACCTTATCAAGCACTCCACAACACTTAATGCTGCAGACTGAATATTTCAAGTATTTATTTCAATACTTACAGTATTTCTTACCATAATCAGTTACAGTAATCAACTAACAATGATATAAATTACTGTAAACAAATAAAACTTATAGACAAATACAAATTACTGCATGAATTACAGTACATACACTTTGACTCTGAAGAAAAGTAAAGTAAAAGTAAACAGAAATGAAAGAAAACTACTATAAAAGCAACAAGAATACTGTAACTATCTGTCTCTCCGTCTGGCTGATATCAGGCCATAGTTATATTATTATAACTATTACCTTCACTACCTCACCACCATGCAGTATTACTGTTATTACTCTTTTATTGTATCTATATCTGTATTATATATTTTTTGGCTTTTATTACTTACCTCAATCATGTGCAATACTCATGTTATATTGATACTCTGTACTAAGTGCAATATTTCTACTTAACTTGCTTACTTTTTGCAATACTGTAATGCTGTAAATCTCCATTCTCCAAAACTGTCTATATGTCTATATGTCTACCTAACTTATTTTTTTATCATACTCTTGCAAAATACTGTAATTCTGTATCTCAACTGCAATAACTGCCTGCATGTCGACTTGTCGACTTAACTTACTATTTTGTACACTGGACTACTTAACCAGACTACTTAATTACTTATTTTCTTATTTTTTTTTAAGATATCTGACCTTATCGTGCCCGCCTATTGCTATTGCCATTGTTATTGCTATTGTTATGTTATTGTCATTATGTATATTACCCTGCAACTCTGTGTGCTGTACTTTACCCTGCTGCTGTTGTGAACTGCAATTTCCACCTCCTGGAGGACAAATAAAGGTTCATCTAATCTAAGATTTCATCAACATCTACATCTCCTTCTTCACCACGACAGTCCGGTACAGAGACTGCAGACGCTACACCGATCCGCCTGTCAATCTCACGTTCCGTCCTTCCATCACTTGTGAACAAGACCCCGAGATACTTGAACTCCTCCACTTGAGGCAAAGGCTCCCCACCCACCCAGCGGGGGCAAGCCACCTTTTTCCGGTCGAGTACCATGGCCTCGGATTTGGAGGTGCTGATCCTCATCCCAGCCACTTCACACTCGGCATCAAACCGCTCTAGAGCATGCTGGAGGCCCCGGCTCGAGGAAGTAAACAGGACATCCGCAAACAGCAGAGATGAGATCTCGTGCTCCCCGAACCGGAAACCCTCCGCCCCCTGGGCGCGCCTAGAAATTCTGTCCATATAAACAATGAACAGAACCGGTGACAAAGGGCAACCCTGGCGGAGTCCAGCATGCACCCAGAACAGGTCTGACTTATTGCCGGCAATGCGAACACAGCTCCTACTTTGGTTGTACAGGGAACGGAGGGCCCCTAACAAAGGGCCCCGGACCCCGTACTCCCGAAGTACCCCCCACAGGACACCACGAGGGACACAGTCGAATGCCTTCTCCAGATCCACAAAACACATGTAGACTGGTTGGGCAAACTCCCATGAACCCTCGAGCATCCGATAGAGGGTGTAGAGCTGGTCCAGTGTTCCGCGGCCAGGACGAAAACCACACTGCTCCTCCTGAATCCGAGGTTCGACTATCGGCCGGATTCTCCTCTCCAGTACCCTGGCGTAGACCTTACCGGGGAGGCTGAGGAGTGTGATTCCTCTGTAATTGGAACACATCCTCCGGTCCCCCTTCTTAAATAGGGGAACCACCACCCCGGTCTGCCAATCCAAAGGCACTGTTCCAGACCGCCACGCGCTGCTGCAGAGGCGTGTCGACCAGGACAGTCCCACAACATCCAGAGACTTTAGGTACTCAGGACGGATCTCGTCCACCCCCGGAGCCCTGCCACCAAGGAACCCATCGAATACCTCAGTGACTTCAGCCCGGGTGATAGGCGGGTCCGCCCCGAAGTCCTCCTCGGAAGACGTGACGGCAGGATTGAGAAGATCCTCAAAGTATTCCTTCCACCGTCCGACAACATCCCCAGTCGAGGTCAACAGCTCCCCACCCGCACCGTAAACAGTGTTGGTGAAGCACTGCTTCCCCCTCCTGAGGCGCCGAACGGTTTGCCAGAATTTCCTTCGGGCGACCGATAGTCCTTCTCCATGGCCTCCCCGAACTCCTCCCAGACCCGAGTTTTTGCCTCTGTGACGACTCTGAGAACATGGTCCATTCAGACTCAATGTCCCCGGCCTCCCCCGGGATCTGTGAGAAGCTCTCCCGGAGGTGTGAGTTGAAGAGGTGTCAGTAACTTCTGAAGTTACTGACAGAGGTGTCAGTAACTTCCCCCCCCGCCAGCGGATCTGACTCACAACCAGGTGGTGATCGGTTGACAGCTCCGCCCCTCTCTTCACCCGAGTGTCCAAGATACACGGCCGCAGGTCAGAAGACACGACAACAAAGTCGATCATCGACCTCCGGCCTAGAGAGTCCTGGTGCCACGTGCTCTTGTGCTTGAACATGGTGTTAGTTATGGACAATCCGTGACTAGCACAGAAGTCCAATAACAGAACACCACTCGGGTTCCGATCAGGGGGGCCATTCTTCCCAATCACCCTTCTCCAGGTGTCACTGTCAATTCCCACGTGGGCGTTGAAGTCCCCCAGTAGAACGACGGAGTCCCCAGTCGGCGCAATGTTAAGTACGCCTCCCAGAGACTCCAAGAAGGCCGGGTACTCTGCACTGCTGTTCGGCCCGTAGGCCGCCACAACAGTGAGAGACCTGTCCCCGGCTTTTAGGCGCAGGGACGCGACCCTCTCGTTCACCGGTGTAAACTCCAACACGTGGCGACTGAGCTGTGGAGCTATAAGCAAACCCACACCAGCCCGCCGCCTCTCCCCGCGGGGAACACCAGAGAAATGAAGAGTCCAGCCTCTCTCAAGGATAATGGTTCCAGAGCCCAAGCTGTGCGTGGAGGCGAGGCCGACTATATCTAGCCGGTAATGCTCGACCTCCCGCACAAGCTCGGGCTCCTTCCCCGCCAGTGTGGTGACATTCCATGTCCCCAGCGCTAGAGACTGTGTGCGCGGCCCTGGACGTCCGGGCGCCTGCCCCTGACCACCGCCCAAATCACACAGCACTGGCCCCTTACGGTCCTTCCTGCATGTGGTGGGCCTGCGGGAAGGTGGTCCCACGTCGCCTTTTCGGGCTGGGCCCGGCCGGGTCCCATGGGAAAAGACCCGGCCACCAGGCGCTTGCCTGCGAGCTCCCACTCTGGGCCTGGCCCCGGTTTCGCCGATCCGGGCGACGTAACGGATTTCGTTCGTTTAGTCATCATAGTTTTTTTTTTTTACCGCTCTTGGTCTGGCTAGTCACCTAGGACCTGTTTGCCTTGGGAGACCCTACCAGGGGCATAATGCCCCAGACAACATAGCTCCTAGGATCATCCAAGCACTCAAACCCCTCCACCACGTTAAGGTGGCGATTCATGGGTTGATAACATGGTCAATAAGTGTTGCACGGATTTCTCGAGTCAAATTTGGTCCTCGTCTTCTTTGTTCAGGTTCTATCACCTCTTCAAGTCCTTCTCTAACTCTTCCTCTACCTAGGTGTCTTCCTCCTTCTCCTCTTCCTCTACCTTCTTCTCCTCTACGTATGCCTCTTCCTCTACCTTCTTCTCCTCTACCTATGCCTCTTCCTCTACCTTCTTCTCCTTTACCTATGCCTACCTCCTTCTCCTTTACCTATGCCTACCTCCTTCTCCTCTTCCTCTACCGCCTTCATCTCCTCTTTGAGCTCCCCCTCTCATTTTCACTCTTCTTCTTCTAACTCCTTCCATTTTTGTTGAAGACAGGTGAACTCACCTGCTGCCTTTTATAGCACACCTGAGTGCTGCGTTTTCAAATTAGCACATGTGTGCTTCCACACTTGGTAGATGTGTTTATCCAGTTAGTTAATTAGTGTGGTAATTGGAAACCCGGTGCTTTGTATTTACAAGGAAGTAACCTCACAATCCTTATCTGTGTCTAAGGTGTGAAAATGTGTGTAGATTTTTACAAATGTTGTGTTACAAGTGTAATGTTTTGCAAAAAGGGTGAAGCAGACATTTTGTGTAATGTTGTGCAAATCTGTCGCGGTGTTTTGCTCATTGGAGTAAAATTTTTCTAATTGTGTGGAAATTTTTATTTTAGTGTGTAAACAATCATAAAAAACTGTAATACCCATAATCTAAGTGCCGTTTATGTTGCTGCTTGCTTTTAAGTTTATTTATCGTATGATTGGTCGATTTTTTACTTGCTGCACAATTTCTAATTTCAGATATTTACGATGGGTACGTAATGTGTTTTCAAAATTGTCTACGTTTTGCACTCCATACACTACTGTTTTCGGCACACCTTTCAAACCCTACAACTAGGGTAGTTACTCAGACTTCCTTTACCTAGTCTAAAGTTTAGAGTTTAGTTGCTGTTGCAACTTTTCCAGTTCTATGTCACAGCTTCAACTTTCATGTTTTTCTTTAAATGTAAGGGGGATTTGTGAAAGGACTAAAAGGAAAGCTTTATATATTTTCTGCAAAGAGCAAAAAAAGTATTTTTATTTTCTACAAGAAACGCATTCGTCTCAAGAAGAGGAAACTTTCTGGTGTAACCAGTGGGGAGGGAAAGCTTTATTTTCTCATGGCACTACTCACTCTTGTGGAGTTTCAATTATGTTTGCTTTTAACTTTAATTGTTTCGCAATTTTCCTCAGAGGGCAGATGGATTATTGTTTTAGTACAATATAAGGGCTTTTTTTCATTTTGGCTAATATCTATGGTTCAAATAGATCTTCGCAAAACCGAATTATTTTACAAGATCTAAACAATAGTCATCAAAAGGCAATATATATCAGCATTTGTAATTGTTGGGGGGGGGGGGGTTAACGAAGTCCCTTACCCTATTTCAGACAGATATCCTTCTAGAAGGGAGCATGTCAAATCCAGTGCTGGGGTATTTTGGTAAAAATCTGCCCTTATTGGATGCTTATAGGTATTTAAACCCAAGCTTCCTCACTTTTACCTGGTTTAAAGTAGATATGTAACAAAAGTCAGGTATTGATCACTGTCTTATTTCTGACAACTTGTTAAACGCTCTCTACTGAACGATCTCTAATGGGCGCAGCTAGTTCTGGCAACGACACTCGGGCTGCTGCATCATCACTCAGTCATCAAGTCATATCATCGTTCATTCACATAACTCATCTCACACTCAGCATACACCTCACTCATCCAGTACACGATTACGCACACACCGCAGTTCACATGCAGTTACAGCTCAAGCACACAGGTAGTGCAAGCAATCATTCATGAAACACACCTGACCCAGGTAGGCAAGCCCATTGGGGCTTCGCCCGGTAAGACCGCCTTAAAAGGCGCACGGATAGACAAACACTCACACAGACAGGTTAAGATCATACTGCGCGTCCCACCACCATCCCCTTCTCCCCCGGGTGTCTGTCGTCATGTATATCTGTCTGTCTTCTGTGTGTCATCTGCCTGTCTGTATTTGTGTATGTCTGTCTGTCTGTCCTTCTGTCTGGATTCGTGTGTATTGTCTGCTGTCCGGATTTCTGTATTTCTGTCTGCTGTCTGATCATCTGTGTTTATGTCTCCCTGTCTGGGTTCGTTGTATCTGCCGATCTATCGGGGGGATTATTATATATATCTTGCTCCTAGCCTCATGTCATATATGTAGGCACGTATGTATCGCTCGTGGCGATTGGGAGCACCCCCCTTAGATATTCACTCCGCCAAAATCAAAACATATTCCATGTCATGGGTATCAATAAATATCTTTATATCAACAATGACATGAGTGTCTTGACTGAACTGAAATATCTCTGAAATATGTCCTGCTCTTTTAACTGATAATTTTTCCATTACATTCTTCCATTACTTAAATTGTTTAAATTTCAATGTAGCAAATTCTCAATTAGTTTTAGCAAAACATATGCAATTAACAGGACAACAGGAATTGAGGAAATTACAAATGGTCTGCATACCTTAAGATACAGTTTTTTTTGATTGCTTAAACACTAAAATTAAAAGTAGTACACTATTAGCAAAACCTTACACCCAAGAAGCAAAACATCAGCCCATATTTGCACAACTATAAGCACATTCTCAAATTCACACTTGTTGCAAAACTCTACACACAGTGATTTGCAAAACACTAAACACACTTAACATACATACACACAAAAATCTATCATTAAGTTACTTCATTGCAATACCAAAGCACTGACTGTCAAATTACCACACCGTCCAACCAATTGGTTCAACACAGTCATCAGGTGTGCAAACACTTGTTTGCTTAATTGAAGACACACCAATAAGGTGTATAAACACCATAAAAAGCAGCAGGTGAGTTCATCGGTCTTCAAGCACAATGGAAAGAGTCAGAGAAAGAGTAAAACGAGGAGGAGAACAAGGAGGACGAGAACAAGGAGAAAGAGGAGGAGAACAAGGAGGACAAGGAGGAATCAACAGAGGAAAAGATGGAGGCCGTGCTGGAGGTAGAGGTAGAGGAAGACAAAAAGGTGCTCAAAGAGGACCGAATCTGACAAGTGAGATTCCTGCAACACTGTTTGACCACGTTGTCAACCAGGGTGTCAGATGGCTCAATGGGTTAAGGTGTTGGCCTCATGATCGGAAGGTTGTGAGATCAAGTCCCGGCTGTGGCTATAGGACGTTGTGTCCTTGGGCCCTTCTTGCCTCAGGGAGAATGTTCCTGTACTTACTGTAAGTTGCTTTGGATAAAAGGGTTGGCAAACAAACATGTTCAAATGAAGTAGATTTATGAAGTGCCTTTCGAGCGCAGTTCTGAAAGGGTGAAGCTACTGTGGCATGATAATGCAGAGGTGTGTATTGACTTTAGCAGTGTGATCTTGCATACTGTCTTGTAATATGTATGCTAGATCCACACTGAACAATTTTGCCTGCCACTGTTTTTCAGGGAGTTTTACGAATGGATGGAGAGGAGATCCAGCATGAGTTCATTTACGTAGATGAGGCGTAAAATGACGTTTTGTTACAGTATTATGAATCTCCATGTGAACATTTTGGGCATGTTGAGAAAGAGTGTCTTCAGTCTGCAACATTGGTCTTGTTTGGTGAATTTAGATTATATTTGTACTTTGTTCATAGTAGCCTACTCTAATCATAGGGAAGTAGAAATGCTAAAAGTGTTTTAGGTTTATCACAGCAGAGTGTAACTCGTGCAAACAAGGTATAGTAATGTGAAGTAATGTGTGTTTCATAGGGTAACAAAGTGTGGTTTTTCAAAAGAAGTGTATAGTTTTTACAAGAGTGTTTAGTTTTGCAAAGGATCTGTAGTGTTTTGCTAGTTGTGGGTGTGGTTGTGCTAATTGTGTGTAGTGTTTTGACAACATGGGCCCTGTTTTGAAAATCGTGCTTAAGCAATCAAAAAAAACTGTAAGATAAGTACTTTATTGTCATTACAATTTAGTGCAACGAAATTCTGTGGGCACTCCCAAAAAGCAGCAGCATTACCTGCTATCTTGTTAGATAATCCATCTCCTAGTGATGAGGATAAACAGAGGTTATATTCCTTACAGGAAAAATTGAATGTCTTATATTTGGAAAAGGCAAAATGTGCCTTTGTCAGATCTAGAGCTAAATGGTTAGAATTTGGGGAAAAGAACTCTGCATACTTTTTTAGTCTGGAGAAAAAACATCAGAAATGATATTCCTCGAACTTTGACCCAAACTCTTCCAAGCTTTTCTTTGATCAAGTTAGCACCTTCATCCCAAAAATTTGATCAGCCAATATCATTAGAGGAATTGGATCTTGTGATAAGTAAGTCTCCCTTAAATAAATCTCCAGGGCCTGATGGTCTGCATTTTGAATTCTATAGAACTTTTTGGGATGATATACGTCTTCTGATCTCGGATGTCTTTAGGGAATGTGCTTTCGATACAGAGTTACCCTCTTCCATGAAACAAGGGCTGATAATTTGTATTCCTAAGGCTAATAAGGATCCTCTCTTCTTAGATACCTGGTGACCTATAACCTTACTAAATTCAGACTACAAATTGCTGGCCTCAGTTTATGCTAACAGATTTAAGCCTTGTCTGAATGACAATCTCTGTTACTCAGAGAGGTTTTATGAAAGGTAGACACATTTCCAACAATATACTGTATTTTTCGGACTATATTTTTCGGACTATATTTATATTTTATAAATAAAAGCCTTTAATTTTCTCAAAAAACGACAGTGCGCCTTATATTCCGAAGCGCGGTATATATGGATTAATTCTGGTTTCGCTTATTAACCTCAAAGCGATTTTGTGCGGTACAAGGCGCTCACGGCGTTAAGTCAAAATGTTTTAGTACGACTTTGGTAAACTACAAAGCCTCACCACTTGCAGCATTACTACCATAGCCAGGAGCGTCGCGGAGTAATACATACTGTGCTTCACCATAATATTACAGTGTGTGTATAAGGATCCCAAAGTGGCACCTGTCAAAAGACTTGTTTTTTTTCCCGCTTAATGCGCCTTATAATCTAGTGCGCCCTATAGTGCAAAAAATACGGTACGCTAAAATTAAAAGTAGTACACTATTAGCAACACCTTACATCCAAGAAGCAAAACATCAGCCCATATTTGCACAACTATAAGCACATTGTCAACTTCACACTTGTTGCAAAACTCTACACACAGTGATTTGCAAAGCACTAAACACACAAAAATCTATCATTACGTTACTTCATTGCAATACCAAAGCACTGACTGTCAAATTACCACAACGGCCAATTAATTGGTTCAACACAGTCATCAGGTGTGCAAACACTTATTTGCTTAATTGTACACACACCAATTAGGTGTATAAACACCATAAAAAGCAGCAGGTGAGGTCATCGGTCTTCAAGCACAATAGAAAGAGTCAGAGAAAGAGTAAAACGAGGAGGAGAACAAGGAGGACGAGAACGAGGAGAAAGAGGAGGAGAACAAGGAGGACGAGGAGGAATCAACAGAGGAAGAGATGGAGGCCGTGCTGGAGGTAGAGGTAGAGGAAGACAAGAAGGTGCTCAAAGAGGACCGAATCTGACAAGTGAGATCCCTGCAACACTGTTTGACCACATTGTCAACCAGGGCGTCAGATGGCTCAACGGGTTCAGGTGTTGGCCTCGTGATCGGAAGGTTGTGTGATCAAGCCCCAGCTATATGATGTTGGGCCCTACTTGCCTCAGAGAGAATGTCGCTGTACTTACTGTAAGTCGCTTTGGATAAGAGTGTCTGCAAACAAAAACATGTTCAAATTAAGTAAATTTATCAAGTGCCTTTTGAGCACAATTCTGAAAGGGTGAAGCTACTGTGGCATGATTATGCAGAGGTATGTATTGACTTTAGCAGTGTGATCTTGCATACTGTCTTGTAATATGTATACTAGATCTACACTGAACAATTTTGCCTGCCACTGTTTTTCAGGGGGTTTTACGAATGGATGGAGAGGAGATCGAGCATGAGTTCATTTACGTAGATGAGGCGTAAAATTATGTTTTGTTACAGTATTATGAATCTCCATGTCAACATTTTGGGCATGTTGAGAAAGAGTGTCTTCAGTCTGCAACATTGGTCTTGTCGGTGAATGTAGATTATATTTGTACTTTGTTCATAGTA
Organism: Protosalanx chinensis; assembly: GCA_030340685.1. NCBI lineage: Eukaryota > Metazoa > Chordata > Actinopteri > Osmeriformes > Salangidae > Protosalanx > Protosalanx chinensis. The sequence continues at coordinate 12,935,664 of CM059319.1, forward strand.
GGTCTTGAAGTAGATGTGCTAAAAGTGTTTTAGGTTTACAGTATCACAGCAGAGTGTAACTTGTGCAAACAAGGTATAGTAATGTGAAGTAATGTGCGTTTCATATGGTAACAAAGTGTGGTTTTTCAAAAGAAGTGTATAGTTTTTACAAGAGTGTTTAGTTTTGCAAAGGATCTGTAGTGTTTTGCTAGTTGTGGGTGTGGTTGTGCTAATTGTGTGTAGTGTTTTGACAACATGGGCCCTGTTTTGAAAATCGTGCTTAAGCAATCAAAAATTAACTGTAAAACAGATTCTGATTATGAGTGGGTTGGTTTTAAAAACTGTTCTCTGCCAATGTGGACCTGCCTGAAATCCTGGGCATGGGGGAAGAGAACCAGGCTAAGGTAGTATGGGAGGGTGTGGAATGACCTTGAAAAGGAAACAATCCTGGAGCCCTTCAAGTTCACATTTCACATGCAGAAATAATGGCCCAAAGAAAATATTTGGCCTATTCTGATTGTCAAACAGATAAGTGAGTTTATTGTCTGCGAGAATAAAGTCAAATCATGTTGTGTTTTGGTGTGTTTTACATGTTATCATTGATCATTTAATAATTTGCTTGGATTATACTGTACATATCAGCACAAAAACATAGTTGGCATAGCTATAGAGCCAAACATGAAAAACAGCAGTGCAATAAGGTTCAATTAAAATTTATTATTATTATTATTATTATTATTATGAAAAGGCAGTGTTGTATTGTATAGTACACAATAAAATGTATAGGCCTATGACATCTTATGAAATGTAATCTTATAAATAACATTAATAACTTGCACCGAGCTATGTTATTCCTAACCTCCATTATTTTCAGTTATCAGCATTTTGACCGTCTCTTTTCAAGATCCTCAGCTTTGTAGTAGGCTACAAATACACTATTGAGCCCCGAGTCATATCACCCACTGTTTGTTTTTCGTAATGACTAAGTTGTAAAATTACGCAGTGCAGTGTATATTAGTCTTGCTTCTTGTCTAAAGTTTACTATATAAATACGATATAACGATATGCATTTGCGCTTTTATTTTGACACGTCGCAACACATTTGAAATGTATTGCGCGTCACTCCTTGCCTGACGGCGGTGCAGTTGCCTCACGGTGGTGCCTGCAACGGTCCTGCCTCATGGTGGTGGACTGCAGCCAGGTACTCTTGCCCCTTGTTGACTCCCTGCTGGAGCCATAAACATGTCTATGGTTGGAGAAAATTGGGCCCTGTCCCAATACCCGCACTTGCACCCTTGCGCCCTTCAACTGCGCGTTCTCGCTGAAGGGTGCACGTGCGCAGGGTGTCCCAATTCTCCAGTAAGGTCTTAAGCCCCGCCCCCTCTGCGCACTTGATCCGCACTTCAACGAAGCCTGCATCGATGCGGACTTTGGCAAAGTGTATTTGTGACGTTTTCACAAAGAAGGCGGAATATGGAGATGTCTGGTGGTCGGCCCCATAGACAATAGATGGTACATATACATGTCTATGGTCGGCCTGCTCATGCGGTAAAGTGTCTTACCAAGTAAGGTGGTCAACAAGTTTAATTTGATTTTTGTTGCCCCTGAAAAAGTCAGTTTGTAATGTTTGCTCTGTTGCGTGTTTCATACATTTCCATTCAATGAGTTTGCAGCATAGTTTGCTCAGTTGTTGAGTTTGTTTTTATTACTTGCTCCAGAATATTCTAGTCAATTTGATTAATTTATATTTATTCAAAGTTGTAAAAAAAAGAAATACAATAAACACCTTTTCGTAAAAACATTCAAAGGTCTTTTTTATTTTCTTTTGTCACGACAGCGAGAGTCTGACGCATACGTCTTCTTCGATTTCGGAGCTTCTTTCTTCTCAAAATAATTGTTTGGTGCAGCTTTAATATGATTTTCAGCAGCAAAACTGCAAAAACAGCAACCGGTGTCGCCGGTTTAGATGTCGTAGTAATGACGCGGTGGCTAAATCTATGACGTAGTCATCACTGTCCCAATTCTCTAATTTTCGCACGCTTGTAGCCTACGCACTTCGAACCCTTCGCGCACTTCTACCACTTCCGCACTTCACAAAAGGGCGCAAAGGCGTAGTGCGGGTACTGAGACAGGGCCATTGGCTGTGTCCGAAACCACTCACTCATTCCCTACTCCCTACTCCCTATATAGGGAAATAAATGTAGTGGACTATATAGTGAGCTCAACAGAAAAAAGAAACTTCGGACACTTCTTTTGGCGCCCGTAATTACGTCATCAATGTCGCACAATTAAAACATTCCACATTAATGTCTGAAATAAATAAATATAATTTAGCAGGGACTTTAAGGGATCTAAAAGCGACTTACAATAAGTACATTGTTCATGTACATAGTACTTGTCCATTTACGACTGCCTTTTTATTAAATTAGTGTATTTTGATTACTGTCCTGTACGTTTCATTTTCCGTATTTGGTTTTTTATTTAAGCAGATTTTCATATTGTATTATCTTGGCTCTTTAGTAACAGAGTTACAGAGTAATCGACTGGAATGTTTAAATATATTCTGTTCAGATCACCTGGTGATCCCTAACGTTTCGGACACCACTACAAAATGGCGTGATCCCTATATAGTGCCCTATATAGGGGTTAGGGAGTGGTTTCGGACACAGCCATTGTTTTCTTTCCGTGCCCAGAGAACTTCTGGCAATGCATTATGGGATATTTAGCTTCGCTTAATGACCATCGGATGTTCGCTACTTTTCGCGGTGATTTTTGGGATACATTCAGGGCACTATATTGTGATCACTAACCATTCGGACACCACTACAAAATGGCGTGATCCCTATAGTGCTCTATATAGGGGTTAAAATAAATTATAAATAAATAAATTAAACTGTCTGTGACATGGCGTCCGCCACCTGTCAAATCGGGCAAAAAATAGGTTCCAATAGTGTCAGCCGTCCGCAGCCGCCTGCAGCGATGTATTTAGTCGAACGTACCCAATGTCAGCTGCTCGTGTGACGTCCAAAGCTGCGACGGATGATCACGTGTGTTTTGTCCAGTTGAAGCCACGATCGACACTAAAATATATACTTTTGTTTTGTAAATTCGAAACCTTTCGGGCGAAACAGTCATTCGTCGCAAGTAAATTAACCAAACTCTAATCGGTGAGCAAATGGATGGTGGCTTATATATATATTTTTTTTTAGTTTGTTGTTAATTTATTTTGAAAGCTAGCCATAATTGACTGCATACTGTTTCATGCAACTCTTAGATTAGAAACGAAAGACTGTCAAATACAGCACAGTAGAGTGGACAATAGAACGCGTTTGTTTTTTGGCCAAACTAACCAACTGTCAAGTGATTCTAGAGCACAGGTAGCAAACACATTGTCTCTGACGTCATATTTAGCCTGAATGTGGCTAAAAGCGAATCCTAAGTAAATGGCACAGGAATTTTCAGGTCCAAGTCCTTTTCAGAGCTCAATAACTAGCGACTACTTGCAATAAATTATAAACAAATATGACAGTTGGCATGCAGACACTTACACCTTAATTCTATCAAGTGTTGGTTGCGATTAACATTAAGAAAGTATATGAAAATATTGCTTATAGTTTTTGGAGCTTTGGCTACCTTTCATAGAGGGTCAGCACAACCGGGAGACATATCTTAAACGAAAGGTTAGGTTGTTTTCTTCAAAATAAGGTATGTTTAATCAATTAAAAAAATATACAGTTTGAGAAAAATCTAGTTGAAGTCATGTTGATGAAAATCCCATAGGAATGCATTGAAATCTGAACGTTCTATGATGACTAAAGTTGGGTATTCCCCTTGTAACCTACTTTAGCATATAAGCACAACTTTTTTTTACTTTCTGTATAGCTGGGTCCTGCAATGATACGCAATCTATCAAATAAAATAAAAAAATCGAAAGATATACATTTTATGTTTTGGCCTCCTGAGTAAGACTTTTTACCAGCCTGTAACATTAGGATTTGCGTGCCTCAGCAGCTCGCGCGCAGGCTAGAAGCATAGATGTGACATAGAACAATGCAGAGCCTGAACAGAACCTGACATCTTCTCGGTGCCACAAAATCCGAGATTAAAGCGGTGGAATAAAAAACAAATCTCGCATTAAAAGGGGTTTTGTGAGAAAACGGCTAAAGATAAATAGAAATCTGACTTCGGATTAGTTTAAATTGGCTTATGTTGCATACGAATAGCAACAACAAAAAATTTCAAAACATTTAAGCCATTTTTGGTCTGTCCACCCTAAGCACAATTACAAGTCTTATGGGTTTCTCCAGGCTAGACAAGGGGCGTCGTCAACCATATTTTACTCTGAACCATTTGATACAACCTTGAATTGAACCTTGATACAAAACTGAGATGCGTGAGTTTTCGTAACATGTTGAAAAAGTGGAGGAGGATGTCTCATACTCCTGGCCAGTTTAGTTAGTGACTGCCGCAATTGACTAGAGAAGAAATGGCAGAACGTAGGCTTTTTTCAAAAGAGGATTAAGATACGAATCTCTTAGAGAAACTTTTGAAATTGCCTGTTGATATATGATACTATCGGATTTGATACACACTATAGTCACGATGTAAATGACTGTAATGCCATGTTTATATTACATACAGCTCTTGATTTTTGTTGTTGCTTAGATTATATTTTTACGTCCTTAGCTGAGGTCACATTAAGCATAGTCAAGGTCTGATGTTAGGTTTGGGCAAAGCCTCGAATGTTAACAATGTCCAGGGTTTCCATCAACTTTGATTAAGGGAAAGCCAGTCATGCTTACTATAGTGAGAGTTCTGTTCCATTAAAATGTATTTTTCTAGTTCAAATATAACCAAGGTCATTTTGATTCCTGAATAAGCCTGCTCTCTCAGGCTAAAAGTAAATCTAAACTAAGATGTGTTGCCAATTATGATACGATCATCTATTGACAGATGGAAACAGAATGTCAAAAGAAAGTTCTGTCAAGTGGATTTCAGCTCGCAAGTCATTTGTTCGGAAACATTAGTGCAGACCTTTTTTTCTGATAAAAGGACCCGAGTGACATCAAGTTACGGGTTTACTTGATCTCCAAAGAATGTATGAATAACCAAGGTAACAAATAATGTCACATTCACTTTTCTCAAAAGCCATTGGTTAATTTGACATAAACAAAGGCCTAAACCTAGCAGTGCATCTTCACAAGTTATATTATTTAGCCTATGTCAATTATGACGTATAGGTTCTTCAATTCTCTATATCAGACGTAGGCAAACCTGGTCCTCAAGAGCCCCTGTCCTGAAGGTTTTAGATGTTTCCCTGCTGTAGCACACCTAATTCTAATAACTGGGTCATTATGAGGCTTCCACAGAGCTTGATAACAACCAATTCCGTAGAATCTGATGCTGGAGCAGGGTAACATCTAAAACCTTGAGTACAATGGTTTCCTACCCCTGCTGTAGATGAAGTTGCTCAGATTATCCAAAAAGCATTCATCCTGTGAGCCCCAAGGGTCTTCAGAGACAGAAGTAATGCTTCCATGAGCAGTGTTTTTTGAAGAGGTATAGATTCAGCAGTCCCAGGATGGTTTGTCTATACAGTAACCCCTCGTTTATTGCGGTTAATGGGGGCCAGAACCCCCCACGATAGGGGAGCCCCCTAGGAATTTTCCTAGGAATTTCCGTATGTGTGTGTGGGTACCAGAATGTTTAAAATATGTATATTTATACTTTATATATACTGTATTTTACTTACATCTATTTAATTATAAAACCTTAATATTAAACATTCACTCACAGTGCGTAGGAGGGCTTAACGAAAAGTTAACTTTCTAACACAACAGTAAGATACGCAAGAAACAGTGGACAGCGTGAACGAGAGTGGCGAGATACAAGGGAAGAAGCTGGGAGAGGATGCGCAGCCGATCAGCTCACATAATTTACATTACATTTATTCATTTAGCAGATGCTTTTATCCAAACCAACTTACAAGAGGGAGCATTACAAAAGAGCATCAGTCACTGATCATAGCAACGTGATAGACCCCAAAACGTAGCGGGCTTACAGATGATAGATGAAACATCCACTCCTGCTCTCATTCGTTTATCTTGCGCCGGGAACCAATCACGTGCCTTGTTTGAGTGCCCGTGGGTATGTTAAAGACTCTAAGAGAGCTTCTCTCTTTGTCTAGCATCCTAGAAAACCGTTTATTCGTGCATCACGATGAAACAACGCTCTTTTCTGCAATACGGCTGCCGATTTGGCGGTATTTGTGAATTTGTATTTTTCGCTGCGAAGTGGTGAGAGATCATTGTTTTACTTTTTTTATAATTTACATCTGTACGTCCGCTTCCTCAGGTCCAGATGGGGCATGGACAATGGCAGACTGGCTGTTTGAAGGGCAGGGGAATAATTAATAAGGCTGCTACTGCACATCACACACACAACACACACCGTGAGGTCAGTAAGTATTTGATCACCATGTGATTTTGCAAGTTCTCTCACTTGGAAAACATGGAGGGGTATAACATTTTCATCGTAGGTGCAATTTCACTGTGAGACTGTAATTTTTTATAAATTATTTGTATATTACTGTGTCAAATAAGTATTTCATCACTTGTTCATCATACGGATTTCTGACCTGCAAAGACCTGCTGTTCTGCTTTTAAATAGCCCATCTACACTCTGCTCATGAATCTAAATTAATAGCACTTGTTTGAGGTTGTTAACTTTCATAAAGGCACCTGTGCACCCCACAATCTGTAAAATGTCAAACTATTAACATGGGCAAAACCAAAGAGCCATCAAGACATGAGACAAATTTGTAGACAAAAGGGCTATGGGGCAATTGCCAAGCAGCTTGGTGAGGAAAGAACAACTGTTGGAGCAATTGTCAGAAAATGGAAGAGGCTAAGGATGACTGTCAATGTCCCATGGACTGGGGCCCCACACAATTATACTAATGGCGCTTTTCCACCGCAAATGTAGCACGACTCTACTCGACTCGACTCGGTTTGTAGTAAACACGGGTGGTTTTCCACCGCAAATTGCAGTACTTCCTGGTCGTCGGCGAAAGGGGCGTGACGTAGTCCATGACGTATTTTTGTACGCGACGTAAATAACACCAACGCAACCCACAAGTGGACAGAACCCACATTATAATTTTAGCCATGTTGACGAAGTAGTCTTTTGTAAATTATCTGACTTTTAAAAAGCTTGTAGACTGTTGGTGTAATGGACTGTATCTGATAGTAATAAGTATTAGCTGCGGCGCTGTTGCTTTAAGTCGCTCTCGTGACTTCGTCACACTTTCTGGCCAATCAATGGCCGGCCGTCTGCCGACGTCACCTTTTAGCTCGACTTAAGATCGCCTGGTACCTAGAGCGAGAAGGTACCAAAAAAGTACCCACTAGCAGGTACCAGGTACCATGGAACTGCGGTGGAAACGCCAAAAATGCGAGGCGAGCTGATTTCATGCGGTGGAAAAGCGCCATAAGACAGGTGAAGAATCAGCCCAGGACTACACAGGAGGATCTGGTCAATGACCTGAAGTTTCTAAAGCTACTATTAGTAATGGCGCTTTTCCACCGCATGAAATCAGCTCGCCTTGCCTTGCCTCACATTTTTGGCATTTCCACCGCAGTTCCATGGTACCTGGTACCTGCTAGCGGGTACTTTTTTGGTACCTTCTCGCTCTAGGTACCAGGCGATCTTAAGTCGAGCTAAAAGGTGACGTCGGCAGACGGCCGGCCATTGATTGGCCAGAAAGTGTGACGAAGTCACGAGAGCGACTTAAAGCAACAGCGCCGCAGCTTTTTACTATCAGATACAGTCCATTACACCAACAGTCTACAAGCTTTTTTTATCAGATAATTTACAAAAGAGTTTGTCAACATGGCTAAAATTAAGTCTTCGCCGTGGACCACATCTGAGGTGCAGCCTTTTCTGACGCTCTTCTCTTTGGTGTCTGTTAAAAAACACCAGACCGAGCAGCAAGAATAACATTGCATCGATGTCCTCCATTGTTGTTGTAATGTGGGTTCTGTCCACTTGTGGGTTGCGTTGGTGTTATTTACGTCGCGTACAAAAATACGTCACGGGCTACGTCACGCCCCTTTCACCGACGACCAGGAAGTACTATTTGAGGTACTATTTGCGGTGGAAAACCACCCCACTTTACGTCGAGTCGAGTAGAGTCGTGCTACATTTGCGGTGGAAAAGCGCCATAATACACTAAAACGTCATGGTTTAAAATCATGCAGCGCACGGAAGGTTCCTCTGCTGAAGTCAGCCCATGTTAAGGCCCGTCTGAACAGCCAGTGACCATTTGGAGGATCCAGATGTGTCATGGGAGAAAGTTATGTGGTCGGATGAGACTACATTAGAGCTTTTTGGTCTTAACTTCATTCGTCATGTTTGGACGAAGAAGGAGGAGTATCATCCCAAGTTTTTTACACATGGGACAGGGCGACGCCACTGTATTAAGGAGAGGATGAACGGGGCCCTGTATTGTGAGATATTGGGCAAAAACCTCTTTCCATCAGTCAGAGCGTTGAAGACGGGTTGTGGCTGACATGACAACGACTTGAAGCACACAGCCAGGAAAACCAAGGTTCTGGAGTGGCCTAGCCAGTCAACAGACCTAAATCCAATAGAAAATCTTTGGAGGGAGCTGAAACTCTCTTGCTCAGTGACAGCCCCGAACGTGTGACAGATCTAGAGAAGATCGGTTCGAAGGAGTGGGCCAAAATCCCTGCTGCAGCGTGTTTAAACCTAGTGAAGAACTACAGGAACCGTTTGACCTCTTTCATTGTTAACAAAGGCTTCTGTACCAAATATATAAATTGTAGTCATAAAATATTCATTTGACACAGTAATATACAAATAAAATGTTTGAAAAAATCGTGCAATGTCATTTCTGGAGTATTATTATTTTTATTCTGTCTCTCCGAGTGGAAAGGCACCTACGATTTAGACCCCTCCATGTTTTCTAAGTGGGACAACTTGCAAAATCACAGGGTGACCTAATACTTATTGACCTCACTGTATATGTACTAATACAAATATATGTGTGTGTGTATATATATTTATAAATCTGAGAAACAAGTCAAGTAGTCTACGCTAATTCTTACTAAATTGGCACTTATGTTTTCGAACATGAACAGAACACTGTTTGGCCTGAAGTCTTTTGACGATGTGATTCCGTCTGTTTTAAATAATTTGCAGCACATCTTAGATTAGCTCTACTTTTAGCCTGACATAGCAGGTTATTTAAGAAGTCTAGATTTCTTGGTTACGTTGCTTGAACTACAACACCCCTCTAGTCTAGACATTTATGTGTTATTGGATGTTGTCGGGATACCTTTGGTATGTCGTGCTAAATAAATAAATAAATAAAAGGTTTAAGTTGAAAGCTGTCTTCAAGATGTTCCATGAAAATACACCGAAGTGAAAACAGTTATTTCAAATGTTTGTGTGACTGTTGTAGTTGCCCCATGTTGATTTGCTAGCTCTCCATGATCACAATCATACAATATGTTAATTGATCTAATGTTTGGTTTGAAATCTCTTGACAGGAGTCCCACGAAAATGGAGCCACAATCAAAAAAGAAGAGAGAAATTGACTGTGACATTGACCAATGGATTGCTTACCCAGTTCTATCTGAAGAGCAGTCACAAGATCCTGAACTAATTGAGGCTGTTGCTGCTCCCATACTAAACAAGAAATACACATCTAGTTTGATAAAGGAGTTGTCTTCACTATACCCTTTGCAAGGACTTCAGCATATCAAGAGAGTGCGGGCTAGCAAAAGCAGCTCTCACTCTCTAGAAGTCCTTGTATGCCTTGTTGGTGATGTATCAAACGATAGGAAGATGGACATATCCGCTTTGTTGCCAGCACAAAGATTTAGATGTGATTCTTTAGGGGACCCTTTCCTAGTCAAGATACCAGTATGTGCTCCTTTAACAAGAAATCAGTTTGAGAAAGTTAGCAAGCATTGGCCCACCTCCTTCCATGAAGACAAACGGATGACTTTGGCTCTGAAAGGACAGCTTTTCACCAACACAGAGAAAAAAAGAATGCATGCACATATGTTAGTTGCAGTTGCATCTGCCAAAATTGCACAGGAGAGTGGTATGGAGGCTGTGGGGGCTGTACTGGTTGATCGTGAGACAAAGAACATCATAGCTGTAGGACACGACTGCCGAAGTAACAATCACCCCTTTCATCATGCAATTATGGTCTGTATTGATCTTGTGGCTCGCAAGCAGGGAGGAGGGTCCTACATCTATGAAAAATACCCTGCCTGTGAATTTAAGATCTCAACTTCCTTACATCCATATAATGAAATATTGCCCACCTCTATAATCCAGCAAGATATGACCAGTGAAGAGAAGAGTGACCAGCAGTACATATGTAGCGGATATGATCTTTATGTTACACGAGAGCCCTGTCTTATGTGTGCCATGGCACTGGTTCATTCCCGCATAGGACGTGTCTTTTATGGGACAACCTCTGCTGATGGTGCACTTGGTACTAAATACAAAATCCATACTCAAAAAGATTTGAATCATTGTTTTGAGGTTTTTAAAGGAGTCATGAGACAACAATGTGAGGATCTTTGTACGTAGATAAGTAACTTCAGATGTATGACTGAGTGATACAATTTTAAGACATGTATTGTTGGTAACCTAGTCATTAAATGTGAAACAAGTTTTAAAATGAAGTCTCATTGAGTCCTATGTATTTCTCGAAGGTTGAAGTTTTGAACAACATGCCCACTTTTACCTCGAAACCAGTGCCTATGCAAGCATATAAAGTTGTGTGTGAAAGTGTTCATATTTCATCAGTACTGTGTAAGAGTAGTGGGCATTGCTAAATATGACAGCTGAAAGCAATCACAAATTTGATGACCCTGACCATTGAGGTCACTCCAACATCTTCTCGATTTACAGGACAGTCAGTTTTCTATTAAAACAGGTTTGGCTTGCTCGGAATTGGTGCCAATACTCTTATTTGAATAACATCTATAAATTGGCCTCAAAATGAACCTTTAATCCCATTACCTGCTAACAATGTGAAAATAATATTCTGGGGATACATGACCCAGTTGGTCTAGGCCTTACAGTCATGATAAAAAGGATCTGTATGTTTTTCACGAATATCAGCAAATACCAGAAAACACTTAAACATCAGTTTCACTTCCACGTACAAGATTAGGGGGGGTTCCATCAACGTCTCTAATGAAATCCGCTCTTACACAAACAAGCCTCGCAGTGCTTGTCCACATAAGCGTAGTTTTGACGCTCCGCTCCTCTTGCCTTCCCACAATTCACCACGCTCGGGTGCATGTCAGGGGGCGTGTCCAAAGTAAATACAGAGTTGTAGTTTTTAAGGTCACTTTTGTAGTTTGTGTATAACAGTGTCATGGCCAAGTGTGCAGATTTGGAATTATGTACTTTAAGTACTCACAATATAAAGCAAATACATCTTACATGATGCATTAAATCTGATATGCTGAATAGATGTAGCATGATGGTATCAACTAGTTAGCAGTTCATACATTTTTCCAGTAACATTAGCTAGTTTCGTTTTTCGTTACCCTGTACGTGTGTAATGACATTAAAGTTGAATCTAATCTAGTTTTTGGTAGATGACCCCATATCAACCCTAACTAACCTAAATGTCCTCCTGCTCGTTTTGATATTTTTGGAAGGAATACATCAGTATAAATATAGGTGCTCCCGTGTTTATATCATCACCAGCATCATGAATAACATTCAGAGGATTGCACTAATCCCCTGGCTCTACTACCGCAGAAGAAGACAACCCTGTCAATTCAGGGGTTCATCCCATATGCCGCTCTCGCAGACAAACCGGTGCATATTACCGGCTGGTTCAGGAGCTGTGGCTTGACGACGACTTGTTCCAGCAGTATTTTAGGCTGAATCCTGCAAAGTTTGACAACCTGCTGATCAGAGGGGGACCCAGTATCGCGATATGAAACACCTCGTTCCGCGAGGTGATCAGCCCAGCTGACTGCAGATATCTGCTGCTCTCCAGGAGAATCCACGTGCACATGCAGCTATTCGTGAGGCAGGGGTTCGCAACCCTGGTCCTAGGGAGCCACTGTCCTGAAGATTTTTAATGTTTCCCTGCTTTAGCACACCTGATTTTAATGGAGGGTAATTATGAGGCTTCCACAGAGCTTGATAACACCCTATTCCTTAGAATCAGGTGTGCTGGAGCAGGGAAACAGCTACAATCTTCAGGACAGTGGCTCCCTAGGACCAGGGTTGCCAAACCCCTGATGTGAGGGATGCATTCACTGCAAACTGCAACAACACTGGGGGCGTCAGATGGCTCAACAGGTTAAGGAGTTGGCCTCTTAATCGGAAGGTTGTGAGATCGAGCCCCGGCTGTGGCTATATGACATTGGCAAGGCACGTCAACCTACTTGCCTCAGGGAGAATGTCCCTGTATTTACTCTAAGTCGCTTTGGATAAAAGCATCTGCTAAATGAATAAATGTCAATGTAAATTGCTGCAGTGTCCTGGCATCAACACGTCATATAGCCTATTGTATATATTACAATGATCCTGGCTGTATATATATATTTTTATAAAATCAGTGTGTGGCTGTGTAGTTTCTAATATTTTATCATTTGAACTGAACACCCTCCAGATTGTGAGTTAAAAGTCCAAAGCATTGCAGATCCTTTCAATATGTTTAAGGCCTTAAACAAACTGCAACTTTTCACAAACATTGCAACATTTGTCACAAACGGAACTCTGCATTGTACATTTCCTAGTTTTGCAGGAGGTCATGACAAATTTTCCACAGGACAACATCAGAGTGCAAACGAAGAAGTATGCAGAGGTCATTGCATCTCTTTCTATGGAGTTTAACAATCACTTTCAGGTATTTGCCTCTCTTGCTTTTATCCTCTCCCTTCTTCATGGACCCTGATGATGCTCCGCCACAGGTGCAGCTGAGGATATCGAGATGACAACTAGTGGCACAGCAGGCACCAGCAACTTTTTCGGCGCCACATATTTTTGTGAGCAGACATCTATGTCATGAACTTAAACAAGAACTGCTTGAGGTCAAGATTAAGTGACCTCCACCTCCATGACATTTTATGCATCTCAACCACTGCCCTTGAATTATGTGTTTGAAACTTAAATATGTTAAATACTTTACATTACCGGTACTCATAATAAGTCATGTTTTAATTTTAATTAATAGGAGGCTAAGAATTATTTATCAACTTCATGGTAGTTTAAGGTATTCCATACAGTTTGTTTTGTTATCTCTGACACCAGATGTGAAAGACAGGCAGAATTGTTCATGCCCTAATAATTAGGTTACATTGCCATATTTGTACGACCATTCCCAGTTCCTTCAGCGCTTTCGCTGCTTCTTGTGCGCTGTTACATTGCCATATTTGTACGACCATTCCCAGTTCCTTCATCGCTTTCGCTGCTTCTTGTGCGCTGTTATAGAGTTGGGGTTCGTCATTCCGGTGGATCCTGATCCTGGTCAGGGGCATTTGGAACCGGATGCCTTTAGCCTTGAAGGTCTTTTTAATCTCCATATAGGCTCTGTGTTTCTGTACCACCTCGGTCGCATAGTCGTTGTCAAAGTACAGTGACGAGTTGCCAAGTTTCCCCCCTTTTTGCCAGGTTTTCCTTAATATCATCTCCTTTGTGTCGATCTGAAGAAAGTTTATGATCTGAACAGGGCCGGGTGAATCTAAGGCATTGCTAAACCCCAGGAGATCATATTTGTTTATCCATTTACTTACTGTTAAATACAGACCTTATATGCATGGTTATGGCTTGCCTCCCAATACAAGGCCTTAAATATATTTCTTTAGACTGGTAGGGTGGGTTTGCAGAGAAATGTTGGACACTACTAGAAGGCAAGGGGGTCTATATGCAGGACCTTTATCCATCTCTAGTGAGGGGCTCCTCCATAACTGGGGGACCTTCCCCTCTCCTTCCAACAAGGGCACGGCATGATTTAAGAGGCCCGTTGTTATGGGAAGCATTGTTTTGGAGTTAGTGTTCATATTGATGTTAAGCCTTTTTTTTTTCGTCAATGTCTATGCACCTCTGGACTGTGATAAGAGTTTTTTCAAGACTTTATTTGAAGTTGTTGTTCAAGAAATAGAAGGGATACTGATATGCAGAGGGGATTTTAACAATACACTGAATCGGGATTTAGACACAACTAGTGTAAAGAAAAGTAGCAAGGGAGGAGGGAAGGAGAGGGGGAGGAGAGGAAGAGGGGAGGAGAGGCGCGGAGGAGGAGGAGGAGGGGGAGGATGGGGAGGAGGAGGGGGAGGTGTTGGGGGTGCAGGGGGTCACCTCCAGCTCCGCGCAGGTGAGGTGGACTCTGGGAATGACAGCTGGACGCTACCTCGTCTGGATGTTTCAGCTACAGTACAACTGCAGCGCAGATGAAACACTCATACAGGTAAGCCTGATGAACACACACTCATACACACACACACATACACACACACTCATACACACACACACTCATACACACACACACTCATACACACACTCATACACACACACACACACTCATACACACACTCACACACTCATAAACACAGAGGACAGTTACAGTATTACAGTTTTTACAATTGTTTACACACTAAAATTTAAATTTCCACACAATTAGCAAAAAAATTATCCAATGAGCAAAACACCTCCACAGATTTGCACAACATTACACACAATGTCTGCTTCACCCTTTTTGCAAAACATTACACACACTGATTTGTAAAACACTCTGTGCTATAAAAGGCAGCAGGTGAGTTCACCTGTCCTCAACAAAAATGGAAGGAGTTAGAGGAAGAAGAAGAGTGAGAATGAGAGGGGGAGCTCAAAGAGGAGATGAAGGCGGTGAGGAAGAGGAGAAGAAGGTAGAGGAAGAGGCATAGGTAGAGGAGAAGAAGGTAGAGGAAGACACCTAGGTAGAGGAAGAGGTAGAGATGGACTTGAAGAGGCCTAGAAAACAGGATCTAAAGACAAATCATGAATAATGTTGTGAGTTTCTCACAATTTTTTGGTCACCTAAATTATCTCTTACATACAGTGTACATACATACATACATGTCTGGCCACAAATCTTTTTTTTTTTTTCTTCATCACAGCAGTGTGAAACTGGCTGCAATAGTGTATGATCATTGATGACTGTGTTGGTTAAATGAAAACAAATAGCATTTTCACAAATATGTGTATATGTTTTAACTGAAGTGTGTATGTTTTGACTGAAGTGTGTAATTTTGCAAACAATCTAGGAATTTTGCTAATTGATTGTGGTGTTTGGATATTTGTGATTATATTTTGACAAAAATAACTCAAAAGGAATACAATATGGAGACTGAATGCTGAATGAACTAAACTCTCCAGGATTTGTTGAGGAGATCAAAACAGAAATGAACACATACAGGGAAGAGAACGATAATGGGGAGGTAGATTTTACTACTCTATGGGACACCATGAAAGCAGTTTATATCAGATGAAGATTAAATAATTTAAAAGATTAGAGCAACAACATAAAGACTCGAATGGTGCAAGTTTACTTTAACAAATCAAGGAAGTGAGGACAAAAGTAAATGAGATGCTAGGAGACGAAGTGGAAAATAAATCTAGTTTTCTAAACCAGACTTATTACGAATCAGGCCCCAAAGCTAAAAAATTGCTAGCCAAGCGAATGAGGATGAATCAAATCCATAAAATCAGAGACCCCACAACCAATTCACTAGAATTTGAAGCAGGAAAAAATTGAAAACGTTTTTGAGAACTACTACAACAAGCTTTATACACAACCGAACTCAGCGGACGAGGAGGTTATAAGAAACCTTTTAAGTGCATTAGACCTACCAACAATAGGAGAGAAACAAAATGAAAGTTTAAACTCATGTATCACAGCAAAGGAACTGGAAGAAGCTGTTAATAAGTTAAAATCAAATAAAGCCCCAGGGGGTGACGGCTTCCCGGCCGAATGGTACAACATTTTTAAAAAGGAATTGAGTCCAGTGTTATTAGCAGCATTCAATGAAACCCTAAAAAAGGCAAGATCCCCCCCTCTTGGAAAGAAGACATAATTACGGTGATTCCCAAGGAGGGAAAAGATAAAGAATTCTGTGAAAATTGAAAGGCCTATATCAATATTGAATTGTGATTATAAGATATATGCAATGATCCTAGCTAAGAGACTCAAAACTTTTATAACAGAACTAATTGAAGATCAATGTGGCTTTATTCTATTCTGAATCAAGGGACATCAAACACAAGACAATATAAAGAGGACTTTAAATATAATAGAAGAAGTACAAAAACAGGGAGAAATTGCACTCCTGCTCAGTTTGGATGCAGAAAAAGCATTTGATAGCGTCAATTGGACATTTGTATATCATACTTTAGAAAGATTTGGCTTTAATACAGACTCAGTTAGCATCACACTTTATCAGTACCCGTTGGCTTGAATTAAAATAAAGTAGTCTCACTAACTGGTTCAAACTGGTTTAAACTGGACAGATCTACTAGACAGAGCTGTTGCTTATCGCCAACTCTCTCAATTTTCATAGAGCCTTTGGCCCAGGTAATAAGAGAACATGAAGATATAGTAGGTATAGAGGTGGGGGGCACAGAACATAAAATCGGACTATTTGCGGATGATGTTATGATTAGTCTAAAACAACCAGATGTCTGTCTTCCAAGACTTATGGAAAGACTGGATTAGTTTCATTACTTGTCAGGTTATAAACTCGATGTGACAAAAACACAGGTATTACCCATAAACTATACCCCACCCCAAGCCATTCAATAAACATATAAATTCAAATGGCAAGCAAAAACAATCAAATACCTAGCTGTAAGTTTTAGTAGAAACTTGTATGTATTATATACAAATATATATATATATATATTATAAAAATGTATTATGGGGCTCTGAATCAAGAAATCCAAAAGGATATGGACAGATGGTCGGCACTAACATTGGATTTTAGTTCCAGAATAGAAATCATAAAAATGAATATCTTACCTAGGATTTTATATTTATTTCAATCATTACCAACGGAAATCCCCGCATCACAATTCAAAGAATGGAACCAAAAATAGAAAGGGATATCATATCCAGCGTTTGATTGCAAACAAGGACATATTTGAAAATATATAAGAATATGCTTGATCCAATTGCTAGATTCACTCTGGAAATCTGGTTCATAGTGATTAGGAAATACAAGTTAGAAAGTGAAATCAAAATTCTGAGCTGGTTGACTTGTGATTCTAAATTTAAACCTGGGGCAATGGATAGTAATTATGAACAATGGATAAACAAGGGAATTACAGCAATATGTACAATAATTGAACAGGGAGAAATTATAAGATTTCAAAAACTGAAGAGGGAATATGGGCTGGAGGATTTCGATCAGTTTAGCTACTACCAAGTTAGAGACTTCTTTGAGAAATAAATAAAACCAGATCTTCCCTAGGAGCTGAATAAAGTAACTATAACACTGTGCAAAGCATATAGTAACAAGATTAGAAGAGCGGTTTCAACACTGTACCAGGGTATAGGGAAGAGCAGAGGTACTTCTACACTGTATGTAGGAGACAGATGGGTAAAATAAAGTAAAATGCCATTAACTGAAGAGGCCTAGTTTAACTTATGTAATGTACAGCGCACCACCACCAGCTCCAGGATGTGGAAATATTTTTTTCTGGAAAAGAATTAGCAGGTTAAATCACCAGGAAATGGTGTCCTTCCCACCCGGAGGAACTGGCTGGATACGGTTGATGAAATAATCAATATGGAAAGATGTACGTACAATTTAAGACTCCAGCTAACTAAATTTGATAAGAAATGCGAAAAATGGACAGACCATAAATCTCAAAACAGATACACCACTGAAATAATCTTGGACTGATGTCAGAGTCATTTGAGGATTATTATCAAGGAACTGTACCCCACTGATGCTTTTATGTTTTTCTTTAATGTTGTAATATACCCCAAATTTATCAAATTTGAGTAATAAAAAATAAAAAGAACTAACCCTCTCGTTTCAGTGCACTTGCCCTTCCTCATGTGTCACCAGTGTCTCTGCCCTGATTACCTGATTTTCCCCACCTGTTCCCTGCCCCCATGTGCTCAAATAGGTTGTGCTTCTCTTGTCTTTTGACAGAGTGTCTTTGTCTTCACGTTGTGTTCACCAGCGCGTCACAGTCCAGGCCACATCGATCTTCGTGTAAGCCTTGCCCTCAATTTAGTGGATTTTTGTTTGTTTCTTTTGTGTATCCCGAGTCATAGCATCAGGATAGCCTTGATTGTTTAATAGCCTTTTGGTTTTCGCTCTGTTTTGACGTTCCTGTGCTTTCCAAATAAAACTGTTGAAGTATCTCTGCATCTGAGTCCTGGCCTGACAGACTTTAACGAAGCCAAACGCGCATCTTTTTGGGAAATAGTATGCTGACCCAGCCCCCACCCTCACTACTCTGCCTAGTTTGTGGCTAGTTTGGCCTCAGCTAATTAAAGCAGGGGTGGGCAATTCCGGCCCTCAAGGGCCGCTGTCCTAAAGGTTTTAGATATTTCCCTGCTCCAGCACACCAGATTCTAAAGAAGGGTTGTTATCAAGCTCTGTGGAAGCCTCATAATGACCATCACATTCATAGCTTGAACATAGTGTTGCATTAAAAGTGCAATCAACAAATAGCAAGTAAATGTCCTAACAAATGTTGGCACTCAGTGTTTTGATTTGGTGTACAGTGAACTCTCATTTTTCACGGGGGTTACGTTCCAAAAAGAACCTGTGATAAGTGAAAATATTTCTATTTTTTACAATTATTATACAATTGAATACTCTATTATATATTAAAACCAAAGAAAAAACCCTTTTTACAGGCCCAAGCATTTCTTTAACAAATAAAAGTACTGTATCCTGTAAACCGCAACTTTATTGATGCACAGGTTTGTGTTGGAGAGACTGTCTAGCCAATCAAAAAGCAGAACGAGGCAAATCTGTGAAGTAGCGAAACCGTGAAAAGTGAACCATGATATAGCGAGGGTTCACTGTTTGTTAGTTTAGGCTGAATGGAGCCTTTTAGTTTTAAGAAAAAATATCACATTTGATTGGAACACTCTCTTAAAGATTTTAAATGTATATTTGATATTTAGGGTCAGGTGGCTTAGCGGTAGGCGCTTTGGGCTTGTGATCAGAAGATTGTGAGTTCTATTCTGGCTGCAGCTGCATGACATTGTGTTCTTGGGCCCTTCACCCTACTTGCCTCCGGGGGAATGTACCTGTACTTGCTGTAAGTTCTTTTTTTCAGGATAAGAGTGTTTGCTAAATGATTAAACGTAAATGTTTGTAAAATTATAGGTTTGCTTATATGTAGGTAAAATGCAGAAAACCTGACCTCTGGCACAGGAGAAAGTTAAAGGCGTGGACAGCTGGGTCAACAAAAATGTGCAATTTCCTCATAATTATTTAATGACATACTCCCCTAACCGGTCTACCACGATTATTTATACTGATTCTATTAGCATGGAAAAGAAAAAACACAATTGCTTGTCATATGATAATATGTATGTAAGTATAACCCTTATAATATAATAATATGTAAAACCCTTGTATTATTAGTTTCATTAAACTACTTAAACAATTCTTGTGTGATTTGTTTATTGCAAACAGCTGAGGAATTTTATATTTTGCGAAATGAACCTAATGAACCTAATAATTGCAACTGTATAAAATATACCAGAAGTGTGCTCTCTTGGTCATCCGCAATAGCATAAATTCTTCTTTTCACTGTGTTATCAGACAGTCTTCAGTTTTTGAGCTTCTTCCTCCCCACACATCGCTTTTACCATTATGATTGCAGCTGGCAAATTTAACGTCTCCGCAATGATATGCGGCTTAATATTCTTAGAAATTAGGTAGCTCACATGAAAAGAGGCTTTCAGTGCCTGCTCACCAACGGTCACAGCCTTTTTGAAGTACACTTCGGACTGCATTGTGCCAAGTGTAAAATTTGGTGGAGGAGGAATTATGGTGTGGGGTTGTTTTTCAGGAGTTGGGCTTGGCCCCTTAGTTCCATTGAAAGGAACTTTGAATGCTCTAGAATACGAAAACATTTTGGACAATTCCATGCTCCCAACCTTGTGGGAACAGTTTGGAGCGGGCCCCTTCCTCTTCCAACATGACAACAAGGTCTATAAAGACATGGATGACAGAGTCTGGTGTGGATGAACTTGACTGGCCTGACCTAAACCCGATAGAACACCTTTGGGATGAATTAGAGCGGAGACTGAGAGCCAGGCCTTCTAGACCAACATCAGTGTGTGATCTCACCAATGCACTTTTGGAAGAATGGTCGAAAATTCCTATAAAAACCCTCCTAAACCTCGTGGACAGCCTTCCTAGATGAGTTGAAGCTGTAATAGCTGCAAAAGGTGGACCAACATCATATTGAACCCTATGGGTTAGGAATGGGATGGCACTGAAGTTCATATGTGAGTCAAGGCAGGTGAGCAAATACTTTTGGTAATATAGTGTATGTTGTCTCAAAGTGCCTTTTTAGATTGTTGGGTTTAGGACTTCGGCAGACAGCATGTTACCACACAGCAGACATTTCGGCCTTTCTTCGTTGCTTTCCATGATACTTGTAAATCCATACTGAAGGAAACTTTCATCATATTTCCTCTGTCTTTTTTGGTGTTAGTTTATCTGATGTAACAGTTTTATTTGCGGTGCTAGGTAGGCAAAGAAATCTCTCTGTTTTGGTTTTCCGTTTTGATCTTTTTGTGTTTAGATATCGAGCAACTCAAGTGGGCACGTGAAGTCATTACATTTATGTGAACACATTAATGAACGTGGTGTTTTAATCATAGGCTAATATAATTCGTTGAAAACACTTATATATATTATTATTATTATTTATTTATAATGGAAAAAAACTCCAGGCAACCCCATTTTAATTCCAGACGACCCCACGTAGGGTCGCAACCCCGAGGTTGATAAACCAAGCCTTACAACCTTTATAAGTCAAGGTTTGATTAATCTAAATTTACTGTATAATAAACCTTCAGATCCTCAGATAACATATGCTGTCAACAAAAATTTGTTTTTTTCTCTCTGGGTGACAGAAAAGACTGAATGCTATTTGTAGAGAAGCTGAGAAAAGTTGAACAGTGCATGTTACAGCAGTCAGATAGACTCTGGAGAACTGCAGTTGCCAATGACATTCCGCTCCTGACAAGTGAGGAAGTGAGAGAACAGAATCCACAGTCCACTCAACACTGTCATGGGAATGGATGCTTTTTGTTGGGCCCAGGATTCCCCTAACATCTGTTAAATGTGGGAAGGGGACACCCTCTCCCCGACAAGGCGGAAAAAGCCACAAAATATGGTTGGCAGCCAGGTGCATGTAGTCAAAAACATCTGGACTCTTAGACAAACATACAAGAGGCATCCATTCTGACAGATAATTCATCGGAAGACGCACTCTGACAGTCCTGTCTGTGGGTAGGAAGGACTACCTTTTGCTGCATAGCATTACATTGATGCTGAATGTGGTATATGTAAAAGATTTTACCTATGAAAACTGTTTCGACAAATTTGTTGCATGAAACCTTTTGGAATTGCACCAATTTTTATACAGTCCCCTTATTTCAGTGGCTAAAAGTAATTTGACAAATTCACTAAACAAAAATGATTACTTGTAATACTTTGTCAAGAATCCTTCTGCTTGAAGTCAGGAAAGAGGATGGGCAGAATAGTGAACAGAGGATGTACTTCCTGTGGCAACTGAAGAAATTCAACCTGCCAAAGACAATGATGGTGCAATTCTATACTGCTGTCATCTCCTCCATCCTCATCTCCTCCATCACCATCTGGTATGCTGCTGCCACTTCCAAGGACAAGAGGAGATTGCAGCATATCATCCGAGCTGCAGGGAAGGTGATAGACTGCAACGTGCCGAGCCTCGAGGACCTGTACACTTCGACCTGTACACAACCTGCTCCCCTCTGGCAAGAGGCTGCAGTCCATCAGGACCAAAACCTCTTGACACAAGAACAGCTTCTTTCCATCTGCTACTGCCCTCTTCAACAGGGCCAATGACTCACAATGACATTGTTATTAACAATCAACTCCACACCTCCCATCCAGCCAATCCCACTGCACTCTGCACAAGCCACTTTGACACTTGATCACTTTGAGCAATTACACTACTGTGTACATACATACCGACGCAGTCTCTCGGTCATGTAGATTCACCCTCTACAACAAGCCCTTGTCCTCACAAAGCTGGATTACTGCAACTCGCTACTAGCCGGCCTTCATGCAAATGCAATCCGTCCCCTTCAGAGGATACAGAATGCAGCTGCTTGTCTGGTTTTCAACCTACCCAGATGCTGTCATGTCACCCCACTCCTCATCGCCCTCCACTGGCTTCCCATCATGGCCTGCATCAGATTCAAGACCCTGGTGCTGACCTTCCGGGCTGTAAACGAAACTGCCCCAACCTATATTAACTCTCTCCTCCAGCCCTATACCCCTACTCGTCACCTACGGTCATCTGCTGACAACCGTCTTGGTACCCCCCCCTCAAGAGCGCCCGAGCGCAACACAAACTCTTCTACTGCCTGGCTCCCCAATTATGGAATCAACTCCCCACCTCCCTCAGAAGCACAGACTACCTTCTCACCTTCAAAAGAAGGCTTAAAATCCACATATTTAGAGAATTTAATGGCATTTAGGAATAGTATGGCACTTCGCATAATCTAATGTTGTTTAGAACTATTTGTTGGTCCCCATATGGTGACTTGCCAGTGTTGTTGTTGTATCTCTTGCTTTATGTTCACAATCGTTGTGTTACGCATTTATAGTTCTTCCCTTGGCACTTATTGGTTCTCATGATGTATGATTCACGATCTAAAAAAACCCACTGTGTTCGGGGTCTATCATGTTGCTATGCTCAATGACTGATGCTCTTTGTAAAAAGACTTGTAAGTCACTTTGGATAAAAGCGTCTGCTAAATGAATACATGTAAATGTAATGATTACTAACAGGATATTCATGGTTATGGTAAAACTAAAGTTGATTATGAAACTTTCAGCAACATTGAACTAATACTCTAAATGAATGCTTATATATAGTTGACCATGTATGTATAATTTTAGATCTGTGTTGAAGAAAACTCCAAATGAATGAAATAAATTAATAAAAAGTTTTGTATATTGTATAATCATTTTGCCGCAGGAAGAGACGTTCAAATAAATTATTTGAAAGCCCAATATTGCCATAGCATTGCACGTCTGTGATGAGTGGAATATAAACTTCCAACTTCAACCTCCTCCTAGCCAATGTCCTTCCATTAGAAAGTAATAGACATTAGTCTTGACAGTACAAGTACTGACGATGGTCTTTCAAACTAAAGTCAGGTTCTAACAGTGTGAATTTGGTCTGGGCATCTATTGACAGTGATGGTGAAGGATTTAAGCAACTATACAAGGGAAAACAAATATCTTAATCCTTCTATTGCTTCTGGTCAACTTGTAGGCATATTGTAAACACTAAAATAACCATAAAACAATAATAATCTAGGCCATCTGACAGATTGTCTATGAAGATATCTCTTGGGTCAAAAGAAAGCAATGAAAAGCAATAAAAGAGGCCAGTCTGGGGCAGAGGCAGCCAAATGTCCAGCTGTTGAACGCTACCTGTCTTCACTTCAATTATTTATGAACCCATCCACACTTTGCTTGCTTTTTCACTTAGTGGTGGAATCACAAATCCCATCCCAAAAACTAAAGTAAACCCTGTAAGACTGTTGGATGATTAATGACATGGTAAATATACAGCATTGGAAACTTCATGTATTCATTCCAGACCATTGTTTTATTGTGACTTTAAGTTGGCTATCCATCCAGTGTAAATTTTTCCATATTTGTCCACTAAACATCAGTCTTTGCCTGTAGAGTTTTGACATAAATGTGGCTTGAAGGATCACAGTTATGAAGCATTGATTCCTTGGGAAAAGTGAACTGACAGTGACGGAGGATGGATGTTCCTCTGAGGAGACTGGAAAAAGCCTGGCTAAGGAAACCTTGAGTATTCCTGGTGTCACACTTCCGTCGACCGGATAATTTCAGGTATCTGTCAAATGGCAAAAAAAAAATTGACATCTCAAGCAAAATTATATAAGGAGGTTTTAAATATTGCTATGAACAATGAATCCCAAATAAATAGTTTGTCTTCCCACCAAAGTTCATATTTTGTTTATTTACATATTTGACAGTGTGTTGCCAGATAATCCCATCTCGGACTAAAATGAAAACCACTAGTATTGCCATTAGTGCTGATTTAAAAAAGATAAGATATACAAATTTTATGAGAGGTCAAGCCTTAAATTAGCCTCAGCCACAGCACGATACATGGATAGCTGAACATTAATCTTAGCTAAAACAGTTCTAGAGTAAAATATATATATGGATATACTACTACTTGCAATATTTATGCAATTATGTGCAATACTACATGCAATAATTGTATGTGCAATAACTTGACGACTCATTACTTATTCATAGCTGCAGCCATCCCACTTAATTTGGTAGCCTCTCCCTAACAAGCACAAATAGATTGGGCAGTCTGGTCAAAGTAGCCAGTAAGCTCTCAGGGACACTTTGGAGATCTGTACAGGAGGCAGGTGCAGAGAAAAGCTAGTGCCATTATCAGCTACCAGGGCGATCCTCTCAGAGCACAGTTTGACCTCTTTCTTTCTGGGCAGCGCTAGAGTTCTTGGTTGCTGGACAAGGAAGCTGGGAACTGCATTTATTCCCATAGCTGTGAAGCACCTTAGTGGCACTCATCACTCGGCACACTTTGCACTTTACTGACATTTCTGTACTGTATGTTCTGTTCTATTATTTAAAAATCTCAGATGTTTTGTATTTTATTGCTTTGTTTGCTTTTTTGCTTTGTTTGTTGTATTGTTTTTATCTGTTGAGTTATGCTGCAAAACAAATGTACCCCTGAGGCCAATAAAGAGAACTTGAACTCCACTTAACTCTACTTTAGATATTCGTTAATTATCTACCACTTATTAGCGGTGCCTCTTATTCCTGTTAGGGGTCATGGGTGACTATCCCAGTTACTTTTGCGGTGTACACCCTGGATTGGGGCCAGCTAGTTGCAAGGCTATCTCACAGACAGTTACAGACAGAGACAACCATTCACTCCAGAGTGTCCAATGAACCTACCACATGCATGTCTTTGGATGGTGGGAGGAAGCCAGAAGGCCTGGATTGAACCCACGGTAACACAGGTAGGACATATGCAGACTCCACCTAGAGAGATCATGGTAGGGCCCGAGATTTCAAACTCATGATCTCCTTGTTGGGAGAGAAGAGCGCCAACCGCACTGCCACTATGCAGCCCTTCTTCATATAATAATTTACTTTTTTATACCATTTTATACAAGTATGACGGTTTCAGTCTGAGAGTCTCTGCAGGGTCTACAACATCCAGATGGCACAGGCTTGAGAAGGATATCATCAGTGGAAGCAGAATTTCAGTTATATTATTCACACTTGCCATGAATATGTTGGTAAAGTCTGCAAAGGGTCAGTGCAGAGGCCCCCTCAGCAAGTCCAGTATTTGCCACCCATTAGGGCCTTCATGGATGACCTGACCGTGACAACACCACACATCCCAGGGGGCAGGTGGATCCTGAAAGGCTTGGACGAGATGACGCCCTGGGCGCGTATGTGCTTCAAGCCAGCAAGGTCTAGATATCTGGTATTGAAGAAAGGAAAAAGTTCAAGTTTCGGTTCAAACTTGACGTAACCCAGATATAACATAAATCACTGAGAAACGATTGAAAAGTTAGGGAAAGGTCTTTGACTGCAGCCGGAAAGACACAGCCATACAGCCATTCAGGCAACCAAATTTGAATTGGAAAGCTTGATAGTTGCAGTGGACGAGTCAGGTCTACCTGGTAAGTTCAAGGCCTGGATTTACCAACATGCCATTCTCCCACAGATTCTCTGGCCCAGGGAGTGGCTGGAAGCCTGAGCAGCATCGTCTTGTATGGCCAGAACAACAAGCTGAAGTTTCTTGAATGAGGAGTGCAAGGTGGGCCATGCAAGGGAGGTGCTGCAATACACCCTTTGAGGTGCAATACACCCTTTGAGGTGAAGACAGGGCGGAGATGAAGGGCAGCACAGGCGGTGGATGTGGCTATGGCTACGGCACAGGGCATTAAAAAGAGCAATGACTCATGAAAGAGCTGGCCAGGGTAGTGGCACAATCTCGCTACGACAAGGCACAGGGGAAGGACAGGAGATCACTGGTGCTGCAAGAGGTGCAGGCAGCACTAGAGGATGGGAGCATGCTTTGGACCGTAGAGCCTTATGGGCAAAGCTGTGGAAAGCAGAACCCCATCGCATATGGTTTCTGATCCAGGCTGTCTACAATGTTTACCCAGCCCATCCAACCTGTTCAGCTGGGGATTGCTGGATTCACCAGTCTGCAGCCTCTGCATAAAGAGGGAGGCCCTGGAGCACATCCTCAGCCCGAAGGCCCTGGGTGAAGGGCATTACAGTTGGCGCCATGACCAAATTCTGAAGGCTATATCAAATACCATCAGCTGTGGAATGCCCACTGAAGAACATCACTGCTTTTGTCTGGGCTGGGGAAAAGCCACCTGTAGCTGCCAGGGCCATCTCATCTGGTCTGCTAGCAACAGCACAAGTTGAAAGTTGAGCTGGAGAAGCAACTGAAATTCTCAGATTATGTTGCCACCTCAACACTGTGGCCTGACATGCTTCTCATCTCAGAGGGTAAGCAGATCATTCTCCTCAAACTCACCGTACCCTGGGAGGACCGCATCAAGGAGGCCAATGAGAGGAAAAGGGCAAATATGCTGAACAATGTTTTTTATTCGCCATGAAAGTTTGCACTGACAAGCCGTGTACAGCACCATAATCTTCATATTTGTATAGGCTTCCCTTGTATCTTGTATATTTTAAATGAGTGCTGTGCTGTACCTTGCTGTTGCAACCTGCAATTTCCCCACTGGGGAACGTTGACAAGATTATCTTAACTAGTAAAGGCTTTAAAACTAGCAAATAATGCTAGTGCTCCATAACTATTTAGCTGCTCATGGAACCATTTTATGAGACTGCTCACAGCTTGGCCAAAGGCAAGCACACCCCGATAATAATAATAATAATAATGAATATAGCTGCAAGCGGCAATGGCGGATTACTCCTCAGCATTGCAAACCTTTACAAAATTGACATCCATGCATCCATCCATTTTCTTCCACTTATCCGGGGCCGGGTCGCGGGGGCAGCAGTCTGAACAGGGAAGCCCAGACTTCCCTCACCGCACACACCTCCTCCGGCTCCTCCGGGGGTATCCCGAGGCGTTCCCAGGCCAGCCGAGAGACATAGTCCCTCGAGCGTGTCCTAGGTCTTCCGGAGGGAGGCATCCAGGAGGCATCCGAAACAGATGCCCGAGCCACCTCAGCTGGCTCCTCTCGACGTGAAGGAGCAGCGGTTGTACTCCGAGCTCCTCCCGTGTGACCGAGCTCCTCACCCTATCTCTAAGGGAGCGCCCGGCCACCATGCGGAGGAAACTCATTTCGACCGCTTGTATCCACGATCTTGTCCTTTCGGTCATGACCCAAAGCTCATGACCATAGGTGAGAGTAGGATTGTAGATTGACCGGTAAATCGAGAGCTTTGCCTTGCGACTCAGCTCCTTCTTCACCACGACAGTCCGGTACAGAGACTGCATCACTGCAGAGGTTCCAGACCGCCACGCGATGCTGCAGAGGCGTGCCAATCTAATGTGCTTGTCTGCAGCACCTGATTGTTGTGGCATGACTCCAAGTAACAGCAAGAAAGGAAGTGGATCTTAAAGAGTGCTCAGTTCGCCATCTACTGGGTGGAAGTCATCCCTCAGTGAAATCATCAGTCTAATATGTCATGCTGTCAGAGAGCAATAGTACACAACAAAAATATATTTTCTTATATATTAAATGGAAATATATTTCAGATGTATTTCTGTCTTTAATAAATATCAAACAAATGTGGGGATATATATATATAAATAAATGTATTATTACATAAGGAATTGCCGATTTTCCTAAATTTGAAATCGTTTTCATTTACATTTTAGCAGACAATCTTATCAGATGGCTCAGCGGTTAAGGCGTTGGGCTTGTGATCATTAGGTTGTGAGTTTGATTCCCAGGTGACATTGTGTCCTTGGGCAAGGCACTTCACCCTGCTTGTCTGAGAGGGAATGTCCCTGTACTTACTGAAAGTCGCTTTGGATAAAATTGTCTGCTAAATGAATAGTTGTAATATAAATTAAATAGATGAACTTATCCAGAGCAACTTACAGCAAGTACAGGGACATTGCCCCTGAGGCAGAGTGAAGTGCCTTGCTGAACAACACATTGTCGGGGTTCGAAGCAGGGACTTTCTGATTACCAACCCAACACTCCAACAGTCTGCGCCACATGACCCCCACTTAATAATAAATGTATCTATACATTTATATCTACACATATATCTCTGTAATTTATATAGAAATATATTATCTTAAATGTTTTCATGTTGTACATTATACTGTATATAAACATGTGACACAATATATTTTATATTGGGCCTGTACATGTTCCCATATGAATATAAATATATTGCATTATATAATGCATATATATATGTGGACACTTCATGTAAAAAATAGAATACATAAAAAGTATAGGTGTAATAAGGATACAGATTAATGGGTAATCAATACAAAATCTTTAACTCTGTTTATTTTATGTTCCATCCTATGTTAAACTGTAAAGAAAATACAGCATGTTATCGAACTCATAACTATTGGCCTTCGTCACATTGGACTAGTAAACTGTCTTTATCTTTAAACATAAGATGATCACTCATTACTGTTGAACAAATTCCTGAAAAAGGAACAACATTGTCTTATTCTATTTAACGTCCATCTTTTCTTGCTTCACTTGGCTTAACTCACAAATTATTTTTCTTGATTGATTTTCTTATTTCTGCCTTACTGGTCTGTAGATAGTAAAACAATATGCCCCCTAAAACCTAAATAATCTTGACAATTATTTAAGGGTAAATCACTCATTCCAAAAAAATAGATTAGCTAGATTGTACTAGTATGAGCTAGCTAGAACTAGCTCTGACTAGTAAAGCTCTGACTAGTAAAGCTCTGACTAGCAGAGGCTCAGCTACTAGCAAACAATGCTAGTGCTAAATAACTATTTAGCTGCTCGGTTCCATGAAGCCAGGTAAATAGGCTCATGAGACTGCTCACCAAAAGAAAGGGGAATGTATTTGTGGAGCAGATTAAGATGTGTTCGTTACACCTTGCCAAAAATAGCCTAGTTTTTTATGGATGTAGCGAAAATGATGTAGCTGTACATTTGTCTTAAATTACTTTAATCTGTACATACCCTGTATATTCTGATTATACTGTTCATACTGTGTATATTCTGAGTATGCAATTACAATTATATTACGTTGTAATAACTGTTTTGCACTTCTGGTTGGATGCTAACTGTATTTCATTACCCTGTACTTGTACCTGTGTAATGACATTAAAGTTGAATCTAATCTAATCAAAAAATTGGCTTTTAGCTAAGGTAGTATGCTGAGGGCTCACTAACATTGTTGTGTGGCTGACTACTCTGGAGAGTAGCTTCAGCAACTGGCTGATTCACCGTTGGAGATTCACCCATGGAGAGGTTCCATAAGTCCTTCCATCCTGCTGCCGTCAGACTGTTCAACACTGCTGCCCATAACCACTACTACGTGCAATAGCAATATCATGCAGTTGTAATGCGTGCAATATTCTTAATAATAAAAATGAGTGATTCTATAATTAGGGGTAAATTTCAGAACAGTTGACAGGAGTAATACAGTTGACAGGACACATTAGGGTTGTGTAGAACAGTTGACATGTAACACAGTTTCCTCAATTCTTGGCCTTTGTGCTAGCTAAAGATGTTGAAAATGTCACCACATGACCATGATCAAGTCATATTTCTGTGTGCTATATTACATTTTTGTCATAAAAAAAATCTCAAATAAGTACACAAGAAAATTTTGATAACACAGTTGACAAACAATTAATCCACTTCATGTGTAGACAATAATTTTAATACATTATTGACAAGGAGGAGTTTAAATTTACCACATGGTCTTCAAGGTTCCCACCAAAAAGGATGTACCTTCCAGCAATGTGAGTCATGTGACTTTGAAGCAAACCATTGCTGATTTATGGGGTTTTATCAATGGGTAACACAGTTGACAGTGGACACACATAAAGTGAATAATTTCATGTATTTTAATGTTTTAAATAGATTTAAAAACAGCTTTATCATGTTTCAATACTTATTTTTGAACAATTAAAGCTGAAATAATATATAAAAACAGGTATTTTATTGTTAAGTTTTAAGAGCAAACTTGACATTTAAGAAATCGGACAGCACAAAAACTGCAAATTCCAATATATAATTAGCATTTCTTTCTAAATAAATTATGGAACCTGTTAAATTTTAGTATTAAATGAAAGAGGAATATCATCCAATATCAAATTGGTCATTGTTTGAAATAATGACCATTAATATTTGGTAAAATTGGCAAATACACTCCATGGACTTGAAATTTACCCCTAATTATAGAATCACATAATAAATTGTATTTATATAGTGCTTTTCAAGGTACTCAAAGTCGCTTTACAGACAATATAATCATCATAAAAGTTTCACATTAAAAACATAGTAAACATTGACATGGTACATTCATCACATATTAAAAGCAGTTCTAAAAAGGTGAGTTTTGATTTTTGATTTAAACATGGATGGATCGGAGCAGTCATGAATGTGTTTGGGGAGAGAGTTCCAGAGGGAGGGGGCAGCTATATATAGCTATATAACCCCCGTCCCCCTATATATAACCTCCGTCCCCCTATATAACCCCCGCCCCCCCATAGAACCCCCGCCACCCTATATTTGCACTATCATTTCTGTTTGTTCATTTTGCACCATCTGCATCACTTCGGTTGTTATTTGCACTATATGTTCATTTTGTACATCTGCTCATTGCATCATTTGCACTAACTGTACATACATGCAACTCTGGAAATTCTGTCAAATACTCTTGTCTTACAGCTGTACATTAGTTTTAAATCACTTTAATCTGTACATACCCTGTATATTCTGATTATACTGTTCATACTATGTATATTCTGAGTATACTTATACTTATTATATTCTGTTGTAATAACTGTTTTGCACTTCTGGTTGGATGCTAAATGTATTTTGTTACCCTGTACTTGTACCTGTTTAATGACATTAAATCTAATCTCTGTGGGACAAATAAAGGATGTCCTATCTAGAATGTCACATATGCGTTGTTGCTAAAGTGTGATGATGTAGTGACATTAATGTAGCAGTGAGGTCCCATACTGTGCAGAACTTAACTTGCAGGAAAAATACTTTATCAACTCTTAAACCGTGCAACGGAACGTACATTTCCAAACTTTGACATGGGCGTTGTCTTTGTAGTCCAAATATTGAGGAAGGCGTAGGGGAAATAATGGAAAAATAATAAATATGTGAGATGACAACATGTTGTGTTCTTGCAAAAAGTAAGTATACCCTAACTAAACAGCATCCTTCTAGGGCTATGGACAATGAACAATAAACAACTTTACTTTTTTACTGCATACAAATGCAGTTTTTGTTCTTGCTGTAGGCCCTATATTGTTTTATATGTATCAATATATGCCCATACAAGGTCCATTTATTTTATGGTATATTGAACAATATATGCAGTATATTTTTTTTACATATAGACAATGTTTCAATATATTGTAATATATCTTACTTACATATGGGCACATCCTCTCATTATTATTACATTGCTTTCGGCATCTCCTACTGCACCCCCCGCCCACCCTTGGAATATCTTCCAAGCAGGGAAGTTGATGGAAATTAAAAAGGCAACATAATTCCCACAATAGCAAAACTAATTACTCACAGTATGTAGAACACATCCACAGGTTCACATGTTGCTTATGTAACCCATTAAATGACACCTATTGCCTAGGCTCAAGTGTGGACAAATAACTGATGGAAAAAAAGACTATCTGATAGCTACATATTGTTGAGTTACTTAGGTAACAATACCATGCGATTCTAAAGAGTGATTTGTGAGTGTGGACTGGTTGTGTTTAGGCTCTTTGAAAGTCACCCTAAAGTCATAATTTAATTGTGAGTGATGGGTGTTAACCAAAATATGAATGAACACAAAAAGGGTCTGGCGTAGGTCTGAAATAAGAAAGAACTTCAATGCATCTTTACTTTTGACAGGTACTCAAAGCTACACTTTGGTAGGCTACACTCACAATGGTTGAGAGTAGTAAATGCTGATGAAAATAATGCATAAATCATCATGTATGAAAACATTGTTTTTACAGCTGTTGTAACAATCTGTGGGCTGCCAAAGTGCAAAGAATGCTGTTTTGTATGAGTTTGTATGACATTCATTCAGAAATTTAAAATGTAATAATTTGCCTTCAAACATATCTCAGTGTACACTGTACATGGATTTGTTGTTCCTCTGGTTCAATACTCCCGTTGAGCATGACTGATTTAAAATAAGAATAATTCAAGTGTGTCAATGGTTTAAGCAGCTGAATGACAGTGAAGCTATGATAATATATTTTGGGGGGATGTCTATACTGTAGATATAGGGTTTTTATGACATGTATATGAAAGCAAGTTTTGATAATTCCTCAGCAATAAATTCTCCATCACTTAAAAAAAAATCCACAAGGATTATCACATTTCAACATTTGCCCTAAAAACTTGGAAGCAGGGAAAGAATGTGATAGAATGTTGTAATTTTGACTAGGTGAACTACCGAATCCAGCAAGCACGTGGTTCTTAAACCAACCCTGTAACAAGCCTCTATGGCAATGATTTGATTATGAAATCATTGAAAGAAAACGTAAACCAACAGATTAAGACATGTTTTTGTTCAAACACTGTTCCAAAAATTGTCAGGCAGTTCTTTGACTTTCCACTTTTTTTCTTTATTCCAAATAGTGCACTGTTTTGCTCTATTTATTCTCCATAATGCACTGTTCTCGCTGAATGGAACTGTCAGAGTCAAAGGTTTTACACTTGAGCTAAAACAACCCATATTAGGGGCTCTAGTTCATGAGCAGCCACATCTGTCCACCACCATGGAGGGGATTGTGCCGTAGATTATCTGTTCTTTGCGGTTGAAGTAGAGCATGTTTATGGGGGACATCTTGGTGGGGGTGCAGCAGGGGCCCGCAGTGCCTCTGGGATTGGCCTTGTTTACCAGGTGTGTGTGTGGGTACTTCTGCAAGTGCATGTACTCACACTCACCAGAGCAATAGTTAGCCTTGTAGCGCTTTGGAGCAATAATCCAGTCCCAGCCAAAGTCTTCAAAGTCGACAGTCAGCGGATACCGGCAACATCGGGATTCGGGCGAGTTCTCGTCACAGTCCAACCCAGAGTCCCTCCTGGAGCGCTTAGGGCTTTTGGAGATCTTAACCTCCATGAACGGTTGCTATAATTAAGAGTATTAAGAATGCTTAATGTGAGAACAGGAATGTTTAGTACAAGCAATTGGATCATCGAATAAAGTTTCTACTGCAAATAATATCTTTGATGCTTGTTAGCTTAAGTGTTTTAGAAGACAAGGCAGAAATAAGTATATCTACAAGCAATACCATGCTTGTTACTGAAGCAGGCAGGCCATTACATAAATATGTTAAGTCACAAAAACTGGAGACTTCCAGGAAAGGTAAACTCATGTATAATCATGCAATATGGCTTGAGGGTATTGGTAGCCTGGACAAATAAACAGAACATGTCTTATGTATAAGATATGTTAATTTATGTGTCTTCTAAATATCAGCTATATGACACAATTAAACTCATCCCTCTGTCCTCCAAAAATCCATAAAAGAACCAACAAAGTGACTGCTATGCTGTATTCACTTTGATTCTGAGATAATAAAAAAGTGCCCAATTTGTTTACCAAAAAAGAATTGGCAATTAAAATGTGCATGTCTTGAGCCACTCTGTTGCATGTGTGTACATTTGGCAATAAGGTCGTTGTTCATGCTTCGGTTCTCGTCGTGCTCCGAAATAAATGCACTGATTTCTGGTTCGCTTCGCGTTCACACCGGCATTTTTAACACTGAACAAGAGGCGCAAGAATAAAGTCGCAAGACTGATAGGCGTTTACAGCTTTTATGGTTCATTTGAAGGCAAAACTGAGACATATTCACTATTCAGGCGCTCTTGGTCAGCTTGTTCAAATTAACCGCACAGAGAGCAGCCGAACCAGAGAGCAGCCGAACCAGAGTTCGTTGTAATCTTAATCCAAGCCAACCTACCGACAGAACGTGTGCAGTTTTCTTTGTAATAAAAATGATCTTACCAGGCCCTCTTCACCGGAGTCTGAGGTGGTTACGGCCAAGTCGTTCCCTTTCGAATCAAATGCGTTTATCTCGATACCCCAATTCGTCTCTGGCTGTCGCAACCACACAGTCAACACTTGTTTCACATCTATACTTTGCCAAGAGCTCATTCCAGTACCAATGTCGATCTTCAAAGACCGGATTCGAATATGTCTGCCCCCGCCTGAGACAGGCATCAGGCGGGAGATTTGCAGGTACACTGTGGTGGCTTCATCAACAGGTCGAAGGTGCACCCAGAGTTGAGCCCGGACAATCCGGTTAGCTTGAATCTTTGGAGTGAAGGGAAAAAAGCAACACTTTGGAGTCCGATCTACTTGTACGATTGATTCCGCTAGAAAATATAAATGCAAACACAAATTTTAGGCACTTTAAGCAACTTGTAATAAAATTGCATAGCCCAAAATTTATCAACACGATAAAAAAAGCTGTTTATATTTTTAACAATATTTTCAAATAGACAAAATAGTGTTTACTGTGTGTGTGTGTTTGTGTGTGTGTGTGTGGTGTCTGCGTGTGTGTGTGGAGGGGAAGCAGACGAGGGACAGTTACAAGGACTGTGGACATAACGTGCGCTTAGGTTTGGGTGTGATATTTCCTATTAGAATATAATTCGCTGTTTAACTGTTATTGGTGATAATATAAATCATAGCCTATAAGAAACAATTAATATAACTTACGTTCAATAGCCATCGTAATGATAGTTTCTGTGATGGCATGTTCGTCGTCATCCTCTATAATTCCATCCTTATTATCGTCTCCAAGTACATCGTACTGATCAATAAGTTGCTGCAAGGGTGGTGCCTTAGGTAGTAGCTGTTTAACAACATCTCTGCTAATATTAGGAGCTTGTTTCAATCGAAGTTTGCTTAGAATTTGCGACTTGATTGCATTTATTCTCATTAGTTTAATATGCTGTCGGAAATCGCATTGTGAGCACTGCCCATCGTCTTCTACAGGCTCACTTTGCCGAGTTTGATCACCTGAAACCATTGGACCAATGGCGACCAAAAAACAAAAATAAGACAAGAACTGAAAAACAGACATGATGTACAGTTTTTTAAGTTGTTATTTTATATATTGGTCTAAAAGGTTTAGTAGAGACACGTGTGTATGACACTAACCTCCACAGTTGCTATCCGTCAATTCTGTAGCCCCCTTTTATACAGCAACTTTGGCCTGTTCAATGTGTCGTCGAATTCTATGATTGGTCGGGGGAACACCCATGGACTGAATGGACAAATCCGCGTAGGCTTATTCATTATGCGTCCGTGTAGGTATACTTGCCTTAAAGCATAACAAAATATTTCGTAACAGTGCTAGGCCTATATGAACAAATTAGCCTCAAAGGGGTACCATATTTCCATTCGTGCCAAGCATTACGTTATTTTGAGTGATCCGCGACACAAATTCCACCAACTATGTTGTGTGGCCTTCAATAAATGAATTGAATTGAAATCAATTGGTTATGATCAATTTGCGCCTAAAATAAAATTAGCCTTTTATTAGTAAAATAGTAAATTTTCTTAATTACAATAGTCCACTGTAGGCAACACAGAAACAGAGTTAACACTGAAGTCAGTCCTTTTTACTACATTTTACGTATCCTTTATAAGGGCGATTCTTCAACTACGGGCAAAAAAGTGTTCAATAGTCCCAGTCTAATAGGTTAGTATAACTAGTCTAGTTTGATGATCCATAAGAGAACGCACTAATATTACAAGATACATTTGTTTGTTTTTTACAGATTTCCCAACCCGGCCTGCACAAATGTAATTTCCATCACATATAAATATTTAACATTTATTTTTAAATAGTAAGATATACATAATTTCTCATCAATGTAAGAGCACTTTCACATATGGTTTTACCAGTTTATGCAAATATTGCAATTACCATACATTTATGGATTAGGTAAATTCATTGTGATGAGGACCAAACACAAAGCTTACATCCACCACAACCTTCCATATGATATTGGAAGAGTTAGATACATTTCAGGGAATAACTACTTGTGTTTTTACATTAAGTGGAACATTATCCCATGAACTATGCAAAAGTTTTAAATGAGTGATAAGAATTTTGTAAAAAAAATAATTACTGGGTGTTGTGGAAATTACAATTATTGGACCATATAGAAAAACAATACATTTATTTTAATGTTATTTAGGCCACACCAGTAGGGAGTGAGACCTGGTGATGCGAGTCTCCAAAATGTACCTGTACTTGCACTGGAAGTTCTCTGCAAAATCAATATGCAGAATGAGCTCGTCCTCTCTCAAGTTTTCTTTTAAGCCACGGAGAACTGCATACTGATGCCTGATACACATGCTTTCCAAGTTTTTACTTTACATCTGTAGAGAAGTCTTCAAGTAAAGTATGCATTGTGCCCTCTACTTTCTCCTTAGCAGTGAGATGAACTTTTGAATTTCTCTTTAGTTCCATCTATTTTTCTCTCTCTCCTCAGCTTTTGCCCTCCCAGGGTCAAAGGCTGAGGTTTGCAATTCTTTGTCCACACAGTTGGGACATTCTCTATACATACACTCCTTGGTGTAGGGTGAACAGCACAGAGAGACGACCAAATCTTACATTTTGCTGCTGTTGATGACTTTGTGCTGCAACAGTTAGTCTGCCATTAACTGCAGATTGGCATGCGTCTTGCATGTGTCTCTGTCCTTAACAGTAGGCTTTATAACCCAGAAAGGATGTTTTTTGCAGAACTCACTGCAAGAAATGTTAATGTCAGGGTACTCCTTAAATTTGTCATGTAGTATCTCCATGGGTTAATTAAGAAATTTCTTCTGTTTGATTGTTTTTTCTTTCTGTGTCGCAGTCTCCTTTTTACCTGTTGTGGCTCTGCTGTTCTCATCTCTTTCTAAATATTGCTTGATTTTCTCTACTGTATCTGTGCTGACGCATTTATTTTGCTTCTTCCTTGTGTAAAGCCTGCTGATCTCTTTTCATTATTTCTCTTTCTTTTGGCTGAGAAGCCAAATTCTGTTTTAGCCAATGTGAGTAAGCGATACTTTTTAAGGATCTTTCCTGCCATTATCTTCAAAATAATCATATTTTTTCTCTCTGAGGACAGATTTTGATATCTGTCTCTCAACTCGGCAAGGACAGCATTGTGAAAAACCAAAGTTTTTCTCAGTGTGTGTGGTGATGATGCCAGCATTTGGGGAGTCAGCCTGCCTCACTTTTTTCAACAATTGCAATTGCAGACGCTGTCATGTCACCCCACTCCTCATCGCCCTCCACTGGCTTCCCATCATGGCCCGCATCAGATTCAAGACCCTGGTGCTGACCTTCCGGGCTGTAAACGGGACTGCCCCGACCTATATCAACTCTCTCCTCCAGCCCTATACCCCCACTCGTCACCTACGGTCATCTGCCGACAACCGTCTAGTGGTATCTAGTGGTATCGCTTTGGATAAAAGTGTCTGCTAAATGCATAAATGTAAATGTAACACACAGCTGTACCTGTCCAAACACGGCCAAACCATGGATTTCAGCAAGGATGCCTGTCTCATATACATCTCCGCCTGTATGACCAAGCACCACCTTCAGCTGAACCTCACCATAACAGAAATTTTCATCATCTCAGCCCACTCTCTTTATCGCCACAATCTCTCAATTACTCTAGGAGCTGTGACGGTAACCCCTTAATCCTCTGCCACAAACCTGGGGTTTACCTTGGATCACAAGCTCTCCCCCACAGCCCACATTGCTGCAGTCTCCCAGTTGTGTAGATTCACCCTATACAACATCCAGAAGATCAGAAGATACCAGTCTGAACCTTGTTGCTCTTTTTACTCAGTTCTAACCTAACTTTGAATTGTTTTGTATTCGCTGTGAGGTATATTAATATTATTACTTGCTTTCCACAGGTACAAAATTGCACGTGAGAGGCATGTCATGTATTTGTAATTTCTTCAACTGAATGCTCTTGTGGCTCTTCCCTTTGGCACTTGTTTGGTTTCACACGATTTATGTTTCATAATCTGACTACCCTCGGTGTTTGGGAACTGATCCTGCTCTCTGAGAAGGGCATCACTGGCACTGCACTTGAATGGATCTCATCCTACCTGACAAGAAGGTCCTATCAGGTCTGCTGGGAAGGAAAAATGTCAGGTCCTTGCCAACTCTCCACTGGGGTCCCACAGGATTCCGTCCTTGGACCGCTCCTATTCTCCCTGTACACCACCTCACTTGGACCAATCATCTCCTCCCATAGCTTCTCCTATCACTGCTACGCTGACGACACGCAGCTATACCTATCCTTCCCCCCGACTGATCCAGGGATCTCAACTAGAATCGAGGCCTGCCTCTCCGACATCTCGGCCTGGATGACCAGACATCAACTCCAGCTGAACCTCACCAAAACAGAACTTCTTATCATTCCGGCCAAACCCTTAATAACCCATGACCTCTTTATCACTCAGGATCTGCAACAGTGACAGTGCCAGAAACCTGGGTGTAAAGGTCCTTTACATGTGTATATATTTCTTTAATTGTGTTATCATGCTTGCTTAATAATTTTTTTGGTTTTCAGTTAAGGCAAGGTTATTATTTATTTAATTATAGCAGACGTTAAGTTTGGGGCTTTTATTTTGAAAACGTCTTGCCGGAAATGGAAATTAACCAGGAAAATCCGTTCATAAATGGTGGTAAAAAAGTGTTTGGTTAATTGAAAGAGAATGAGTTTCGTGAGCACCTGGCTGATACAGGCACAAGGTTTGTTTTATTATTTATTTGAGAACGTTATGATACGTTTATTGTTTATTATTATTATATGGAAAAGTAATTATATTTTTGTTCTGTTCTTTTTATAGCTTTTACGTTGTATTCATATTGAAACAAGGTCAAAATAAAACGGTTGAAACAAATAATCAGTCGAAAGTTCTACCATCATTCAGCCGGGGATGCTACAGTAAAAGCTTCACCTCATCGGTCCCACCACGCCGCTGATCATGGACAGCTGCATAGAGACTTGATGTGATGGTAAAGGATTGTGACACCTGCTCAACCTGGAAGCATCAGCAAACTTAACCCCAGAAGAGTGAGAACTTCACCCAGTGAGGGACCGGCGACAACTTTACCACATGCAACGGCACTCCACAATCGGACAGCACGACACGGCAAGGTACGGAGCAGTGCTGCTGCATCGTATGTATGGTAAAGTGACGGTCAAAGGAACGGCAAGACAATTACTGTTAAGATGGATGCCTCAAGTGAACAAATAATTAAACTACAGGCGGAAATTGAAGAATGTAGAGGCTTATTAAATCGAGGCGATATGGAAGGCTTGTCAAGGCAGGAATTGAAGGAGCAATTGGAAGACAAAAGTAAACAACTAGTTGAGCTTCAACAGGAATTGGAGGACACAAGAGACTGCTTAAGCTTTATGAATTATGGAAAGTTCAAATCAGAGCAACCAAAGAAAACTTTCCGATACGGAACTTGATACAATGGCAGACACTGTTGAGAATGGAAGAGATTACATCATGACAGTTTAAAATTAAATAAGACAGCCACACCATCCAAGACGCAAAATAGATGCCTGTGAAGCAGTCACCATCGACATTATGAAACTCATCAATGAACGCATAGCAGGAATAGACGAGGACTTTGATGCAGACCGTGAAAAGCATAAATTCCGTGGGCTACATGCTCGTGATTATGCCCACTCCATATATGGGACTACTTCTCAGTCAACTAGCAGTCACAGCTTTGAATCAACACTCATGATGGTCAAGAGGGCTGAAGCAGTTGCAGAGCCCGCTGCAAAGGAGACTCAATGTAAATTAATGGAAAGAAAGAAACCAGAAAATAAAAATAAGGATGATGGAATCTGAATTGGAGCGTTTGGAAGCAGTAAGGGACGTGGAGGTGGCACGTGTCAGACTGAAAAGCTACAACAGGGAAATTGGACAGGAAACTAACAGTCAGCTCTTACACCAGCTAGACAGCGGATACAACAGGCAAAACCCTTCCATCATCCCACCAAGTCCCTCCGCTGACATCTCCTCTCTAGCCCAAGCGATACAAGACAGCATAACCCTTAACAGACTCTCTATGCCAATGCCCACGGTATTTGGGGGAGACCCTATCCACTACATTGAAGTAGAGCTTCATTCATGTCACTGATTGACCGAAAAGGTATTTCGTCAGCCGACAAGCTTTTTTATTTAAATAAATATGTTAGTGGCCCTGCTCACAAATGTATTGAAGGCACCTTTTATCGAGGCGACGATGGAGCATACAGAGATGCATGGAATAAGCTCAATCAGCGCTACGGGCAGCCATTTGTCATTCAAAGGGCCTTCAGGGACAAACTGTCAAAATGGCCAAAGGTACAGGCAAAGGATGCTGAAGGATTAAGGGACTTCTCTGATTTCCTAAATGCTTTCCTTCAAGCCATGCCTCATGTGAAAGGTTTAGAAATACTGATTGTGAAGAGAACCAAAAGCTGATACAGAAAGTTCCAGATTGGCTGGCAGCTCGCTGGAACCGTCAGGCCTCAAAGGCTCTCATGGAAGATAGAGACTTTCCCACTTTTGAAGATTTTGCTAAATTTGTGTCAATAGAAGGAGAGATAGAATGTAATCCAATTACTTCCCTGCATGCTTTGCACTCTTCTAGCTCATCCTTCGTCAAAGGACGCACAAATGAAACAAAGAGAAATGTAAAAAGCGTCTTCAGCACTCAAACAAATGCAAACACGGAAAACTTAAGGTTAAACAACATGAAAAGGAGGCCTCCCTGCATGTGGTGCAAAGACGACAAGCATCAACTGCCCCAGTGCACAGATTTTAAGGACAAGTCTCTTGAGAAACGACGAACATTCATAAAAGACAATAAGCTGTGTTACGGATGTGTCAAACCAGGCCACAGTGCAAAGGAATGTCGTTACCGTCACACTTGTGAGCTATGTAGGGGAAGACATCCCACCTGTTTACATGATGACAATTACAAAAGGCTTGAAGACAAAGATAGACCTGTATTCATGGCGAGAATGAAATCTACAACTGATGTGAACACAGATTCAAACTGCGCAGATGAAATTGTGACAGCTAGTCCACTCTGTCACTAAGGAGGGTCTGTCAGACAGCACATCCATGATCGTCCCAATGTGGGTCTCCTCTGCCACACAGCCATCCAAAGAGCAGCTCATCTATGCACTCTTAAACACCCTGAGCGACAGCACCTTCATTTCTTCTTCACCTTCTTTCCCTGTGCAACTAAAACTCACTGCTATGATGGGAGAGAGCTTGATAATGAAAAGTGAAGAGTAGATGGTGTCAGAGGTTATAATTCTGGCATTTATATCGACCTTCATACACAAAAAACTGCATACCTTTGAACCGTGATCATATACCTACCCATCAAACAGCAAAACAATGGCCACACCTAGCAACAATCGCCGACCAGATGCCACCTCTCTTGAGCTGTGATGTAGGGCTCCTCATTGGTTATAACTGTCCCAGAGCTATAAAACCCAGACAAATAATTGATGGAACGGACAATAAGCCCTACGCTGTGCTTACAGCTTTAGGGTGGAGCATTGTGGGCTACTCAACCCTGTGGAGGAAATGAGATTTCCTGTGTACGTGTATTAATCACTACTGAACACACCTTCTATTAATATTGTTGTAACGTAATTACCGCCTGACTGTCACTATCTATGTTTACATTCTTGTGCCCTATAAAACAATGTCCTCTCGCCTTCGCCCAGGAGAGAGCCATGATTGAGTCCTAAGCCTTGTACTGTCTTCATTTTGTTGCCAGAGGTCTGGTCATTTCGCTCCCAGTTTGCAAGCTGTTTAATACTTATTCAATCCAGAACACAACTGAACTGTCACTCCGTTAATGAAGCCCTAGCCCTGATGAAAGACAATCCAACCTGTGCCACAGAGTCTCAGTCAAATAACTCCCTTCAGTAACACCAACAAATGTGCTAAACATCTTGGAGTCCAACCAAAAGAGATGACACCAAAAGAGATGACAAAACTGTCTCACAAGAAGATCTTATGTTCTTGGACAAGCTCAAAGATGCTATAAAGAAAAATGCCCAAGGACATTATGAGATGCCTCTTCCCTTTAAAAAACAGCCATCCCTACCTGACAATAAAAGGCTAGCTGAAATCAGGCTTAGTCATCTACGGCGGAAGTTCAGCAAGGATGAGAAATACAAAAGTGACTACTGTATTTTTCGGACTATAGGGTGCACTTAAAAACCTTTATTTTTCTCAAAAAATGACACTGCGCCTTATAATCCAAAGCGCCTTATATATGGATATATTATTTTGTTTACCGACCTCTAAGCGATTTTTGTGTGGTACAAGGCACTAAATAAATAAAAAATTGTACGACTTTGGTAAACTACAAAGCCGCACCGCTTGCAGCATTATGGCTACCGTAACCAGGAGTGTCGCGGAGTAATACATACTGTGCTTCACCATAATATTATTTGACTGATTTATCTGACAGTTTTTTTCCGCTTAATGCGCCTTATAGTCCGGTGCGCTTTATATATGAAAAAAGATCGAAAATAGACCATTCCTTGACAGTGCGCCTTATAATCCAGTGCGCCCTATAGTGCAAAAAATACGGTACATTAAATACATGAAGGAAATCATGGAGAGGGGTGACGTGGAAGAGGTGCCTACAGATGGAACTCAAGGTGTACGATGGTATATTCCATATCACGGCATCTATCACCCTCTGAAACCTGACAAACTGTGCGTTGTGTTCGACTGCTCTGCAAAATACTGTGGCACAAGCCTAAATGAACACCTATTCAGTGTTTAATGCACTGAAATAAATTAGTTTCACTGAAAAAAAGATTTATCATTTAATCAAGACAGAAAGGTCAAATTTTGGCAAGACAAAAGTTTTGTCGCCTATACAGAGGTTGAACAAATGTACTGTAAATACAAATATCAGCAAATTAACTAGTGGTGCTGTAAGATCCACATGTAATATCGTGTATGACTTCCATGAGCTTGAAGGACTGCATCCATGCGGTTTGGCAAGGAATCATACAATTTATTGATGAAGTCATCAAGAATAGCAAAGAAAGCAGTCTTGCATGGCTCCCGAGTTCATCAATATTCTTTGTCTTCCATGCTTCCTCGTTCATCTTACTCCACATATGCTCAATTATGTTCATATCTGGTGACTGGGCTGGCCAATCCTGGAGTATCTTGATCTTCTTCGCCTTGAGGAACTTTGATATGGAGATGGAAGTACGCAATGGAGCACCATCCTGCTGTAGAATTTCGCCTCTTTAATGGTTGGGAATATGAGGTAGATAAGATTCATTGGTATTTTAGACTATTGATATTGTCTTCCACCCTGCAGATCTCTCACACACCCCCATACTGGATGTAACGCCAGACCATGATTTTTTCCGCCACCAAACTTCACAGTTTTCTGGGTGAATCTCGGATCCATGCGGGCTCCAGTAGGTCTCTTGCAATATTTGCGGCAACTGTGGTGTAATTAAACAGAAGATTAATCTGAAAAATCCACCTTCTGCCACTTTTCCA
This sequence comes from Protosalanx chinensis, assembly GCA_030340685.1. Lineage (NCBI taxonomy): Eukaryota > Metazoa > Chordata > Actinopteri > Osmeriformes > Salangidae > Protosalanx > Protosalanx chinensis. Next base: position 12,979,781 of record CM059319.1, read on the forward strand.
GCGTCCATCCTTTTAGCGGGCTGTGGGCCTTGGCAAATGCCACACCGTTTTTCAATTGTCTTTTGTTTAGTGCTGGCTTAAGCACTGATTCGACCATGGAGGCCATTTCGAGACAGAATCCGACAACCTGTTCTGGTTGACCTTGGAACTTAAGGCGACCAGGTCTCGTGGAGCTCTAGACCGTTATCCTGTGGTAATTATGTTTGTTCTTAGCTAAGGGATCATTTTTGTTCAAATTCCTTTGCTAAATTTAGATTAATTCAGTTTCATGAATAGCATTTAGAGCAACCAACCAGTAACAAAATATGTATTATTACACACTCGCCAGGTATTAAGTTAAGTTACCTGAGTTAAATAAATGTAGGTTGACAAACATTCGTACTTTCATTGACACCCATGTATAACGATGTAGCAATGGCATTTTGGAGCCCTACGCAGATCGATTCGATTTAGTTACCATTACTTATTTTGGATGACCATACTGTCGAACTGCAAAAAGTAAATGTGGGAAGAGCAATTACTCGGGACCGGTGCCCCCCCGCAAAGTAAGATTTCCCCCCTAGGAATTTCCGTATATGTGTGTGTGGGTACCAGAATATTTCAAATATGTACTGTATATTTATACTTTATATATACAGTACATACTGTATTTTACTTACATCTATTTCATTATACACCTTAATATTATACATTCACTCACTGCGCTTAGGAGGCATTGTAAGGGCTTGATTTCTGACACAATTTCCTAGCCAAATTGACAATACAAGTCCAGGCATGTAGAACTGTGGACAAATGCCTGCTGGTCATCCCCTGCACTCGCTTTTAGACCAGGGGGGATCAAGCCTTTCAAGCAGTGGCCCCCAGACTTTGGAACTCGTTGCCCATAGACATTAACAATAGACCCCCTATCGACCGCTGCAGCCTATTGGCGCTGACGAGCCGTGGGGCCGCCATTTTTGATAGGTGACCCGCTCTGCTCAGTTTAATCTGTTTGACAGGAGAAATGAAGCTTCATCGCATTTAATCCATCTGAAATCACTCAATACTAAACTGATTTTCACAGGATTTCTTTCTGCAAACGTCATACATGTAGGCATGATACTGGACACATGATTCAGCGTATTTTAATGTTCATAGTTGGCATAACAGTAATAGAATATTCTGGTATGTGATATGTTATGTATGATAGTTTTTTTGCATTAGACACACGATATATAACACACAAACACTAATATATGATAGAGAAGCAGATTGTGTACTACTCAGCTATTTTAATAAGTTGAAAAATCAATAAAACAGTAATACATTATACATCCATATATAAATAAATCAAAATAGTTATATATCGGAATATATCTATATCAAGATTGATTCAAATTGGCTTTATTGGCATGAATGAAGAAAAAATGAAGACGAAAGATTCTATCAAATGCACATTTTCAAGTTAAACACACACTAACAGGTCCTTCCTTCCTGCTGCTGTCAGACTGTTTAATAATCACTAAACACTGCTGTCCATAGCCACTATCATGTGCTACACCATTATCATTATTATAACTATTACCATCACTACCTCACCACGATGCAGTATTACTTTTATTACCTCATTTACGTGCAATACTCAAGAGTTATACTCATATTATGTATTAAGTGCAATATTTTTCAAGGGTCTGTTGTTCAATATTCCCCCATATTCCCCCATTCAACTTTCGCATAATCTGCCAGACTACAAACCCTGCGATGTACACCAGAGCATTTTCAACCAGACCACCTAACCGAGTGGGAAGATAGCTGTGGTCACTCAAAATGGATGAAATGGAATGGAGATGGATGCTCTTCGGCAGTTTCAGCAGAGGACATCTCTACCGCAGACAGGGACACAGTGTTATCTTGGGCTGCAACATTGCCTGTCTCGCTAGGCGAAACACCACACCGAACCATCAGACGGCGGAAGATGGCCTGGAACTGGCATACAGAAGGATTGTTATTCCAGCCACCTTGTATGGAAAACAGGCATACAATACATACATTACTCATAAGTCATTTTCCGAATGTATTGCAATTTAAAGAACATCAACCCTACCTGATGCTCTGATGGAATTAAACAAGAACTCCAAGTGATCCTGTCTGAACTTGTCGGTGAGGACATACCGCTGAACTAGGAACAGTTAAGGAATCATCAGCATCAACGTGTCCATGTTAATAACAAATCTGATGACCGACAAGTACCTGCAAAAGAAAAACATTTTATTACTCTGATCATGATACGTTTCTTGTTTAACTTATACAGTATACTTGTAGGACACTTACCCAACTAGGAACAATGTAGTTGCAAAACTGGGATAACTTGAAACAAGAACACATGCAATACACTTACTACTACTTGATGTTGTGTGATACATACCATTTAGAAACATCCAGGATCTGAAACACAGTGAATACAAGATAATTCCGACAAACAAAACTAAACACAGAAAAACATTGAAATAAAAAGAGCATCATGTTAGCAAACAAAACTAAAGGAATAAAACATTGCAACACAGTAGCATCATATAAACCTGATGCAGAGGACAGAGCATCTTATGAACTTGATGAATAACGGAACTCATGCCATGAACTATTCATGCATAAATAACTAGCACTATATATGTAATCAATACTCATCTATAGTACAATGCATTCTCAATGTACAATGCTGCCGCGATTAGCATCGCCGAATTTAAGCTACAATTAAACATTCAGAAAATTAACAAACATACTTGCTATGCCACAAAATTGATTTAGATCCTTTAAACATAAATACTCGGGGACTGAGACTCTCTCAGGACAACAAAGATGAGAATTAACTGACATGCTGTGCTCTCTTGCTGTTTGCATCAAATCCCCATTCAAATCAACGGGATGGCTGTTGAGCGTCTCCAGCTACAAGTTCCTGGAGATCCACATCTCGGACGACCTGTCCTGGATTACAAACACCTCCGGCCTGATCAAGAAGGCTCACCAGCGTCTCTTTTTCTTGAGAACACTGAGGAAACACCACTTGTCCTCAGCTGTCATGGTGAACTTCTACCGCTGTGCGATCGAGTGCATCCTGACAAACTGTGTTACAGTGTGGTACGGGAACTGCACCGTCGCTGAGCGCAAGGCACTGCAGCGGGTGGTGAAAACCGCCCAATGCATCACTGGGACTATTCTTCCGTCCATTGAGGACATCCAGAGGAAGCGCTGTCTACGTAGAGCTCACAGCATCCGAAGAGATTCCTCACACCCCGCCCATAAACTGTTTGCCCTCCTGCCATCCGGCAGGCGCCTCAGGAGTCTCCGGTCTAGAACCAGCAGACTGAGGAACAGCTTCTTCCCCAGAACTGTGACACTCCTGAACTCCACTAGACCCCCGCCCCCCTATACAACCCCCACCCCCCGTAGAACCCCTGCCACCCTATATTTGCACATTTCTGTTGGTACATTTTGGTACACATCTGTCCATTTTGCACGTCCACTTTGCACATCTGCACATCTGTTACAGTACCACCTGTACATTTTGTTCATTTTGCACACCTGCTCATTGCATCATTTGCACTAACTGTACATACATGCAACCTGGTAATTTCTGTTTAATTTCTGTTTACCACTGTAGTATATTGCAGTGTTTCCCAAACTTTTTTTCTGGGGACCCATATTTTAAAAGTCACAAGCCTTCGCGACCCAAGCCAATAGACATTATTCATAAATCACAAAATAAAGGTGGATTTGGCCATTATTGAACATTAATGAGGATATTTTATTGTTATTTTATTTTATAATATAAATGATATTTTATTGTTATTTCATAACTTGTAGGCCTACTGCCATTGAGTGATCACTTCTCTCTGAACAATTAGTAGCCTAGGCTACTACTCAAGTTTTAAACAATGAAAAACAATGCAATTGAACTAGCAACATTAAAATAAGTGCCTATTTGGGCATTAAATGTAGGCTACTAATTCAACATTCAATATTGGATACAAAATATGAAATAATTACAAAAAGATGACAAATTTTACAAAACATGTCAACATTTCTACATTGTTAATGGGATAGGTGGGCCTGTCTGCGTTTTTGTAGCGCGTTCCAGTCCGGGGTGCAGGAGGAGAGCGCAACACGCATATCAGGCGCAGCATTCAATCTGTTTCTGTGCTTAGTCTTCATTTTTGTGAGCACAGAAAATCCCAATTCGCACATATATGTTGTAGTGAAAGGAATAAGCATAGAAATACTGGCCCTACTGAGGACAGGATATTCTGATGAAATGCCTATCCAGAATGATGATAAGGTCACAGATCCATAGCGTCTTTGCAGAGTGCGATCGCAGCTGACAAGGCGACCTGATCGTGACAAGGCGACCCAAAAAAAATCTCTTGCGACCCAGCTGAGGGTCGCGACCCAGTCTTTGGGAAACAATGGTATATTGTACCATACAGCTATGTACACACACTGTATATTCTGACTATACTGTTCATACTATGTATATTCTAAGTATACCCATATTTATTATATTCTGTTGGATTAACTGTTTTGCACTTCTGGTTGGATGCTAACTGTATTTCGTTACCCTGTACTTGTACCTGTGTAATGACAATAAAGTTGAATCTAATCTAATCTAATCTAATCATTGCTGTTTAGTTCAGAAATGCCATTTTGGCGAGACAAATCACTTTGATAAGATATCTTTATTGTTCACTCTGGTATGTTCAGAGTAAAGAGAGAGAGGTAGAAGGAGAGCTCGATGATGATGAAAGGGCAGGACGAGCAAGTAAGGTGGAGGTGAATTTGAGTGAATTTGAGGTGAAAAAGATAATTTGATTGTAAAGTCTGAAATATGACATAACAACACTATAGTAAATAGTGTATCTTGTGTATATTTCAGATAATACAATCAAGCAGGGAGAGTGAGTTTGAGGCAGAAACAGAAACACACACAGAGAAAGGACAGGCAGTTGAAGATGACAGAGAGGGAGTGGAGGACCCTGGACCTTGCCCAAATCAGGAAAAGACAGGAATGACAGATTTAGGAAACACAGAAACAGGTCCTAAACAAGTTAAAGATATCCAGTTCCCCTTAACAAACTGGAAGAGGGCTCTAGATTCCTTTAGGGACCATGAAAAAACTTCACTGCACAAGGCCTCAATGGTGTTATGGACAAGCTTTAAAGCCACCAAGGACCATGGGGACATAACTGAGCAGCTGCAAACTGCAAGTGTAGTGGAGATAACTGAAAGAAGGCAGTATCTCCAACGCATTTTGTCAGTAACTTCCTTTCTGGCCAAACAGGGCCTTGCTTTTCGTGGCCACAACGAAAAGGAGGACAGCCCCAACCAAGGGAACTTCCTTGAATGCATGAACATGCTGAAGAAATTCGACCCTTTTCTGCAGAGATACAAAACTCCAGCCAATACAACATACCTCTCACCTTCTTCCCAAATTGAATTGATAAAATGCTGCTCCACCAAGGTCACAGCCCAGATAATTCAAGAAGTGCAAGAATCAACCATGTATGCAGTAATGGCAGACGAGGCTAAGGATAGGCACACAGAACAACTCTCTGTGTGTGTGCGTTATGTTGCACCAGAGGGTAACATCAAGGAGCGATTTCTGAGCTTGAACAAACTGGATTGCTATGGTGCCGAAGCAATTACAAACGCGGTGGAGCAGGTTCTCGTCTCAAAAAATATTGCTAACCTGAAAGTTGTGGCACAAACTTATGACGGTGCGGCAGTTATGAGTGGATCAATTCGAGGGGTTCAAGCCCGTTTCAGGGAAAAACACCCAGAGGCTGTCTATGTGCATTGTTATGGACATGAACTGAACCTTGTCCTTTGCCACACCTGCAAGGCGATTCCTGAAGCAAGAGATTTTTTTGATCTGCTGGAGAACCTCTACGCATTTTTTAGTGTGTCTATAATCAACCACGATCAATTTGCTGCTGTTCAGAGAGAGCTCAACATCGTGCAGGAAGAGCTTGTGCAAATATCAACAACCCGATGGTCATGCCAGTTGAACTCAGTCAAGGCCCTGCTGAAGAATTTTCCTGCAGTAGTAAAAACGCTTCAGATAATCAACACGCCAACAGCGATAGGTCTGCATGCCAAGTTATGCAAACTGTCCCTGGTCTACATGTTGGCTATGTTAAAACAGTTGCTGAGCATCACTGAGGGGTTCCACAAGTTTCTTCAAAAAGAAACTGTCGACCTGGCACATGCAATTCAATACAAAAGTGCTGGAAATTATTGGGGAGTCAGATAGCTCAACAGGTTAAGGCGTTGGCTCATGAATGGAAGGTTGTGAGATCGAGCCCCCGCTGTGGCTATATGACTTTGTGTCCTTGGGCAAGGCACTTCACCCTACTTGCCTCAGGGAGAATGTCCCTGTACTTACTGTAAGTCGCTTTGGATAAAAGCGTCTGCTAAATGAATACATGTAAATGTAAATTAGACCTTGGTCAGCCAGCGAACATCACAGGTGGCTGAAGATATCTATTCCATGGCAAAGAATATTTGCCAAGAGAACAACATCGAGGAGCCCTCTCTTGGTCCCAGAAGGAAACAGAAGAGGACGGAAGACTATGTTGTGGAGGTGTCATGTGGGTCCAGCTCAGACCTGCTTGAAGAATCATCAGAGCATCTCAAGCAAAGGCTCTTCTACCCCTGCATCGATCGAATGACCAGTGAGCTGGAGAATCGTTTTTCCAGTGTTGGGAGCGATGTCATGATTGGCATCCAAGCATGTGGCCCTGCCTCCAACACCTTTCTGTGCATGCAGTCCCTCGACAAACTAGCCTTGCATTACAACATCCAGCGAGCCTCAGAAGAGGTCTTGGTGGCAAAAAGCTTTTTACGCAGGAAGGGGCCAGAAGCCATCCCGGACATTCTGAGTGTGTTTAAGCTTCTAGATCCCATGATGTTCCCATCATTAAAGGCGGTCTTGCAGGTGGCCCTTACCATCCCAGTCAGTAGCTGCAGCTGTGAGAGGTCATTCAGTGCTCTTCGCCGGCTACACACTTGGCTCCGGCGCACCATGGGCCAAGAAAGACTCAATGATCTAGCAGTGATGTCAATTAAGAGAGAGTTGGTGGGAGGCATCAATGATGACACAGTGATCGACCGATTCGCCAAACTTAAATCAAGGCGCCACACCCTGCTGCTTCCTCACCAGAGAAAATAGAATATATTGTACTGTTACTTTTCCAAAGCCTTAGCAAACAAGTAGGTTTCAGACTTGCAAAAACAGCAAGAAACGCAAAACTGTCAAAGGTCATGAGGTTGTTACTTAAAAATTATTGTACAGTGGTCAGGTGATATCTTAATGGCTTTTTGTCCAGTACCATTGAGTGTTGAGAGGCACCTGCCTGCAGTCCTCTGCTGGGAGGCAGCTCTACGGAGCGGCAGCTCTGCACCAGGGCAGGAAGTAAATTTCAAAATAAAAGCGCAAGATTTCAGAATAAAAGCGCAAATTCATATAAAAGCGCATTTTCGGTTTTCCTCCCAAATGCGTTAATTAGTAAACACATTAGATTACGTTAAATCAATTAATTCCTTGTCTATAGTTTAAATCGTTATATCATATTGATATAGTAAACTTTAGACAAGAAGCCAGACTAATATACACTGCACTGCGTAACTTAGTCATTACGAAAAATAAAGGGTGGGTGATATGACTCGGGGCTCAATAATGTATTTGTAGCCTACTAAAAAGCTGAGGATCGTGACAAGATAAGGTCAAAATGTTGATAACTGAAAACAATGGAGGTTAGGAATAACATCGCTCAGTGCAAGTTATGACTCCTATTCATCAGCCTACATTTCGTGAGATGTCATAAGCCTATACATTTTATTGTGTACTATACAATACTTCACTGCCTTTTCATTATATTAATAATAAATTGTCATTGAACCTTATTGCACAGTTTATTTTTTCATGTTTGGCTCTATATCTATGCCAATTATGTTTTTGTGCTGATATGTACAGTATAATCCAAGAAAATTATTCAATGATCAATGATAACATGTAAAACACACCAAGTCACAATATGATTTGACTTTATTCTCGCAGACAATAAACTCATTTAGCTGTTTGACATTCAGATTAGGCCAAATATTTTCTTCTATGTTGTGAAATGTGAACTTGAAGGACTCCAGGATTGTTTCCTTTTCAAGGTCATTCCACACCCTCCCATACTACCTTAGCCTGGTTCTCTTCCCCCATGCACAGGATTTCAGGCAGGTCCACTTTGGCAAAGAACAGTTATTAAAATCAACCCACTCATGATCAGAATCAGAATCAGTTTTAATGGCTATGCAAGTTTAACAAACACAGAATTGACATTAGCATGGAAGAGCAACATAAAACATATATGTAACATGATAAGAACATAATATAATACAATAAGAATATGGTGTAAAAAGGTCAGGGGGGTATATATACAGCATTGCAAAACAGTGGTACAACAGTAAGTAATTTTAAGGTGTCAAAAGGGGTTTTGAGTGCAAAAGTGGCTTGTGCAGTGGGATGCTGGATGGGGGTGTTTGTGGGAAAGTCATTCCGAGTCTTTGGTCCTATTGAAGAGTGCAGTGGCTGAAGGGTAGAAGCGTTCTTACGACGAGAGGTTTTGGTCCTGGGTGAAGCAGGGGGTGTCCTAGTTGGGAGGCAAGTCTGACTGAGACCTCAGCCAGATTTTTCCTGAAAATATATATAGTTTTATATAAACACAAAATGGTCAGTTGTAATATACATAACACAGGCTCCAAAAAGAAAAAATCTCATCAGTGCCCTCCTTTAATATTTCCATCTAGACATTGTTCAAATTACATAAATATGGAAATGAAAATGCTGGTTTCTGACCTGAAATGAAATAAAAACTCAGATGGAACCCAAACAAATTTATAATTTTACCTCAGTAATGTTATCCACCTTCCTTTTCATCATCCTAAACACTGGCGGTACTTTACCTCGCAAGAGGGCTTTAGATGCATCCGTCCAGTGGGCGAACACCTTTCCATGGCTGAAAAAATGATTCTACAATAGAAAACCCCCAAAATGTTTTTGTAAAAACATTAAGTCGTTCAAATATCATAGTCTTTGCGGTCTCACCTTCCAAGGTCAACATTTTCCATGAGGATTATACACCACCACCGTCGCAAAAGTGGCATGTCCAGCTAAAAAATTAACCCCCCCCCCCCCACAAAAGATTATGTCATAATTTATGTTTTGTTGTAGTAATTTTGAGCTTACTTTGATTGCATGAATCATGTAAAGGGCATTCTAGGAATAAAACATAGTAATTTTTAAGTAATTGTGATATCTTTGAACACACATAATTACACTAATAATGTGTACTACCATCAACATGAAGATACCACAGTCAATCCCATATGGTTGATGTGGAAAATCCTATATATCAGAAAGAAGTGAAATATTAAATTATTGTTTAGCAGTGTATTGAATAAAATATATACATTCACATACGTATTTATATATTCTACTACCTGAAATTGTAATCCCGTTTTTTCGGTGGAAGACATTTGAAATGAGAGCAAATACCCATATCATATAAAAAAGGTAAAGTATTCTGTTAAGGATATTTATTGTACCTGTGATTGAGCAATTTGCTCAATTGCTTCAAAGCACGCATTTCCTAACTGCAAACCAGACAAAAGCAAAAAGTTGTCAATGACATATAAACATAATAGGCTCACAATTACATAGGTTCAAATGTTAACTCACGGTTGATTGAAAATTAGATTAGATTCAATTTAATGTAATTACACAGGTACAAGTACAGGGTAACAAAATACAGTTAGCATCCAACCAGAAATGTAAAACAGTTATTAAAACAGAATATAATAAATATAAGTGTTACGTGTGGGGGTTTATGTGTCTTGTTTGGCTCTGTGTTGTGTTGGTTTTGTCTCCCTCTTCTGTTTCTACATATCATTTTCCCAGATGCACCCCTGGTTCCTGTCATCATCAATCACCTGTTCCCAGTCACCAATCAAGCAATCCCACACCTTATATATACTCCCCTTTGTGTTCAGTTGGGTCTCTTCTGTTTGGCTGATGTCTTTTCTGTTTGGCTGAGAGCTCTCCTCTGTTTGCAAATAGCTCTTCTGTTTTTTTTTTATAGGTATCGTATGGTTATTTGATTATCCACATTGTTTGTTTATTTATTTTGTTTTACACACAGGGACAAGTGAGGACAGTAAGATACCCTGGGGTCTACATCTACCATCACGTAGGTTTACCTGCTGTTACAACCCTAGGTTAGAGTGAGCACCACCCTCTGTATTTATAGGTGCTTAGCACCTGTCAAGGGGGGGATGGGTTATTGTTTCTTTCTTTTATTTGGTGCCACTGTAAGTCCTCCTTGATCCCTGTGTTGTAGTTCTTGTAAATAAAGATCATTGATTTATAATCCGTTCAGTTTTCCTGCTTTTGTGTTGCTGCACCCTCACCCACCATGTCTGTTGCCTTATGTTGCGCCCTTTCACTGAGTGACAACAGGGGGGGCGTAACATAAAATGGGGGCTCATCCGGGATCCTTGATCCATTCAAGCAACAGACATCTGAGTGTTGGTGTGCAGTGAGCACGTAGTAATAGGACTGGTAAGTAGAATCCCTTATTTGGCTACTTGATTATGGCTACTTTCACTGTTGAGGAGTTTCTTAGTGATCCTTCGGTTGAACGTCTCAACCTTTGTAGGAAGGAAGATCTGTTTGCTATTGCGGCACATTTTTGTGTTAGTTTTTCAAAAAGCCTGTTGAAGTCCCAGTTGAAAGACGAGGTTGTGCGTTTGTTAGTCAGCAAGAAGGTGCTTGGTACAGGTGACGGTGCGTCTGCTACTTCTCCCCCTCTTCCTGGCCCAGTGATTGAGCAAGAAGAGGTGGTAGAGGTGCTTACAGATGGGGTACCCGAGGTAGAGTATAAGCCTCCTCGTACGGTGCCTAAATTTACTCCAATCTCCTCTGGTAGAAGTAGTGAGGATGCCCGCTTTAGGTTACGTTTAGCGCGGCTGCAGTTCGAGGCACAGGAGAAAGAGAGAGATGCTGAATACAATCATCGGTTGGCAATTCGGAGAATGGAGCTGGAAATGGAGGTTAAAGTAAAGCAACTAGAACTTGAAGTTGCTGCCAAGGCTATGCATCCTGCTCAATTTTCTTCCATGGCTGTGGGAGCTTTTGATGTGAGCAGAAATATAGCTTTAGTACCTCAGTTTCGTGAGGCTGAGGTAGACTGTTATTTTGGCGCTTTTGAGCGAGTTGCTACCTCTCTGAAATGGCCTACAGAGGTCTGGGCGTTATTGCTCCAGTGTAGGTTGACCGGGAAGGCCCAGGAGATTTTATCCACTCTCTCTCTAGAGGACAGCTTGTCTTATGAAGCTATTAAGAAAGCTGTGCTTCGTGCCTATGAACTAGTGCCAGAGGCCTATAGACAGAAGTTTCGAGCTCACAAGAAGTCGCCTGGCAGAACTTTTGTGGAGTTCGCCCGTGAGAAAGAGTCCCTGTTTAACCGTTGGTGTAAGGCAAGTAATGTGTCTGATTTTACTTCTTTGTCAGAGTTGGTGTTACTCGAATAGTTTGTCTGATCGTTTAGTGACATACCTTAATGAGCGAAAGGTTGGGACGTTAGCACAGGCTGCAGTGCTTGCTGATGAGTTTGTGCTAACCCATAAGCAAACGTTTGGTACTCCCCGAAATGATAGGACTTTTTATCCTTCTGCTCAGATAAAACACAGGCTAGTCCACCCCGCCCACTATTAGCTCCGCGCCACAAGGAGGAACGGGAGTGTTATTATTGTCATCAAATGGGGCACATTAAAAATGACTGTTTTATGTTAAAACGCAAACAGTCTCAGCCAAATAAACAACCAAAAGAGGTTGGTTTGGTCCAGACATTGATGACTCCGGCGTCAATGGTCCAGAAAAAGATGTGTGACAAACTGGATTCCAGCTACGAACCGTTCATGTTGGATGGGCTGGTTTCTCTCAGTGGTAGTGAGTTGGACCAGTGTCCAGTGCGCATACTGAGGGATACCGGAGCAGCACAGTCTTTTATATTGGCAGATGTGTTACCTTTCTCTGAGTCATCAAGTGGCTCTAGTGTGTTGGTGCAAGGCATTGAGATGGGTTTTGTGTCTGTGCCTCTCCATCAGATACACTTAAACTGCAGTTTGGCACAGGGGGTGTTCAAAGTGGGCTTGCACCCATCGTTACCAGTAAGGGGGGTTACTTTTCTGTTAGGGAATGACATAGCTGGTGGCAGAGTTATGCCAGTTTTAGAGGTTTTGGAACGCCCTGAGATTTTACAGCCTGATGTATTGGCTCAGAAATACCCTGAAGTGTTCTCAAGTTGTGCAGTCACCCGTGCTCAAGCACGTAGTTTGGGTGAAATAGTTGACCTGTCAGAAACCATGTTTGCAACTGAGTTCTCACCCGTTTCCCCACTAGTGACTACTCAGCCTACGGATGAGACGAGTGACCAAGTAACACTTCAGCAGGATAAGCTTCCCTCTGAGACGACCCAGTTACCCATGACTTGTGGTGATCTGATCGTTGCTCAGAAGGAAGACTCTAGTCTAGCCACCTGTTTTGCTGCTGCTCTTGCTCCAGAGATGGCTAGAAACAGGGAAGTGGCATATTTTGTTGAGAATGATGTACTGATGCGGAGGTGGAAGTCACGGATGGATTTTGAGAATGAGTGGAGCTATGTGGTTCAGATTGTCGTGCCTACACCTTATCGACAGTCTGTCTTATCTCTGGCTCATGATCATCTCTGGTCGGGACATCTAGGAATCACAAAAACCTATGACCGGGTTTTAAAGCACTTCTTCTGGCCTGGTTTAAAAAGGGATGTAACCAGGTTCTGTAATACGTGTCATATATGTCAAGTCACAGGGAAGCCTAATCAGGTTATTAAACCTGCCCCGCTTCCCCCGATCCCAGCTATGGGGGAGCCGTTTGAGCACGTACTGGTAGATTGTGTTGGTCCCCTGCCGAAAAACAAGTGTGGTAACCAGTTCCTTTTGACAATTATGTGTGTAGCTACACGGTACCCTGAGGCTATTCCTCTTAGGAAAATAACATCTCAGTCTGTAGTAAAAGCCCTGATCAAGTTTTTCTCTACTTTTGGACTGCCCAAGATAGTACAAACCGATCAAGGTACTAACTTCCTTTCAGGTATATTCACACAGGTATTAACATCTTTGTCTATCTCTCACAGAGTTTCAAGTGCTTACCACCCTGAGTCACAGGGTGCCCTCGAAAGGTGGCATCAGACTTTCAAGTCTGTTTTATGTAAGTATTGCATGGAGAGTGGTAGAGACTGGGATGAAGGCGTTCCCCTAGCTCTATTCGCAGTTCGAGAAACTGTTCAAGAGTCACTAGGTTTTAGCCCAGCTGAACTTGTGTTTGGCCATTCAGTAAGGGGCCCTTTAAGGGTTTTAAAGGATCAGCTTATGGGAGAAACTCCGCCCGACATGCATACAAAGAGGAATGTGTTTACCTATGTGAGCAGGTTTAAGGAGCGGTTGCATGAGGCTTGCAGTGTCGCGAGGGAGAGTCTCTCTGCTGCTCAGAGCTCAATGAAACGGCGGTTTGATAGAAAGGCACTTCAACGTTCTTTCCAGTCAGACGACATGGTTTTAGTTTTACTGCCCATCCCTGGTTCTTCTATGTGTGCTCGTTTCTTCGGTCCTTATTTCATTGAGAGGAGGTTAAATGATACTGACTGTTGTCAGGACTCCAGATAGGCGAAGGAAAACTCGAGTGTGTCACATAAACATGTTAAAGCGTTATCTCCCTAGAGGCAACATGCAGCCTGAGAGACACAGTGTGCCCCCGATGGCTGCTGTGGGAGCTGCAGTGGCTGTGAGTTCCGGTCCTTCTATGCTCACAGTGAGTGATGAGGATGGTCTGAACGCTTGTAAGGTCCAGCAACAAACTCCTCGCTTATCCAACTCAGAGATGTTGTTGAATCTTCCTTCCTTAATGCCACACTTAAGTGAAGAGCAAGAAGCTGACATGACAGTGCTTATTCACAGTTTTCCTGTTCTGTTTGGAGATATTCCAACCCGCACTATTGTTCTGCAACACGACATAGATGTGGGGGATGCGAAGCCAGTTAAGCAGCATCCCTATAGAGTGAATGCAGTGAAGAGAGCAGTGATGAAGCAGGAGGTAGACTATTTGTTGGAGCATCACTTGGCATGCCAGAGTTCAAGTCCATGGAGCTCCCCATGCCTGTTGGTTCCAAAACCTGATACCACTCCCCGTTTCTGCACGGATTACCGTAAGGTAAATGCAATGACTATTCCTGATTCTTTTCCCATGCCACGCATTGATGATTGCATTGATACCATTGGGTCAGCCCGGTATGTCACGAAACTTGATCTTCTGAAAGGTTATTGGCAGGTGCCACTTTCGCCTAGAGCCTCAACAATATCTGCTTTTGTTACGCCTGATAATTTCCTACAGTACACAGTTATGGCATTCGGAATGCGAAACGCTCCAGCAACATTCCAAAGGCTGGTCAATATAGTGCTGGGAGATGTGCCCAACTGTAGGGCGTACCTTGACGATGTGGTGGTACACTCGGCAGATTGGTCAGCTCACATGGGCTCACTGAGAGCAGTGTTTCAGCGGTTGGCAGATGCTTCTCTAACGTTGAACTTGGCCAAATGTGAATTTGGAAAAGCAACAGTGACCTACTTGGGAAAGCAGGTGGGTGGTGGAAAAGTGCGTCCTCTTGAAGCCAAGATAGAGGCCATAGCATCTTTCCCAGTACCGACCACACGGCGAGAACTGCGTCGTTTCCTCGGGATGGCAGGCTACTACAGAGGGTTCTGTAGGAACTTCTCCTCAGTTGCAGCCCCTCTGACTGATCTGATCAGTCCTTTGGTGTCATTTGTGTGGTCAGAAAAGTGTCAGACAGCCTTTGAAAGCTGTAAAGCCCTCTTGTGCAGTGCCACAGTCCTTAGTGCGCCTGATTTTTGTAGACCATTTTCTGTTGAGGTTGATGCCAGTTGTATTGGTGCTGGTGCAGTCCTTACCCAGATGGATTCTGAGGGTTTGGTTCATCCGGTAGGGTACTTCTCGAAGAAATTTAACGGCAGTCAGACACGCTACTCTACAATAGAGCAGGAGACGTTGGCCTTGCTCCTGGCGCTCCAATTCTTTGAGGTCTATGTGGGGTCTAGTGTGGAGCCTGTGGTTGTCTACACAGACCACAACCCATTGGTTTTTCTACACCGCATGTATAACCATAACCATCGTTTAATGCGGTGGTCTCTGGCTATGCAGGAGTATAATTTGGAAATCCGTCACAAGAAAGGCCCTGATAATGTGTTTGCCGAAGCCCTTTCGCGTGGCTAGCTATTGTGATCTGTTATGTATTTGTATTCGTTTTCATGGACATGGTTTTGTGTTATCGTCAGCCATGGGCTGACTCTTTATGGGGGGGAGTGTTACGTGTGGGGGTTTATTTAATGTAATTACACAGGTACAAGTACAGGGTAACAAAATACAGTTAGCATCCAACCAGAAATGCAAAACAGTTATTAAAACAGAATATAATAAATATAAGTGTTACGTGTGGGGGTTTATGTGTCTTGTTTGGCTCTGTGTTGTGTTGGTTTTGTCTCCCTCTTCTGTTTCTACATATCATTTTCCCAGATGCACCCCTGGTTCCTGTCATCATCAATCACCTGTTCCCAGTCACCAATCAAGCAATCCCACACCTTATATATACTCCCCTTTGTGTTCAGTTGGGTCTCTTCTGTTTGGCTGATGTCTTTTCTGTTTGGCTGAGAGCTCTCCTCTGTTTGCAAATAGCTCTTCTGTTTTTTTTTTATAGGTATCGTATGGTTATTTGATTATCCACATTGTTTGTTTATTTATTTTGTTTTACACACAGGGACAAGTGAGGACAGTAAGATACCCTGGGGTCTACATCTACCATCACGTAGGTTTACCTGCTGTTACAACCCTAGGTTAGAGTGAGCACCACCCTCTGTATTTATAGGTGCTTAGCACCTGTCAAGGGGGGGATGGGTTATTGTTTCTTTCTTTTATTTGGTGCCACTGTAAGTCCTCCTTGATCCCTGTGTTGTAGTTCTTGTAAATAAAGATCATTGATTTATAATCCGTTCAGTTTTCCTGCTTTTGTGTTGCTGCACCCTCACCCACCATGTCTGTTGCCTTATGTTGCGCCCTTTCACTGAGTGACAACAGGGGGGGCGTAACAATAAGTATACTCAGAATATACACAGTATGAACAGTATAATCAGAATATACAGGGTAGGTACAGATTAAAGTGATTTAACACAAATGTACAGCTGTTGAGTACAAGATGCTACAGTATTAAACATAAATTACACAGAGTAACAGAGTATACAATAATATTCTGTTGTAATACCTGCTTTACACTTCTGGTTGGATGCTAACTGTATTTCGTTAACCTGTACTTGTACCTGTGTAATGACATTAAATTGAATCTAATCTAATTTTTGGACGATACCCAGCTAATGCAAGGAGAGTTTACAAAAATGTATTATAACGTTACACACAAGCAAATGCGAAAAGTGACTTAACGTTATGCCCTATACATTTAATAAACCATGATAACAGCTAATGCAAGGAGAGTTTACAAAAATGTTTTGTAACGTTACATACAAATGCGAACGTTTAATAATCCCTGATAATTTGTTGATGAAAGTGAACTTTGACGTTAAGAAGACTTGTAACATTCGGTAATTATTCGGTAAATCATTAAAGACTTCTATAACGTGATTGTTTTACGGCACTTATATTGACAATAAATCATGCATTTACTTTCTGTGGAAAATCTGCAATTTACCGCAACTAGGAAGAGATGTGGTCTGTGTCGTGAAATCCAGGTTTAAATGTCCTCACTTCCCCCCGCCGCCCCCCGGAAAAAAAAAATGCGTCACTTCCTGCCTTGGTGTAGAGCTGCCGCTCCGTAGAGCTGCCTCCCAGCAGAGGACTGCAGGCAGGTACTCTTGTGAGTGTTTTTTAGTTAAGTGTTCACAGTGGAGCAAGTTTTGTTTTTCCAGTTTGTGATCAGCAGTATGTAGATGTATAAAAAGATTGATTGCATGTAAAGTTGTGCTGCATCTAGAGGGAGCTGGTTCCTAAGGTACCTATAATTCCTTAAATTGAATTTGACTGTACTACTCACCTGCTTCATATGTTTCTTGAAGGAGAGCTGTGAGT
This sequence comes from Protosalanx chinensis, assembly GCA_030340685.1. Lineage (NCBI taxonomy): Eukaryota > Metazoa > Chordata > Actinopteri > Osmeriformes > Salangidae > Protosalanx > Protosalanx chinensis. The sequence goes on from CM059319.1 coordinate 12,997,044, forward strand.
CCACAGTTATTCCTAAATATTTAAAACGTGAAACAATCTGGATCTCCATTAACAATAATATCAGGCTGATTTCCATTTGTTCTATTATAAAAGTACATGCATGTTGTTTTACTGACGTTGAGAGTCAATCAGTAAATTGATTCATTGTTTTTCATAGGCATATACGAGATAACACAAATATGTAGACTGCATTTAATTTTCTATTCCAATGTACCTTTTGTCTCTTGGATATTTATTAAAGACAAACTGTTCGATAAAGCTGCCAATATATATTAATTTTTTTAAACACAGTTTATCACAATAAGGGGAGAATAGTTGGCACAGCCTGTACCCTGTATATGTACACACCCACACCCAATGGTCTGCATCCAATCAGCAGGCATTTGAGGACTGACATTTTAATTTTAACTGCAATTTTAACTACAAATTAACTACTTCTACTGCACCAGATTGATGCATTTAACTAACTGACGTGCAACATTTTCTCCGGGGGGATCCCCCCCGGACACCCCTTAATCAATGTTCGCCCCGGGGCTAAGCCCCCGATGTCTCATGATCCTAACAACGCCGCTGTGTTCAACGTAAAACATGCAAACTTCATATTTCTCCAGCGTTGTCTCCAGCATTGGCCAGCACTGTATTATAGAACATTTCACACAGAGCTTTACCACTTTAAAATTTGTGAAAAGTATGTGTTAGGTTATAGATCAGATTCTATTTCTAAGTAACATACTATTCCTAAGTGCCATTCAATTCTTACTTTTATTAGGATGAAATAATAGCCTAATGGGCCTTGTCAACACCGGCTATAAACACAGCCTAGCTTAACATTTGCCGGCCGGCTAAATTTTGCTGGTGGATATAAATACAGTACAATAATAATGTTGAATCTTACTTGTGAAAAGTAATCCCCCGAATCCTGTTGTCAATCGTCCGATGATTTACACAGGCATACGCTGCACAATACACTGCCATTTTATATATTTGTGCTGTCTACGCAGAGACGAATAAGAGACTGCCGGGTGAAATCTAGTACTAACACCCTTTCAAAATGGCGGCCGTATTTCTCGCGTTTCAGCAGGCACTGGGGGGTCTACCTTTATAATGTCTATGCTCGTTGCCACTATCTCTGCGCACTTTAAATTCCACTGAGGCTTTTACAAAGCAGCTGAAAACAATGTTTAGGCAGGCCTTTAGTTAGGTGAGGGTTTTTATGATAATTTTTCTGAATGGTTTCATTCCTGTACGTGTCATTTTGTATTTTCTGTATGCTTCATTTTTTATGTAAAGTACTTTCTGCTATACAAATAAACTTGATTTACTTACTTCCTACGATACGCGAGAAACAGTTGACAGCGTGAACGAGAGTGGCGAGGTAGGGAAGAAACTGTAACATTACATTTACTCATTTAGCAGACGCCTTTATTCAAAGCGATTACTACGAATTACTACAAAGATTACTACGTACCTACCGTCACCTCGTCCAACCACCCATAGGAACCAGCCTCTATAAAAAAACAGCAATTCAGCCACAAGGTCTTTCATCAGGGATCTTAGACCCCGCCGTACACTTTTTATTCCCCGAGTCATGGTTTCAAAGTTGTCTTAACTTTTTAATGCTTGACATTTATACTGTCACAAACACAAACAATTCTCCATAGTCATTGGTTCACTCAAAACAGGCAGTTCTTATATCAATTTATGTGATTGGAGTTCTCTGCTGCAAAAATGAACTAATCTGACCCTTACCTTCAAGTGATAAGGGCTTTTCTAAATCTACAGGGGGCCTCTCCCCAACTGTCCCCCTCCCCCAAAAATAACTCTGCCAAAGGCTGAATCCTCACTATTCAAATCATTTTAAAACACTCCAGAGTAACAAAGATTGTGGTCTGTATGTTTACGTAAACTTCATGTCAACTGAAGTTCCCTTTGAGATAATTTCCTGTTGTGGACAACCAAGAATACACATAATTATTTATACAGAATAAGGGTAATATTCAACATTTCTGTAACAGTAAGCGACTTGTCAAAATAAACCTGTTTTTTCTTTAATTGTGATGATGGAACACCCAATTCAAATGAATGGTCATCATTTTTGAGTCTCCAAAAAATATGTTACAATCAACAAATACTTTACCTACTACATAGTATTCTATGAACATAACGTGTATAACATTATATTCCTTGGAATATATAACTTCAATTCATCACTTCAGTAATACCTCATCAACCATTTGACAGAATTATGGCAGTAATTGGTCAAGAATCAGCAGTCTCTGATCACTCGATTTTCAACCATATGTTGTAATGGACCAACTTTTCAAGATTTAAGATTAACATGTAGGGATAATTTTGTCCACTTATTAATGTTCACATCTACTTCAAAGTCTGCAGTCTAAGACAATGATTTTTATAATGAATACAATTTCGATTGCTTTGAAGCTCTAATTAAAATGTTAAAATGTTGGCACTAAACATTTACAACACTTACCTGATTCTATTCCTAATGATGAAAGGAAAAAAGACAGAAGAGCATGTTCCAGTGCTCGGGGTGCTTTACAGATGAGGTGGTATGCTTCAGATTGTGGTCTTCATGAACAAAGTAACCTGGCAGTAACAGAATGTACTGCAAATATCATAAATGGTATGCATGCTGACAGAAAAAAATGGGTGATTGTCCAAATAAAATGTAATCTATAAATTTTATTATAGAAGACAATTACACCAAAGATCAAATATAAAACAATTTGACTGTAATCACAAGCTTGACTTTCTCAGTTCCTCAGCCTTACAACCAGATGTAAAAGAAATCCACTATAAGGTTGCTGAGGTTTGGTACAGTTGGTACAGGTTATTTCTGTGGTGGCTCTTAGGTCACAAACTTGTTAGTGGCAAAGGGCATCAGATGGCTCAACTTTAAGGCGTTGGCCTCATGATTGGAAGGTTGTGAGATCGAGCCCCGGGCGGCTAGATTATGTCGTGTCCTTGGGCAAGAAACTTCACCCTACTTGCCTCAGGGAGAATGTCCCTGTACTTACTGTAAGTCGCTTTGGATAAAAGCGTCTGCTAAATGAATACATGTAAATTAAATGTTCATATTTGATATGCTTCAGCAAAGGCCATTCCAGTGGGTTTAAGGCATTTATGAGGGACTGATTCAGGGCTTCACTTGCAGCAATCATGGTTTAAATGACCATTTCAGGTAAAATATGATTTATATTCCATACTTCTTTTTCAATTCCTCTACCAAAGCAATGTACTCCGTCATGGCAGTATCATTGCTCTTTCCTGTAAGAAAAATAAACATTACGCAAAAGTAAGTTAGGTGATAATATATATATATATATATATATATATATATAAATAAATATATATATATATATATATATATATATATATATATATTAGTGCTGTCAGGCGATTAAAAAATTAATCTAATTAATTACAGGATTTGTAGTTAATTAATCTAATTAATCGCATTTTACTCTCACGTATGCTAAAGGTCCTCAAATAAAGAATTTGAATTCTAGGACATTACAGAATTGTAGTGCTTAACTAATCAATTGAATACACCAAGAAGAGAAGATTTGAAATCCACATTCTTATTATTGTGTGTGTGGTGTTTGTTTTGTGAGTCTGAAATAGGCACTTAAGCAGACCTTTGATTCAAAATGAATAGCTGACTCAATGTAGTAATTCAAAATGACTAACAGTTTAACATGCCTGTAAATAAGGCAACAACAAGCCAATAGGCATTTCTTTTAGGCCTATCACATCGGCCACATTCGCTGCTAAAAGCAGAGGCACTATCACCACTACCAGTGGAACTTGTCCCGACGTGTTTAGCGTTCAAATGATACGTTAGACTGGAGCAGCTTCGGTGATAGGAAAACTCTTTTTTACAAAAACTACAAATGACTGTGTTCTTGTTGATAGTTCCGTCTCCATTCCTTTTATAAATAAATTTGCCGTTCAACGGCCCTGGCAATGATTTGCTCGCCTCGCAGCCCCGAGTAGCGTCCATGTCAGCTGTCAGCATGCTTTGTTTGACTGGCAACGCAGGTGGGAAGTGACGTACCATTGCCAAGTAGTCTACAGGTCATTCATTGGGCCAAATTTAAAATGCTGCACGCATTGAATTGCCACTGAATTAATCGTGTTATTTTTTTTTTACGTGTTAATTTGCAGTGTAATTAATTAATCTAATTAACGCGTTAAACTGACAGCCCTAATATATATATATATATATATATATATATATAAAATATTGTTTTAAGAATGGACTCAAATGATGTTGGCGCAAGTAAGGAACTGTCAAACAGATATTCTAATCTACAGATGGATCTATCAAAGACAAATAAATCAAAATCTCTAATGTTTCACCACTAGTATTCTGGTTTAGTATTATTTTAAAATAGCTGTCAAGTCGGCTAAAACAATATACATACCCTTCTCTTTCTCCCAAGCGTCCCATTTGGCTTTCCCAGTGAAATCAAGCATACCTGGACGAGCTTCAGAAAATAAACAAGTAATGCTACCTTAGATTAAAGCTCATTTTGCATTTGTTTGACGCCTAGTAAATCAAATAAATATGTAGGAAGTGATACCTCAAATAGTGCGGCTGATGGCTTACCAGTATTGACATCACCCACAGAGGCCTGCTTGAACAATGCATAAACCTTAAGCATTTCAGCATCCTCTGGCTTGGATTTAAGATGCTTTACTTCGTCTGCAGCTTTCTTGAAGTTGGTCTGGAGAGGAAACATAAGCTAGTACATCATACATCTTCATTTACATTTATTCATTTAGCAGACGCTTTTATCCAAAGCGACTTCCAAGATACATTGATAATGTAATAGCTTTATGTGAAACATGCATCCATTATTACCAACATTAACTGCTGGAGGCAGGGCGTCATATAGAACGCCTCTTCTCTGAACAAATTGCCTGTTTCAGTTAAGGAGGCTAATACAACAGTTATCTAAAGTTAGGTTAAAAACATTTTTCATTAGTCAGTTCTACGACCGTTAAAGTGTGTGGGTGCGTTTTAGTTTTAGGGTATTTTGCAATGTAACCTTGGGTTGTGTGTGTTTAAATTTTTACAATACAAATAAAGCTTTGCTTTTTTTTTTGCTGTTCTTTGCACTCTCTAATCCTCTCACTGTCCTCCCCTCCATACCTCCCCTTGGTTTGGGGGACTGAGCTCTCAGTACATGCATGGTCGTCAGCCAATGTTGGACCTGGTAACAGTGAACATCGTTTTGAGAGTCTTCCAACCCTGGATCTGGTTGACAGTTGGACGTCGGTCTCCCTGATGGACAAGGAGCGAGTTCCCGGTCCTTTTCCTCATCCCCCTGCATGTGATGCTGCGCCAATCATGGGTCCAAGCCCTGTGGCTGCCTAAACTAACTTTGTACTACCTCAAACCCAAGTTGAGCACTGAGTTTTGATGTTTCAACAACCAAATAACTCTCTCTAGAGATATGACTGTTTAGCCCACTGATACTCATTGCGCGGCTCGCGAGCCACATGCGGCTCGTCAAGCTTTAATTGGTGGCTCGCACTGGCATACTAGCTTATAACAATATGGTAACACAGCCCCCAAAAAAAAAATATATATATATATATATATATATATATATAAAAATTAAGTAATTTTCTGCGGTCTCGCGTGAATACGGCCGCCAAACCCGCGCGCCTTTACGCACCAAGCGGGGATTGACGAGGGACAGAGGATGGAGCAAGCCAGCTTGAGCTGCGGGCACAATGGGTCGTTTTTTAATGAAAAAGGGCGAAAACCAGCAGTAACACCAAACGAAAATCCGCATGAAGACGACGAAGAGGGGGCGAGCAGGACAGACGAATGCTTATTTTTTCTTCATGGCATGAATCATCTGTGCTTAATATGCAAACAAACCCGCGCCTGTTTCAGACGAAGCAACTTGGGGCACCATTTCAAAACTGCGCATCCGCCTGGCAGTTAAATAAGAAAGAGTAAATTAGCGCAGCTCACTGCTTCACTTTGTGAACAGCAAAATCTTATCCACATGACAACCTCCACTGCAGAGCGTTGCAGAGACATCTTTTGAGATGGCTTGGATTTTGGCGCGGGCCAAAACACCGTTCTCAGACTCAGAAATGGTAATAGTTAATGGTGGGGGTGCAAGCCAGCCAGCCACCGATTCCCAAAGACGTCGGTAATTTTTCGGAAGAAAATATTTTTATTAATTCGCGTATTTCTTCGGCGGCCCGATAATAATCCCGATAATTATTTAGGGGGGCTGAAAAACATTTTAGGGGGGCGCCGCTGGAGCAGGTGTTGTCCACTTCTGGAGTTTGGTTTCTGAAGCAGACTTTCCCAGTTTGAAACCACTTGCACAGAAAGTGATGTCTTTCTTCATGAGCACATACACCATTTTCAACCGTGAACACTATCAAGAGGAAACAGAAAAACGGACTGACCCATGCTCATCTTGAATGCCTCACTGTGATTGCAACAACAAACTACAAATACAACATTAAGAAAGTCAAGGACATGCATGCCAGTTTCCGCTCATCCCAGTATTAAGATAAATATGGTCATAATGGAAAATGTATTGGCTGTGTTTTTTCTTTTTTTGTGGGATATGGAATTTATATGTAGAAATTAACATTTGCAAAAGGGGGTGTGTCTTAAAGGTGGCTCTTCCCTTGATTTTGCTCGGCCAATGTGGCTCTTGTGAAAAAAGTTGTGAGTATCACTGGTTTAGCCTGTGTTTGCTCCTCTCTTTCACCAACCGTCTCTGGAGGGGATCCCTCACTGAATTGCTCCTCCAAAGTTTTCTTCAATTTTTCTCCCTAGGGAGTTTTTCCTTGTCTTCCTTGAGGATTTAGGTTGGTTGAGGGGCAGTTCGATGGGCATATGTGAAGCCCTTTGTGACATTGCTTGTAAAAAGGGCTATACAAATGCATTTGATCTGAGTAATGAGTACCTGGTGTAATTTGTTTTTAAGGGTTGTTAAAATTGATAGAATAACATATTAGCCTATATAGGCTAATATAGCCTATTCGGGTGAAATATCAAAGCCCAGGCACATAGCCAAGTAAAAAGAGCAAATGTTGTTGCTGAAAAGATCCAATATTTTATCTTAGTGTGACGGTGTGATTCCAGTGAATGAGCTGAGCATCATTAACAAATTCTACACTGGGTTTACCACCCTGCCAACTGTGTCAAGGGAAAAGAGCTGACACAATCACCCTGAACAAAGTCCAACATCCAGGCAGATATGATGAACTATGCCTATAATTATATCAATCGTAAATCTGACTGAATTATGCAACTTGAAAGCTATTCAAGCATACTAATGAAAGTACTGTGTAGTCACTGTGTGATCTTGTTTTGAAGAGAATAGTACAAAATAAGGTTTTTGAGAATTGATTACTCATCCTGACATTTTCGCGTAGTGGATTACTACACTATTGTTAGTGGATTGCTACGGTATTGCTAGTGGATTGCTACGCTATTGCTAGTGGATTGTGAAACCGACGTCATAGAGTGCCATAGCCCATTGGTTGTCAGCCCTGGTCCTCAGGGACTCCCTTGTCCTTCATGATTGAGATATTTCCCTGCTCCAACATGCAGTACAGAGGTCCAAGGTTAAGAATTACTACCGTAGTTTACAAACGTACTCAAAATACACGTTATGTTAAATGACAGCGGACAGAGTAACGTTCGTCGTGCAGTTCGCTTTCCCCCCCAACGTAACCCAACCCCGACCACTGACCAGACGGATGGCTGCAAGCATGTCCACGAAATAACTCGTTAATGGACAACAGCATAACGAAGATATATCGGCACTCAAGTCACAACACCACGGACAGTGTTGCAAGACACATCACACCCTGCCTTTATCATCGCGCGTGACAATATGTTCATGGTCCACACAATGTCAAAATGGCTGAGATCACTCTAAATATTGGAAGGATTGGTTGGTTTCCTTCATTCAAATCTATGTTCTGTTCAAAACCGAACACGCTACATGCAGTACGTTTTGTAAACACATAGTTTTGCCTACTTCATCAGGTAAACGAAAAACAATTGGCTTACTGTACTATTTAACGAACTATAAAGAAAGAAAAATGACACGGCCGTACCTAGTCAAGTAGCTAATTCAAAGGACGCCCAACAGAAATGAAGCCCATAGTCTAAAAAAAAATAACTAAAGCGGTCAAACATTGCTACTAACCTCCAGTTCAGACATAATTTCAGATGATTTTGAGATGGAATGCGTACTTTCTGAGAGGTTGCAGAACACAAAACCAATCGTGTTTCAAGCTAACGGAAATTGTATGCAAGCTTCCCCGTTAAGAAGAACGAACTCCTCATCACGCCTGCTTCACTCAATTGGTAGATTTACCTGAGTGGCACAGCATTCTAGCCATACGTAAGGCGAAGAATGTACAAGTAGATGATGGCCCAGTCTCAATACCCGCACTACACCCTACGGTGTTTTGTGAAGTGCGCACTTGGTAAATGTAAATGTAAAAATGTAAATGTAAATGGTAGAAGTGCGCGTAAGGGTTTGAGTTTGTAGGCGACAAGCGTGCGAAAATTATAGAATTGGGACAGTGATGACTACGTCATCGATTTAGCCAACGCGTCATTACTACGTTATCTAAAATGGCGGCACCGGTTGCTGTTTTTGCAGTTTTGCTGCTGAAAATCATATTAATATTATCTCTATTATTTCTTAGAATTAATAAGAATTAGTATTGTGACAAACAATAACACATTCTGAGGAACAAATCAATAATAACAATGGACAAATGACCAATAATATTGTACATTGTATACTAGAATGTGTAAAAAAAAGTTACAAAAAGGCCTTTGATTGTTTTTACGAAAATGTGTTTATTGTATTTCTTTTTTTACAACTTTGTTATAATATTGTTATAGTTGGTGAGGGGGGTGGGGGAACAAAATATCTATATAAATAAATACAATTGACCCGAATATTCTGGAGCAAAAAACAAACTCAACAACTGAGCAAACTATGCTGCAAACTCATTAAATGAAAATGCATGAAACACTCAACTGAGCAAACATTACAAACTGACTTTTTCAGGTGCAAAAAAATCAAATTAAACTTGTTGACCACCTTACTTGGTAAGGTGATCAACAAGCCTCCCTATCAGATCAAGTAGTAATTCTTAACCTTCAAAAGAAGGCTTAAAACTCACCTATTTAGAGAATTTAATGGCACTTAACAATAGCATGTCATTTCACCTGATCTAATGTATTATGTGTTGTATCTCTTGCTCTATATTCATAATCGCTGTGTTATGCATTTATAGTTCTTCCTTTGGCACTTATTGGTTCTCATGATGTATGATTCACGATCTAAAAATCCGACTGTGTTCGGGGTCTATCACGTTGCTTTGCTCAATGACTGATGCTCTTTGTAAAAGCTCTCTCTTGTAAGTCGCTTTGGATAAAAGCGTCTGCTAAATGAATAAATGTAATGTAAATGTAAATCAACCATTTTGTCCATCTGTCCCTGAGAATGGCTCAGCCAGGCTCTGTCCTGCTCATCTTCCTCCTTTTGCCTCTTCTCCATGTTGTCACACCATTCCCTTACTATTTCTGATTTGCTCTCATCACTCCTCCTTTTCCCTGGCCTCTTAAGGACACTCAGATCACATTCAGGTGAGCTGTTCTCTGAGCTTGCTGCTGCTGTCCCTGCTGTTGACACAGCTGCTGTTTCCTCTTCCTCTTCAGTCTCCCTGGGGCTTCCTACACTGCTTGAGGAGTAGAGGCAGACTGGTCTTACTGATGGCCCTTCATCAAGTAAGAAGAAGGCCCTGTGTAAGAAGAAAAAAGTAATTATTAAGTTATGTAATGATTGCATGTCCATTAATAATAAGTGTTAATGTGTTAATTAATATAAAGTAAAAAAAAAAAACTGTTGTGACCATGGAATTGTGTGTGCCCCCATGTTTGCTGTTGGTGTGCTAGCATCCTTAAAATCTCCATTGATTTAACATTGGGATAACTTTGAATTCTGTTATGTGTGAACGACCATTAACTCAAAACGGTATGGTATGTTTATAGCATATTTCTAAATATAACTTCACAAACTTTGGTAGTATTTGCACTAGTACAGCATAATAAAAGATAATTGACTTCAATACTTACATTTAAAAAGACACTTTACCGCATGAGCGGGCCGACCACCCGACAACGCCATATTCCGCCATTTTTGTGAAAACGTCACACACTGCAATCAATTGTGGGCAATACACTTCGACAAAGTCCGCTTCGATGCAGGCTTCGTGGAAGTGCGGATCAAGGGCACAGAGAGGCCATGTCTCAATACCCGCACTACGCCCTTTTGTGAAGTGCGGAAGTGGTAGAAGTGCGCGAAGGGTTCGAAGTGTGTAGGTGACAAGCGTGCGAAAATTAGAGAATTGGGACAGTGATGACTACGTCATCGATTTAGCCAGCGCGTCATAACTACGACATCTAAAATGGCGACACCGGTTGCTGTTTTAGCAGTTTTGCTGCTGAAAATCATATTAAAGCTGCACCAAACAATTATTTTGAGAAGAAAGAAGCTCAAAAATCGAAGAAGACGAATGCGTCAGACTCTCGCTGTCGTGACAAAAGAAAAGAAAAGACCTTTGATTGTTTTTACGAAAAGGTGTTTATTGTATTTCTTTTTTTTACAACTTTGAATAAATATAAATACATCTAATTGACTCGAATATTCTGGAGGAAGTAATAAAAACAAATTCAACAACTGAGCAAACTATGCTGCAAACGCATTGAATGAAAATGTAGGAAACACTCAACTGAGAAAACATTACAAACTGACTTTTTCAGGGGCAACAAAAATCAAACTAAACTTGTTGACCACCTTACTTGGTAAGACACTTTACCGCATGAGTGGGCCACCATAGACATGTACATGTACCATCTATTGTCTATGGGGCTGTCCACCAGACGTCGCCATATTCCTCCTTTTTTGTGAAAACGTCACACGCAGCAATTAAATGTGGGGAATACACTTTGACAAAGTCCGCATCGATGCAGGCTTTGTGGAAGTGGGGATCAAGGGCGCAGAGAGGGCGGGGCTTAAGACCTTACTGGAGAATTGGGACACCCTGCACACTTGCACCCTTCAGCGAGAACGCGCAATTGAAGGGCGCAAGGGTGGAAGTACAGGTATCGGGACAGGGCCAGAGAGCAGGGTTTAAGACCTTACTGGAGAATTGGGACACCCTGCACACTTGCACCCATCAGCGAGAACGCGCAATTGAGGGGCGCAAGGGTGGAAGTGCGGGTACTAAGACTGGGGCGATATACTAGTACTCATCTAAGCTATATGAGAGCAGCAAACGTCAAAAAATCATGTTAACATGATCAGTATTTATACGTATGGACGCTTACATTTTGGCCTGTTAACTTTACATTTTTGGACGCGTTAACAGAACAAAAAATTACACGTACTTTCTGGTTGTTGCCAAAAGAGGGCCCTTTATTCAAGGTTTTAGTACACATTTTTGCATGTGAAGAGGGCTCATACACGTTTTTATTACAGCTGTAGTTACATGTGAAATATCAATAGGCTCCATACACGGCGATATTTCCAGCAAAATCTTAGGACGCTCGCTTACTTCCGCCAACAATGATGAGAAAATACTTTATTTGTCAGCTAGCTGAAAAATAGCAATTTTAGAGTTACCCACCTCCACCTCCTCCCAGGACTGAGCTGGACTTCTTGATGACCTTGTGCCCCCTGCACCCCAAAAGACCTCAGTCTCCTCAGGAGGTGGAGCCTGCTCTGACCTTACTTGTATAGTGTGTCAGTGTGGTGAGTCCAGTCCAGTTTGTAGTTCAGGTGAACACCCAGGTACTAATAGGACTCCACTCTCTCAATGTCCATTCCCTAGATTGTCAGTGGTGGGGGGGGAAGGTCAGTGTCTGTGGAAATCCACCACCATCTCCTTGGTCTTGCCCACGTTGATGAGGAGGTGGTTCGGCTGTGTCAGTCATCTGTACTCCGTGTCATCGTTGTTGCTGATCAGGCCAACGGTGGCGGAGTCATCGGAAAACCTGAGCAGGACGCTGTTAAGGGCCAGGGACGGGTGAACTCAGATGCGGACAGAGACAAGGAGGCGGACGGGTGAAGGTTAACCGGTTTATTATAGAGAGGTTGGTTTGGTTGACAGGAGACTGGAACCAGGGCTGGGTTTGGTAGAGCAGGCACTGAGACAGACAGGCGGTGGAGCAGGCAGGCAATGGAGCAGGCAGGCAAGAGAACAGGCAGGTGGCGGAGCAGGCAGGCAAAGGAACAGGCAGGTCTGGCAGGCAAGCGCTGTGCAAGGAAGACAAAGGCAACAAGTCAGGCAGGCTAGCAGAGTAGGCAAACTTTAGCAGTAAAACGGGATGAAGTAAATACAAGGCAGGAATGTAACAAGAAGGTAAGTCTAACTACATTACTCTGGCAAGTAGTGGCTACGATCTGGCACCGTGGTCCTGGCAGGGCTGAGTCTTAGTAGGGTCGGTGATTGCAAGCTGGTGGTTCCCGCTCTGCTCCTGCACTCCTGAAACCACTCCCCCTAGGACTAGAGACAGGAGGGTTAACCACTTCAGGGAAGCATGCAAAGGCGGACGTAACAGACGCAGCCCTCCGATTTGTGTCTGAAGTCAGCAGTGTAGAGGGTGAAGTAATTTATTTTTCCGTTTGCTATGATTACAATTAATGGACATCTGTATTTTAACCAGTTAAAATCTCACCTTTTCATATCAATAGCTACTCTTCTATGGAAAACATATTGAGTTAGTATTCTCCCTCATAGTTGGATCTTATACATCTAAGTGTAATTAAATACAACCATGAGAGATTCATAGAGATGTTTGTTTTTTTGCCAGGCACCAGAAGAAGAATCTGGGGCACAAGAAGAAGAATCTTGGGCACCAGACGAAGTTGTGGAGCATAGCATTGATACAGAGTAAAATGTCCTATAATGATTCCCTAAACGTTCCCAGAAATAACGTCCTCCTTCCCTTTAAAGAAGTCCACATTGAGACCAATATGGGACATTCTGGGAACGTTACAAGGCGACGACCTTTACACCAACGTACAATTTCTTGCTGTGTAGGCGACATTTACAAACCATAGACATAACTGACTCCTCTGTGAATCACCACCTTAACGTGGTGGAGGGGTTTTAGTGCTCAGATGATCCTAGAAGCTGTGTTCGCTAACAGTTTGTCCATAGCGAACACCATGTTCAAGCACAAGAGTGTCCATCAGTGCACGTGGCACCAGGACACCATAGGCCGTCACATCTTCCGAGGAGCAAGCAGAGGCTGGGGACTCGGGGGGCGGACCCGCCTACACCTGAGCTGAAGTCACTGAGGTAGTCGATGGGCTCCTTGGTGGCAAGACTCCGGGAGTGAACAAGATCCGTCCTGAGTACCTAAAGTTGTAGGACTGTCTGGTTGACAAGCTTTGCAACATGAAGATGCATCTGAAACATGAAGAAGCCTCTGCAACAAGCCTCTCCATCATCACGTGGCAGTCTGGAACAGTACTTCTGGATTGGCAGACTGGGGTGGTGATCCCCCTATTTAAGAAAGGGGACCAGAGACTTCCGGTAAGATGGCGAAGAGAGTAGACGCATAGATATCTAGCTCCCCAGAGTCGGTAAAATATTCCCACTATTCAGACATAACTCGACGAATAAAACTAGAGTATGAGTGGGACAAGAAAGAGAAGAAGTCAGAGAAACAACAGACAGCCAGAAAAAACAGAAGAGCAATCTGCAATGGAAGAAATCTCTGAATACGAGGCTAGCGAACACGAAGTTAGCGAACACGAGGAAGAGACAACCGAGAAAATGGATAGCGCGGAGACGCTAAGAGTGGGCCTGGCTACTATCAGCAAGGACATTAAGGAACTCAAACAAGAACTACGCCATGAGCTGACCACATTTAAAGACGAGCTGAAGAGAGAGATGAAGGAGGAAATCACCAATCTCCGGCAAGAAATAGACCGTCAGCTAAAGGAGAACAACACCGAGCTAAAGGCACAACAGGTGAACATCAGCGAGGCTCAGGAGCGAATTGGAGAAGTCGAAGAGTGGAAAATGGAGGCCAGTGGCGCGCTGTCGGAGCTGATGGGGCATACACGCCGAATGCAAGATAAAATAACCGATCTCAAGGAGAAACAACATCAGAATATTTGGGCTACCAGAAGACACGGAGGGGAGCTCGGTAGCCATATACATGGAGAGGCTTCTAAAAGCCGAACTTGAGCTCCCGGAGGGGACCAACCTCCAGATCCAGCGAGCACACCGAGCCCTAGCCCAGAAACCGACCCCGAACGCTCGACCCAGGTCAATTATTGCCAACTTTCTACAGTTCGAGACGAAGGAAATGATTTTGAAGAGAGCCTGGCAGAAAAAGCTAAAAGTAGGAGGTAAACAAATCTTCTTTGATCATGACTATCCTACAGAAATTGTTCAGAAACGAAGGGCGTACGCGGGCATTAAAAAAGTACTGAGGGAGAAAAGAATTCGCTTCCAGACGCCGCTCGCCAAAATGAGAATACACTGGAACGACGGAGTGAGGATGTATGACAGTGCCACGGGACAGCGGCGCGGGACATGAAGGAAAGAGGCTACACTGCAGACGTACCAGGCGGCGACGCCGGAGCCGTGGCCTAGGGAGGGATGCGAGGAGCGGCAGAGTGGCAGCGAGTGAGAGGGAAAGACCGGGGACCTGACCCGGTGCAACGAGCAAGAGACAAGCTACACAACTATCAGTGGAAACCCTAATTAGCTCTGCTTAAGAAATGGGATAGGAAGGAATCAAAACAACAGACTGGAATACAAATACTAATTAATAAAACGCTGTACGGAACTAAGTGGATAAACGAACTATAAGAAAAAAGACTGACAGAAGAATACATCCACAGTGAGAGTCTCTGAACATTTTCGGACTTCTTTAATTTGCATAATATAATAAGAACCGACTGGGAGAGGTCGAGGCATTTGAGTTGGACATGTGTAGGCGCTGTGGTACCCCACAAGTTGGGCGCGTATCTAGGTCTAGGGAGGGGCCCTTATTAGAGATGAGGATATCCCCTTCACCCACCAACGGGGACGTCAGGAGGAGTGGAAGAATACTCCGTGTTTGGAAGTCCGGGAGGTATTTGGTTTGTGTTCAGTTATTATATGTTCATGTTTATGTAGTTTGTAATGGTTTGGGAGGATATTTTCAGAGAGCAGTAAATGACTAATAACATCAAAATAATGCCGCTGAATATAAATGGGTTAAATGTACCGATGAAAAGAGAAAGGGTGATGAGAAAATTGAAAAAGGAGAAAGCACAAATTATATTCCTACAGGAGACACATCTGTCTAGATTAGAACATGAAAAACTGAAAAGGTACGGTTACAGGAGCTTATACTACAGTACATATAAAGAGGGACGCAGGAGGGGAGTTGCAACATTAATACCAAACACAACACAATTTAATTACGAAAAGGAAATCAAAGACAAAGAAGGCAGGTATATAATAGTAAAAGGAAGGATGGAAAATGAACCAATCACTCTGGTAAATGTATATGCACCCCCAGAAAGCGACAAATACTTTTTCAAGTCCCTTTTCGACGTCATAGCAGTAGAAACAGAAGGAATCCTTATTTGTGGGGGCGATTTAAACGTAGTCATGAATCACAATATGGATACAACAAGTCTCAAGAGAACAAAAATGCCTTTAACAAGATTTGTCAATATGTCACTAGAAGAGATGGGGATGACAGATATATGGCGAAGTCTGCACCCTTTGGAAAAAGACTTTACGCACTATTCAGCTGCACATACAGTTCATTCAAGGATAGACTACTTTCTACTGAATACAGGGGATAAACACAGAGTGACGGAATGTGAAATAGGAGGGGCAGACGTGTCTGACCATAATCCACTCTATTTAAAATTATGTTTAAGCAACAAGAAACGGAATACGGTATGGAGATTGAACGTAGGACTATTGAACAATGAACAACGAAAAGAGAAGGTAAAAGCAGACATAAAAAGGTACATAGAGGAAAATAACAATGGAGCAGTAGACCCAACAATATTATGGGATGCCATGAAGGTGGTGATAAGGGGGAAATTGATAGCGGAAACAGCACATGCAAAACGAATTCAATTGAAGTCATATAGAACGCATACTGGGAAACTGAGGGAATTAGAACAGGGATATCAAAGAACAGGAGATTCAAAGGTATATCAACAAATCAGGGAAGTAAAGAAAAAGATAAATGACATATTATTAGACGAGGTTGAAAAAAGGAACAAATTCTTTAAACAAAATTATTACGAAGCAGGTTCAAAGGCGACTAAATTGCTGGCGAAACGTATACGTAAACAACAAGCACTTAGTAGTATACATAAAATCAGAGATCCGCATACAAGTGATTTAACAGATAAACCGGAGGATATAGAGAACATTTTTTGTGGATACTACAAGGAATTATATACACAACCCACATCTGAATGTGAGGAGGAAAGGAAGCTATTTTTAAATTCTTTGGATTTACCATCAATTGGTAGTATACAAAATGAGACATTAACAACCAATATTACTAAAGAAGAAGTGAAAGATGCAATAAAGACACTAAAAAATAATAAATCCCCAGGTAGTGACGGATACCCAGCAGAGTGGTATGGGATGTTCGGGGAAGAGCTGACGCCACTACTTTTGGATTCTTTTAATTGGACTCTTCATAACAATAAAATGCCTCCATCATGGGCTGAAGCCATTATAACCATTATACCACAACCAGGAAGGGACAAGGAACACTGTCAGAACTATAGACCAATCTCATTATTAAATGTAGATTACAAAATATATACAACAATGATCTCCAAACGATTGAATACTTTTATAACAGAACTGATAGATGAAGATCAAACAGGATTCATTAAAGGACGTCAAACACATGATAACATTAGAAGGGCTTTGCATATTGTAGATCAAGCACAAAAGAAAAAACAAAGTACTATATTAGTAAGTATTGATGCAGAAAAGGCATTCGATTTGGTAAATTGGGAATTCTTATATAAAGTATTAGAACGATTTGGATTCAATAGTAAGTCAATACAGTGCATAAAGACATTATACCACCAGCCTACTGCTAGACTCAAAATAAATGGAAACCTTACTGACAAGTTTAGTATACAGAGATCAACTCGGCAAGGCTGTTGTTTATCGCCCACTCTTTTTGCGCTTTTTATCGAACCTTTGGCACAAGCGGTACGCCAAAATGAAGAGCTTCATGGAGTTATAGTAAATGGCAAGGAACATAAAATAGGACTTTTCGCGGATGGCGTTGTAGCTTTCCTCGAACAACCAAATAAATCACTACCTGTATTGATGGAACTGCTGGAAATGTATGGACGCCTTTCGGGATATAAAGTAAATGTTTCCAAAACACAAATTTTAACACTTAACTACACCCCACCAAAGGAGATTCAGGAAGCATTCCACTTAAATTGGAACTTAAAGAAAATTAAATATCTGGGAATTACCATCACAAAAGGATTATCTAAACTTTATAAAGCCAATTATGATAGGATAAGTCAGGAGATACAAAAAGACACGGAAAGATGGTCTACTTTACCACTAGATCTTAACTCTAGAATTGAGATTATCAAAATGAATGTACAGCCAAGACTTCTTTACTTATTCCAGGCCCTACCAGTAGAAGTCCCCCAAACCCAATTTGTGACCTGGGACAGGATAATATCTCTGTTTATTTGGGGAGGCAAAAAACCAAGGGTTAGGTACGAAACTCTCCAGTTACCAAAAGATAAAGGAGGTATGGGTCTCCCAAAACTGAAAGAGTACTTCTACGCGGCCCAATTTAGGCATATTATATGCTGGTGCATGCCAGATTACACGGCTAAGTGGAAAGACATGGAAATAGAATTAGTAAAATATCCCATCCAGACCCTTATTGGAGATCAAGAAATATACAAAAGGATTAAAAACAATATAGATTCAATTACAACATTTACTCTTGACCTATGGTTTAGAGTTATTAAAAATTATAAGATAAAGGAAGAAACAAAAGTCCTTAGATGGGTAGCATTTGACAGTAATTTTAAACCAGCTGAATATGATAAAGGATTCAAGCAGTGGGCAGACAAGGGAGTCACGGCATGGTGTACTTTAGAGAAGGACGGGGC
The DNA here is from genome assembly GCA_030340685.1 of Protosalanx chinensis. NCBI lineage: Eukaryota > Metazoa > Chordata > Actinopteri > Osmeriformes > Salangidae > Protosalanx > Protosalanx chinensis. The sequence goes on from CM059319.1 coordinate 13,015,289, forward strand.
ACTGGAGAGTTTCCAAAATGTGAAAGATAAATACAGCTTGGATAAACAGGACTTCTACAGGTACCTACAACTAAGAGATTATTACAAAAAAGAAATTGAGATGGACCCCTCCACAGAAGCGAATGGTGTGATCCAAATTATAATGAATGCATACAAAGGAAAGAAAATGAGAATCATATCTGCTTTATATCAAACATTTACAACAACTAAACATTCAACTAAATACATAAAGGAAAAATGGGAATCAGAGTTTAATATGAAAATTTCGGATGATGATTGGCAAGACATGTGGAAAACACATCAGACACCCACTAACTCGCGGATATGGAGGGAGTTCTCTTGGAAAAATCTGGTCCGTTTTTTTTATCACACCCAAGGTCAAGAGCAAGTATAATAACACAAATGTACTATGTTGGAGAGAGTGTGGAGTAAAGGATGCTGCAGACCACTCACACATATTTTGGAAATGTAATAAAGTGTTTAAGTTTTGGGGAATTGTACATGAAACTGTACAAAATATACTAGGTTATGATATCCCAATGAGCTATATGGTACTGTACCTTTGTAATTTCAATTTTACCAAGGAGAGTATAAGAGTGAGGGATAAATATTTGATTAAAATACTACTGATAGCTAGTAAGAAGGCTATAACTAGGAAATGGGGTAAAGTGGAGCCCCCTTGTAAGAAAGAATGGGTAGACATAGTAGAGGAACTCTATTTAATGGAGAAATTGACACACCGCTTAAGACTACAACAAGCACAGTTTGAAGAAAAGTGGGAGAAATGGACAATATTCAGAACCAAAACCGGCGACGAGGAATATGGACAGGAACAAATTACTTAGATGAAGACATGAAGAGGAAAGAAGTACTGTGAGAAATGTAACTCCCAAGCCAATTTTTCTGTTTGGTTTCTGTTTTGTTTTTTGTTTACAATGTTGTTTTAGACTGTGAACTGTCTATGTAAATTTTGAAATAAAAATTTAAGTGAGAAAAAAAAAAGAAAGGGGACCAGAGGATGTGTTCCAATTACAGAGGAATCACACTTCTCAGCCTCCCGTATATAGTATATATATGTATATGGAGGGGGGGGGGTATGTACACAGTAGGGGGTCAGATGGCTCAATGGTTAAGGCGTTGGCCTCATGATCGGAAGGTTGTGAGATCGAGCCCCGGCTGTGGCTATATGATGTTGTGTCCCACTTCACCCTACTTGCCTCAGGGAAAATGTCCCTGTACTTACTATAAGTCACTTTGGATAAAAGTGTCTGCTAAATGAATACATGTAAATGTAGTGCAAAATCCAACCTTGGATTCAGGAGTCGAATCTTGGATTCAGGAGGAGCAATGTGATTTTCTTCCTGGTCGCAAACCACTAGACCGGCTGTATACCCTCTATTGCAGTGGTTCTTAACCTGGGGTGCGCCCACCCCCTGGGGGGCCGTTGGAGATCGCAGGGGGTGCGCAGAATTGTGTCAGCTGTGAGGTTTTGACGTCACGTTACCAAAATTATATTTCTTAAGTTACATTACAGAATCCTAAAAACACATCCAAATGGTGTGCGCAAAATTAAAACATTTAAAAATTCATTGCAAACAAGTTAAGTCTCCATCATGCAATTTCATGAACCTATTTTTCGAGGAAGAGCTAGTTGTAGGCATGCGTGTATTGTTACCATGACGATGAGCCGTTCACAGTGCAGCCATGGGCGTCGTAAGCCCTGTAGGGCTGAAGCTCCCCTAAAATGTTCTTCAGCCCCCCTAAATAATTATCGGGATTATTATTATCGGGCCGCCGAAGAAATACTATAATTAATAACAATATTTTATTTCGAAAAATTACCGGATGCTCTCGGTTAAATGTCGGTAACTTGAGCGTCAAACATGTAACCCACAAGTTCGAAAAACGAGTAAAAAACGGACGTCTTTGGGAATCGCTGGCAAGCTCACTCGCGCACCCCCCCCCCCCCCCCCCCCCCCCCCCCCCCCGGCGGGGAGGGGTGGGGGTGCGCGGCTTGTCTTGGTCATAGCTAAGGGGGGCCTTCGGGGGGAAAAGGTTAAGAACCACTGCTCTATTGGGTGCTCGAGGGTTCGTGGGAATTTCGGTTGATGAACTATTGCATGTTAAATGTTGTTAGGGCAATCAAGACACTCTTGTGTCTTGCACCACCAGCAAAGCAGCTGAAGATGAGCTGTTGGAAGCCGAACCCAACTTGACGAAGAATTCAACAAATAGTGTTATTGTTGGATGTGGAGGTCACAGAGCTACCCCTGAGGGGCTATACCATATGGTTTGACGGTCTTTGTTTATGGATGTCAAATGATGGTCCCTGTTTTGGTTGTGCCAGACCAGACAGAAGAACTGATCCTTGGCAGCAAATCAAATCACTGTTAACCTTACACTCATAAGATGGCTTCCCTGGATCCAGAGTCTTTGCCACAGCGCTCCACGAGCTGTATCACAAGGTGGGGTTGTCTTGCTAGTTTCCTAGGACTGCGCTAGATAGACTAGGCCCATGTGCACCAGAAAAGTATGTAGAGTTGGCTGGGGAATACATGCAAAAGGGGATTGCCCCTCCACAATCATATGACAGTGCATGGCTTTGTTGAAGAAAGTGACAGTTCAGTTGAGATCTGGGTTAAGTAAGTATTTAACAACCTGCAGATTGGGAGAGAAATGACCAGACCTCTGGCAACAAAATGAAGACAGTACAAAGCTTAGGTCTCAATCATGGCTCTCTCCTGGGGGAAGGCGAGAGGACATGGTTTTATATGGCACAAGAATGTAAACATAGATAGTGACAGTCAGGCGGTAATGACGTTACAACAATATTCATAGAAGGTGTGTTCAGTAGTGATTAATACACGTACACAGGAAATCTCATTTCCTCCACAGCTTCAATCATCAAGCTTCGTTCTGAATCTGGAATCAGCCCTATACTAACTGTAGGTAAAATGAATGTGTCATTGTTCATGGTAAACACCATGAAAACACCGGTGTCAGACATTCAATTTAACGTCCAGTGTTTGGGTCTGTCAGCGAGCAGCTGCTCTGGAGCCTCTGTATATGCTGCTGATGAAGGGGCTAAAGAAGCAGTGTCCTGATATTAAAGATAAACGGCTACCTATAACCTTGTCCATCTTGCACAAAAAGGGCTATTGGTGTCCAGTTTAAGACGAGGGTGCTCGGGACGTACATTGATACTTCTTGAGGCAGTGTTTCTCAAAGGTCTTTATGGGTGGGGAATTCACTAGTGCCACTATTGATCCTTGTTGCGACCTCACGAGCATGTGATGACTCCATTGTGAAGATCATAAACAGCCTCCGCTCCAGAGCTAAACATTCAAGGTGAAATCAAAGAGTTTGTGCAGTCCAGAGGGGACAACACCTCGCTGCTGGAGGCATTTTTATGAGCATTATTGGGAAACTGAATAGTTTTAACTGTGAGCTGCAAGGCAAAGGTAAGACTGTTGCTGATATGATGCATTTAAATCCAAGACAAAAATGTATTTCTATGCATTTACAGACAAAAAGGTGCTGCACTTTCCCTTGTACAGATGGTGCTGAAAGATAATGCTTCTGCATACAAGGCTTTTGACAAAATTGCAGAAAGGTACTCTCAGGTCACAAAGACCCGAACAGTACAGGTTTTATGACCTGGATCAGCTTGATACGTGTGTCGTTCATTTCTAAACCTTTGTAGAACGTGGACATATTATGCATTGCTGAACAGTTAAGTGCAACGTTCACCTTGGTTGCTGGACAGATGGAAATTGAAATTGTAACTTTTTGCAATGCACTTCAAAGCCTATCAAACTGCACCAAATCATTGGTGCCTTCTTGACACCGAAAATACAGTGGTGTATGTACAGCAGCTATGAAGGTTGCAAGCGTGTTTGGTTCAACCTATATTTGTGAAATCTGTGTTAAAATGTTAACAATGTTAGTGCAGATGTTAGTGTCAAGTTCAAAATATTATCACATTTATTTTTACAAATCGGAACGTGTATTTTACATTATTTATTATTTGTACAAACGTGGTGCAAAGTAATTCATGATTTGTAAAAACAAAAAATTTGTGGCCAGTGAAAACTGGTACTATCTCATTTGTTTGGCCGGTATTTGTGCTATTTACATTTTACATTTAGCAGACGATTTTATCCAAAGCGACTTACAAGAGAGAGCTTTTACAAAGAGCATCGGCCACTGAGCGTAGCAACGTGATAGACCCTGAGCATAGTGGGCTTTCAGATTGTGAAACATACATCGTGAGAACCAATAAAAGCTATAAAAGCATAACACAACAATTGCGGACAATAAAGCAGGAAAGCAACAACAATGGCGAGTCACCACATGGGGACCGACAAGTAGTTATGAGCAACATTAGATTCTATTAAGTACCATACTATTCTTAAGTGCCATTAAATTCTCGGAATAAGTGAGTTTTAAGCCTTCTTTTGAAGGTGAGAAGGCAGTCTGTGCTTCTGATGGACATATGATTGCTCTTTCCTGCAACAGTAAATTCTGTGTTTGTGTATCTTACATGGCGATTAAAACTGAAAACCCTGTTCAAGAATGCCCCACTTGCAAAAGACACACAGAGATGCAGACAAACTGAACAGTGGTTAAGGCTTGTCTACAGTGAGTTTGTTTCCTTCTGTGTGATTCCAGCATACTACATATGCCTACCTACACAGACTGCAGTCTACTACCCTCCTTTTCTACCATTATAGTGTACTGTTCTCTTACTTAGAGAACTCTAAGGCTGCTTAGGGTTAGTGTGTTCATTGCCATCTTAAAAAAAATTACTTTTTCAATTGATATGTATAAGAATGACAATAAAGTTATCTTGCCTGGACCTGCTGAATCTATACCTCTTCCACAGATACTACTCATTGAAGCATTACTTCTGTCTCTGAAGAACTTCTGAAAGTCGCTCTGGATGAAATCATATTTGAAATGTGTAAATGTAAATGTGAATCTGAGCCTTCTGCATCATCTTCCTCTTATTCAAGATATTCTGTCCCAGTTTCAAAATAATCCTTTTCTCTCATCATCTGACAGCTCCAAATATGAATTTCCCTCTACCATCTGGCAAAGAGGACGAAGCACGACATTACTGCAGAAGAGACGCTAGTGTTTACTATAGTGTTTCACAGTAAGATAAAACAGGACAGGCCCTGAAATTGATTAAGAAAAGGAGAACCTTGTGGGGATTTTGTCATCCAGTTGTTAAAGTCAATTTGTAAGTAGTAAGTGATTTTGTCCATTGTCCTGCAAGACAAAATAATACTTGGATTCTGATTAATTGACAGGAAGACATATTTTTATATGTGTGGTTGTTTTTTGCAGAAGTGAGGGCCTAGATTTGTACACACAAATTCTCAGTTTCACTGTTGTAAGCACAATATTTGTCCTGATGTCAATTTCTTTCTTCCTCCTCAGATCAGATGATTTCCTCTATGTCGACTCAGCCACTACACTTAGTTTTACCTCCCTTGCTGTACAAGAGGTACAAGTGTAGTAACTATTGGATTCTCATATCCGTTGCACTGTGACAAGATTTTTAAATGGACACATTTGTGGATGGGGCAGAAGATCTGGTCTCTTCTTTCAGCCAGAGCAACCCTCTTTATAACAAGGATATGAAGCTGAGCAGGAGTGACATCTACAGCTTCCAGAGCAGTGGTAATAACCCATGAGACAAGGGTCCAACATTCTTCGGTCTTTAGTTTACATCGGTATTTGTACTTCGTAAGAAAAACCAACAAGGCTGTTAACAAGATACAAGGATACATGTATGATATAGCTGTTTGTATGATCTTGACAGGTGTTTTGGAAATAGACTAAAGATGAACTGAAACGACAAATATAATTTTCTCCTTGAAATTTGAGGCATCTTTGACAAAAACATATCGGTAAAGTAGGCTTGCTCCACAGATAGAGGAATAGCAACAATATAGCAACAAACAACAATGGAGAGTTTCTACCCAAAATGTCTCATTATTAAAAGGGGAATCATGTGGCTCAACGGTTAAGGCGTTGGGTTCATTGGGCTTGTGATTGGAAGGTTGCAAGTTCATTTCCCGGGTGTGGCCACATGACGTTGTGTCCTTAGGCAAGGCAATTCACCCTACATGCCTCGGGGGAATATCCTTGTACTTGCTGTAAGTCGCTGTGGTGTCGTCTGCAAACTTCAGGAGGTGAAGATGGGTGACTACAGATGGGTGACCGGAGGTATAGCTGTTGGTGTACGGGGAGTAGAGTAGAGGGGAAAGGACACAGCCTTGAGGAGATCCGGTGCTAATGGACCAGAAGTCAAAGACTTGCATTCCCATCTTAAAGCACTGCTTCCTGTCAGACAGGCAGTCTGTGATCTACCTGCAGGTGAGCTCAGGCACGTTCAGCTGGGAGAGCTGTCAGAGACAGGATGATGGTGTTGAAGGCAGAGCTAAAGTCCACAAACAGGATCCTGGCGTAGATGTTTGGGGAGTCCAGATGCTGGAGGGTAAAGTGAGGGCCATATTAACTGCATTGTCCACAGACCTGTTGGCTCTGTAGGCTAACTGCAAGTGGTCCAGGAGGAGGTCACACCTCAGCACCAGGCACTCGAAAGACTACATTACCACAGATGTCAGGGCGACGGGTCTGTAGTTGTCCAGTCCCATCGGTCTGGGCTTACTGGGAACAGGGATGATGGTGGAGGATTTGAGGCAGGCTGGTACATGGCATGTTTCCAGGGAGATGTTGAAGATGGTGAAGGGCATGGACTTGTAGTTGGTGATCTGCCTGAGCCCTCTCCAGACAGAAGCAGAGTCGTTTGCAGAGAATTGGTGTTTCAGTCGCTCTGAGTACGGTCGTTTAGCATCTCATTGCCCTGCTAAACAACTTTTTGGACTCCTTAAATTCGTATTTGTCTCCACTCCTAAAGGCCTCCTCTTTCTTAAACCTTGGACTTCTGAGGTTTGCTGAGTTTTGCAGGGTTTGTCATTGTTGAAGCTCACCCTGGTGCATTTTGCTATGCAGGAGTCCTCACAGAAGCTGATGTATGACGTCACAGCCTCTGTGATCTCATCCAGACCGTTTGTAGCAGTCGCAAACACTTCCCAGTCAGTGCAGTCCAAGTCAAGGACCTGTCATTGTATTTTTGGGGGGTGAACTCAAATACGCACACCATCACAGTATATTTTCTTTGTTAACATAAATCACTAAGTCACTAAGTCACTAGAGAGATGACTAAGTTTGCTTTGAATGTAATCTGATTCTGATTTACAGGAAAAATATCTAATCTGAATGCTTTTGGATATTTAAAAAAAGAAATTCCCCTTGCACAAAAAAGACCAGTGACACAAATTTGAGCACTACAAATAGCCCTATAATTTCAAATGTTCAAACATACACTATATTACCCAAAGTATTTGGTCACCCATCCAAATGATCCAACCCTGGATCTGGTTGCCGGGCGGACGTCAGACCTGATGGACAAGGAGAGAATTCCCGGTCCCCTTCTCGTTCTCATCCCCCCTGCGTGTGAGGCTGCGCCATTCACGGGCCCAAGCACAGTGGCTGCTAAAACTGAAATTGGTGCTACCTCAGCCCCAAGTTGGGCATTGTTTATCTCCAGAGATAAGATGTAGCTTGAGTTCTGTTCCTCACTATCTCCAACCTTCCCTGGAGGAGGGGATCCCTCACTGAATTGCTCCTCCCAAGGTTTCTTCCATTTTTTCTCCATAGTGAGTTGCTCTGGGAGTTTTTCCTTGTCTTCCTTGAGGGTTTGGGTTGGTTGAGGGGCAGTTCTATGGGTGTGTGAGCCCTTAGTGACATTGCTTGTAAAAAGGGACTATGCAAACAAATGTCGATTTGACTTGTCCCACTGCACTTGACACCTTAAAACTAACTTACTACTGTGTATACATCCCCCCCCCCCCCCGTACGATATATATACCCATCCTTCTTGTACTAACTCATTATAGTTATAGCCCCCCCCAAGTATATCTAGTGCCCACTTTCCACCTTGTACATGTTTATTTTTTTACTCCTATACATGTTCTATGTTGCTCTTCTTGTCACAGTGAATTCTATGTTTGTTAATCTAGCATAGCGAATAAACCCGATTCTGATACTTTTGGTAATATAGCGTATAAAGAAATGTCTATTTAAATTTACTCCATAACTACCTAAAATGGTCAGTGGGGTCACCACAAAGATGGTAATTATTGCAATATAGTTTTGGTATCTCAACATATATTGAGCACAGATAAATTAAAATGTGATGCCAAACCTTCTCAGTTTGTGACAGAATACACCATTCAGATATATAGCAACCCTGTGATTAAGTTCCTGAATGTATTATTTTTGATGTTATGTGTATGATATTATATGTGTTTCAGATTTAAAGCCAGCAAAACCCAAACAGCGTTGTTTGAATGTTATTGTGGTGTACTTGATTCTACTGACTGGATTGAATGCCTATCTTCTGTATAAAGGTAAAACTATCTATACAGGAGGGTGAACAGATTAAGTTCATATCACAGAGCGTTAGTAAAGATAACATTTGACTCGATAAATCTGGTATGTTAAATGTTAAATGTTAAATTATTATTATCTTACAGTAGTATGCATTAATCAGCTTTTGTTTTACATCGGTCCCACAACAGTATTTACTCTGGAGTCTGGAAGTCATATGGCCTCTTACAAACTGACCTCCTCTGATCATATTCCCCTGGGGGGTGAGCAAGATGATCTCCCCCTGATGGTACGCAACAATAGTCTTGAGACTAGCTTGATGAAAGGCCATTTGGGGACATTGAAGACCCAAATTAGCAGTCTCTGTGGTGAGGACGGACAACTGGGCCAACTGAAAACAGAACTGGGCATAATCAATGCTAGCACACACTTCCTTCAGGACAAACTTGAAACACTGAGCCACAGAACAGGTATGACACAGTAACAAGTTGAAAAGTGTTTAAGTTGTATACATCAAGGGATATATTGCAAATAAATAATATGTATTGCTGGTCCAAATATGAATATGCTGATAGTATATGTACAAAGTAAAGGTGTATTTATATATATTCTTTTTTATACACAGGCCCCCCTGGACCAAGTGGACCAAAGGGTGAATCTGGCATGGCAGGCGCTGTCAAACTTTTTGAAGTGGAAAAAACAACAAACATGTACTACTGTATACAAAATGTAAATCCATTTTTGTTCATGGTTCATATTGTGTACAGGAGAGCGTGGTCCAGTAGGTGCACCTGGAGAAGCTGGACCTTCTAGTCCGAAAGGAGAAAAAGGAGACAAAGGTGATGTGATTCAATAAAAAACACTTATTTGGACACCCCAACTCTCCATTACAGTGCCCAGCAAAAATGTGTACACCCCCTTCGAAAAGTAACATTTAATACAACATGTAATTGAAAACAATCTATAATTCAAAAATTTGCACAGGCTAAGTTTAATACTGCATCTGTTGAACTTTTGACTTAAAACAATGGTGAGGTGCATAGGGCACGTGATCACTTGGTGCCCTACGCACAGCACTTGATGCACATGTTGGGAGCGGCGCTACTGAGTAGGATGAACAGATTCCCTTACTTCTCACACAAAACATAGCCCCACAGCTTTTTCAGTTAATTGAAATTGTCTTTATGACGTCTCAAACAGAGTTGGGCATAAGCAGTCAAATTCGTTCGTCCCTATATATATCCTATATATATCTTTAATATTTTTTATATGCTGAATTATGTTGAGTTATACATTTTAGTTAATTGTGGGGTTTTTGAAAAGAGTCCAGTGAATGTTCTTGAGTTTAGGTGAAGCTGGACAGTCTGGCCCAAGAGGAGAAATAGGACTCACAGGGAAACCTGGAGAACGAGGCCCCACTGGTCAACCAGGTAAAATTAATTTGATTATATAAAATAAAAAAATGTTCAGCCCCCAACAATTTATTGTAAATATTTGAGAATTGGATTATGATTGACAATAATTGACATACATACTGTATGTAAGCTCAAAGTCTGTCAACACATTCAGGGCAAGATGGTTCTCCTGGAGAACAAGGACCTGAGGGACAAGCTGGTAAGTGTTTTCATGCAGACATGGTTTGTGCTTTTATGCAGACAACTGCAATGGTGAAAAATGAAAACATTAATCCCAAAATAACAGCGATAACTTTTCAACCATTGTTAGAAATTTTGAATAGAAGATGGAAGAACAAATTCACACAAAAAATACCCTGGTCATCCCTTTTTACCTGACTTGTTACCTGACTGCATGAAACACATGACTATCTCGTGAATCGCTGAGTAGTCTTTTTTTGTTGTTGTTGTAAGTCTACTAAAGAAATTAAATGTATCTCAACTTTTTTCCCTTTTGTGACACATGACATGACAGGAAGTCAGTGTGTCAATATTGTGAAATAACATTTTCAGTTCCTCTATAGTACATGATCAAAAATCTGGGTAACATTATAGTACAGGTACCAGTCAAAATAACTATTAAAAACAAATCATATTTTAAAGCCATATGTTGTGAGCAATATTACAAAGCTGTACAGTTCACTACAAATCTTATGACGCATCTACAACTGAAACCCTCAAAAGTCCATTAGGAAAATTCTCAAAAGAAGGTATGTCAACAATTATGTATTTGAATACATACTGTTTTCTTCCCTAAGGGTAATGCTTGATTGTAGAACACAAAAACCAAAGGTCAAACGCCCTGTACATAAAGGCTGCTTTCTCGAAAAAATTGAAAATAAACTTTCCCAAAAACTCAAAAGCAGAACTTACCATCCTACTTAATTCATAGGACCATGTTGAAACTGTACCAAAGCATCAATGTGAAAAGAACATGAACATATCAGATATCAGAATCAGAATTTTTTCACCAGAGTTTTTATTCACCAAGCAAGTTACACAAACACAGAATTTACTGTGGCAGGATGGAGCAAACAAAGAACATATATGGAACGTAAATAAGATAAAGATAATGAGATAAAATATAGCTGCAGCAAATTGTCATATTGCAACAATTTATTAAATTGATATGTAATGAGAATTGAATTTGGGGAAAGTTTGAAAAAAAAATTGCAAACCCATTGTCATCCATTGTAGAAGTAGAGAATAGTACTTTTATTGCGTGGACCACCTATGGCTAATGATGTGTATTTACGGTCTATTGGTTCAACGTTGTACAATTTCAATTGTTTTAGATTTCCTTTATTTAAATCATTTTGCAAGATATGAACTTAACTGTTGAACCGGGTTGTATATTGCAGTGTTTTCTTTGTGGCATACATAGTTTTAATACATAGTTAGCGAAAAAACAAATTTCATAAATGTACATTTTACATAAAAATCTAAAAATTAGCCATTATGAGTTGTTGAGGCTTTTTTGTTTGTCATGAGGAATGAGGCACATGGAATGAATTTCAGGATTCTAGGCCGAAAGACATACAAATGGCATCACTTTTAAAAAGGGCAAATTGGGGTGTGGCCCCTTTGGCTGTAGCGGACAAAGAATGAGGGCAACATTTTAAGGAGGAGAGCGAAAAAAAGAAGAAAGAAGAAAGAAGAAGAATTTATGATGTACAGAAAAAAACTCGCCATTATGAGTTGTTGAGACTTATTTGTTCATCATGACAAATAAGGCATCTGTAATGAATTTCAGGATTCTAGGACAAAAGGGCTACAAATGGCATCACTTAAAGGACACGAATAGTTGGTCAAATTGGGGCGTGGCCTGTAGCGCCCCCTTTGGTCTCAAGTGGACAAAAATGGTGGGGGCTTACTCAGCCCACTGTGTCAACAGACTCTTGTGCGTTTGAGTTTTTTTGGAGCCACTGGGTCTGACATGACAGAGAGAGGATTTGCAAGACAGCCTTAGCCTTTGGCCAAGCAGTGGCATTTCAAATATTCATCATCAATCTACTTTTCATCTTATATTCAACATTCAGGTTGGTTTACAACACATTGTCAAGAGTTTACATATTAACTTTTGATTGATTCTTACAATCAGTTTTTGCTTGGCACTCGTAGTAATTAGCCAAAGCAATAAATTAGATTTCCTTTATTGAAATGATTTTGAAAGATATAAACGTAGCTATTGAATCGGGTTGTAGATATTGTAGTGGGTTGTTGGCAGTGTTGGGCAGTAACGTCAGTACAAGTAGCGGCGTTACTAGTTTAACTACATTTCTCAGTAGCGTGGTGGTAGCGTCGTTGTTTTCTGAATCAAAAAGCTTTTAAGTAGCTTAGCTCTTTTATTAACCAAGTAGTGCGGTAGCGTCTACACAAGCTACATTTTTATAAAATCTCTGAAGCTCAGAGAAGCTTTCTGCTGCGGTCTGAAATAAAAGGAGGAGTCAGTGACGCTACCGCCATACAAGGCAGTGTAGGTGGAGCCGACAGAAGCACTTCTGTATGACGGTGACATCACGGACCAATCCTTGGTCTGGCTAGGTCTTTCATGCAGGGGAATACAGACAAGCTAGCTTGCTTGAGTGAGTTACGTTACTTGGTGGAAAGATGGCAGAGGGTGAGGAGGACGTTGAGTTAGTTGCACATTGTCTTTAATGGTATAGTTCAAAATAAACATAATAGAGCAGTTTAGAGCAGTTTTTTGTGTTCTGGTTTTGGAGCAGTGAGAGCACAGTTTAATAATTGTTTAATAAACAATTGAATGTAACATTTTTGCCTGCTTATTTGTCTGATTGACAGTTTTATTGATCACTGAGATAGCTTTGCCTTGGGATGAAGTTGTTCCAATAAAAAGTTGTTCCATAAAAAAATAGCTTCGATGTAGTTAAACTACTTTTGCCATGTTGCTGTAGCTTAGCTTGCTACATTTCTCAGGGGGGTAGCTTCGGTGTAGTGAAGCTACATTTCATGCAGAGTAACTGGTAGCTTAGCTCACTACACTTTCCAAGTAGCTTGCCCAACACTGGTTGTTGGTGACATATCAAGTTTGGCATTGATTTCTCAATCATAAGACAAACTTCCTGTTTAATTGTGTTATTGCCTTTGATATCTTTTGTGAGGCTTGGTCTGAAGATGTTGCCAGTCATAAATGGGGAAGATTGGATATGAATTGTAGAAGAAGTAGCGAAAAAACACGTTTTATAAATGTATAATGTACAGAGAAATCGAAAGATTTGCCATTATAAGTTGTTGAGGTGGAGGAATCCTAATAATACCTACAATAACAATAGGTTTCCTCCTGACGGAGGCAGGCGGGTACCAGTTGTTTTAGGATAGGTAGGATGAGAGATCAATTTAAGCGCAGTGCCAGTTATGCCCATCTCTTCGAGTGTGGCGAGCAGGATCTGGTGGTTGACTGTGTCGAATGCTGCGGAGAGGTCAAGCAGAATGACAACAGAAGACCTTGAGGCTGCTCTGGCAGACTGGAGGGCCGTGGTAACCGACAGGAGGGCAGTCTCAGTGGAGTGGCCAGTCTTGAAGCCTGACTGGTTAGGGTCCAGAAGGTTGTTCTGGGAGAGAAAGCTTGACAGTTGGTTGGCTAGAGCACGCTCGATTGTTTTAGAGAAGAAGGGTAGCAGTGAGACGGGCAGGGGGGAGAGGGGGAGAGGGCCGAGCAGGTCTAGTTGCCGTGGGGCAGAGGGTGTCAAGGGACGTAGTTAGCGTTGATAGCAGAGCATCAGTGGCTGCGTCCGTTGGATGAGAGGTGAACTCATCGATGGGAGCCAGGGATGATGTTACCACAGAGGAGAAGCGAGAGGGACATAGGCTGCGAAGGTTGCGGCGGAAGGTCACAAGTGGCGGTGCAGTGGGAGGGGTTGGAGGGAGTGAGACGGAGAGTTGGATGAGGAAATGATCTGATGCTCTGATGTGCAGGTTACTGATGTTAGATCCGCGATGCAGTCTCGTGTCAGGATGAGATCAAGCTGTTTTCCTGCCCTGTGGGTCGCTGGTGTGTCCAGTAGCGCCAGACGGAACGAGGTCAGAAGGAACAAGCAGTCAGCAGCCTGAGATCCTTCTAGGTGGATGTTGAAGTCACCGAGGATTACGAGTGGAGTTCCATCGTCGGGGAGTACAGAGAGGAGCATGTCCAGTTCTTCCACAAAGTCGGCTAGTGGGCCAGGAAGGCGGTAGAGGACCACTAGTGCAACTTTGATGGGATCCAGAAGCATCACATGATGGTGTTCGAATGCTTTGGTAGTAGGATATAGCGGTGAGGACGTTAATTTGATGTGAGGAGCCAGGAGGAGGCCTGTGCCCCCTCCTCGTCCAGTGAGGCACGGAGAGTGGGAGAAGGAGTGGTTCACTGAGAGTGCCGCTGGTGTAGCTGAGTTTTCCGGGCGGATCCAGGTCTCAGTTAGTGCTAGTGCATGGAGAGAGGCCTGGGATGCAAGTGCTGGGATGAAGTTGGCCTTCTTGACAGCAGACTGGAAATTCCAGAGCCCTATGGAGAGTGAAGGGGGGGGGAGAGGGGTTTTTAGCTAACTTAGCAAGATAAACAGATGCAGACAAACTTATTGTTACCTATGTTAACTATGACAAGTGACAATAACAGTAGGATATTTCGCTAAAATAGAGATAGATAGAAAGAAGGGAACAGACCATAATATTCCAAAAGGGGTGCTTCGAAGATCAGATCAAGGCGCTAGCTTCTACAGTCTTGATTGATACTTGATTGATACTTTTTGGTAAGTGCAACACTACCACACATGCTCTGGTACGTTATACATTTTCCAATATTTTTTTACAAACAATGTCAATATTCCTATGGTCACAGCTGGACCATGTCAATGCCATCTTTCTGCTTTTTTAAAACCATAGTGTATTGAATTTAAGCATTTTAGTGAGGTTATTGGGACAGCTAGCAACTGAGGAAAAACTAGATACCTGCAGTGTACAATACATGTTTTGGAGGGAAAATACATGCTCTTACGTCAACTCCGTCAGACATCAACTCCGTCAGGTTCTGTATGACGGAGTTGACCTGTAAACTCCACCACTAACTTCTTAATGTGCTAATATAATATCATTTTGGACTTTAAAATATGTTTTTATTTAGAACCTCTTCCTTTACATGGTTAAATAGCTAAGACCTTTCTTTACAGAAACATATAACTCTAATTATTATAGTGTGCAGTTTAAAAAAACGTGTTTTGGTTGGATGGATGGATATAGTACAGGGGGAGGGGGGGTATGTACACAGTAGTGCAAAATCTCAGCGATAAGTGTAAAAGTCGCTTGTGCGAACGTGGCTTGTGGATTAACTGGATGGGGTGTGGGGTGTTGATCGTTAATGCCAATGTCATTGTGACTCCTTGGCACTGTTGAAGAAGGCAATGTTGTGAGTGCATAGTACAAATACTATTACATTTCGTACAACGGCGATTGAGGAAGTGGAAAGTGACTACAGATAAAATACCACATCTGATTCTTTACACGGTGCAGGTCCTGTTGGTCCCCAAGGTCCTAAAGGATCCCAAGGACACCCAGGCTCCCCAGGGGCTCAAAACCCAGGATCAAAAGGGGAAAAGGGGGATCCTGGACCACCAGGTATGTGCAGTGGTGCCTTTAAAACCCATTGAAACTCTAGGAATTGTTTTAGAAAGTGTTAAGCTTAGAGTATGTTTCTGTTTTGTCATTGTCTATGCATAGGAACTCAAGGAGAGCAAGGAAAAGATGGGACCAAAGGAGATAAAGGCAATGATGGTATAACTAAACTGAGGTTTTAATGCTGGTGGATAAATGAATTTTTTTAACATAGTTTCATGCTTTTCTATGTTGCGACTGCCCTTACACAGCAGACTGCAGACAGGTAATTACAAACAAAAAAATGCTTTGGACTCTCAGGGGGGGTTGGGGCTACTGGGTTGCCAGGAATACCTGGTCTGAAGGGAGACAACGGCCGACCGGGAATACGTGGAGCACAAGGACCACCAGGTGAGTTTCAACCAATACCAACAACCTTTGATGAAATGACATTATAAATGTTTATATATGCTTTATACTGTCATATATGTAATGTGTTCCGGGAGTTTTTTGTACCAAAATGCTTGGCAAAGTAGTAAAAGATTTGAGCTTTTAGGACCAATTGGACCTTCAGGATTGAATGGCACCAATGGTGAGTATAAATATAGCATGTACGTTAATAGTATATACAGTGAGGAAAATAAGTATTTGAACACCCTGCTATTTTGCAAGTTCTCCCACTTTGAAATCACAGTGGACATGACAACCTACCATGACAATTTCAGACCCCTCCAGTGGGAGAACTTGCAATATAGCAGGGTGTTCAAATACTTATTTTCCTCACTGTAGGTGATATACAGTATGTGTGTGTAAAAGTCTTAGTAAATAGCACATCTGACTAGGTCTGAGAGGACTTCCAGGTTTAGCTGGTAATCCTGGAGCACCAGGTCCTCGTGGAGAAAAGGGAGAGAGAGGAGGTTCCGGTGTGTACTTCTACAATTTTCACCATAGCATGCATTACTGCTCAGCGTATACATTGATTTGTGAGATGAAGTTCATGGCTTTTTTAGACAGTATTGTATGCAAACTGCAGTGATCTTGTATCTAGTAAGATAACTAAACTGTGTCTAAAAGGATATTTTAGTGCTTTACAGTTATTTATTAATCGTTAGCATAGAGTACACAACATTTTCTGAATACACTCTTCTACAACAGAAATTGTGCGCATTGTGGGTGGGGGGCCTCGAGGGAGAGTGGAGGTGCTGAACATGGGGATCTGGGGCACTGTGTGTGATGATGGCTTTGATACTCTCGATGGGACCGTGATCTGCAAGATGCTGGGGTATCGCAGAGCAAGTGGTGTCTACACAGCCAACCCGGGTGAGTTCAGTCTCTATAACCTATAAGATTTAAGGATACTTCTGTTTTGTTCGATTTATTTTATTTTATGGGAATCAATATACTAATGAAAGTTAATCAAACCATCCTCTAATGTCCTTGAATTTTACTATGTTAATCTGACGTATGTGGCATCTGGTTTCCTCTGAATTGTTCTGCTCAGGAATGGGTAAGATCTGGCTTGATGACCTGCAATGCAGAGGCACTGAAACCAGTGTGTTTGATTGCCCTCACAATGGCATGGGTGTCAACAACTGTGAACACCAGGAAGACGCTGGGGTTACATGTATCTAAGACAGAAAGATGTATGAACCTGCAAACATTCACAAAGATGTGCACAGAGATATACACACCCTTCTCTTCATAATGGCTACAGATGGAACTTTGTAAAATTTCAGTTGTTTGCACCATCCTGCCACAGTAAATTCCATGTTTATGCAACTTACAGAGTGAATAAAACAAATGTTGATTCTGATATAATTTTCATGGATAGATAATGTATCAGTAACAGCAAACAATGTTATTAAGACTTGTATGGTGCTACATGGTACAATCCTTTTTTGGAATGATTAGTTGTTGAAAAACGCTGTTTAGAGAACATATAACCTTAATAATGTAATTATAATTACAGTAAATGTGAATGTTGCATTAAGTCTGTTCTGAAGTTAATGATGCATTGTTGCTGGAGGACTTACTGGCACCTATTTACCTGTTTTGGAATACAAAATCTGCATTTAATAATGACACTGTGGTTCACAAACTTTTTCTGCTGGGCCCCCCTTTGGTACATAATAAAGTTTATTTCACACATTGTAATTAATACAAATACATTTGTAATAAGTGTCAAACCCAATTTTTTTATATAAAAATGAACTGCCATAAACACACAGTTAAGGTGCTTGAAAACTGTTACTGTCAAATCTGGGTTGCAATTTTGAGATTGCCACTCTGAGTTCATTCTCAATGTCCAGCAATTGTAGGAGGCCACAGCAGAAAACCCTATCTCGCATAGGTAGGATGTGGCAAAAGGAAGGAGTATGGCCAGAGCTCTCTTGCCAATAAGTGGGTACTCTTTCTCCACTCTAATCCAAAATGCAGCCAGTGTCTTTGTTGAGTCTTTGTTGAGTCAGAGGTGACATCAATGAACTGTTCCTCCTCTGATGTGCTTAAATCGGCAGGTGGTGCACTGAAGGGATCACGGATCCAATCATATTTTTTTGGATCCTGTATCAGGAAATATCTCTGGAAATGTTTCTGAATGGCAGAGATGTGTGCTTCCAAACATGGGATCACTGTGTTCTGCAGCTTGTTGTCTTCCATGAATGATTTCAGGTTCTCAAAAGAGTCCACATGTCCCACTTTCACTCGCTGCAGCCACATCTCAAGTTTTCTGATGAATTACGGGATTTTATCTGCCAGATGTGGGAGGTGTGTATTTGTGCCCTGCAACTGTAAATTTACTTCGTTGAGTTTCAGAAACATGTCACTGAGGTATGCAAGTTTCATAAGGAACTTGTTACAGTGAAAGTTGTGGGCAAGATTCCTTCAAAAGGATGCGGATTTCATCTCGCAGTTCAAAGACCCTGGACAGCACTTTCCCACGTGACAGCCAAATTGGCCTCTTTCAAGTAAGTGTCAATGATTTTAAAGAGTTATTCTGCTGTGGCTCTGCCAGGAGTTTGTTTGCAGAAAAGCAATTCCTCCCTCATGTCATCTCCATCTATGAATCTGACATAAGTTATTAATAAACAGTCTTTGTTACTGTCAGTGGCTTCATCGATCTGCAGGGAAAAGTGGCCATCTCGAACCTTATCATTAAGCTGCTCCCCGATGTCCTTTGACATCGGGGATGTCATAAATGCGCCTGCCGATGGTGTTGTTGGACAGAGGAATAGCCCTTAGTTTGCTGGCTGTAGAGTCATCAAACATAATTAAAATAGTAGTAGTAATTGAATTAATAGTATTAATTCCTCCGCTATTGTGTGCGGCTTTTTACACTGTGCCTCTCGGTAGGCAACTTTATATGAGGTGAGTTGAGCATTTATGGGCACGGATGCAGCTTTAGTAAAGAGAGACTGTTGAGCACCGCAGTTTCCGAGTTTTTCTCTGAAAAAGTCAACTGGCTTGTCTTTGTACTCTGGATGATTTGTCTCCAAGAGGCGTCTTAGCTTGTTCGGCTTCAAGCTGTCACAAGCTAGCACTTTAAGACAGACAACACACTGCGGTCTCTCCTCATTACCCACCGTTGTACGTGAAGCCAAAGGGAAGATATGTGTCGTCATATTTTCTTGTCTTTGCCTTGGAAGGAAATTGCTTTGGAAGCACATCTGGTGACGCTTCATCCTCTGCTTTGCATTCACGTGGGAGCTGCGTCAAAAATGTGTCAATGTTATGCTAGCAGTGTTATTTAGCCTACTGTATTTATATTTTCATTCATTTGTTTTACCCGCGCCTCCCTGCAATTGCTCTGCGCCCCCCATTTTGGGAACCACTGCTGTAAGGATCGAAAATTTGCAAGATTGAAAGGGTCAGTTTTACTGGGACATTTATTATGTCTATAGCATTTAATAATAGTAATGTGTAGCCGGTGTGGATACTGTCACAGACTTATTTTTATTTCTTATAAGTTACCGAACTTGTTATGGTGCCCTTTAGTTTAGAAATGTGTGCAGGCTCCACAATGTGCCGAAAAACAATCCCCTGCCAAAATAGAAATCACCTGCTCATTCAAATATAAGAGTGGAAGACGCTAATTATATTTGTTAATTCATCCATCCATTCATCCATCCATTATCTTCCGCTTATCCGGGGCCGGGTCGCGGGGGCAGCAGTCTGAGCAGGGAAGCCCAGACTTCCCTCACCGCACACACCTCCTCCAGCTCCTCCGGGGGGATCCCGAGGCGTTCCCAGGCCAGCCGAGAGACATAGTCCCTCCAGCGTGTCCTAGGTCTTCCCCGGGGCCGCCTCCCGGTGGGACATGCCTGGAACACCTCCCGGGGGAGGCGTCCAGGAGTCATCCTAAACAGATGCCCGAGCCACCTCAACTGGCTCCTCTCGACGTGGAGGAGTAGCGGTTCTACTCTGAGCTCCTCCCGTGTGACCGAGCTCCTCACCCTATCTCTAAGGGAGCGCCCAGCCACCCTGCTGAGGAAACTCATTTCGACCGCTTGTATCCGCGATCTTGTCCTTTCGGTCATGACCCAAAGCTCATGACCATAGGTGAGAGTAGGAATGTAGATTGACCGGTAAATCGAGGGTTTTGCCTTGCGGCTCAGCTCCTTCTTCACCACGACAGTCCGGTACAGAGACTGCATCACTGCAGACGCTGCACCGATCCGCCTGTCAATCTCACGTTCCGTCACTCGTGAACAAGACCCCGAGATACTTGAACTCCTCCACTTGAGGCAAAGGCTCCCCACCCACCCAGAGGGGGCAAGCCACCTTTTTCCGGTCGAGTACCATGGCCTCGGATTTGGAGGTGCTGATCCTCATCCCAGCCACTTCACACTCGGCATCAAACCGCTCCAGAGCATGCTGGAGGCCCCGGCTCGAGGAAGCAAACAGGACAACATCATCCGCAAACAGCAGAGATGAGATCCCATGCTCCCCGAACCGGAAACCCTCCGCCCCCTGGGCGCGCCTAGAAATTCTGTCCATATAAACAATGAACAGAACCGGTGACAAAGGGCAACCCTGGCGGAGTCCAGCATGCACCCGGAACAGGTCTGACCTATTGCCGGCAATGCGAACACAGCTCCTACTTCGGTTGTACAGGGAACGGACGGCCCCTAACAAAGGGCCCCGGACCCCGTACTCCCGAAGTACCCCCCACAGGACACCACGAGGGACACAGTCGAATGCCTTCTCCAGATCCACAAAACACATGTAGACTGGTTGGGCAAACTCCCATGAACCCTCGAGCACCCGGTAGAGGGTGTAGAGCTGGTCCAGTGTTCGAAGGACGAAAACCACACTGCTCCTCCTGGATCCGAGGTTCGACTATTGGCCGGATTCTCCTCTCCAGTACCCTGGCGTAGACCTTACCGGGGAGGCTGAGGAGTGTGATTCCTCTGTAATTGGAACACATCCTCCGGTCCCCCTTCTTAAATAGGGGAACCACCACCCCGGTCTGCCAATCCATAGGCACTGTTCCAGACCGCCACGCGATGCTGCAGAGGCGTGTCAACCAGGACAGTCCCACAACATCCAGAGACTTCAGGTACTCAGGACGGATCTCGTCCACCCCTGGAGCCCTGCCACCAAGGAGCCCATCGACTACCTCAGTGACTTCAGCCCGGGTGATAGGCGGGTCCGCCCCGAAGTCCCCAGTCTCTGCTTCCTCCTCGGAAGACGTGACGGCAGGATTGAGGAGATCCTCAAAGTATTCCTTCCACCGTCCGACAACATCCCCAGTCGACGTCAACAGCTCCCCACCCGCACCGTAAACAGTGTTGGTGAAGCACTGCTTCCCCCTCCTGAGGCGCCGAACGGTTTGCCAGAATTTCCTTGGGGCCGACCTATAGTCCTTCTCCATGGCCTCCCCGAACTCCTCCCAGACCCGAGTTTTTGCCTCTGTGACTACCCGAGCCGCGGCACGCTTGGCCTGCCGGTACCGGTCAACTGTTTCGGGAGTCCCACAAGCCAGAACAGCTCGATAGGACTCCTTCTTCAGTTTGACGGCATCCCTTACTTCCGGTGTCCACCACCGGGTTCTGGGATTGCCGCCGCGACCAGCACCAGAGACCTTGCGACCGCAACTCCGGACTGCCGCATTGACAATGGAGGTCGAGAACATGGTCCATTCAGACTCGATGTCCCCAGCCTCCCCCGGGATCTGTGAGAAGCTCTCCCGGAGGTGTGAGTTGAAGATCCCTCAGACAGACGGGTCTGCCAGACGTTCCCAGCAGACCCTCACGATACGTTTGGGCCTGCCAAGTCTGTCTAACTTCCCCCCCCACCAGCGGATCTGACTCACAACCAGGTGGTGATCGGTTGACAGCTCCGCCCCTCTCTTCACCCGAGTGTCCAAGACACATGGCCGCAGGTCAGAAGACACGACAACAAAGTCGATCATCGACCTTCGGCCTAGAGTGTCCTGGTGCCACGTGCACTGATGGACACTCTTGTGCTTGAACATGGTGTTAGTTATGGACATACCGTGACTAGCACAGAAGTCCAAAAACAGAACACCACTCGGGTTCCGATCAGGGGGGCCGTTCATCCCAATCACCCTTCTCCAGGTGTCACTGTCATTTCCCACGTGGGCGTTGAAGTCCCCCAGTAGAACAACGGAGTCCCCAGTCGGCGCACTGTTCAGTACGCCTCCCAAAGACTCCAAGAAGGCCGGGTACTCTGCACTGCTGTTCGGCCCGTAGGCCGCCACAACAGTGAGAGACCTGTCCCCGGCTTTTAGGCGCAGGGACGCAACCCTCTCGTTCACCGGAGTAAACTCCAACACGTGGCGACTGAGCTGTGGGGCTATAAGCAAACCCACGCCAGCCCGTTGCCTCTCCCCACGGGGAACGCCAGAGAAATGAAGAGTCCAGCCTCCCTCAAGGATAATGGTTCCAGAGCCCAAGCTGTGCGTGGAAGCGAGGCCGACTATATCTAGCCGGTAACGCTCGACCTCCCGCACAAGCTCGGGCTCCTTCCCCGCCAGCGTGGTGACATTCCATGTCCCCAGCGCTAGAGACTGTGTGCGCGGCTCTGGCCGTCCGGGCGCCTGCCCCTGACCACCGCCCAAATCACACAGCACCGGCCCCTTACGGTCCTTCCTGCGGGTGGTGGGCCTACGGGAAGGTGGTCCCACGTCGCCTTTTCGGGCTGGGCCCGGCCGGGTCCCATGGGAAAAGACCCGGCCACCAGGCGCTCGCCTGCGAGCTCCCACTCTGGTTTCGCCGATCCGGGCGACGTAACTGACTTCGTTTTATTTGTCATCATATGGGTTTTTTGAACCGCTCTTAGTCTGGCTAGTCACCTAGGACCTGTTTGCCTTGGGAGACCCTACCAGGGGCATAAAGCCCCCGACAACATAGCTCCTAAGATCATCCAAGCACTCAAACCCCTCCACCACGTTAAGGTGGCGATTCACGGAGAGGTGTTTGTTAATTCATTCATTTTCTAAAGCTTATTCCCATTAGGGGTCTCGGGTGACTGGAGTCTAACCCAGTTACTTCCAGGCTGTAGGCAGGGTACACACTGGACTGGGGCCAGCTATCACACAGACATTGACAGACAACATACAGACAATCATTCGCTCACACAGTCATACACCAGGGACAATTTTTTCCACAATGTCCAATTAACCTACCACATGTATGTCTTTGGACGGTGGGAGGAAGCCGGAGTGCCCGGACAGAACCCACGGTAACACGGGGTGGACATGCAGACTCCACCCAGACAGATCATGGTCGGGCCCGAGATTCGAACTCATGATCTCCTTGTTGGGAGGCAAGAGCACTTACCGCTCTGCCACCATGCTTTTCCCCACTCAATATAGATTACACGTGGATTGGTTCCATCCATCATCAAGACACCATTGCAATCACTGGTAATTTAAAAATGACTTAAATGAAAATGAGATGCACAGCTATAATCACATAATTACTGGTAATGATGAATGGAACAGCTGTCCACTATTCCCCATGATTATGTAAGATATAAAGAGCACTTTCATCCCACTAAGCACAACCAAGCAAAGTGGACAATGTAACAGTCCATGTGAAGGACAGCCGAGGCAACACACTCATACTAAAAGTTTCAAAATATGTTGCAGAAAGGATGAAGAATAGTAAGTAAATGGTACTATGAAATTATTACAAGTAACCAAATATTTGTGACTACAAATGATTTTATTCATTTCTCCAGATCAAAAGTTCCTCATGGCCATCCAGGAACAAATAAACACAATAGTGACAAAATCAGGTACACATTGTTCACTTAGTCAACAGGCACATGGCCTTAATACTTCACACAATACACTCACCACTTCTGCAAAGATTACCCACAAGTGTGCGTACGTGAATTCACATTGTACCCCGCCCGGAACACGCCCATTTTCAACCATAAATGGTCAATGCAAAGCACCTCATGAATACTAATCTACTGTATCATGGCGAACAAAAAAGCGAAAGTTTTCGGACAATTCTTGTAGACGAGGTGGAGGCCTGAAACCCACATAATTCTGTGGCCACAGCCACAGAATTGAAGTGAGTGGCAGCATATTGCAGCTTAAGTCCATTTTTCCAATGGGACAGTGCACACAGTGGTAGAATTTGAGAAAACGTGGTAACGAGGACGTGTAGTGCAGCGATTGCGTGGAAGCTTTACGACAGTAATTCCAGTTTTTGAAATTATGATTATTATTACGATATATGCACACAGTATTAAATACATGTATTTAGTTATACACTGTGTTCTGCAGTTATTTAAAGGTATATGCAATGTTATCCTGTATTCCATGCAGTCAGGTATCTCTCCCTCCTACACTCCCGTAGTGGACAATCTGATGGTGAGACAGACAGCGCTAAATTTTGATAAAAAATTTGAGCTGGATTGTACAAGATGTTTATGGAACAGTTATCACTAAGTATAAGCGCAAATAACACTGCTGGATTTAATCTTCATGATAATGATGACATTAAGTAAAAAAAACGTGAGTGTATATAGAGGGTTCTTCCCATGTTTACTTTCTGCAGTCTGACTACAGTACAGTCATCTGCATCGGCAATTCCCACTGTATTAAAAATGGTTTCCTACTGTCAAGTTTGTTTTTTATAAATCACAACCTTTGCGTGGCAACAGGCGTACGCACATTGTCGGCCCCGTTTTGTGCTTACGCAAAATGTATGAATGAGAACCCTGGTCTTGATCCAAGATGCGCCGCGTATGGCCACCTGGGCAGGATTGTGCTTAATAGTATGTCTTGTTTAGTTCGGAAACTCTGTGTTCTGCCAAGATTCGCGGATTTCTCTAACAAGAGAAGAACACCAAAACATCAGAGGAACAACTCCTGCTAACTTGATCTCCACTTTTCTGCTCCTGAAGAATGAACTAGAGGATCCTATCCAATCCAACTTTATTTCTATTGCACTTTAAAACAACACGGTTGACCAAAGTGCAGTACATAGCAATATTAAAAACGCAATAAATAGACACATACTATACACAGTAAAAGACAACACAACAATTGGTAAAACTCAACAAATAGAGACACACTGTACACTGTAAAAGTCAACACATCACTGAAAAGCTAAGGTAAAAAGATAAGTCTTTAGAGCCGACGGATATGCGGATATGGACTCTGCCTGTCTAAGGTGCAGGGGCAGCGCGTTCCATAGTTTTGGAAAATACAGTATATCCAAGGGGGAGGAGATACAAAGAGAAAAGTACATTGTGATGTCATGAGAGGCTGTGTCCTGGAGGGGCGCTACATCCGAAGGAGATGGCTCCACCCTTGGTCGGATATGAACCCATCTGGTGGTAGAGTTGGACAAGTGCACACCTCTCCACAGCCTCTTCAACCCAGGTGTAGGGAATGAAGGCTGATGACTGCCTGAATGACTGGAGGCACTGAAAAGAGGCTCAGTCTGCCTGTGTGTGTGCGCAGTTTGGGGGTTGTCCCTGGTCAGCAGGGCCACCTGCCTGCTGGAGGTGTTGGTGGAGTTTGGGGAGCTTTTTTAGTACCTGGAGAAGATTACACACCTGGAGGAATACTTACCCGTACCTGGAGAAAGACTTATTGGGAGAACCACTTACCGGCCGACCATGCCTGGGAAGAGGTGTAAGTGACAGTCACTAGTTTTTGAGAACCCTGAGGAAAGGAAGACTTTTGTTTGGAACATTGTTTAGAACCAAATACTTTTAGTTTCCTTCTGAGTTTTGTTTGGAAAAAGTTGTGTCCTTGCACTGTTTGGAACTGCCCAACTGATGGAGCATCTCATGGTCTCACAACATTAAGAGAAAAAAAAAGAAAAAGAGAAGATAATAAAAAGAAAAGAATGGAACCCTGGGGTACTCCATATGCGAGAGGGATAGCAGCAGACATAACAGAACCAATTCAGACTTGGAATTGCCTGTCTGTGAGGTAGGACTTCAACCATTTCAGTGCACTCCCTCGTAAGCCGATACTGCAGACGAGACAAGAGGATCTGGTGGTCCACTGTGTCAAAGGCTGCTGTTAAATCTAGCAGGACCAATATGACACTGTGTCCACAGTCAGCAGCCCGGAGAATATCATTAAAAACCCTCAGCAGGGCGGTTTCGGTGCTATGTTTGGATTTAAAGCCAGACTGGAATACATCAATGATATTGTGGCCATCTAGATTTTCCTTTAGCTGGTAGTACCCAATTCTTTCTCTAGTCCGTGGTTTTTAAGAAGAGGGTGAACCATGGCAAGCTTAAAACCCCTCGGTACAATCCCATTTGCTAAGCTACAGTTTACAATATTAAGCACAAATAGGAATTGGGAATTGGATCATGTGGGGATCCCGTAGGTTTCAGGCTACCAATAATTTATTTTCAAACTGACAGGCTGACACACTCAAAATGATCAAAAACAGCAGGAGATGTGACAATTACAGATGGATGATACAGAGGAGGAATAATAAGAGCCTTGGTTTTTTTTAACTTTGCAAACAAAAAAGTTCAGTAAACTATCACACGTTTCAGCTGTGGGCTCTGCACAGGCCTGTTGAGGGGCATTAAGAACACAGTTTATAGTTTTAAACAAAACACAGGGATTATTACAATCCGACACAATAATATCAATAATAATATGAATTTCTTGATCAATGCTACTCTGGGTATTGTCTGCGCCCTGAAACGATTTTGCCGAAGGAAAGCGAGACACACTGGCTCGCTGGTCCAACTCAGGAGATCGACCTGCACTGCCGAGTCTTTTCCTCTCTAACGTGCGCTCTGGGACTTCAACAAAGGTAATCTCAGCCAGGAACTCCACAAATACAGAAAATTAATCAACTGTATCCCCCAAAAGAAGGAAATACCCTGGAGCACTGTTACATCTTAGTCAGCAAAGCTTATTATGCAGTCTCTCGTGCAGCACTGGGTCACTCCGACCACGCCATGATCCACCTGATTCCTGCATACAGGCAGAAATGAAAACTCTGCAAACCTGCAGTGAGAACATCAAAGCAGTGGACCAGTGAGACTGTGGAGGATCTCAGGGCAAACTTAGACTGCACTGACTGAGAAGTGTTTGCTACTGCTACAAATGGCCTGGATGAGCTCACAGAGGCTGTGACGTCGTACATCAGCTTCTGTGAGGACTCCTCCATACCAACAAGAACCAAGATGAGCTTCAACAAGGACAAACCCTGGTTTACAGCTAAACTCTGAGGTCTGATTTTGGAGAAAAATTTGCCATTTAAGAGAAACGACGAGTACAGATTCAAAAGTCTTGAATGCCATACGACTGTACTGTACGACTGAAACAACAATTCTCTGCGAACAACTCTGCTTCTTACTTACTGTAAGTCACTTTGGATAAAAGCATCTGCTAAATGAATAAATGTAAATATAAATGTAAGTTCAAGACAGTTGCCACTTTCCCTAGGCGTGGTCGTCCTGCAAAGATGACTGCAAGAGCACAGCGCAAAATGGTCAGTGAGGTGAGAAGGAATCCTCGAGCATCAGCCAAAGCCTTCTTCTCTGGCGCATGCAAACATTTCTGTTCATACCTCCACAATACGTAAATGTCTGAACAAGAATGGGTTTCATGGGAGGACACCACGGAGGAAACCTCTACTGAAAAAAAAGAACATTGCTGCACGTCTGAAGTTAGCAAAATACCACCTTGATGTTCCACAGCAGTTCTGGGACAACATTCTTTGGACTGATGAAACAAAAACTTTGTTATTTGGCAGGAACACACAACCCTATGTGTGGTGGAAAAGTGGCACAGCACACCAGCATCAGAACATCATCCCAACTGTGAAATATGGTGGAGGGAGCATCATGGTTTGGGGCTGTTTTGCAGCCTCAGGGTCTGGACGGATTGCTGTTATCAATGGAAAAATGAATTCCAAAATTTACCAAGACATTTTGCAGGAAAACATAAGACCATCGGTTCACCAACTGAAGCTCAGACGAGGATGGGTGATAGAACAAGACAACGACCCCAAACATACAAGTAAATCAACAACAGAATGGTTCAAACAGAAGAAAATACATGTTCTGGAGTGGCCAAGTCAGAGTCCGGACCTCAACCCTATTGAGATGCTGTGGCGTGACCTCAAGAAAGCCATACACACCAGACAACCAAAGAATATTGCCGAACTGAAACAATTCTGTGAAGAGGAATGGTCCAAAATTCCTCCTGGCCTTTCACATACTTTTTCCACCCTGTGATGTGAATGTTAACATCTTGTGCCCAATAAACAAAAATTGGAGAAAAAAAATGTTTGTTGTGGAATATGATTTTTGGAGAATGTACGATTGTATTGTTGTGACTTACATTAAAATCGGAACACATTTTATGGCCAATTTATGCAGAAATCCAAGAAATCCCAAAGGGTTCACATACTTTTTCTCGCCACTGTACAAGCCCAGAGCCCCACCCACTACCAACGACCCTCAACTGGCCGACGACCTGAATGATATCAGGGGGGCTCAATACGTCGATTGCGATCTACCAGTCGATCGCAAAGGTACTACTGGTAGATCGCATGACATTAAAAAAAAATTACTGGCTGCCCTGTATGTCACCACACAAAAAAATAGACGCTAAGTGCAGCAAAGAAAGTTTTACAAAGAAGCCAGTAATTTGACTTATCTCCAATTTTAAGCCCTCCCTTTTTTCTTTAAAACTAAAGAAAGCTTATGACCATCAAAAATGAGTGGAGTTGCTGGACCATGTAAGAAGACAAAAACGTATCACACGGAATGAGAGGTGGACTTTTTGCCTCATCTGCCACTCTTCCATCACAATACCAAAGAAGGGAAATGTGAAGTGGCATTTTTGGACTGTTCATGGAAAATACAACACCGATTTAAATGTTATGCATTTTTGTAGTGGGTAGATCACTGT
This sequence comes from Protosalanx chinensis, assembly GCA_030340685.1. Classification (NCBI taxonomy): domain Eukaryota; kingdom Metazoa; phylum Chordata; class Actinopteri; order Osmeriformes; family Salangidae; genus Protosalanx; species Protosalanx chinensis. The sequence continues at coordinate 13,044,179 of CM059319.1, forward strand.
GACTGGAATTTTATAAGTAGATTGCATGCTGAGAAAGTGTGAGGACCCCTGCCCTATATCAACAGGGTTGTATCTCCAACTATCTATCTCAAGATCCGTATATATTGTAACCCAGCACTCTATTTTGATCTCAGCCTTAACCTGTGTGGGTACCCTTCACTTACTTAATTTGCCCCCACTCCTTTATCCCTTGTGCACTCTTCTAATCTTTTACCTCACACCCTTACCCCTGTGTGCTTTTGCGAGACTGTGTGCTGTTGTTGCTAAGAGTTTCCCCTCAGGGATTAATAAAGTATTCTGAATCTGAATCATCCCTGTGCCCAAGAAGCCCAGACCAACAGGACTAAACGACTACAGACCCGTCGCCCTGACATCTGTTGTAATGAAGTCCTTCGAGTGCCTGATGCTGTCACACCCCAAAAGCATCATGGACCCCTTCCTGGACCTTCTGCAGTTCGCCTACAGAGCCAACAGGTCTGTGGACAACGTGGTTAACATGGCTCTCCACTTCACCCTCCAGCATCTGGACTGCCCAAACCCCCAACACCAGGAGAAGAAATTCAACCTGCCAAAGACAATGACACGATTCTACACTGCCATTATTTAGTCCATCCTCACCTCCTTCATCCCCGTCTGGTATGCTGCTGCCACTGCCAAGGACAAGACCAGACTGCAGCATATCATCCGTGCTGCTGAGAAAGTGATAGGCTGCAACCTGCCGTCCCTTGAGGACCTGCACACCTCGAGGTCCTTGAGGCGATTGAGAAAAATTGTGGACAACACCTCCCACCCTGGACTCACTCTGCTTCCGCTGCTTCCCTATGGCAGGAGACTGCGGTCCATTAGGACCAACATTTCTCGCCACAGAAAACAGCTTCTACCCTTCAACAGGGCCAAGGACTCAAAATGACATTGCCACTAACATTAACACCCTTCAGAAATCCCAGAGTCAGGTATGTTACGGAGAGAATCAAATGGGGCCTGAAGAGGACAGACTAAACTTCAGTGAGCCAATGTTGCAAATAAGTGTACTATATGAAGATGTAGTTAAAACACCAGTCTCAAGACGAACTTTTCAAGAAAAGCTATACATCGTATGGATGGCCAGTCATACTGCTTTAAACTCGCAGTGCATTCCTACTGTATAGTGTCTAGAAAAGGGGTAGGCAAACATTTTAACTCATGAGCCACAATAGGTTCTAAAATTTGACAGAGGGGCGGGGCCAGGAGCCTTTGGGCCAGATATACTAAAGTGCCACGTGTAGTGTGTGCAAACCTCATAGCACAGTAAGCACACGATAAATAATAAATGTATGTATGTTTAATAAATGGATGGATTGTCCTGACCAAGGGCTCTACAAGCTCGCCATGGATGCCTTCACGCACAAACAGTACACATGTACTATCGCAAAGCACACAGCGATAGACTGTATTAAATACAGTTGAAACCAGAAGTTTACATACACTGTATTAAAAGGAGGGGGCTTTTTTTCTCACTGTCTGACATTGAATCAGACAATTACCTTTTCTGTTCTAGGTCTGTTAGGATTACCAAAATTATTTATATTTGCTAAATGCCAGAATAATGAGTGAAGGATATTTTCTTGGACAATTTTTTATTACGTTCTTCAAAGTTAGAAGTTTACATACATTTCGTTAGTATTTGGTACCATTGCCTTTAAACTGTATGACTTGGGCCAAACATTTTGGATATCCATCTACAAGCTTCTTACAATAGTTGGCAGGAATTTTGACCCATTCCTTCTGACAGAACTGGAGTAACTGAGCCAAGTTTGTAGGCTGCCTTGCTCGCACATGCCTTTTCAGCTCTGCCCATACATTTTTTATAGGATTGAGATCAGGGGGGCATTCCAGAAAGCTTGGTTAACTACCATTTGGTAAATCATAACCTTTGGGTTGCTTTACCCCAAACAGGCATACCGTGAGTATGTTGGTTCCAAAACACCTGATAAGAGTTAGTTGAATCAACCTCCAATTGGTTACCCAGAGGTTATGCGCGTGCACCGTGCATATATAAAGACATTTTCAATGGATCGCCGATTTCACGAGTCAACATGGAAACTCTAAACGAAAAAAGAGAGCGGCGTAGTTTACGGAGGCGGAGTTGGAGGTTTAAATGCACGCTTATGAAGAGTTTAAGCCAATAATATTAAAAAGAAATACGGCTGCATTGGCTAAAGCAAGAGAGTTGGCTTCGCAAAAAATAACGGACAGAGTCAATGCGTGTATTGCAGTGTATTAAATTACAAATTTGGTATTGGCTCCCGTTTTATTATAATGCAAAATAAGGAAGTATGACTTGTATATCTTTTTGAATATGTTATATCACTATGAAAGCATTTACTTTTCCTGACATTTATTTATTTAGTTTAAAATAATAATGTATATTTTGTATTTAATAAGATGTAATCCTTCTGGAGCCAGAATAACTTTAAGCCAAGTCAAAATGAAACACAAAAACATTATGCAAAAAGGTAATATTTGATTACACAATTACTGAACTATTATTATAACAGGATTTAGTATATTAATTCTGTCATGTAGCTAATAGAAAGAAGACAGAAGCCCATCTAACTAGCGGGGTTCCACCACCACCTCCCCTCACCCCATCTGAGGAGCTGGCTCTGTCCCTTGATAATAACAAACTGTCATTGTCACAGCACATACCCAGGGCCCACAGATGAGGGTCCTTCAACCTCAGCACACAATCTAAGCAGGGTAAGAGTTTGTGTCCAACTGTTCACATTATAATTTAATTGCCTGACCAAAGAATCTCATTAATTAATTTTTTTCCACCTTCCTAGTTGCCAGTAAAGGACTAAAGGACAGTAAAGTCTTCCGTCTCTTTTTGCCTGTAGGTGTTCCATTGGTGATGATTTGGGTTGCTTCACATATTACCTAGTTAGTGGTAATGACTTTATCGATTTTAAGAAGGGACCAAAAAAATCAGTTGTACCTGCACATTGATAGTATGAATAAATTTCCTATTTACATAGTCTCTCTCATTTGAAAGTTATGGAAGTATTAAGTGTGTGAGCATAATGAATACATGTATAGATATAAATGATATGACTAAATATGCGACTAAAAAGGGCAAACCTGCCACTCTGTGTAATTCATCTTTGATAACAAGAAGAGGTTTATGATTTAGGTAAAGTTAGAAAGATATTCACAGATTCGGATTTCCAATCAATCAATCAATAGCTCCACTGTTATGCATCATAATCACTCCAAAATCACTCCACACATCAACTGTGTCCTCCTGGTCATACTACAACTGCATTTTTGTGAAACAATTAGGTTTGGCAAAATGTTCAGGATTATTATTTTGAAAAATGAATCAATAGCTCCACTGTTATGCATTATTATCACTCCAAAATACCTCCACACATCTACAGTCTCCTCCTGGTCATACTACAACAGGTGTTTTGAAGAAAATAGGTTTTGCTTAATTTTCATGAATTTCTGAAGCAAAATAGTATTTGGTTAATTGTCATGAATGTGTTTGCATACATCAATCAATAGCTCTACTAGTATGCATTATAATCACTCCAAAATCACTCCACATATCAACAGTCTGCTCTTGGTCATACTACTACTGCTGTTTTGGAGAAAATTGGTTTTGCCTAATTTTTAAGAATCTTTGAAGCAAAACAGGATTTGCTTAATTGCCATGAATGTGTTTGCAAATATCAATCAATAGCTCCACTATTATGCATTATAATCACTCAAAAATCACTCCACATATCAACAGTCTGCTCCTGGTCATACTACTACTGAGAAAATTGCACAATAGGGGAGCTATTGATTGATATATGCAAACACATTCATGACAATTAATCAAATCCTGTTTTGCTTCAAGAATTCATGAAAATCAAGCAAAACCAATTTTGTCAAAAACAGCAGTAGTAGTATGACCAGGAGCAGACTGCTGATATGTGGTGTGATTTTGGAGTGATTATAATGCACAATAGTGGAGCTATTGATTGATATTTGCAAACACATTCATGAAAATCTGAAGCAAAACCTGTTTTGCTTCAAGAATTCCTGAGAATTAAGCAAAAACAATTTTCTCCAAAACAGCAGTAGTACTATGACCAGGAGCAGACTGCTGATGTGTGGAGTGATTTTGGAGTGATTATGATGCATAACAGTGGAGCTATTGATTGATATATGCAAACCCATTCATGACAGTTACTCAAATCCGGTTTTGCTTTAAGAATTCCTGAAAATTAAGCAAAACCAATTTTTTTCCTAAACAGCAGTAGTAGTTTGACCAGGAGCAGACTGCTGACACGTGGTGTGATTTTGGAGTGATAATAATGCATAACAGTGGAGCTATTGATTCATATTTCAAAATTATAATCATTAAAAAAAAATCACAAAAAAGCAGTTGTAGTATGACCACGAGGACACAGTTGGTGTGTGGAGTGATTTTGATAATGATTGATAATATTGCATAACAGTGCAGCTATTGATTCATATTTCCAAACACATTCATGTAAATGAAGATTTTTTGGGATGAAATAATTCCTTAGAATTAAGCACAACCAACTTTCTCCAAAACAGCAGTTGTAGTATGACAATAGGGACACTGTTGATGTGTGGAGTGATTTTGGAGTGATAATATTGTATAACAGTGGAGCTATTGAGTATAAACCTGCTTTAATTAAGCTAAACCTGTTTTGCTTGAAAATTTTATGAAAACTAAGCACAACCAATTTTCTTTAAAACAGCAGTTGTGGTATGACCAGGAGGACACAGTTGATGTGTGGACTGATTTTGGAGTGATTATGATGCATTACAGTGGTACTATTGATTTATATTTCCAAACACATTCATGACCATTAAGCAAAACCAGTTTTGAGTAAGAAATTCCTGAAAATTAAGCACAACCCATTTTATTCAAAACAGCTGTTGTAGTATGACCAGGAAGAGACTGTTGATATGTGGAGTGATTTTGGAGTGATAATATTGCATAACAGTGGAGCTATTGATTAATATTTCAAAACTAATTCATGAAAATGAAGCAAAACCAGTTTTGCTTAAAGATTTCATGCATATTAAGCACAACCCATTTTCTCCAAAAAAGCAGTTGTAGTATGACAATAAGGAGACTGTTGATGTGTGTAGTGATTTTTGACTCATACTAATGCATAACAGTGGAGCTATTGATTAATATTTCAAAATTATAATCATGAAAATTATGCAAAACCAATTTTATCCAAAACAGCTGTTGTAGTATGACCAGGAGGAGACTGTTGACGTGTGGAGTGGTTTTGGAGTGATAGTAATGCATAAGAGTGGAGCTATTGTACCACCATGCAGTATTACTGTTATTACTCTTTTATTGTATCTATATCTGTATTATATATTTTTTGGCTTTTATTACTTACCTCAATCATGTGCAATACTCATGTTATATTGATACTCTGTACTAAGTGCAATATTTCTACTTAACTTGCTTACTTTTTGCAATACTGTAATGCTGTAAATCTCCATTCTCCAAAACTGTCTATATGTCTATATGTCTACCTAACTTATTTTTTTATCATACTCTTGCAAAATACTGTAATTCTGTATCTCAACTGCAATAACTGCCTGCATGTCGACTTGTCGACTTAACTTACTATTTTGTACACTGGACTACTTAACCAGACTACTTAATTACTTAATTACTTATTTTCTTATTTTTTTTTAAGATATCTGACCTTATCGTGCCCGCCTATTGCTATTGCCATTGTTATTGCTATTGTTATGTTATTGTCATTATGTATATTACCCTGCAACTCTGTGTGCTGTACTTTACCCTGCTGCTGTTGTGAACTGCAATTTCCACCTCCTGGAGGACAAATAAAGGTTCATCTAATCTAATCTAATCTAATCTATTGATAAATAAATAAATACAATTATCATGAAAATTAAGCAAAACCAATTTTATTCAAAACAGCTGTTGTAGTATGATCAGGAGGATACTGTTGTTGTGTGGAGTAATTTTGGAGTCTCCATATTTTATAACAGTGGAGTTATAGATTTTTGTTTGCACATCACTCTTGGAAGTGAACTTTGCAGACATTCCCTGCGCACTCTTTGGTCGCTGGCTTCTCGTAGAAATCAATGATATGCATCGAGCGCGAAGGACGGTTTATTCTTATACAAAACTGGTTTTTCATTTTTGTAGTGCGTAGTATATGCTATTATGATGTGAAAGATGTATCATTTATGTTTGAACTACGTTGCGTCGCTTACTTATTGATCCCGTAAGTCAGAATCTGTGAATATCTTTCTAACTTTACCTAAGTAGGTTTATGGCCAGGGAACTGTTTAAGTGCCAGACATACTGTACGAACGGCTCTACACACAGTTGCCTTTCCCACATGCTCTGAATCACCAACACTGTACAAAAAATTGCCAAAAGCTAAAAAACTAAGTGCTATGCACAGAATGTTTTCCGTGCTAAGCGCAGAACCGCGGTTAGTCACATTCGCGATATGCGGTTTTAAAAGAAGTGTTAAATAAACTAACGAATCTTCAAAAAAACGATAACGCTCTTTCAAATATTCATTAGGGTAAGCAAACACATCAATACGCGGTCTTATAACCCTCTCCGGCCGAATAATTTCGGCTTCTACGTCCACAGGATCCTCATCAAAAGGGCACGCCATGCTCACTAACCTTCTGGGACAAAGCTACCCTGAAACATAACCTGCTCCCGAGCAGTTTATCTTCAGAGAGTCAGTTGCTATGGTCATATACATACCCAGAAAGTTACCTCCGTTTTTTGGAACCTAAAGTTGAGGTTATCCACGAACTTACCCTTAAACATACCCAGGTATGTCACCTAACCTGCTTTCTGGAATACCCCCCAGGTCAATATCGTGCTCCAAGTCCAGAGAATTTGGGTTGGTATATTGAAATGTTCTCAGTTTGTTTTTCAGGATCAGCAATCCTTTGAGTTATATCCCTGTTGTCTACAGTTGTAGATGTATGAGTTCCTTCAGATGGTGGTGTGCTGTGTATCATCCATCATACCTTGGTCCAGATTGTGATAATCATTCGTGGTTGTCTATTTCCTCGATGTTCCTGATGACCAGCACTTTGGCTTGCTTGGTTAGGCCGTTAGGTGTCCCGTTTAGCTTAATGAATACTTTACAGTTTGATGTTCATGTGTGTTGAATATTTCCCAGTTTTTTTCTCATGAGGTGTGATTTTCTGGCGATATCTGCGTTTCCTTTGGTCAGATGCTCATTGATAGATGTTTGATCTTTTCTAACCTGTCTAATAGTCTTAGAACAAGTAGGGTGGACATTTGAACGCATCTTTTCTGGCCAAGCTAACCAACTGTCAAGTTGTTCCAGAGCAGTGGTCCCCAACACTGGTCCTCAGAGCCCACTGTCCTGCATGTTTTAGATGTTTCCCCGTTCCAACACACCTGATTCAAATTACTGGGTTGCTTGAAAAATCCTGGTAACGAACATGCATTAGAATAAGGTGTGCTGGAAGGGGGAAACATCTAAAACATGCAGGACACTGGGCCTGGGGACCGGGGTTGGGGACCACTGTTCTAGAGCGCAGGTAGCAAACACATTGAATTGAACGTCTCTGACGTCATCATTAGCCTGACTGTGGCTGAGAGCGAAGTCTAAAAAAATGGCACCGGAATGTTCAGGTCCACGTCCTTTTCATAGCTCAATAACTAGCGACTACTTGCAATAAATAAAAAACAAATATGACAGTTAGCACTTACACCTTAATGCTATCAAATGTTGGTTGCGATCAACATTGATAAAGTGTATGAAAATACTGCTTATAGTTTTTGCAGCTTTGGCTACCTTTCATAGAGGGTCAGCACAACCGGGAGACATATTTTAAACGAAAGGTATCCAAAAGGACTCCTCCCACCCTGCCCACAACCTATTTGCCCCCTTGCCCTCAGGCAGGTGCCTCAGGAGCCTCCGGTCTAAGATCAGTAGACTGAGGAACAGGTAATTCCCCAGAACTATATTTACCCTATATTTACATTTTACATTTATATTTATTCATTATATATTTTCAGTATTTTATGCATTCTGCACTATCTGTTTTATTTTACACCATCTGTACCTTTTTACACCATCTGTTCTATTTTCCATTTTGCACATCTGCATATAGTATCGTTTTGCACTAACTGTACATACAATACTGTAAACACTGTAAATACTGTAACGATACTGTAGAATTTTGTACAATACATCTGTGTATTTGTACTTACAAATCACTTTTAATACCTTGTACACACCCTGTATATTCTGCTTATGCTACCCGTTTTGCACTTCTGGTTGGATGCTAACGTTATGTCGTTACTCTGTACTTGTACGTGTGTAATGACATTAAAGTTGAATCTAATCTAGGTGTCTAATGGACCAGAACGATAGATATAACAGACTGGCAACCCTCCCATAGGATTCCATAGGAAAAAATGGCTGATCGACTTCCAGGTAATGGAGCCCTCAATAGTTCCAAACATTCCTTCCGTGGCGCTGGACCACGTGTTTCTATGGCTGCACAGCAAGAAACTTGTAAGTTAATGAAATACCGGCCAATTTTAAATAAGTTATGTTTTTCTCATATAAAGTGGTCCTTTATTATCTAGAATCTAGATAATATCTAGATCGGTATGTCCACAATATGATTATGTTGTTTGGAGCAGGGAATTGTGATCGATTTTCAGCCATAGCCTGCTAGTTTATTAGCTCAACTGGATCAGCTGTGGAGGGTTACAGCCTTTAATATTGTGGTGTTTCTGTTTGAGTAAGTAATTAATAATAATTACATTTGTTTATTATATCGGAAGTCCTTTATTATCTAGATACCGAAATGTATTGGCATGTTTACAACATAATTCTGAAGAACAGGGAAGCGGGATCTTTGTTTGGAACTATTGAGAACTACATGAATCACGTGACCGTGCTGGCGGCGAGATCAAAAGTTGTCGCCACTCTGTTATATCTATCGCTCTGTAATGGACACCCCTGCAGCCAATCAGAAAAAGAAGAAAAAAAACATTTTGTTGTTGGTTACACCTGTTATTAAAGAGGGCAATTAGCAACTAGCTGCCACAAAACTAGCAGCAGTTTGTAGCTACTCTTCGTGAAAGTATTTGCTCTCATCAGCTTACCGCTGAAGTTCTTTTTCATTAATCTCCTTTTCAGTAAATGCTGCGAGTTAGCATCATCGAAAGGGAAAGCAAATGCATCTGTCAGCGCAGAATTAAACACAACCTAAAATTGAACATCTATTTCGAAATAGTAAAATTGCACATCATCCATAAGAACAGTGTCAACCCCGCTTTGTCTTTGCTTCACATTTCTCTGGATGTCATGTGTGGGCCTTCATTAGGCTACGTAACCAAAACTTAATCAAGATCATTCTCAATTTTATTCAACAAGACTTTATTTTCCTGCCTTCACACCAAAACCCAGTCAATGTACCGTACAGTCCCATTTAAATTATTCAGACCAATTGCTGACTTTAGTTAGATTGGTCTAATTTATCAGGTGAGAGGCTGTATGGCAGGATAAAGCAGCCACCCATATGAACATAAGGGGCAAGTGAAGGCCAGAAAACACCAACCAAAAACAGTAAGGTCTGACCTGGTAACCTTAAAAGGGGCCAACCAAGTTGGCTGGTATTCTAATTTCATAAGAACCACCAAGATTCCTTTTTTGATGTATGGATGTAGAGTTGGTTCCTGTGCTGTCAGGAACACCCACTGCACTGATGAGCAGGGATGGCATCAACAAGAGCAACTTTTAAGACTTGCACTCTCATACAGCCAAAAAGACAAGCACAATTAATGTAATGTTTATACTTTAGATTTGGACATGCAATATCTACAGAAGTTATGGATGATTCTACTATTACATGAGAGAAGTCATAGCTGATCCCTTGAAAAAGTGTTTGGCACAATGAAGCCAAAGGATCCAAACACCTCAAGATTAGGAGTTATCAGATTGCAACAACAACACTACAAGGAAATCTTAACTTAAACTAATGTAACTTTTGTCATTGTGTAATTGTCAAAATGTTTTGTTATAAAATTATTATCATGTTGATTTCATATCAAACAGTTTCATATCCCTTCCATGAAGCTGGGATCCTATGGTTTTACTTCAGTGGGCGGATCCCAACACGGACTTGCAGAGTTTATAAATAAACTTGAGTTTATTTTTCTTCAATAGAGCGTAAGTACGCCTCTGTTGCCATAGTAGCAAGGAATAAGTTTTAAAAGTTCATCAGGCTTTTTGTTGCTTGATGAACTTCTTTTTCACGTAGATCTCTTAAGTATCAGTCTTCATGGGTCTTTTCTTGAACAACTTTGCATTCATACTGAGAAAAAAAACAACAACATAGGAATACATGTAAAACTACAACAAAAATCCTTGTTTCGTGAACTTGTTTTAAAATATATTCATTTCATGAATATATTTTAATAATCTATAAAATAATAATTACAGAACATATTGTTGATCTCAAGTTAAGAAAGCAGTGAAAAGTTGGATGCAAACTGTGCTTCCTACCATGGCTAGCTGTCTTCCAATGTTTCCCATTGTTATCACACCAGCAAAGAAGATACAGGGTAACCAGGAGCGAATGTATAGGAAGTCTGGAGATGTATACCTGAAAGAAAAGAGCTGTATTACTATCATGTGTTAGCATAACAACTGAAATGAGGGTCTCATCTACATGTACCGTATTTTTCGGATTATAAATTGCAGTTCTTTTAATGGTCTGGCTGGTTCTGCAACACAAACTCAGGTATACAGGTCCTTCTCCAAAAAATTGCATATTGTGATAAAGTTCATTATTTTCTGTAATTTACTGATAAACATTAGACTTTCATATATTTTAGATTCATTACACAAAACTGAAGTAGTTAAAGCCTTTTATTGTTTTAATATTGATGATTTTGGCAAAAAAGTAAAGCAAACCAAAAATCCCCATCTCAAAATATTTGTTTTTAATACAAAAAAAATCAACCTTCAAATGATTATGTTCAGTTATGCACTCAATACTTGGTCGGGAATCCTTTTGCAGAATTGACTGCTTCAATGCGGCATGCTCCAGTGGCATGGAGGCAATCAGCCTGTGGCACTGCTGAGTTGTTGTGGAGGCCCAGGATGCTTCGATAGCAGCCTTAAGCTCATCCACAGTTTTGGGACTGGTGACTTCAACTTCGTCTTAACAATATCCCACAGATTCTCTATGGCAGTGGTTCCCAAACTGGGGGGGGGGCGGAGGTATTGCAGGGGGGGCGTGGCAAGGCTACGGCTAAATGAATGACTAGTTATTTACAATGCTAGCATAACAGCATGGACAAGTTTGTGACAGCGCTCCCAGCTAAACGCAAACCAGATGATGAATCTCCACCAAATGTAGCAACTTCAAAAGCAAAGACAAGAAAATATGACGAGGCATATCTCGCACTCGGCTTCACCAGCACAACAGTGGGTAAGGAGGAAAGACCACAGTGTGTTGTGTGTCTAAAAATACTAGCTTGCGACAGTCTGAAGCCGAACAAATTAAAACGCCACTTGGAGACAACACATCCCGAGCACAAAGACAAGCCGGTGAAGTTCTTCAGAAAAAAAACTCACACACTGCCATGCACAGCAGAGTCGCTTTACTAAAGCAGCATCCCTGCCTGCAAATGCTCAGCTCGCCTCCTACAAAGTTGCCTACAGAGTTGCTCAGTGTAAAAAGCCACACACTATAGCCGAGGAGTTAATACTTCCCTCTGCGATCGACATTGTCTCAACTATGATCGACGAAGCCACTGCCAGCAAGCTAAAGGCCATTCCTCTCTCAAACAATACTATCTCAAGGCGTATTTATGATATGTCAAAAGACATAGAAGAGCAGCTAAATGACAAGATACGGGACCGACGCTTTGCTCTGCAGATGGATGAGGCGACTGACAGTAATAAAGACTGCTTATTGATAACATAAGTCAGATTCATTGATGCCGATGATTTGAGGGAGGATTTGCTTTTCTGCAAACAAGTGATGAGCAGAGCCACTGCAGACGAACTGTTTAAAATAATTGACACTTGAGAGAGGCCGATCTGAATTGGGAGGACTGTGTGGGGATCTGCACAGACGGGGCTCAGGCCATGGCTGGGAAAAGAGGGGGCTGCAAGCGCTCATCAAGCGCGTCTCCCCTAACGTGCAGTGGACACACTGTATGATACACCGAGAGGCGCTGGCGTCTAAACAGCTGAGTCCCGACCTGCACGATGTTATGACGGATGTCATCACTACAGTGAACTACATTAAAACACGACCTGTCAAAGCACGTATTTTCTCTGCACTGTGTGAGGAAATGGGGTCCGACCACACAGCTGTTCTGTTTCACAGCGAGTCCCGATGGCTGTCACGTGGGAAGGTTTTATCCAGGGTCTTTGAACTGCGGGATGAGATCCGAATCTTTTTGGAAGAGGAGGAAAATGAACTTGCCCACAAGTTTAACAATAACAAGTTCCTCATGAAACTTGCGTACCTCAGTGACATGTTTCAAAAACTCAATGAGCTAAATCTGCAGATGCAGGGCAGCAACACACACCTTCCACATCTGGCAGATAAAATCACATCATTCACAAGAAAGCTTGAGATGTGGGAGCAGCGAGTTACAGAGGGAAATATAGACTCGTTTGAGAACCTGAAGTCATTCATTGAGGTCAACAAGCTACAGAACACAGTGATCCCATGCATGAAAGCTCACATCTCTGCTCTCCAAAAGCATTTCCAGAGGTACTTCCCAGTGCAGGATCCTACACAATATGACTGGATCCGAGACCCCTTCAGTGCAACACCACCTGCCGAATTCAGCACTACAGAGAATGAACAGTTCATTGATGTCACCTCTGATTCAACAATGAGGCTGGAGTTTAAGTCTAAGACACTATCTGCATTTTGGATTGGAGTGGAGAAAGATTTCCCTCTGCTAGGTAAAAGAGCTCTGGCCACACTCCTTCCATTTGCCACGTCTTACCTATGTGAGATAGGTTTTTCTGCTGTGGCCTCCATCAAGACTAAATATAGATCAAAGCTGAACATTGAAAATGAACTAAGAGTAGCAGTCTCACAGCTGCAGCCCCGATTTGAGAAGATCTGCAGCATGAAGCAAGCCCACACCAGTCACTGAAAAGATGTGGACATTAAAGGTGCAGTTTTTGCAGAGTTAAATGTTCAGGATTTTGTTATTTTCTTCAGAGAGCTGGTAAAGTGTAAAAGGCCACTTTCATGCAGGAATGGAGTTTATAAGAAGATGTGTTGATAGCCATGAACACTATGACATGGTAAAATTTTATGATACATGATGCAGTGTCACTTTTAATAATTGTAAAGGTGATTTGTCTTCTTTTTTTTTTCTGGAAGAAGTTGCCATTTTGTATGACTTACAATGTTAAGTAAAGTCCAGTGGAGTTTAGAAACAAAGGATTTGTATGTTTGTGTCAGTGTGGGGGGGCTCAAAAATATTCTAATCTTCAGAAAGGGGGGCCCTGCAGAAAAAGTTTGGGAACCACTGCTCTATGGGGTTCAGGTCAGGAGAATTGGCATGCCAATTGAGCACAGTAATACCATGGTCAGTAAACCATTTACCAGTGGTTTTGGCACTGTGGGCAGGTGCCAGGTCATGCTGAAAAATGAAATATTCATCTCTATAAAGGTTTTCAGCCAATGGAAGCATTAAGTGCTCCAAAATCTCCTGATAGCTTGCTGCATTGACCCTGCCCTTGATAAAACACAGTGGACCACCACCAGCAGCTGACATGGCACCCCAGACTATCACTGACTGTGGGTACTTGACACTGGACTTCTCCCCAGTCTTCCTCCAGACTCTGGCACCTTGATTTCCGAATGACATGCAAAATTTGCTTTAGTCCGAAAAAAGTACTTTGGACCACTGAGCAACAGTCCAGTGCTGCTTCTCTGTAGCCCAGGTCAGGCGCTTCTGCCGCTGTTTCTGGTTCAAAAGTGGCTTGACCTGGGGAATGCCACCCATGTAACCCATTTCCTGCACATGCCTGTACATGGTGGCTCTGTATGTTTCTACTCCAGACTCAGTCCACTGCTTCCGCAGGTCCCCCAAGGTCTTGAATCGGCCCTTCTCCACAATCTTCCTCAGGGTCCGGTCAACCTTCTGGTTGTGCAGCGCTTTCTGCCACACCTTTTCCTTCCCACAGACTTCCCACTGAGGTGCCTTGATACAACATTCTGGGAACAGCCTATTTGCTTAGAAATGTCTTTCTGTGTCTTACCCTCTTGCTTAAGGGGGGCAATGATGGCCTTCTGGACAGTAGTCAGGTCAGCAGTCTTACCCATGATTGCGGTTTTGAGTAATGAACATGGCTGGGAGTTTTTAAAAGCCTCAGGAATCTTTTGCAGGTGTTTAGAGTTAATTTGTTTCAGATGATTAGGTTAATAGCGTAGTTAATTAGAGTACCTTTTCATGATGTACTAATATTTTTAGATTGGGATTTTGGGGTTGTCTTCACTTTTTTGCCAAAATCATCAATATTAAAACAATAAAAGGCTTGAAATACTTCAGTTGTGTGTAATAAATCAAAAATATATGAAAGTCTAATGTTTATCGGTACATTACAGAAAATAATGAGCTTTATCACAATATGCTAATTATTTTAGAAGGACCTGTATATTGAGGTCAATAAGTATTTGATCACCCTGTGATTTAGCAAGTTCTCCCACTTAGAAAACATGGAGGGGTCTAAAATGTTCATCGTATATACATTTCCACAGTGAGACAGAATAATGAAAAATGAAATCCATAAATCACATAATAATTTTTTTTTCTATTACTGTGTCAAATAAGTATTTAATCACTTGAGTCAAACAATAAAAATATTTGGTGCTGAAGCTTTTGTTAACAATTACAGAGGTCAAACGGTTCCTGTAGTTCTTCACTAGGTTTGTACACACTGCAGCAGGGATTTTGGCCCACTCCTTCATACAGATCTTCTCTAGATTTCTCAAGAGTTCGGGGCTGTCGCTGCGCAACACAGAGTTTCAGCTCCTTACAAAGATTTTCTATTGGATTTAGGTCTGGAGACTGGCTTGGCCATGCCAGAACCTTGATATGCTCATCACGGGCCAAGCCTTGATCTTCCTGGCTGTGTGCCTCAGGTCCAGCCACTACCCATCTTCAACACTCTGACTGAGGGAAGGAGGTTTTTGCCCAATATCTTACAATACAAGGCCTTGTTCATCCTCTCCTTAATACAGTGCAGTCGTCCTGTCCCCTATACAAAAAAACACCCGCAGAGCATGATGCTTCAACCCCCATGCTTTACTGTATGTATGGTGTTCTTGGGATGATACTCCGTCTTCTTCCTCCTCTGAATAGAGTTGAGACCAAAAGGTTCTATTTTAGTCTTATGCCGCTTTTCCACCGCAAATGTAGCACGACTCGACTCGGTTTGTAGTAAACACGGGTTGTTTTCCACCGCAAATAGTACCGCAAATAGTACTTCCTGGTCGTCGGCGAAAGGGGCGTGACGTAGGCCGTGAGGTATTTTTGTACGCGACGTAAATAACACCAACGCAACCCACATTATAATTTTAGCCATGTTGACGAACTAGTCTTTTGTAAATTATCTGACTTTTAAAAAGCTTGTAGACTGTTGGTGTAATGGACTGTATCTGATAGTAATAAGTATTAGCTGCGGCGCTGTTGCTTTAAGTCGCTCTCGTGACTTTGTCACACTTTCTGGCCAATCAATGGCCGGCCGTTTGCCGACGTCACCTTTTAGCTCGACTTAAACTCGCTTGGTACCTAGAGCGAGAAGGTACTAAAAAAGTACCCGCTAGCAGGTACCAGGTACCATGGAACTGCGGTGGAAACGCCAAAAATGCGAGTCGAGGCGAGGCGAGCTGATACCATGCGGTGGAAAAGCGCCATTATCTGACCACATTACTTTCTCACTCCTCTGGATCATCCAAATGGTCATTGGCAAACTTCAGACAGGCCTTGACTGTGCTGCATGATTTTAAACCATGATGTTTTAGTGTATTACACATAGTAGCCTTGTAAATTGTGGTCCCAGCTCTCTTCAGGTCATTGACCAGCACCCCTCGTGTAGTCCTGGGCTGATTTTTCACCTTCCTTAGCATCTTTGATACCCCACGAGGTGAGATCTTGCGTGGGGCCCAAGTCCGAGGGACATTGACAGTCATCATTGGCCTCTTCCATTTTCTGACAATTGCTCCAACAGTTGTTCTTTTCTCACCAAGCTGTTTGGCAATTGCCCCGTAGCCCTTTCCAGCTTTGTGAGGGTCTACAATTTAACATTTATATTTACATTTAGCAGAGGATTTTGGATTTTATCCAAAGCGACTTACAAGAGAGAGCTTTACAAAAGAGCATTGGTCACTAAGCATAGTAACGTGATAGACCCCAAACATAGCAGGCTTAACAAGTAATTCTAAACAACAACAGATTTCTAAGTGCCTTAATATTGTGTGCCATTAAATTCTTGGAATAAGTGAGTTTTGAGCCTTTTCTTGAAGGTGAGGAGACAGTCTGTGTTTCTGATGGAGGTGGGGAGTTTATTCCACCATTGGGGAGCCAGACAGAGGAAGAGCTTGTGTTGGGCTCTGGCGCTCTTGAGGGGGGGGGACAACTAGACAGTTGTCAGAGGAGGACCGTAGATGGTGGGCAGAGGTGTAAGACCGGAGGAGAGTTGATATAGCTTGAGGCAGTCCCGTTCAGTGCCCTAAAGGTCAGTCCCAGGGTCTTGAATCTGATATGGGCCATGATGGGAAGCCAGTGGAGGGCAATTAATTTTGTCTGTTGTGTCTTTTGTCTCGTGTCTTTTGACAGCTATTTGGTTTTGCCCATGTTAGTAGTTAGACTTTTGACTTATTGTGGGGTGCACAGGTGCCTTTATGAAAGCTAACGACCTCAAAGAGGTGCTACTAATTTAGAATCATGAGCAGAGTGGAGCTGGACTATTTAAAAGCAGTACAGCAGGACTTTACGGGTCAAAATATGTCTGATAAGCAAGTGATCAAATACTTATTTGACACAGTAATATACAAATAAATTGTCTCCCAGAGTGGAAATCTACGATGAAAATGGTATACACCTCCATATTTTCTAAGTGAAGGAACCTGCAAAATCACAGGGTGATCAAATACTTATTGACCTCACTGTATATACTTATTACAATGTATAAGTTCACATGTTCATTATTTTCACAGACACTGACAGAACAACACAGAGGATGAAGAATTCAACGAATTTAGTGATTTGGAGTGAGAGTTTGGTAAACTAGTTATGACATGTTGTTTATGCTATAGTTATCTGAATATGTAGTGTCGCACATATGCAATAGTTTGAATGCAAGTCCCACAGCATAACACATACGTGATTTTGAACATTCCAATTTAGTATTTTCCGTCAGACAAAAACTATGCAACACACTTTTTAGTAAGGCTTCGAAATGTACTATTGAGGAAGCTAACAAGTAACACTAGCATGGTGGTAACCGTGCTAGGCGTATTACGCTAGGTAGTTTAGCCAGGAAATGAACTAAAAATAGATATTGTTTTGGAATATAATTTACGCAGTGGAGACTAGAAATATTAAAAACTCACGCATCTATAGGTTAATATATTACGTTAACATCCCAGACACCTATTCAGCCTGTTCTATTTTCTATTGTTATAATTATTTATTATGAAAATAAGTTTCCCTGAAAAAACTTGCATATGATTTTTCTTCTTCATTATACATTTTTGGCTGGTACAACTTGAACTCCGGAGCGTCATATTGTCCGGAAAATACGGTATTGTCTCCTTCAGTGCAACGATTCAACTCATGTGAGATTAGAATGAGCCAGTATTGTTTTCTTTTTCTTCTA
This sequence comes from Protosalanx chinensis, assembly GCA_030340685.1. Classification (NCBI taxonomy): domain Eukaryota; kingdom Metazoa; phylum Chordata; class Actinopteri; order Osmeriformes; family Salangidae; genus Protosalanx; species Protosalanx chinensis. The sequence goes on from CM059319.1 coordinate 13,062,121, forward strand.
ATAATAATAATTATAAGAGTATACAACAAATGGTCAATGTTTTTTAACCTAGAGCTTTTCAAACCTAGCAAAAAAAATAAAGAAAATACATTCCATGAACATATATTTCACTAGCAGCTTGCGTAAATCAGATGGGTAGAATAATAACAGTATTCTCAGCATGGATAGCGCACATCTATACATTAGACATTTTGAATGTTAGTTCGATTTTGTTGAGACTTCTGTAGTTATTAATGACTAGGACGTAGTCCGCGTAGACCCTCATTCGTCCAGGAGTGTTCCGTTGGTAGTTATTTGGACACTGTTTTCAAAATCAAGATGCTTCGACACCCATCCAGAAGGCGTTCTAAATCAGACAAAATTGTTTGAGAACTCAATATTCGTGCTACAGTGCTGCATAAATCCTGCACTCTAGGAGGAGTCTACCTTAGTGTCTTAAATTAATGTCAACTCTCATCAACCTAAGTTTTACATGAAAACTAACTTTGTTTACTAGTTCATCCTGTAATAGGCCAATTAGTTTTATTGTTAATTGGTAGTAGCTCCCTCATCACTGTTTAGCTTCAGGTGAAACTAGGGTTGATACTACAGATTAATTTAAGACACTAATTTAGACAGCTCCCTGAGAGCAGGTGTTACGCAGCACAAAGTAGAATAAATATCTGAGTTCTCAGACTATTTTCTCTGAATGCCTTCTGGACGAGTGTCAAAACATCTTGATTTTGAAAAGTGACATCCAGATTACTAAAGTTATCTGTAATTTGTAAGTAAACATATACATTTGCACAAATAAATGCATCCAGTCCGTTGGGTGCCATAACTATTGTGGCCTCCCTCCAAATAAAACAGGTGCCACCCTGAAACTTTCACTCAATTATACCACATCTTAACCCTTGTTGTCTCATTTGATTTAAGATTAAAGGTTTCTCAACCGTATTCGTAAATCTGTTGAGTAAATCTCCAGGATTTCATTATTGTGTAAGCCTTAATTTTTTAGTTACAATATTGTACGTAAAAAATTTCAGGTCGAGCTAGTAATCGGAAGGTCCCTGGTTTGAACCCTGGCTGTGTCAACATGACGTTGTGTCCTTGGTCAAGGCACTTCACCCTACTTTCCTCAGGGGGAATGTCCCTGTAAATTGCTGTATGTCGCTCTGGATAAGACTGTCTGCTAAATAACTCATTTTAAAGGTAAAAAGGTTTGTGTGTACTTACTGAAACACTCCATTGTGAACTAGTAGTTGAGTGGCCAGGGTAGCCAGCAGGGCGATGCCCACACCAAGGCCAAAACCACTGCGTGAGCGGTCAAAGGTCCACCACAGGCCAACAGAAAGTGCGGCCAGGGTAAGGGACAGCTGCACATTGTTAGCAAAGTCAACTTTCTGAGGGAGGTTGTTAAGGATCTAACATTGATTAATACCATCACAACTTCAGAATGATTACACAATACTATAGTAGTCGAATTGATGATATTGTTGTACTGCTGTAAAAAAGAAAAGAAAAATACAGCCATTCCTTGGTAACAACCATTGGAAAAACTAAGTGGCCTGAACTTATGGTTCTTAATTCTCAGTATAAGTATTTGCACTTGCGATAAAGCTTTGGCTATATTCAAATGTTACATTTTATTTCAATGTAATATACAAAAGGCTGCATCACAACTTGGTCACACAATTTTACAAACAGGACGATGTAGAATTTTGTTCATGATTGCAACTAGGGGTCTGCACATGGTGTTTTTTTACAGTAATGTTTACATCACATTTTCCACGGCTAACAGTGGCCACATTATCATGTCTAAAATAACATAATTGATGCCAAAACTCTTTGCATCTAAGATTATATAATGAAATACAAGAATCGTACGTTTTCGTACCAAGTCTTTAAAAGCTTTGCCAAAACTGGCAATGTTTTCATACCTGTTGTTAATTGCCAAAGTAATAGGTGATTTTAATGTTCTGCTAACTTAGAAAGATACAGCACTGGCGTGATTGATACCCACAAACACAGCTACACAACGCATCACACTTGACCATTCACGCTTGAATTTGTGAGGCTCTCCCAGACGACTGTCGATGCAAGGGTACAGCAGACCAATCATGGCTGATAAAAAAAGAAAGAGACAGTGGAATGGAGAAAGAAATTGAGAAGCCAACAAATAAATCAAGCAACCAGCTTAGTTATTGCAACAACATGTGAGTATTGATTGAAGCTATGTACTGCTTTTTTGTAACTTATACAGCTTTAGAATATAGCTACAAGCAGCAACGAGGGGGCCCAGCACATCTAACAACCCCCCAAAAAACATTCTACACATACTCAGTACAAGGTACATGTAGCAAGTTTGGTGTTAATGCAGCAAAGATTTCCTGAGTTGCGAACCAGGATCCTATTTTGCAGCTTCGCTGCTGATTGCCTGAACAAAAAAATAAATGTTTTATTACTTTTGTGAAGCATGGTCTGAAGAATCTGTGATTTTTTCATGCTTTGAAAATGTAGACCCGATTAATTTGGCTTGTGTCGCAAATTAACATGTCAGACATGGGATTCTGCAAGACGTTGCCAGAAAAAGGAATCACTTCAGCTAAACAAATCAACGGTAATCTTTGTCAACTTTGACTGACTGTAACTGACATATGATCGCAAAAATCTTAAATACATCAAATAACTTTTGTAACTTGAAGATTCTGGGGAAGATTAGTCATGATGTTGGACGAGAGAACAACGTTCTCTATATAACGTAAATGTTTTATTATACGTATGACTGGAAATTATGCCATGGTAGGGTGGACAATAGAACCAACTGTCAAAAATTCTGAAACTAAGGTTGCAAACACATTGAATTGAATAGCTAGCTGTTCAAAAAGCATTAGTTAGCCTGAATATAGCTAGAATATAGGCACCAGGGGCCTCATGTACAAAGGTTGCGTACGCACAAAAACGTGGCATACGTCCTTTCCCACGCTCACGTTCAGATGCATCAAACGTGAAATGACCGTGGAAATGTGCGGTGCCCCACGCCAACTTCACTGTCGTACGCACGTTTCTACAGCTATTGTTCCTTTGGCGACACTTAGAGGTGATGCTGGGAAACGGTTAATAATGTGAAAACAGTCAAGTGATGTGCACATCAGAGACACCGTTATGAACAATTTACGCACCCAGGCGTTTGTAATCATATAGGTAAATATAAAAGCATGCGCAATGCGATGAAGACAAATTGTATTAACAATGGCAGCGTTCGCGTTGTTTGAGGACCTTGCAAATGGTGCAATCCGACGTGAGCGAGTTTTTAGGGAACTCGAGGATTTACTTGCAAACAATAACTGGCTCATAAGCCGATTTCGGTTACCAAGGGCAGTGTTACTGGAGTATGCAATTAGCAGCGATAGCCGGTTTCCCTAAGGTTATCGGAGATATTGACTGCACACACATTGCTATAAAAGCGCCATCACAGGATGAATTTGTTTATGTTAATAGAAAACATTTTAATTCCATTAATGTTCAAATCATATGTGATGCGCAAATGCAGTTAACTAAAATCGTGGCAAGGTGGCCTGGTTCAACGCATGACTCATTCATTCGTTGACGTGACGTCGGATCTTGGAGGAGAGCTCGCGGCTCGCGGCTCCTCTATGGTTTGTTGATTCAATCGATATAAGTCTTAATTGGCAAGTCAAATTAATATTATTGTGGAATTTAGAGGCTACAATGACTACAAGGAAGGTAATGATGGAAGAAACAATAAGGGAAATGAATGAAACACTGAAGAAATTGACGCTAGATATAAGAGACGTTGCAACAAAGCAAACTGAGATCACAAACATTTTGGCAGAAGTCAAAGAACTCAGAGAAAGTATGGCTGCAAAAGATCGCAGGATTGCTGTACTTGAAAACAAAGTGTTGAAGATGGATGAACTGGAACGTAAAATCCAAGACATGGAACTGTTCACCCGCAAAGAAGATGTAATAATAAGCGGCCTTGGTGTTAAACCGAGGACGTATGCTGCCGCGGCGACCAAGAGAGACGGCGAAGAAAGTTTAAGCTCGCAAGATCAAGAATCGGTCGAATCGCAGGTAATATCCTTTCTTCAAAGTAGGAACATCCACCTGGACAAGAGCAACATCGCAGCCTGTCACATTCTACCAAGTAAGGACCGCGCGATCAAGCCCAGAATCATAATGCGTTTTGTGAGTCGTAAACACAAAACAGAGCTATTGATGCAGGGGAAAAAGCTCAAAGGCACGGCAGTGTACATCAACGAACACCTAACATCTAAAAATGCTGAGATTGCTAGAGTAGCACGGCAGCTATGGAAGGAACACAAAATAAAGGCAACCTGGACCAGTGATTGCAAGGTGTTGATAAGGTTGAATGGCCCCTCGCCCGAAGCGGAGAAAGTGTTGATGATTAGGGAGCTGAAAGACCTGGACCGCTACAAATGAAGATGTTGCCAAATATGCTTTCGGGTAATATAGGAATTCTGTGCCAGGTGAAGACCAGAAGATTAGCCACGTTTTTGGCTGGATATTCATCCTATTTTCTACTTCTTTTGAAGGGCGTTCGAAAAGCCTCTATCCTCATAGTTCTATGTTTTTTAAGTTTTGAATGGAGTTCTGCGCGCCTATTGGAACAAGGTATGGAGCACTTTTTCACCTTCCCCCAGATCTTTTTTTGCTCAGGATTGCAGCTGAGCCTATTTTCTATTTTCACTTTGGACTTATTGTGGACTAAATTATTTAATTTGTTCTCAAACTGGTTGCACTTGATGCTTGATGTAGGCCTATATTTTATAGTTTCTTTATGGGACTGTGTGGATGGATGTGGGCAGGAGTGCCTATTTGTACCGTGGATGCAACAGTTATACCGAAAAGATTCTGGTTTGAGGGAATGGCCGGCACCCGCAGCCTTATTGGCATGGACATGTTATCTAACTGATAAAAGAAAATGATGACTGAGACGGATTTGCCCGTGCCTACAGGGGGCCATATACTGTTAAGATCTAAATACACAGACTACAAGTTATATGATTTTGAATGCAATATTGATCCAGAAAACAACTGTTTCAACTCAATTGATTCCATGTGTGATTACTATACAGAAGAAAAGTTTAATGACACAGTTAACCTGGATAACAATTTTTCAGTCATACATTTTAATTGCAGGAGCTTGTATGCAAATGTTGCCAAGATCCAGGAATACATAAAGTCTTTGAAACAGACATTTTCAGTAATAGTGCTGTCAGAAACATGGCTTGATGAAGAGCGAGGTGTAGATTTCTGTATGGAAGGTTATGAACTGCATCATTGCAGTAGAAGAGATAAGAGGGGAGGCGGTGTTGCCTTATTTGTGACCACTGATTTGAAATGCAGCATTGTAGAATGTATGTCAACAGCCATTACTGATTTATTTGAATGTGTTACAGTGGAGATTGATATGGAAAATAAGAGGAATGCTGTTGTTACATGTATTTACAGAACACCTGGGTCAAAAATAGAAACATTTAATGAACATCTAGAAAAAGTGTTGTGTCAGCTTAACGAAAAGAAAATGTATATTTTGTGTGGGGACATAAACATTGATTTGTTGAGTCGGCAGAGACAAGTACCAGTTAGTGACTATTTGGAGATGCTATACAGTAGAGGGTTGTACCCATTGATCACCAAGCCAACTCGGATAACATCAACATGTGCGACACTGATCGACCATATCTTTACAAATATTTTAGAGAGTAAAACCAAGAATGGGGTATTGATCAATGACATAAGTGACCATTTGCCAGTATTTCTTGTGTACAACAATAACTACAAGAGGGAAAAAAGGGAAAAACGGGAGAGTACATTCAAGTACAGAAGAGTACGGACAGAAGAGGCAATAAACACTTTAAAAAATGAATTATTAAATCAAAATTGGGAACCATTATATAAAGAAGAAAATATTGATAAAGGTTATGAAATATTCTTGGGGATATTAAAATTGTTGTATGATAAATATTGCCCAATAAAATAAATTAAAATTAAATTAAAATATTCAGATAGTCCATGGATAACTAAGGGATTACAAAATGCCTGCAAAAAGAAAAATACACTATATAAAGAGTTTATAAAGCTCAGAACCAAAGATGCTGAACATAAATATAAGAAATATAAAATAAGCTAACTAACATTATGAGAATTAGTAAGAAAGAATATTATAGAAAATTAATAGATAACAATAAAAACAATATTAAAGGTCTATGGAAGATACTGAATAACGTTATTGGAAATGGTTCTAGACAAGTTAATTATCCGCATGAGTTTATTGAAAATGATATGACTATTGATAATATGGATGATGCAGTAAATGGCTTCAACCAATATTTTGTAAATGTTGGACCAATACTGGCTAAAGAAATACCTGTTCCTGTGGGATCTGATGACAAGATTAATGACTTCATAGACATTAATCCAAAATCAATGTTTCTAACAGCAGTGGAAGAGAGTGAAATTATAGAGATTGTCAATAAATGCAAAAATAAAACTTCTACTGACTATAGTGACATTGATATGAGAATAGTCAAAGAGGTAATTCACGGAATTTCAAAGCCATTGACGCACCTCTGTAATTTATCATTTAAAACTGGTGAATTCCCATGAAAAATGAAAATTGCAAAAGTAATACCGCTGTACAAAACTGGAGACAAACACCACTTCACAAACTACAGGCCTATTTCACTGCTTCCTCAATTCTCAAAAATTTTAGAAAAAGTATTTGCTGCTAGACTTAATAAATTCATCAATAAACACAATTTACTAACTGACAGCCAATACGGATTCAGACCCAACCGATCCACTTCATTAGCAGTCATTGAGCTAATTGAAAAGATTACAAATTCCCTGGACCAAAAGAAATATGCAGCTGGTGTTTTTATTTATCTTAAAAAAGCATTTGATACCATAAATCATGATATATTAATTAATAAATTAGAGCGGTATGGTATCAGGGGGGTTGTATTAAACTGGCTGAGGAGCTATCTACAGAACAGGCAACAGTTTGTAAAGATGGGTGAAAACGTGTCAGCTTGTTTGGACATTGCTTGTGGGGTCCCCCAGGGGTCAGTGTTAGGGCCAATTCTCTTTATTCTCTACATAAATGACATCTGTAAAACATCAAATATTTTACAATTTGTGTTATTTGCAGATGACACAAATATTTTTTGTACAGGAGAGGACTTGCAGCAGCTTCTGGAGTCAATTACATCTGAAATGAGCAAATTAAAAAGGTGGTTTGACAATAATAAATTATCATTGAATTTAAGCAAAACTAAAGTCATGCTGTTTGGAAATTGTAAATTAAATAGTGATATAAATGTCAAGATAGATGGTGTTAATATTGAAAGAGTGTATGTAAATTAATTATTGGGTGTGACAATAGACCACAAGCTATGCTGGAAACCTCACATAAATCATGTTAAATCTAAATTGTCACGTAGCATCTCAGTCCTGGGTAAAGCAAAGCATATATTGGATCACAAATCATTGCATATTCTTTACTGCTCAATGATCTTACCTTATCTACTTTACTGTGTGGAGGTCTGGGGGACCACTTACAAAAGCTCACTGCTACCACTAGTCACACTTCAAAAACGAGCCATAAGAATAATCAATAAAGCTGGATATTATGATCACACCAACCTCCTCTTTTTACATTCCCGTATCATAAAGTTCAATGACTTGGTTGAATATCAAGTTGCACAAATCATGTTCAAAGCTAGAAACAAACTGCTACCAGGTAACATCCCAAAACTTTTTTTTGACAGAGAGGGTGGTTATAATTTGAGGGAACCATTAAACTTCAAGACACTGGCTGCACGCATGACTTTAAAATATCATAGCATTTCAATTGGTGGTGTGAAACTGTGGAATGGTATGAGCACGGAGTTAAAGCAATGTCCAAACATTATTCAGTTCAAAAAAAAAATAATTCAAAGCAATGATTTTTAACAGGTACAGGGATGAGGGAGAGATTTAAGACGGAAAGTATATGTATGTGTGGATATGGATATGTGAGTTGTACAAATATAGATATATGGACGTATGAATTGTGTTGATGCATATGGTGGAGGTATTTTTGTATTTCGTATGGACGTATGTAGTGGATATTTAATTTCTTTTTTTCGTTTGACTTTTGTTTATCCTCGGGAGACCAATTGAGGGGTGTCCCTCATTTGTAACGGCGTCGAGTAAATATATCGATTGTATAAATATTAAAAAAATATATATATATACATATATAACAAATTATTATACAGCTATTGAGCTGTGGAAAAGGGGTAGGATTAAATAAGTTTATACTTCTTCCTACTCCTTTTCAGGCATATCAATTCAATGTTATGTTTATTTTGTGTTTATTTTGTTTATTTTTATTTTGTTTATTTTTATTTGTGAAATCATTTGAACATATTCTTTGTGTTGTGTTTTCATGCTCTTAGTTGTTCTTTTTTTCTGATATGTCTGAAATAAAGTTTAATCAATCAATCAATCAATTCTGACTAACAGCATGGTTGGGAACAGGCTGGAGGCTGGCGTGGTGCGCGATGGGTGGCTATGGGTGCGTAAATAGTTTACTCGTTTAATTGTCCATTTAAACCAGCGAAATGTACATTTGGGCAGGCGCGCATTCAAATGTTTATTTTATTGAAATTAGAGCTGGTCCAGCTCTACACCCTCTACCGGGTGCTCGAGGGTTCATGGGAGTTTGCCCAACCAGTCTACATGTGTTTTGTGGATCTGGAGAAGGCATTTGACTGTGTCCCTCGTGATGTCCTGTGGGGGGGTACTTCGGGAGTACTGGGTCCGGGGCCCTGTTAGGGGCCGTCTGTTCCCTGTACAACCAAAGTAGGAGCTGTGTTCGCATTGCCGGCAATAAGTCAGACCTGTTCCGGGTGCATGCTGGACTCCGCCAGGGTTGCCCTTTGTCACCTGTTCTGTTCATTGTTTATATGGACAGAATTTCTAGGCGCGCCCAGGGGGCGGAGGGTTTCCAGTTCGGGGAGCACGGGATCTCATCTCGGCTGTTTGCGGATGATGTTGTCCTGTTTGCTTCCTCGAGCCGGGGCCTCCAGCATGCTCTGGAGCGGTTTGATGCCGAGTGTGAAGCGGCTGGGATGAGGATCAGCACCTCCAAATCCGAGGCCATGGTTCTCGACCGGAAAAAGGTGGTTTGCCCCCTCTGGGTGGGTGGGGAGCCTTTGCCTCAAGTGGAGGAGTTCAAGTATCTCGGGGTCTTGTTCACGAGTGACGGAAGGACGGAACGAGAGATTGACAGGCGGATCGGTGCAGCGTCTGCAGTGATGCAGTCTCTGTACCAGACTGTCGTGGTGAAGAAGGAGCTGAGTCGCAAGGCAAAGCTCTCGATTTACCGGTCAATCTACATTCCTACTCTCACCTATGGTCATGAGCTTTGGGTCATGACCGAAAGGACAAGATCGTGGATACAAGCGGTCTAAATGAGTTTCCTCCGCAGGGTGGCTGGGCGCTCCCTTAGAGATAGGGTGAGGAGCTCGGTCACACGGGAGGAGCTCGGAGTAGAACCGCTACTCCTCCACGTCGAGAGGAGCCAGTTGAGGTGGCTCGGGCATCTGTTTCGGATGCCTCCTGGACGGCTCCCTCGGGAGGTGTTCCAGGCATGTCCCACCGGGAGGCGGCCCCGGGGAAGACCTAGGACACGCTGGAGGGACTATGTCTCTCAGCTGGCCTGGGAACGCCCCGGGATCCCCCCGGAGGAGCTGGAGGAGGTGTGTGCGGTGAGGGAAGTCTGGGCTTCCCTGCTCAGACTGCTGCCCCCGCGACCCGGCGCCAGATAAGCGGAAGATAATGGATGGATGGATGGAATTAGAGCTGCAAAGCTTTCTATCAAGCCCCTGATTGACTTTTTTCTTCCCTCTACTCATTTTGATTTATCTGATCGGACCAAGAGGAAAATTAGATAAACCTTTATTTGTCCTCCAGGGGGTGGAAATTGCAGGTCCAGGGCCTATTTACATTGATTATAATATTTAAATCGAGGCGTGGACAGGGAGGAGTTCGGCACCTCTGCATGTGCGCTCAATTCCACGTTGATTGTGATGTACAAAATAAACGTGCTTGGATCCATGCGTACGCACACTTTGATACATCTGAATTTATTTGTGCGTACGACAGTTTCTGGGTTTTGGCGTACGCCAAGTTTCAGTAGGAAATCCACGCAAGTCTTTGTACATGAGGCCCCAGAAGTCCACATTTTACATATATTCATTTAGCAGATGCTCTCACACAGAACAACTAACAGCAAGTCCAGGGAAAGATGATACACAGAAAGATTTGACCTCTTTAATTAAATGCTTAAGTTTCTTTCCTTTTTTTTTATGTCAACACAAATTTTCTCCAGCGGCCTGTGACTTTCTGAATCTGCATCTTAATATGCCTAACAATATGTTTGTACATGTTTTTCCTTTAAAATGTGGAGAACATACATAAAGTTTTTAAACTAAAAAAATAATATGAAACGCCAAAGAAAAGTAATTGGTTGCTGTCATTGACTGCGCCCACCTAGAAAATCATCTTCCTCTTAAGCACTAAAACCACTGAAATCCTCTTCAGTGTCGGAATGGACCAGACTCAGAATGCGTTCGTGAGACACATTCAGTCTCTCTTTTGTTGTCGCTTTCGATGTCACTTGCGTCTTGAGGTGAATTTGCTCTTGTGCCATTTTCTTCCTCACGCAGCAGTCCAACCTTTCGAAACCCGTTGGTGATGGGGGATTATTTCACCTTGCTCCACACTGTCAGGATCTACTGACAGACTTGTTCTCCGCATACGGCTAATTTAAGCTGTAAAACTCAAGTCTCCCACTCAGCTCAGAGTGCCACTTTTAATGCAAGATTCACGATGTTGACTTTCTGCAAATACTTAGTTGTGTCCCTGAACTGAGTTGGTAGTCTTTATGGCTGCTTTCATAGAATCTGTTACATGGGCCCTCAAGCTGTCCAAAACGAGCAACGAGCATGCTGTCCAAAATCCTCCTGGTTGTTTGCCGTAGAGATCAATGAGCCATTCCTTCATTAGGCTGTATCATCCACCCTTTTGTGTTGATGTTCACAACAATGTGTTTTGGGAGGTTTTCTTTTAGCAAAGTCATCCGCTTAAAAAAAATCACCATTGATGGGAAGCTTTTGTACGGATTCTGGGCAGCTCAGAACACAAGTTAAATGTGTTCTCTCATAGCCAGATGTTTTCAGTGTGATGGACGATTCAAACATATATCGCGTAGCGATTGTTTAGGCTTTCAGTCGGATTTGCAAGGTGGAAATTCCACCGCCGTGTACGTTCAACCTGTGTTCATGAATGTTTTCAAGTTCAGGCCATCTGCTTTTCTGACCCATGAAAGCTTTTGTCGTCTTTTTACATTGAGAAAGTTATTCACACTGCAGTCTCCAACGTCTTACCATCCATTCGTTGATTTCTAGTTTAGGTGAAGCAGCCTTCTTTGTCAGCTAAATTGATTGCCTTTAACGTAAAATCTGCATCACATGAATCTATTTGTCTGTTAGTCATGATGGTGTGTGCATGAGGCAAAAAAATGCCTCTTCAGAGTCTAAAGTTCAATTGATCAACAGCGGACTCCAACCTTTTTTTAGCGCCACAGACCAGTTGAATGTCAGACAATATTTTCATGGACCGGCCTTTAAGTTGGGGTAGATAAATACAACAAAATAAAATGATAAGCCAGGCATAAAAACTGGTATATTTTAAATATTATAATAAACGTGGAAAATACACAAATAAACTTTTCAAATACGTTTGTTTTTTGTTCATTAGCCAACTTGGGGTTTTCAATTCAGCGATACTATACTATGTGTTACCGTCTGGACTAGCCTTTTGAAAGTAGCGGACATAGGTAAGACGTGATCGAAGCAAATATCTTTACATTCAAGAGTGAGGCAGATGTGGCGGAGAGAATCCGTTAACTTTCCTAAATAAAACATCGTTTTAGTAATAAATCAAACGGAAATAATGTCAGTTTTGTATTGTTTCTGTGCAGCCAAGTACCAACTGACCCGGTGGTTGGGGACCGCTAGTTCATGCTAGGGATTTTCTGGGCTAACGGCCTCCAGGTGCCCTCTACCAGGAAGCGCAAGAGTGAGACAGACCAGTGGATGAGATACGCCCTGCTAGTTAGCAAAAGACTAAGTGTAGAGCGCCCCTGGAAACGTTATATTGGGTGCAAGGTTTAAAGTGTGCGAATAAAGTAGCGGCTTATAGCCCGAAGAATACTGTATATCTACTTGGCTGAGCTGCTGAGTTGTACATTATGGTTGAACTTGTATATGATTCTCAAGTCTGAGACACCAAGGCTAACAAGAAGGGATTGAGCTGAATTTGTTTTATTGTAATTTGATAAGCACTCGTGTAAACCTGAAAGAGGGCAATCCGTTAGCTAGAGTACAGTATATCACACTTTTCATGGTTTGGCTGATCCTGCGACTTGTATATTGAAATATATCATTTCACATGTTCGTTATTTTCACAGAGACTGACATAAGGACACAGAGGATGAAATATTCAATGGATTTAGTTATTTGCAGTGAGATCGAGAGTTTGGTAAACATGTTATGCTATGTTGTTTTATATACAGTATAATATTAAAGTATATATATATATATTTAAATATTCATAATTTTTCATGCTATAGTTATTGGAATAAGTGTTTAAGAGTAAAGTCGCACATATGTAAGAGTTCAAATGCGGGTTCCACAGCGCATGTACTAGCTAACTAGCCTTGCTAACATTGGCTAACAATAGCTTACAAATAAAATTAAGGAAGTTAATATTAAACATTACAGATGGCATGCATTTTCTTTGTATAAGTAGAGCTAAGTTAGTTTGTGGAAAACACAAACTGTTTTTGTAAGTAAATGTTTGTTTTTTTGACCATGACAACCAGGTAAAAAAATTGAAAAATGTGATTTAGATTTATTCCAACAAAATATTTTCAGACAGACAAAAACTATGCAACAAACGTTTTAGTAAGACTTCAAAATGTACTAATGAGGAGGCTAAACAGTACAACTAACATGGTAGTAACCGTGCTAAGATTATTATGCTAAGAAACTAACAACAACAACAACAACTACCTAGCTATTGAATTTAATTTAAACAAAATTACATTTAATTGAAAACCCTTTATCAGTTTTGGAATAATTTATGCAGTTGTGACTGTTGAAAATATTTAGACGCATCTATAAGTTAATATGTTATCTTAATATACCAGACATCTAATCAGCCCGTTTTTTCTCTATTCTTGTTATTAGTATAACTTGCCTTCCAAGATGAAATATCTGTTCTTGGTCTGATTTAAATTTTTCCTCCCTCAAAATGCGACCTATTATAAGGTGGACAATAAAACGCATCTTTTCTGGCCAAGCTAACCAACTGTCAAAGTTACTGTAGAGCGCAGGTAGCAAACACATTGAATCGAACGTTTCTGATGTCAACATTAGCCTGAAACTGACTAAGAACGCAGCCTAAAAATATGGCACCAGAATTTTCAGGTACACGTCCTTTTCATAGCTCAATAACTAGCGACTACTTGCAACAAATTAAAAACAAATATGACAGTTAGCATGAAGACACACCTTAATGCTATCAAATGTTGGTTGTAATCAACAATGAGAAAGTGTATGAAAATACTGCTTATATTTTTTGCAGCTTTGGCTATTTTTCACAGAAGGTCAGCTCAACCGGGAGACATACAGTGGGGCAAAAAGATATTTAGTCAGCCACCAATTGTGCAAGTTCCTGTAATTTTCACCATAGTTACAAACAAAATTCTAGACCTGCACCAGGCTGGGAAGACTGAATCTGCAATAGGTAAGCAGCTTGGTGTCATATGGTTAGAGTAAACCAAAATATAACTTTTTAGTAAAGCCTCAACTGTTTGTGTTTAGAGGAAAAATAATGCTGAGTTGCATGTAAAGAACACCATACCTACTGTGAAGCATGGCGGTGGAAACAACATGCTTTGGGGCTGTTTTTACCAGGACGATTGATCTGTGTAAAGGAAAAGAATGGAGCCATATATCATGAGATTTTTTGTAAACCTCCTTCCATCAGCAAGGGTATTGACCACGAAACGTGGCTGGGTCTTTCAGCATGACAATGATCCCAAACAACCACCCAGGCAATGAAGGAGTGGCTTCGTAAGAAACATTTCAAGGTCCTGGAGTGGCCAAGCCAGTCTCTAGATCTCAACCCCATAGAAAATCTTCGGAGGGAGTTGAAAATTTGTGTTGCCCAGCGACAGCCCCAAAACATCACTAATCTAGAGGAGATGTGCATGGAGAAATGGGCCAAACTACCAGCAACAGTGTGTAAAAACCTTGTGGCGAATTACAGAAAACGTTTGACCTCTGTCATTGCCAACAAAGGGTATGTAAAAAAAGTGTTGAGATTAACTTTTGTTATTGACCAAATACTTAGCGAGCGATCCACCCTCAGTGCAGCGGCAAGGACATGTCCTCAAATCCTTCCTCACTTCTGGCACTTTTCTCTCAGCATAAAACAGGCCATAGTTAGACCCTTACTCAAAAAACACTCTCTTAACCCAGTCATCCTCCATAACTACAGACCTGTTTATAAAACAATTGAGCGTGCCGTATCTAGCCAACTGTCAAGTTTTCTCTCCCAGAACAACTTTCTGGACCCTAACCAGTCGGGCTTCAAGACCGGCCACTCCACCGAGACTGCCCTCTGGTCGGTTACCACTGCCCTCCAGTCTGCCAGAGTGGCCTCAGGCTCATCTTTTGTCATTCCACAAGACCAGTTAATCACTAGATCCTGCTTGCCACACTCTCTGAGATGGGCATCACTGGCACTGCACTTGAATGGATCTCATCCTACCTGAAAGGAAGGTCCTACCGGGTCTCCTGGGGAGGAAAAACGCCAGTTCTCCACCGGAGTCCCAAAGGGTTCCGTCCTTGGACCCCTCCTATTCTCCCTGTACACCACCTCACCTGGACCAATCATCTCCAATCTACCCATACGCTGCCATGTCACCCCACTCCTCATCACCCTCCACTGGCTTCCCATCATGGCCCGTATCAGATTCAAGACCCTGGTGCTGACCTTCCGAGCAGTGAACGGGACTGCGCCAAGCTATATCAACTCTCTCCTCCGGCCTTACACCACTGCCTGCCATCTACAGTCCTCCTCTGACAACCGCCTAGTGGTCCCCCCTCTCAAGAGCGTCAAAGCCCAGCACAAACTCTTCCACTGTGTGGCTCCCCAATGGTGGAACCTACTCCCCACCCCCAACCCGAAACACAGACAGACAGACAGACAGTCTCCTCACCTTGAAGAAAAGGCTCAAAACCCACTTATTCTGAGAATTGTATGGCACTTAGAAACATTAGAGATAGTATGGCACTCAGAAAAATCACTTGTTGTTGCTGTTGTTCAGAAACTCGCTATTATTGTGTTGCTTTATTACTCACGCCACAGGTAGACTACTGTCCGAAGGAGGCTCACCTTAAAACTTGTAAAATGTTCAGCTGAATGCTCTTATAGTTCTTCCCCTGGCACTTATTGGTTCTCACGATGTATGTTTTGTAATCTAGATGCCAGCTATGTTGTGGTCTATCAAGTTGCTATGCTCAGTGACCGAAGCTCTTTTGAAAGCTCTCTCTTGTAAGTCACTTTGGAAAAAAGCGTCTGCTAAATGAATACATGTAAATGTGTAAAATGTAAATTTTACATTCTGGTACCTGTATGTAACCTCTAAACACAGCTAGAGTACCTTCGGTGGACTTTGGTGGACACATTTTATTAACGCATGTCTTACATTTTTCAGTTTTGACAGTGTCCGTGATCTTAGTCTCCTACTTTTAATTGTGATTGTCCACTGCATCGTTGCAGTTCTCTAAAGTCACTAGTAGTATGTTTACTTCATGGCATGGCAGTGTGCAGACTTGGGTTTATTTAATTGCCATTTCGATAAAATACAACTTTTACACCCATTATACAAAAATACAATATTCTGGCTAGATGTAGCATGATGCTATCTTCAAATGTTTTCTGTACGTTACAGTGCGCAATCAGACGTGATCGCCACTAACAGCGTCTCACAATATAGTTGTATTTTTTTTACAAACATGATGCAAGAAATACAATACGCCACTACTTATGAAACTGTATCTGTACTTTGTTCAGGGTAAAAGATTAAATGTACCATATTTTCCCAGCTATAACCCGCTCCAGAGTATAAATCCTCACAGCCAAAAAATGCATAATAAAGAAGAAAAAATGCATTTGCATTGGTCTATAAATCATGTATTGTATAAATCACAGACCAAGACTAGACATTCCATCCTGAAAGGCAAGTTATAGTAATAATAATACGAAAGAGAACACCAGGCTGAATAGGTGTCTAGTATTTTAACATAAATTAAGTTATTCAGATAACTAGCATTAGCAAGCATTAGCACTAGCATAAACGATACTTAACATAACAATTTTACCAAACACGCGATCTCACTCCAAATCACTAAATCCATTGAATTCTTCATCCTCTGTGTCATTCTGTCAGTGTCCGTGAAAATAAAGAACATGTGAAATTATATAAACTATATTACCAAAAGTATTTGCTCACCTGCCTTGACTCACATTTGAACTTCAGTGCCATCCCATTCCTAACTCATAGGGTTCAATATGATGTTGGTCCAACTTTTGCAGCTATTACAGCTTCAACTCTTCTAGGAAGGCTGTCCACGAGGTTTAGGAGGGTTTTTATAGGAATTTTCTACCATTCTTCCAAATGTGCATTGGTGAGGTCACACATTGATGTTGGTCTAGAAGGCCTGTCTCTCAGTCTCCGCTCTAATTCATCCCAAAGGTGTTCTATCAGGTTCAGGTCAGGACTCTGTGCAGGCCAGTCAAGTTCATACACACCAGACTCTGTCATCCATGTCTTTATGGACCTTGCTTTGTGCACTGGTGCACAGTCATGTTGGAAGAGGAAGGGGCCCGCTCCAAACTGTTCCCACAAGGTTGGGAGCATGGAATTGTCCAAAATGTTTTCGTATTCTAGGACATTCAAAGTTCCTTTCACTGGAACTAAGGGGCCAAGCCCAACTCCTGAAAAACAACCCCACACCATAATTCCTCCTCCATCAAATTTTACACTCGGCACAATGCAGTTCGAAATGTACCGTTTTCCTGGCAACCTCCAAACCCAGACTCGTCCATCAGATTGCCAGATGGAAAAGCGTGATTCATCACTCCAGAGAACGCGTCTCCACTGCTCTAGAGTCCAGTGGCGGTGTGCTTTACACCACTGCATCCGACGCTTTGCATAGCACTTGCTGATGTATGGCTTAGATGCAGCTGCTCGGCCATGGAAACCCATTCCATGAAGCTCTCTGCGTACTGTACTTGGGCTTTTAAAGTCACAAGAAGTTTGGAGCTCTGTAGCAATTGACCGTGCAGAAAGTCGGCGACCTCTTTGCACTATGCGCTTCAGCATCCGCTGACCACTCTCTGTCAGTTTTCATGGCCTACCACTTCGTGGCTGAGTTGCAGTTGTTCCCAAACTCTTCAATTTTCTTATAATACATCTGACAGTTGACTGTGGAATATTTAAAAGCGAGGAAATTTCACGAGTGGATTTGTTGCACAGGTGGCACCCTATGACAGTTCCACGCTGGAAATCACTGAGCTCCTGAGAGCAGCCCATTCTTTCACAAATGTTTGTAAAAAAACAGTCTGCATGCCTAAGTGCTTGATTTTATACACCTGTGGCCGGGCCAAGTGATTAGGACACCTGATTCTAATCATTTGGATGGGTGACCAAATACTTTTGGTAATATAGTGTACTTTAATATAGAAGTCGCAGGACCAGCCAAACCATGAAAAAAAGTGTGACTTACAGTCCAAAAGAATACAGTATTCAAGTACTGCCACCGATGGGGCTACTTAACTAGCAGTTCAATTTTGTTACAAGACTGTATTTAAAAGTACAAAACCCCACCAGAAGCCCCAACAACATCGCCAACCCTGCACCATGGCCAAATTATTTTGTTAACATACATGTTGAATACAGACACATTTCGAACAGGTCTGGGTAGACAGATAGACAGACAAATAGTTTGTTCTCCATCTTGAACTGAATGCTAGGAATGTTTACAGTGGAGGATACATTACGTGAGTGGCCATCGCTAGCGAATATACAGTTGAAACCAGAAGTTTACATACACTGTATGAAAAGACACATACTTTTTTTTTCACTGTCTGACATAAAATCAGACAGTCCCTTTTCCTGTTCTAGGTCTGCTAGGATTACCAAAATGATTTCAATTTGCTATAAATGCCAGAATGATGAAAGAAGGTTTTTATTTTATTATTTTTAAAGTCAGAAGTTTACATACACTAAGATTACTATGCCTTTAAACAATTTGGGAAAGCCCAGATGATGTTGTCATGTCTTTGGAAGCTTCTGATTTGATCCGAAATGTGCATATCCACCCAAGAACAAAAGCAAAAGACCTTGTGAAGATGTTGGCTGAAGCTGGCAAGAGTGTGTCATTATCCACAGTGAAACGAGTACTGCACTGACATGGGCTGAAAGGCTACTCTGCCAGGAAGAAGCCATTACTCCAAAAGAAATATTAAAAAGCCAGATTACAGTTTGCAAGTGCACACAGGGACAAAGACCTTAATTTTTGAAGACATGTCCTGTGGTCTGACAAAACTAAAATTGAACTGTTTGGCCATAATGACCATCGTTACGTTTGAAGGAAAAAGGGGGAAGCTTGCAAGCCTGAGAACACCAACCATCCCAACTGTGAAATACAGGGGTGGCAGTATCATGTTGTGGGGTTGTTTTGCTGCAGAAGGGACTGGTGCACTTCACAAAATAGATGGCAACATTAGGAAACAACAGTATGTGGAAATACTGAAGCAACATCTCAAGACATCAGCCAGGAAGTTAAAGCTTGGGCGCAAATGGGTCTTCCAAATGGACAATGACCCGAAGCATACTGCTAAACTGGTTACAAAGTGGCTTAAGGATAGCAAAGTCAATGTTTTGCAGTGGCCATCACAAAGCCCTGATCTCAATCCTTTTGAAAATGTATCGGCAGAGCTGAAAAGGCATGCCTACAAACTTGGCTCAGTTACACCAGTTCTGTCAAGGAATGGGTCAAAATTCCTGCCAACTATTGTAAGAAGCTTGCGGATGGATATCCAAAACGTTCGGTCATACAAGTTTAAAGGCAATGATACCAAATACTAATGAAATATATGTAGACTTCTGACTTTGAAGAAAGTAATAAAAAATTGTCCCAAAAATATCTTTCACTCATTATTCTGGCATTTAGCAAATATAAATAATTTTGGTAATCCTAACAGATTTAGAACAGGAAAGGTGATTGTCTGACAATGTCAGACAGTGAGAAAAAAGCATGTGTCTTTTTATACAGTGTATGTAAACTTCTGGTTTCAACTGTAGATCTACATTTGCATAAAGCTTAAATAGCATGTCACTACCCACAATGCACTACGCAAGCGATTCACCTGGCTCCACTGAAAATGAATGGAAAGCATGTTGTCGCTCATATCACTGCTGTGGCCACGCACTGTCATTCATTTTAAATGCTCCGGATACTCATAAGTGTTGCTCGACTAGACTATATTAAGGTAATGTAATGTGCAAGTGTGATTCTTTATGGATTTTTTGGTATTTGTGTCATATTGATGGTATTATGAGGTGTCTTCATTTTTGTAGGACTAAGTATGACATCCACTAAAGTCCAAGGCGTGAAACGCACAGCCTGCCACTGGGTTCTAGGGGTTGCCATAGACTGCAATGGAAGAGTAAGATGTATAACAATAAGAAGGTGCTAACTGCAGCCAATTTACAAGACAACTAATGTAGCCAGTACAACCTGATGAGTTTGAAGCAAGTGTACTGAAGCAACAAGCGGAAATTATTAACTCTTGAGGAATAGAACAGCCTTTTTTGTGGTATGTGCCTTGGTTTTTAATACTTTGCTTAGTGGTCCACCTGGGACTTCCAGTACATGACCATTATTGTTGTAGACCCAGGGGAGATAAATAGAAGTTAGCATGCATGGTGATGATGTACACTGTCATACAGTTAGTAAAACATTCTACATTTGTTTTTTCCTTTCTTAGTGTTGTTGTTTGACTAATGAAGACGAACGCTGACTATAAAAACAAATACATTTAAGAATACTTCCATTGTGCATTTAGTACTTGGTAATGATAGTCTACTCTTAGAACACTGTAGCTTGCACAACTGGCATCAAGCTGTGTAGTCTCTATATGTGTTACCTGAGGCTGTACCACAGCAGGGTGGCACCCACCAGGCTGAGGAGAAGATACTACTGATGACATCTGGGGGGAAGAGAGTGACGTTCCTCTGGACCTGCAGAAGGTTGAGCACCAGGGCCAAGAACACCCCAACGGAGAACAGCATGGCCCCACGTATCACCAAATTGGTGGTTCTGTGGGTGATTACACCAATGTATGGCCCTCGAGAAGGTAACTGCTGTGAATCACTGGCCATTGCTGTCAACTATGGCTGCCAGGGCTGGGGCATCCGTAGCTGTCAGAGGAAAAGCAACTCTATCCTCCTGTGATCTCACTGCCCAAGCTCCTTAGCTCTGGTGATTTTTCATACATTCCAAGAAGCCTGCTGAAGAAATACAATTTGATGTAATTGTGTAGTTCGGTTCACAGACTCAAAAAGAACAGTTATTACGTTTGAGTATATAAAAACGTAAATAAATACAAATAATTGGGCAACTATACATGGGTGTTGTTTACAAGTGAGGATAAATAATAGGTTTTGATCAGATAGGTAAAAAAGTATCAATTTAAATAGCTAAACATTTGCGATAATATAAAAGTAGTAGCTAAATCTACCATTAATAATGTAGATAGTTATTTATATTGCTTGTCTACTATATAATATTGTTTCCTCAACTGTGTATGCAATACAGGTAGCATACTAGTTAAGGGCATGGAAGGCTGAGAAGCACCAACTTCACGTCAAGTAATTTCCCGTCTTGATAACAACATGAAATCATTCAGATATCTGTAATAAACATGAAATGTATTATGACTATTGATTGCTCGCTGCTTTAGATTTGTGGCTTTGAAAGGTGGGATATTTTGGTATGAAACTGTCAAAGAGAAGCTAAAATTGCTAGTTTTGCTTCATGAAAGAAATTCTGGAAAATCCCGGATTTAGCAACTAAATCTTAGTCTAACCGCAGCTCAGGTAGATACAAGTAACACCATTTATACCTAGTTTGCGATTTCAAAATGCCATTGCAAGCAAATACTTTTCATTTGCAGTGTTCAGATCTAGAGGTGGACTAGGCAATGTAAGGTAGCTGTGTTAATCAACTAGTACAACAAGCACTACATTATCCATCTACATATGTTGTGTAAATGCTAGCTAGCTGGTTCTATCTTTTTCCTCTGGATGAACCTGAAAGGAAACGTTGACCATGGTAGGCCGTACTGATTAAGGTTAGCTAGACCTAAACTTCCATTCTAGAATGAGCCAGATAACAAGCACTTTATAGCGCATGAATCATGTTTCCTTTCATTTTGACTCAACCTGGAATATTTTTTATATATACAAGTTTATATGACATTTTAGGTCAATACAAGAAAAAAAATACAACGCATCAGACTTGCTATCAATACACCATATATTTACACGTAACCTAAAGGACTTATTAGCTACTAGTGTAGCTAGGTAGCTTCAGAGTACTTGCAGCCTTCTTTTGTGCTTTTTTACACTTAACATTCTCAACTTGAGTGTTACCGCTACACCTTCATGTTTTTTCTTGATTATTTAAGTTACATGTGTAAACGATTGCATTCATGTGTTCTCTCAAGCCTACCTTTTATCCAGTATCGTATTATGATTTTTTTTTTCACACAGTATCAACGCCCTCTATTACGTCAATTTCCGGTTACGGATTTTCTGACATTGCCGGTTTTATCCAGAATTTTCAAAGGCCACAATTTTGTTCAAACTTTCCCAAAATGTGCAAACGTGATCTTCAGAGCAAGCCTCTCGAGAGTAATCGTATTGGCTTTTGATTTTCTTTTGAAAATACAGTACTTTTCATTTACAGCCAAAGTATGCAACAGTTGTCAAAACAGGAAGTAAGGTCATATCTCAGTTTCTTTTTTTAATCGTCAACACGTACTGTATGTGTTGTAAAAACGTTTACATCTCACAAGGTAAATCATCAAAACTCTGAACTATGGAGAACCAAACCTGCCATCATAAAAAAAATATACATAACATTTATAAATGTAGGAAAAGTGTAAATTAAGTATTTATTTGCATGGATATTTATTTACGTATGTATTTCTGTGTTCATTTATTAAATAATATTAATACATTTTATTTATATGGCGCTTTTCAAGGTACTCAAAGTCACTTAGGGTCCCTTATTAGGCTGCTTTCCTCGTTTCTTTTTGTGTTTATTTCTGTGTTAATTTTTTTTTGATTGCCTTCCATTATCACCGTTATTTTTATGTTCATGGTACTAGCAGTTGATACTAAAACTTGCTAGCATTAGTTTCAAACACAGCAACATAGTTGTGGTGAAACCGTCATACTTTAACCTACTGAATGATGGAGCTATGGCAAGGTAAGAAGTTAAATTAACATAGCTGCCAACACCTGCCAGAGCGGCCTCAGGGTCATCTGTTGTCCTTCTGCTAGACCTCTGCAGCATTTGAAACAGTTAATCACCAGATACTGCTCACCACATTCTCTGAGATGGCCATCACTGGCACTGCACTTAAATGGATCTCATCCTACCTGACGGTAAGATCAGGTCTCCTGGGGAGGAAAAATGTCAGGTCCTGCCATCTCTCCACTGGGGTCCTACAGGGTTCCGACCAATCATCTCCTCCCATGACTTCTCCTATCACTGCTATGCGGACGACATGCAGCTATACCTATCCTTCCCCTCGACCGATCCAGGGATCTCAACTAGAATCGAGGCCTGCCTCATCGACAGCTCGGCCTGGATGACCAGACACCACCTCCAGCTGAACCTCGCCAAAACAGAACATCTTATCATTCCAGCCAAACCCTCAATCACCCACAATCTCTCCATCACTCTGGGATCTGCAACAGTGACCCCTTTATCTTCTGCCAAGAACCTGGGTGTCATCTTGGATGACAAGCTCTCCCTCACAGCATACATTGCCGCCATCTCCCGGTTGTGTAGATTCACCCTCTACCAGCATGTTTAAAATATATATATTGAAACTATATATACCGTATTTTATCTAATAAATTTCCCCCCCAAACATGTAACAGTCCAGTGCAACTGGTTGTTTTTGTATTCTTCATCATGCATTTTTTGGCTGGTGCGACTTCAACTCCGGACTTTCCACCGCAAATGTAGCTCGACTCAACTCAACTCGGTTTGGTAGTAACATGGTGGTTTTCCACCGCAAATAGTACCTCCTGGTCGTCGGCGATTAGCGTTAGCTCGACTCAGCTCGCTTGGTCCCTAGAGCGAAGTGATAATAAAAAAAGTACCCGCTACCAGGTACCATGAAATTGCGGTGGAAACGCCAAAAATGCGAGTCGAGCTGATACCATGCGGTGGAAAAGCGCCATTATTATAGTCCGGAAAATAATACAAACTGTATTTTACTTAAATCTATTTGATTATAAAACCTTAATATTGTACATTCACTCAAGGCGCTTAGGAGGCTTTGTAAGGGCTTACCAAAAAGTTGATTTCTAACACAACACAACATACTCGAGAAACAGTTGACAGCGTGAACGAGAGTGGCGAGATACAAGGGAAGAAGCTGGGAGAGGATCAGCTCACGGGATTTACATAACATTTATTCATTTAGCCGATGCTTTTATCCAAACCGACTTACAAGAGAGAGCATTACAACAGAGCATCGGTCACTGAGCATAGCAACATGATAGACCCCAAAACGTAGGGGGCTTATAGATGATAGATGAAAAATCCACTCGTGCTCTCATTTGTCAATCTCGCACCAAGAACAAATCACGTGCCTTGTTTGAGTGCCTGCCATGTCTAGCATCCTAAAAAAACATCTCTCTCGCGCATCACGATGAAATTATTATTATTATAAAGATCTGTGATGCACTGAGACCGCAAAACATGGTGGTGAGGTGTTACTGTATTAATAAAATATTTCCTGTGACCATAATATAATTTACATTTGTGTATAGTGCAAAACCTAGTACTTAATAAATACATACAATTATTAATAAAATCCATCAATTAAATTATTTATTAACCTTTGTATTAAAAAATATCACTGTCAACTGAAAGCAGTCAAATGCCTGATCAAACATGGTATACCAATTAAGTGAAGAATAACTTAGGAGGAGCTTAATAGACTGTGACATCTGAGGACCGGAGAAGTGCTCTTGATGCTTGACCTCAAATTCCGCTCTTCACAGTCATGAGTGTAATCACCAGGTGGTTTGGGGATTTGATTTGAACATCTCATAATCTTCTCTTCTGAAGAAAGCCAGTTCTGTTTCATTAGCTGCAACACATGTCTGAAACATTCATTTCAACATTCATAACATTACGATACACAGATGCACATGGAACATTGACAGAACCGTTTTGCTATCTTAAGTTTAAACATGTCAAGTTTGTGTGAAGAAAATAGTATCCTTTCATTTACCAATTCCAGAAGCTCTAAGTGATATTCCTTCTTGCAAAATCATCTTGTCATCATCTTCTAAACTCATCACCAGCTCATTGGTCTAAAAGCAAAAAAATGCAATGCCATGTACATTTCCAATTTTCCTCAAGAGTTGGTCAATTTCTAGTTCAGAAGTCTGTCCATTACCTATGGTTGTCAACCCAGATCACTGATTACTTGTGGTGTAACGGATACTCATCGCACGATTGATAAGTATCATGATACTGTCAGTATCACTGTACAGTGGGGCAAAAAAGTATGAAGTCAGCCCCCAATTGTGCAAGTTATCCCACTTGAAAAGGTGAGGCCTGTAATTTTCATCATAGGTACAATTACTATATAGCTACGAGCAGGCCCGGATTAAGGTGGGTCTGGGCCCCGGGGCAGGGAGTTTGCAAGGGCCCCCCCACATTTATAAAGGAGTGCATAGAATTCTTACGAAAAGTGTGCGTACGCCCAAAAGCGTAAATTGGCGTACGCACACACAAATTCAGATTTATAAAACCGTGCGTACGCACACCTGTAGGCAATGTTCGCTTTATAAATCACAGCTTAACCACAAGTGTGCGTACGTAAAGTATAATTGCACCCCGCCCTGAACACGCCCATTTTTAACCATAAATGGTCAATGCAAAGGACCTCATGAATGCTAATATAGTATCATTCTCATGAACCTGACAGGTGATTCTTCTTGGTGAATCAAGGCAAACAAAAAACAACACAATAGTGCGACAGCACCAAGTGGCAGAACCGGAGAAGAAGCGGTAACAACTGCAGTAGTAAATTCCGTGTTTATGTATCTTGCATGGCGATTAAAAACGAATTCTGATTCTGAAGTGTAATGAGTGTAGTGATTGCGCAGGAGCTTAACAACTGTATTTCCAGTTTTTGACATATGATGATATATGCACAGTATCAAAGAAATATATTTATTTATACTTTGTGTTCTGTAGTTACATGCATTTCAGCCTCCTACACTGCGGTAAAACGAATATCTGATTGTGAGACAGACAGCGCTGAATATTGATTTAAAATTTGAGTTGCATTGTACAAGATGTGTGTGGAACAATTATCACGCAGTTCAAGCTCAAATAATACTGATGTAATTTAATCTTCATTATAATCATGAATTGAGTCAACGTGTGTGAGGACAACAAAATACATAACTATTACGAGTAATCGCTTTTCCGACTTTTACTTTTTGCAGTATGTGTCTCCAATTCCCACCATCTCCAAAAAGTGTGTAGGTTTATGGGAGGGTCATAGTTTGCGTGGAGGACCGCACATTCTACCGCCAAGTTAGTTTTTTATAAATCACTGACTTTGCGTGAAAACTGGCGTACGCACGTTTTCAGCCCCGTTTTGTGCGTACGCAAGCTTTATAAATGAGACCCCAGGCCCGTATGAAGTTTGCTAGAGAGCATTTGGATGATCTACGTATATAGGCTTGGGAGAATGTCATATGGTCAGATAAAACCAAATTAAAACTTTTGGGTAAAAGCTCAACTTGTCGTGTTTGGAGGAAAAAGAATGTTGAGTTGCGTTCAAAAAACACCATACCTACTGTGAAGCATGGCGGTAGTAACATCATGCTTTGGTGCTGTTTTTCTGCAAAAGGACCAGAATGACTGATCCGGGTAAAGGAAAGAATGAATGGGGCCATGTATCGTGAGATTTTGAGTAAAAACCTCTTTCCATCAGCAAGGGCACTGAAGATGAAACGTGGCTGGGTCTTTCAGCATGACAATGATCCCATACACACTGTCCAGGCAACGAAGGAGTGGCTTTGTAAGAAAAAATTCTAGATCTGGAGTGGCCAAACCAGTCTCCAGATCTCAACCGCATAGAAAATCTTTGGAGGGAGTTGAAAATCTGTGTTGCCCAGCAACAGCCCCAAAACATCACTGCTCTAGAGGAGATCTGAATGGAGGAATGGGCCAAACTAGCAGCAGTGTGTAAAAACCTTGTGGCGACTTACAGAAAACGTTTTATCTCTGTCATTGCCAACAAAGGGTATATAAAAAAGTATTGAGATTAACTTTTGTTATCAACCAAATACTCCTTTCACCTTAACTTGCAAATAAATTCTTTAAAAAAATCAGACAATGTGATTTTCTGGATTCTTTCTCATTCTGTCTCTCAGAGTTGAAGTGTACCTATGATGAACATTACAGGCCTCTCTCATCTTTTTAAGTGAGAGAACTTGCACAATTTATGGCTGACTAAATACTTTTTTGCCCCACTGTATATGAAAATGCAATAGATTCAAATTACAGATTCATTCACACATCATGATGCAGGTGTAGTGCAAGTTGCATCATGGTAGTTCCATCAATAGGACTAAACATACGTCTTATTGTGAAAAAACTGGCTTGGACAACGAGCACCTTTAGCAGTAGTAACCTGTGGTCTGTGTTAGCGACCATGGCCCATAAATAGCCTACTGAACAAGCAAAAGCTGCTTGAAGATTGTCTGTGGGGCTTTCTTTTATATAAACAATGGGGTACGTGAATAACAATATAGAATAAAAACAGAACACATTTGATGGTGAAGGTTTGGCAATCATTGTTAGAGAATATATTTAGCCTACCTTTGCTCCAAAAGCTTGATGAATTATCTTCATTGTGTCTGAAAAAGCAGACAAGAATAGCTATTGTTGATACTTTTTCCATTAAGGTTTTCAAAACATGGTGTTAAATAATCAGAAAAGCAGACTGGCATGCTGTGAATGCCACTGGATCTACTGTGCCTACGCTGCATCAATTATCCTTTTTTGGTCTGCTAAATTGCTGCACTAGCCCACACTTGACCAGTCAGGACCTCATTCTTAATATTGCTGTCACTGTTAGCTGTTTGTGGCACTCTCTAATATCTCCTCTCCCTTTCACTGCTCTCCATACCTTGGTATGGGGGGGGGGACTGAGCTCTCAGCACATGCATAGTTTTAGGCCAATGTTGGACCTGGTGCCAGTGGACATCGATCCGAGGCGGTCTACTAACCCTGGATCTGGTCGCCAGTTGGACGTCGGTCTACCTGATGGACAAGGAGCGAGTTCCCAGTCCCTTTCCTTATCCCTCACTGCTCCTCCCATGGTTTCTTCCATTTATACTGATTGCTAGCGTAACATCACTACACCACCTTTAGTGAGTTTTTCCTCGTCTTCCTTGAGGGTTTAGGTTGGTTGAAGGGTAGTTCTATGGACATATGTGAAGCCTTTTGTGACATTGATTGTAAAAAGGGCTATGCAAATACATTTTGATAGGATTTTTTTACATAGCAAAAAAAACGTATTCTTGAGTTTATTTATATAATTGGAGACGTTTGTAAATATATGTACAGACTATCAGATTTTAACCAAAGCTGCGAGGCACTTTTTGTTTCAGTTCGTTTTATTATTATTGGGATGAGCTTGCAATTGGCGAGTGTTGGCGTGTGAACGCTCAATTTGCGCCACGCTAGACACTTGATTTGCGGCGCAGGACCTCTGGACGCGCATTTACACATTTACTTCACATGTAAATCAGATGTCTCAGATGCATTCGGTTGCAAATGTCTTGATTATTTAAATGTATTTACGTTACGCCCAAAAGCGTAAAATGGCGTACGCACCCAAAATGTACGATTTATAAAACCGTGCGGTACACGGTTTACCAACAAGTGTGCGTACGTGGTACCCCACTCTGAACACACAAATTTTACAATTTTTACCCTGTACTTGTACCTGTGTAATGACATTAAAGTTTATTCTAATCTAATAAATCAGTGGTTCTTAACCTTTTCCCCCCGAAGGCCCCCCTTAGCTATGACCAAGACAAGCCGCGCACCCCCACCCCTCCCCGCCGGGGGGGGGGGGGGGGGGTGCGCGAGTGAGCTTGCCAGCGATTCCCAAAGACGTCCGTTTTTTACTCGTTTTTCGAACTTGTGGGTTACATGTTTGACGCTCAAGTTACCGACATTTAACCGAGAGCATCCGGTAATTTTTCGAAATAAAATATTGTTATTAATTATAGTATTTCTTCGGCGGCCCGATAATAATAATCCCGATAATTATTTAGGGGGGCTGAAGAACATTTTAGGGGGGCTTCAGCCCTACAGGGCTTACGACGCCCATGGCTGCACTGTGAACGGCTCATCGTCATTGGTAACAATACACGCATGCCTACAACTAGCTCTTCCTCGAAAAATAGGTTCATGAAATTGCATGATGGAGACTTAACTTGTTTGCAATGAATTTTTTAATGTTTTAATTTTGCGCACACCATTTGGATGTGTTTTTAGGATTCTGTAATGTAACTTAAGAAATATAATTTTGGTAACGTGACGTCAAAACCTCACAGCTGACACAATTCTGCGCACCCCCTGCGATCTCCAACGGCCCCCCAGGGGGTGCGCGCACCCCAGGTTAAGAACCACTGTAATAAATGGTCAATTCAAAGGACCTCATGAATGCTGATCTAGTATCATTCTCATGAACCTGGCATGTGATTCTTCCTCACGGTGAATCAAGGCGAACAAAAAAATGCGACAGCGCGCCAAGTGGCAGAACTGGAGAAAAAGCAGTAACAACGGCCATCGTAAATTCCGTGTTTGTGTATCTTGCATGGCGATTATAAACGAATTCTGATTCTGAAGTGTAATGAGTGTAGCGATTGCGAGGGAGCTTAACGACTGTATTTCCAGTTTTCGACATATGATTTTTTTGACATATATGGTATTAAAGACATATATTTTGTTATACTCTGTGTTCTGTAGTTACATGCATTTCTGCCTCCTACACTGCCTTAGTGGACAATCTGAATGTGAGACAGACAGCGCTGAATACTGATTTAAAATTTGAGTTTGATTGTACAAGATGTTTATGGAACAATTATCACTCAGTACAAGCGCAAATAACACGGCTAGATTTAATCTTCATGATAATGATGACATTGAGTGAAAAAACGTGTGAGGACAACACAATACATACATATTACGAGTAATCGCTCTTGCCACTTTTGCAGTATGACCTGTCTCTAATTCCCACTGTCTCCAAAATGTGCGTAGGTTTACGAAAGGGTCATCGTTTGCGCAGAGACCGCACATTCTCCCATCAAGTTTTTTATTTATTTATAAATAACTGACTGCCTGGAAACTGGCGTACGCACATTTTCAGCCCCGTTTTGTGCGTACCCAACGTTTATAAATGAGGCCCCAGGTTAGCTACAAATTACCAAAATAAAAAGTCTATAATTTACCATAACCGAACTTCTTGAAGGGAAGTGGTAAACCTCCCCTCGCAGCAATATCTGGAATGGGCAAAGAGCTGGTCTAAAGACGTGCATGTATTTGACAAAAATTACGTTACCAATTGACAAATTTTTACTTACCATGTTTCACAAGTTGGATAAAATCTTCTACCATTTGATCAAGGTTCACGCTAGAAAATACAACTGTCTTGAAATTGCGGTGTTCAAAAGACCTTACCAATCGTACAGTGATAACAATCGTGTTCGACATGTCAGCAGCAGTAATCCTGAAAACAAAACGAAGATTCGTCACATTTCTACCCTTAAACAGAACAATTATTGCATGATTATTTTATCCGACAAAGGCTATGTTGCCTATCAGTAATAAAATAGGACATCTGACTGACTGCACGTGTTTTAATGGCTAACGTCACCACAATGCGAAATTGTTCTTTTAAAGGGACGATTTCCAAAAAGTCTCCACAAGATACTCAACTTCAAGTCACGAATAAACGTAATCTGTTAATAGACCTAAATATAAACAGGTCAATGCATTTGGGCTGTTCCATCAACGTTAGGGAAATAAAGCCCAGGCTTATTCTCACTTACATCGGGGAGAGTTCGGTTCCATTAAGGTGTCTTATTATAGTTCAAGCTATGGAATCAAGGTCACTTTAAGTAACCAGGGTAACTTTTTTGAGGTTCATGTTATTTAATCGTAACTCGTTTAACTGAAGGCTCGCGTGGTTCTTCCCTTGGCACTTGTTTGTTTTCTCCAAATGTAATTAATCTTCTTATTATGACTACCCGTAATGTTCGAGCCTGTCTCGTTATGATCCGTGACCGATACTCTTTTGTAAAGCTCTCTCTCTTGGTAGTCGCTTTGGATATAAAGCGTCAGCTATATGAATAAATATTAACGTTACTTGACTTATGAACTAGCCTGCTCCGTGTCAGGCTAAAAATTCGAGCTAAACTAAGATGTGTTGCAAGTAATTCCACACGGAAACAGACTATCTTCTAAAGACAGTTCCGTCTTTTTAGCCGGCTAAGAATTTTTGTTAGGTGTTGTTAAGTGTTATTTTTTTGTAACAAATAAAGACTCGAATGAATTAAGTTACTTCATCTCCCAATTTTTTTATTTATTTAAATGAACAAATTAATCGTCGGGGTAAATACGGTGGCAGTATGGGTCTTGCCTCCCATCGAGTAAAAACATACAAAATTGAATACATACATGTGGTAGGTTAAAGGACACCCTGGAAAATGCCTCCATTGAATGACTTGGAGTGAATTATTGTCTCTGCCCTGCTACTAGCTGGCCCCAGGCCACGGTGTTCCCCACTTAAATCCTGAATGTGACTGGGATAAAGTCTGAAAGTAACTGTGACTTGCTTACTATAAGTCGTTCTGACTAAATGGATAAGCTCCAGTCCAATTAATGAATGAAAGTAATCCTCCTTAAGAAACAGTGGTGTGTGTGTGTGTATTATAGTTCTGGGGGAAACTAACATTAGGTCCAGCACTCATTCCTAAGTACCATTGTACTCCCACAACAAGTGCGTCTTGAGCCTTTTCTTGAAGGTGACAGTCAGTCAGTGTTTCTGATGGAGCTGGGGAGTTGAGTCCACCATTGAGGGGCCAGACAGGGGAAGAGCTTGTGTTGTTTTCAGAAGAAGTAGGTGGTGGGTAGGACAGGAGTGTAAGGCTGAAGGAGAGAATTGATGTAGTCGGGTGCAGTCCTGTTCGCTGCCCCCCGGAAGGTCAGTACCAGGGTCTTAAATCTGATACGGGTCATGATGGGAAGCCAGTAGAGGGAGATGAGGAGCACTCTAGAAATGCCTTGACCCTTGTTCAGTATGTCTGCATTCCTGTGTCTTTTGCATGTCTTAAGCCTTACCCTTACTCTTTACACTTACTTTTTCACGCTCACGTGAGATAAGTGCTGTCCCAATTCTCGTCAATATTGAGGGGAAGGGCTACATACCCCTTAAAACCAAGATCTTAAAAAGTAAGGGGTACCTAGAATTAGCGATGGGAAGTTTGTATCCTTTTACAGACACGGTTCTTTGAATCCCGTGGAGGCGTCTTTTGTAAGATATTGGCATATGAACTGTTGCTCTGTTTACAGGACTGCTGGATCAGGATCAGAAGCTGTTGTTTTCGACCCGTCAGGATACGGTTTGAATTACAAGTTTTAAGGATTTACTGTTGAGAAGAACATCTGTTATTTACACAAATAACCAACCATCATGTCTTGAATTCTACAACACAAAAAAGTGGGATGTCCATCTCCCCTCCGTTTGATTGCAATAACTAGTAGCGATGTGTCGTTTGTGAATTATGCGTACATTTTGAAAGAATCCTTCCAAGGAATTGGGAGTATCAAGTCATCTCAAAGAATGATTTGTTCCTTTTTCTTGTGACCGTGCATCGGGACTGTTACACACATTAGCTCAGTCGAGTAAACAAAAATTATTCAGTAATCCATTCGGGTATGAGTCTGAATCCTTTATCATGTGGGGGGTATTGCACAAAAGTAGAATAAAGAAAGCCAGAATAACTGAGCAAGCGCGGCTTGACCTAGTCTGGCCGTCGTATCCTGCCTTAATTGGTTGCACGTTTGCCAAGCCAGGATGAAAAGGCGCGGCTATGTCAAGCCAGATGTAGGTAGTCAGGATTAATGCGTGTTCACGGCATTCTTAAATAGACCTCGCGATCGCTTACAGTAGGGTGGACAGACTAAAAACGTCTTAAATGTTTTGCAAATATTTTTTTTTGCTATTCGTATGCAACATAAGACAATTTAAACTAATCCCAAATCAGATTTTATTTATCTTTTGCCGTTTTCTCACCAAAAAACCTTTTTATGCAAGATTTTTGAAAAATTCCACCGCTTTAATCTTGGATTTTGTGGCACCGATAATCTGTCAGGTTCTGATCAGGCTCTGCATTGTTCTGTGTCACATCTCTGCTTCTATCCAACGCGCGAGCTGCTCAGGCACTCCAATCCTGATGTTACAGGCTGGTAAAAAGTATTATTCAAGAGGCCAAAAGATAAATTCAATCAAAATTTGATAGATTGCGTATCATTGCAGGACCCAGATATAGTACAAAAGTTGTGCTGATATGCTAAAATAGGTTACAAGGGGAAAACCAACTTTTGTCATCATAGAACGTTCAGATTTCAATGCATTCCTATGGGATTTTCATCAACATGACTTCAACTTGATTTTTCTCAAAATGTATATTTTCTAAAATTGATTAAACATACCTTATTTTGAAGAAAACAACCTAAGCTTTCGTTTAAGCTATGTCTCCCGGTTGTGCTGACCCTCTATGAAAGGTAGCCAAAGCTTCAAAAATTAAAAGCAATATTTTCATATACTTTCTCAATGTTGATTGCAACCAACATTTGATAGAATTAAGGTGTAAGTGTCTACATGCTAACTGTCATATTTGTTTTTAATTTATTGCAAGTAGTCGCTAGTTATTGAGCTCTAAAAAGGACTTGGACCTGAAAATTCCGGTGCCATTTTCATAGGATTCGCTTTTAGCCACATTCAGGCTAAAGATGACGTCAGAGACGTTCGATTCAATGTTTTTGCTACCTGCACTCTAGAATCACTTGACAGTTGGTTAGCTTGGCAAGGAAAAACGCGTTCTATTGTCCACCCTACTCACAGAATCACCGATCAGAACATGGCCAGGAGTCGCGCAACATATTTCACGGCCGCAGAACAACAGCTCCTGATGGAGTTTTATGAGGAGGAGAAGGATATTAATTTAAAAAGGACAATACTCAAGCCATAATAAAAGAAAGAGAAAAAGCCTGGCAGACAATAGCGGACCGGATTAATGCGTTAGTATTCAAAAAGTGTACAATCCTCTGGAGCTGTCATAATTGGGCTACAATTAAGCATGTCCATAAGTTTAACTTTTTCTGCGAATGTTACGTAGGTGTACAGACACAGTAAATATTACAGTAAACCACAACTTTATTGATGCACAGGTAAAGAAGACGCGGAGAGACTGTTTATCCAATCAGAATGCAGAACACAATGCACGTGGCAAATCCGTGAAGTGAACCGTGATATCGCGAGGATTCACTGTACTGAACCATGATATCGCGAGGGTTCACAGTACTGAACCGTGATATAGCGATGGTTCACTGTAATGCAATAAAACACATATTTATGAAACCTCGACGGCAGTTTGACAAGCAGTCTTCATCAGCATATCAATATAACACTTGGCCAGAGTAATAATAATACCACTTAAATCAATATTAAAAGACTGTTGTAGATTTAAATGAAATGAGAAATGACAATATACGAAATATGTGTAAATGTTAAATGCATTATAATTAAAATGATGCAACATATTTAAAAAGATCATGGACATGCTGTAAAACACGTGAATTCCTCACAGGATTGACTGTGGAAATGCAGGTGAATCACTAGGATAAATTTTAGCCTGGCTGT
The DNA here is from genome assembly GCA_030340685.1 of Protosalanx chinensis. Taxonomy (NCBI): domain Eukaryota; kingdom Metazoa; phylum Chordata; class Actinopteri; order Osmeriformes; family Salangidae; genus Protosalanx; species Protosalanx chinensis. The sequence continues at coordinate 13,096,615 of CM059319.1, forward strand.
TAGCCTGGTCCGGAGCAGGCTAGCTGCGGAGAATAAATCACCATGGTAACTTGAGTTTTATCGGCTTTCGTGCAACCAACTTGAGGCTAAATTCAGCCAGGATAACCAACATAGCCCGGCTTAATCCCTTATCTTAGTTTTGTGCAATACCCCCGTGGTGTGATGTGACCTAGGCTCAGTACAGGGAGCGAAAGGTAAACAAAGTGTGTCTTACTCTTACTTAGAATTTTACATATTATTATTTTATTTAAGATCATTTAACATGAATTGCGCTTTTGTTAGATCACATTTTGAAAGAAAACTATACAGTAAAACGTGATTGTTTCGTTTTGAATTGTAATTTATTATCACACTGGTATTTAATTAACACAACAAACAATTACACCGCACTTAACTGTGCGTCAGATAGCTCAACGGTTAAGGCGTTGGCCTCATGATCGGAAGGTTGTGAGATCGAGCCCCGGCTGTGGCTATATGAACTTGTGTCCTTGGGCAAGGCACTTCACCCTACTTGCCTCAGGGAGAATGTCCCTGTACTTACTGTAAGACGTTTTGGATAAAAACGTCTGCTAAATGAATAAATTTAACTGTAAGTTTAAATGTGAAGTAAAACAAATCATTCATATCTTACAACTAAAGACAGCAGTCGCGTGAAAGGGCAAGCGGTCTCCGTTTCCTCTACTAAACCTATGCAGATCACAAGAAAAGATCCAAAGACTCAGCTAACGAACGGATCATTAACCCAAAAATTCAGTTCGCTGAGTAACAGATCTTTTATCCAAGACTTTGTTGTCAGAGGATCTAGATCTTTAACTCCAAAAAGTGATATAAACATCTTGTTGCTAGAGACCAAAGAAGCTGCTTATGTCCCTTTGCGAGGTAGGAAATGTGTGCAGGGCTGGTTTCGGCTCACACTGTTACCCCTCTTTGCCAGTCCTTTGTTGGACAAGGCAAGGTAGATGCCCGGGTGAGACTGTGAGGAGTAAGTTGTATAATGGTTCTCCTCCAGCATCTCGTTGAACAGACAATCAGATGAGAATTGTTTCTGAAAAAGGGTTGATTTAAGAACATACATTTACATGTATTCATTTCGCTTTTATCCAAAACGATTTACAGCAAGTACAGGCACATTCCCCCTGAGGCAAGTAGGGTGAAGTGCAGGAATGGAACCTTTCCGACCATGAGCCCAACAACTTAACCGCTGAGCCATCTGACTCCCAATAACTTGTATAATTACTTGATACTTAATTGTAAACAATAGCAAGATGTAATATACAGTATACTTGTAACAGAGTGGTAGTAGAAAAAATATATATATAATGAAACAAAAACATTATTATACAATAGCCATATGCTTTAGTAGATAGTTCTGCTTACCGTGCCATGTGTAATTCCTTCTTGGGTCATACAGAGATAAAAGCCACTTTTGATACCCTGGATCCCCACCACACCGTGCTTCATGGAAAACACTTTTAGTAAACCTTGAAAAGGTGAAATGCCTTCAGATGTAAATGAACAGCATTTATATAGCATTTTACATACTGGCACCCAATGTGCTTTGCATATTTTCCTCATTCACCCATTCACAGATTTAATTGTACTATTGCGAGAATATCCTCAACTCTGATTTGATTTTAATTTAGCTTTAGCCATTCCACAAGGCAATAGCTCAGCTGTACAACACGCCTATCAGTCCTGGGGTCAGGTCGAAAGCTAAGAGCTAAATGTAGCATAACCGGCTTCTCCTATGAGCAAAATGGTGCATTATGGCTGCTAGAGTGTGCTCTTCTGTAGTCTAAATCCAGTTCTCCAAAGAACAAGATGTCTTCATCTAAAAAAAGGAATCAAAGTTAGTGCAAAACACGATTCTGAGAACACAGAAGTGTTCAAGGCTTGAAACTCGATCAAACGCATTTAAAGATTTCTGCAATTGAGAAAACTATGGATTCACTTTGGCCTAGGTGGACAGTTAAGCAACTTCTGTGCAACAGCTCATCGTTGAAGTTAACTCTCACTACGAGCGGTTATCCACGATGGAGAATGAAATAGAAGCTCTAAAATGCTCTAAAAAAGAAACTGTAACCGAGGGTTAAAAAGATTGAAGAGTCTGTATTTCATGGTCCATATGCATACAGAGGGGGAAAAGATTGATACTAATGATTGATTAAATTGCTCTTCCCTTGGCACTTATTGGTTCTCACGATGTATGTTTCACGATCTAAAAGCCCACTGTGTTCGGGGTCTATCATGTTGCTATGCTCAGTGACCGATGCTCTTTGTTAAAGCTCAGTCAACTTACTGTGTTCATTGGGCTCATGTATTCCTCCTACAATGCCATTGGGTAGAATCTGAAGATGGTATCCAATTCCAACATGACAGTACAGCAGCAGTTGTGTGACAGTCCCTTGGATTGGATGAGGCAGAGGTGCACCTGCAGTTGAGGAATGATTTGACTATTGACCGGATACAGTCACCGACATTAGCAGTAAATTCCCTGAACCCACCGTTCCTACTCACTCACCCACTACTCTTTTTCTCCTGCTATTTGACCAACAATGCAATCGGCCAATCAGTCACCGTAATTATCCGCACCGGTAAGAACTCAAACTAGAGTCTAAGCAGGGTCCTCGCAAATCACGCTTCTATCTCATTAAGCTCAGCTCCTGACCATAACTTTTAGGCAAACAGGATGAATGAAACACCATCTATTCACTCAAGCTGTCTATAGTTCCCTCACAAAGTAATATATTTATATATTCTTATCATATAATAAACATTGATGTAAACAACATGTGGGCAAACCACAAAAGGTATTTTCTCAACCTTTGCCAAAAATTGCATGATCAATACTCTGAGTCTTTGAATTACAAGAACTGGAATGTTTCATTGTGACAGTTCAAATTTATGGATGTTGCATATTTCAACAATTTTATAAAAACTAGACTATATCTCAATATCCTTATTTGATCTTACCTTCACCTTTTAGCTTGGAATTCATTGAAGATGACATCCATTGACCTTGCAGCCAACTTCTCTGGTTCTCAGGCAAGCCTGTTAAGTCTGCATTTGTTTGGTGGTGACACAAGCCTACAACTAACAGTAGCATCAGATAGGGAAGTGGTAGATAAGCAGGCATTGTGGTGGTCAGCACCAAATACAAACTTCCAGACAGCACCAGAACCCACTGCTTGCCATGTCCTTAAATAAAGCCCAACACAGTCTAGTGTTGGGCAAATGTCTTCAAAGGGTTCCCTGTAATCCACCAATTGTGCTGTAAAGATGGATCTTTCAGTTTATATTTATGCTCAACCCTTCCTCCAATCAACATTAAGTTACTGAACACAATGTCCTCTGTTCTGCGTAAACACATTTGCTCCACAGGGTCAGTGTCTTTTTATCTAAATACCCTGGAATAGATGCACTGACAGATGTGCACACACACACTTACTCTTTCACCTATCATGCCCAAGCACACTCACACAGAATATCCTTCACCACATAAGTGCCGGACTTCCAGTCAAACCTGTAGAAAAATGTCAGTTCCTCTAATTTGTATAGTTTCTAATCATTCCTGATACCGTTATTTGTTATTTTGAAAATAGTTGATCAAAATGTACAGGGATAAGTACTTACACATTGACTTCATGACGTTTCCGTTTAGGGTTTCCCTTGTCTGTTAGCAACTACTATTCAAATTCAACTTAGGTAGGTTTAAATGTACAACACCTTTGTTTAAAATGGCATTACACAATCCTAGACACTAGACACATTTTTAAATAGATACATTGGGAGACTATTATCAGAGTTGTCAAAAAAGTTTAAAGCTGAATTAAAAACTACAGACATAATCATTACAATGTTTCAATGTCTCTGTCAAATAGTGTTTCAACTTTCGTTTCTTTGACCAGTATCTGAACAGTGCCACAATCAATGAGCTCACAGCTGTCCAAACCTAGTCATGATCCAGACAACCATCATATGCTCTGTCTGTTTGAGAGAAGTGATGAAGCATTGTGTAAACCTAGTTTGTGTGTCTGTTTACATCTGAGGACTTCTGTTGGTGATACAGAATGTTTTTCTCATTGACTGCCTTCCCAGTATGAAAAACCTTTGACAGCCATAAGCCACAAAACACAAGAATGTCTGATAAATCATCCGTGTGTACCACATCAAACTTGAGAAATCTGAGCCTTTTGTTGCTACAATGAAGGCTGACGATCTTTCTTTTAACAGGTAGCCTGTAAATTAGTGTGTGCGTGCTGCAAGGCGCACATTATTATACTTATTCTTATGCAGTTTTTTGGTTATATACACAAAAGTGGCATCAAAACGTGCGGCTCGGCCTCGACATGCGTGCTATGATTTTTCTAAAGACTTTTGGCGAATAATTTTGCCAAAAAATTCCAAAAACCACACCAAAAAAAGGAATGGGTGTCAATGGAGAGAATGTTTGAGAGCTACAGTGCGTGATGTCATCGCTAGAGTGGAGAGGAGAGAGAAAAATCTGTGAAAAAATAAAACGTATTCGACTAACGTGGCCTCAAATGCACCACTACAGACACAATTTATACATAGAAATTTAGGAGAATTTGTCCTCTAGCTCACACTTGCTTTACTTTATCTGTCAGATTTATTGATTTAGCTTGACATGCGAAGATTTGGCCGCAGCACCCATGAACAGCCTCATAGACTCCCATGTTAAAAGTGGCGGGAAAGTAACTAAAAAGAAACACTTTTTTGAATTGCTCCCAAAAGCACATTTCTTCACTTGTCAACACAAAATGCCTATGTAGACGTTCAGGAAGGAGTCAGCCTGCTTCACATTAACCTGGTTTTATGATTGGAAACACGGTTTGGCCAGAAATCTATACTGTTCGAGGGGTGCGCTAAGCATTTTCTCTGTCTTTTCAACTGCCATTTTTCCAGCTGCAACTTATTAGTTCGTAACTTAGCAACGTCAATGTGCTTGAAAGAGGAGAGGGGAAGACGCTGGCCATTTTATGAGAAGTAATTTATTTGACATTTAGTAACATTAAATGGAGGGTATTTACTGGAGGAATCAGATTGGCTCTTTTTGTTTCGGGTGGATTTATCAACTGTAAACCGACTCAACTCTTCCTCTCTGAGGTAGTCTGAGGTAAGCGAACATCTTATTCAACTCTTTCGCTAGTATGCTATCAAAAATTAGGGTTTTTGACTTCTTTAACATTTGGGCTCATAGGTATTCATGTGTTTATCAGTCAGGATTTACAACTGACATTCCAACTAGCTGTAAAGATATGCTGTTTGCTAACATTAGCGACCAATGCTGAATGTAGCGCTTAAGCTAATTGCTAGTGCATCAGCATATGTTTTGCTAGCATGCTATCAAAAATTTGGGTTTTTGACTTCTTTAACATTTGGGCTTATATGTATTCATGTGCTTATCAGTCAGGACGGTGGTGGAGGGTTGTGGGGAGGGTAGTGGGGGGATTATTTGTGTTAGGGTTGTGTTAGGGGGGGGGGGGAATCGGTGTTCGCGGGGGGGCTCGTGTGGGGGGGGTTTGAGGGCAGGGTTCATGTGGTGAGGTCCATAGGAATCTAACAACATATTGCGGAGGTGTGTGGGAGGTCGGGTTTATGAGATATGAGCCTATTTGGGGGAGAGGTTTGAGAATCGCAAATTAATTACTTTCACTTTCAAGCGGAGATTGTGACGTTGCGGGGGGCTCGGGGGCCGATTTCGGACGGGTTTGAGGCCAGAGTTAATGTGGTGGGGTCTGGACAGGTGTGTGGGTGGTCGGGATCGGCAGCTATGAACGGAAGTCGCTCCATAGAGAAACAGTGGGGATTAAATACAGGTCTTTTTTAAATAGCTATTTTCATTGTTGGGGGGGCTTGCTGTAAAACATTCATAATCCTCTGGATACTGGTTGACCTTGCAAACTATTGGCTAGTGTTGTATGGAGAGTCCTGTTGTCCTGTAGTTTATAGATCAGGGGTGCACACACTTTTTCAGCATGTGAGCTACTTACAAAATGACTGAGTCAAAGTGATCTACTTACTATCAAATTGCGCAACATATAATTATTCAGAAATATATTGAAAATTATTTATGAGAACCATATATGTTAGTATACCTTGCATATTTGTGTGAACCCATATTGCTTGTTACAACCCCAACACAAAATAAGGAGATCAGCTTACAAATCTATAATGTTTATTTACAAAAAAAAACAACACAGGGATCAAGGAGGACTGCCAGTGGCACCAAATAAAAGAAATAAATAATAACCCACCCCCCCCCTTTGACAGGTGCTAAGCACCCATAAATACAGTGGGTGGTGCTCACTCTAACCTAGGGTTGTAACAACAGGTAAACAAGGCTGACTCGCAAAATAAGTGGAGCCAAATAATGCAGTCAAGGATGTTGCACATTTCCTTATGTTGGAGTACTTTTCCTCTGAGTAAGCTCCAGAATTGTCCATGAGCTCTGGCCTTCTGCTCAATTTCAGCTTGTAGTGTCAAAATCTCATCTTCCACTCCAGAAGAGTTCAGATGAAACAGTGTTGTAATTTTTGATGCGAGTGTAACAACATCAGCATCTTCCCGAAAAGGGTACTAGCACATGAATGTAGCGATTGGCTCTAATAAAGCAAAGTCTTGATTGCTGTCCTAACAACTGGGATTTTAGTTCCTTAACCTTTCTCCTTCTCAACTCACTTTTCGGATGGAAGTTAGTGTCGTTTTTATGTACAGTCCGAAAATGCCGCTCCACATTTCCCTTTTTCGGTATAGCGACTGCAGTCTGGCAGATGAGGCAAACGAATTTTGTATGGAAATAGTAAGTTTAGTCTATTTATTTGGTCCAGCTTCCCCACACATTTTTATACTCTTAAGTTTAGAAGTCGTAAATTGGAAGATAACTCGCCAATATGAGAACATGCGCAGAGGTCAGATTGGTCAAACCGATGGTCAGTCAAGTGACAAATGTCATAGTGAGGATAATTGGCGGACGTCTACGTTTGCATTTTGTCTATCCATATAAGATTTGATCTTGCTGTTTGTATGTCTTGTTAAACTTGATTTTTTATATATATATATATATATATATACACTACCGTTCAAAAGTTTAGGGTCACATTGAAATGTCCTTATTTTTTAAGGAAAAGCACTGTACTTTTCAATGAAGATAACTTTAAACTAGTCTTAACTTTAAAGAAATACACTCTATACATTGCTAATGTGGTAAATGACTATTCTAGCTGCAAATGTCTGGTTTTTGGTGCAATATCTAGATAGGTGTATAGAGGCCCATTTCCTGCAACTATCACTCCAGTGTTCTAATGGTACAATGTGTTTGCTCATTGGCTCAGAAGGCTAATTGATGATTAGAAAACCCTTGTGCAATCATGTTCACACATCTGAAAACAGTTTAGCTCCTTACAGAAGCTACAAAACTGACCTTCCTTTGAGCAGATTGAGTTTCTGGAGCATCACATTTGTGGGGTCAATTAAACGCTCAAAATGGCCAGAAAAAGAGAACTTTCATCTGAAACTCGACAGTCGATTCTTGTTCTTAGAAATGAAGGCTATTCCATGCGAGAAATTGCTAAGAAATTGAAGATTTCCTACAACGGTGTGTACTACTCCCTTCAGAGGACAGCACAAACAGACTCTAACCAGAGTAGAAAAAGAAGTGGGAGGCCGCGTTGCACAACTAAACAAGAAGATATGTACATTAGAGTCTCTAGTTTGAGAAACAGACGCCTCACAGGTCCCCAACTGGCATCTTCATTAAATAGTACCCGCAAAACACCAGTGTCAACATCTACAGTGAAGAGGCGGCTGCGGGATTCTGGGCTTCAGGGCAGAGTGGCAAAGAAAAAGCCATATCTGAGACTGGCCAATAAAAGAAAAAGATTAAGATGGGCAAAAGAACACAGACATTGGACAGAGGAAGACTGGAAAAAAGTGTTGTGGACGGATGAATCCAAGTTTGAGGTGTTTGGATCACAAAGAAGAACGTTTGTGAGACGCAGAACAAATGAAAAGATGCTGGAAGAATGCCTGACGCCATCTGTTAAGCATGGCGGAGGTAATGTGATGGTCTGGGGTTGCTTTGGTGCTGGTAAGGTGGGAGATTTGTACAGGGTAAAAGGGATTCTGAATAAGGAAGGCTATCACTCCATTTTGCAACGCCATGCCATACCCAGTGGACAGCGCATGATTGGAGCCAATTTCATCCTACAACAGGACAATGACCCTAAACACACCTCCAAATTGTGCAAGAACTATTTAGAGCAGAAGCAGGCAGCTGGTATTCTATCGGTAATGGAGTGGCCAGCGCAGTCACCAGATCTGAACCCCATTGAGCTGTTGTGGGAGCAGCTTGACCGTATGGTACGCAAGAAGTGCCCATGCAACCAATCCAACTTGTGGGAGCTGCTTCTGGAAGCGTGGGGTGCAATTTCTCCAGATTACCTCAACAAATTAACAGCTAGAATGCCAAAGGTCTGCAATGCTGTAATTGCTGCAAATGGAGGATTCTTTGACGAAAGCAAAGTTTGATGTAAAAAAAATCTTATTTCAAATACAAATCATTATTTCTAACCTTGTCATTGTCTTGACTCTATTTTCTATTCATTTCGCAACATATGGTAGTGAATAAGTGTGACTTTTCATGGAAAACACAAAATTGTTTGGGTGACCCCAAACTTTTGAACGGTAGTGTATATATATATATATATATATATATATACCCCAAACTTTTGAACGGTAGTGTATATATATATATATATATAAATCTTTACAGATATATAAATCTTTACAGATATATAAATCTGTAAAAAAAAAAAAAAAAAAAAAAAAGTTTTAATGCCATGTGATCTACCAGTAGTACCGGTCGATCGCGATCGACGCATTGAGCACCCCTGTTATAGATGATTGAACCTGTGTGTCTGCTACTAACTGATTCATTGCACTGAATGGGTTGATTGACAGTTCATCATTAAGTAATTAATGTACAGACTGCCTGCCTGTGTGTATGTATCTATCTATAGATATGTATGTGTCTGTGTGTGTGTGTGCTTGTGTGTGTATGTGCGTGTGTCCATCCGTCCATCCATCCATTATCTTCCGCTTATCCGGGGCCGGGTCGCGGGGGCAGCAGTCTGAGCAGGGAAGCCCAGACTTCCCTCACCGCACACACCTCCTCCAGCTCCTCCGGGGGGATCCCGAGGCGTTCCCAGGCCAGCCGAGAGACATAGTCCCTCCAGCGTGTCCTAGGTCTTCCCCGGGGCCGCCTCCCGGTGGGACATGCCTGGAACACCTCCCGGGGGAGGCGTCCAGGAGGCATCCTAAACAGATGCCCGAGCCACCTCAACTATGTGCGTGTATGTTTTTCTTAATTAATGTTGGATAAAAAGCACTGTTTTTGTTAGTGTGATATCAGAACTGTGTGACCTAGTGCTTTTTGTGAATTTTGATGCCATCTTATTGCTGAATCTTGATTTGTTAGATGTTTGATTGCATGTGGATTGATTTAACATTTAACACTGAAACAGCTGTATAAGTTTATAATGTTATCTGATATTTATACTGCGGTATCATTTTGATAAAAGGTGTATTTCTAATACCAAAGTCCATTAATTAACCATTGAGCGATTCTATAATTAGGGGTACATTTCAGAACAGTTGACAGGAGTAACAGTTGACAGGACACATTAGGGATGTGTAGCAAAACTGCATGTAGCACAGTTGACATTTCCTCAACTTTTTGGCCTTTGTGCAAGCTAAAGATGTTGAAAATGTCACCACATGACCATGATCAATTCATATTTATGTGTGCTATATTACATTGTTGTCGTTAAAAAAATCTCAAATCAGTACACAAGAAAATGTTGGTAACACAGTTGACGAGCAATTAATCCACTCCATGTGTAGACAATAATTTTGATGAATTATTGACAAGGAGGACTTGAAATTGACCACATTGTCTTCAAGGTTCCCACCAAAAAGGATGTACCTTCCAGCAATGTGAGTCATGTGACTTTGGAGCAAACCATTGCTTATTTATAGGGGTTTTATCAATGGGTAACACAGTTGACAGTGATTTCTTGGACACACATGAAGTGAATAATTTCATGTATTTTAATGTTTTAAATAGATTTAAAAACTGCTTTATCATGTTTTAATACTTATTTTTTTACAACTAAAGCTGAAATAGTATTTAAAAACATGTTTTTTATTGCTAAGTTTTAAGAGCAAACTTGACATTTAAGAATTCGGACAGCACAAAAACTACAAATTCCAATATATAATTAGCATTTCTTCCTAAATTATGGAACCTGTTAACTTTTAGTATTAAATGAAAGAGGAATATCATCCAATATCAAATTGGTCATTGTTTGAAATAATGACCAATAATATTTGGTAAAATTGACAAATACACCCCATGGACTTGAAATGTACCCCTAATTATAGAATCACTCCATTAATGGCTTAATTCTGGCATTGGATGTACTTGGGTCATTTTACACTATAAGTTTTTGAAAGCATTTATCACTATTATCAAATTATAACCAAACTATTACTATGCTACTGAACTGTAATGTAAAGTGCTACCTGACACAGAGTGGCCAATTGTTTACTGCTTGCTTACTACTTAAACTTAAACTGTGGCAGTGTGCTCAAGTGGAGATGTCTTTAATCCTGCTGAAATCAGTTTTTACGCTACTACTAGTGCATCAGCATATGAACACCTGTTGAAAGCTTGATCTGTCACATACCTAAACAATGGTAGAAGTCATATTCTGAAAATTACTCAACAGTGTCAGTGATGTATGGGGGAGAGTCCTGGGCCAGAGTCACGCACACTCAAAATTTATTTAGGACTTTTTTTCTAGTTATAAATACAACTATTTGAAATGACCATGTGAAAGTTCTAAAAGTCAGTTGTGTTTAATGAATGGCAACAGTTTCCAATAACTTTATAATGATTTAATACATTCTGGTTAAGTCTATTTGTGTGCATTAAAGCCACCATATTTACAGTAGATAAATGAAAATGTCTTACAATTCTGTGATCCCATCCCTACGTAGGAATGTGAACCTTAGAGAATCTTAGAAACCTTACCATGCTCATCTTAACAAGCACATTAGATACTGTGCAGCAGAAAACCAATGGTTTTTGCAGAGGTGTCTGATGTGGTACTTCAACTACATTAAATGATATATAGCAATCTTGGGTGCTAGATCAATGGTTCAAGCCACTAGGGCAGGAACGTGAATGCACCATATTTTACCATATTTCTGGTTGTATATGCAACAATTCGGTTAGGGAGAGTATTCAGGCCAGTCTGGCCTATGAGGCACCCTTGGCTCTCAGCTTGGACAGCAGCATCTCGTTCTTACGACACTCCTGTAGACAAAAACATGGCAAACATGACAATTTATATTAAGCAAATACATTTTCTTAAATTTATGATGTGCTTCATGGATTAAAAAAATCTTATAGTCAAATTCAATCAATTGAGGTCAATTACAATAAAATGTTGTGAAACAGTTTTGTTCTCCGATATAATAGCACTCAAACTATTCTCGGTGACGAGTTTCATAAAATGCTGTGTGCATCCATGCAATTGTCCTAATCAGTTGATCCTTGAATAAAGTATCCAATACATTCCAGTGTACAAAAAATTATGAAAAAGTCGGGGATCATATTTGTCTGCCATATCAAATTGACCCACCATTCCTAAAGTAAGACTAATCACCCCATTGTCGAGAGAGTTTTCTATTTCCAAATATGTTGATTTGAGAGACCGCAGGCTTTTAACAATTATGTTCGCTTGGAGGTGATAAGTTGAAATGATATGATAAAATCAAAGCCCTGTGAAATGGCTATTTCAGTGGCGGCTGTTGGTCTTTCTTTTTCAGTTCAATTTTTTATAAAAATATATAATATTAGCTATAAGCTAATAATACCGTTTTCCAACATTTTGAACCGTGCGGCCAATACAGAGATGCGGCTTTTCTATGAATTTTTCTTCAGCTCTCAGGAAAAAGAGCATCGGTCATTGATCGTAGCAGGGTGATAGTTCTCAAACATAGCGGGTATATAGATTATGAAACATACATCATGAGAAACCAACAAGTGCCAAACGAAAGAACCGTAAGAGCAACCGAACAAGTTACAATTATAAGGCAAGCATCTCCGACGGGCAATAGGTATCTACAGGAAGCTTTCTCAGTGCGCATGAAGAAAAAGTGACAGTGGTTTGGTGCTCAGTGGTTTCAGTATGCAGGAGGAAGAAAAATAAAGCAACTTGGCTTTAGTGCACAGGAGGAAGATGAATAAAACCATCAATTACTTTTCAGTTTTGTTGATCAGCACATTTACTGCCATGCCATTACGGTACAAAATATTTCCATGTAAATATCTTAATTCTCAGCCTGGATATTGGCGGCTTTAAGTCCAGTGCAGCTTTTTCTGGGACAAAATATGTATTTATTTTCAATTTATGTGGTGCAGCTTATATTTAGTTGCGCTCTATAGTCCGGAAAATACGGTATACGTAAATTCTGCCCTACATTTTGCCATCATGTGCACTTTGCTAGCTGGCTAGTTCTGCTACGACATTAGCCTAGCCTAGCCTAGCCTACAGTATGGATGCATGAATGAACATTCAAATGAAGCAATATTAAAAGGAGGAATTGGATTTAACTGCAAAAATGAATGTTGTGTATGTATTAGATATCAAATGAAAATTGGTTGGCAATTTCTCTACACAAATCCAAAGAAATAGGTTGCAACATTTTGTCTTTTAACAACACTTGTAAAAACCACGAAGCTCAAATAGCTTCGGTGACTTTTTATAGCACCGAATTGCTGTCAATCAAAAGGAGATGCAGTCTTTCGACAGACCCTGCAATCATCAGGCAGAAACCTGGAAGCTACGAGAATGTTAGGAGAAGGACATCGAGTCAGTCGACCTGCTATATGTAGCTGCTTCTGAACAAAGTCGTCTGCTTGATGAACGTATTCTAACGCATTTAAAATTAGGGATGTCCCCGACCAAGAGTTCCTGTGTTTGACCAATATTCGACTAAATACTTCTGCAAATCAACTAATCTAAATTAAAAACTTTTTATTTTTCTATAAATGTCAATGTTTTCAACAAACCATTGTATGTGATGTTTTACATCTCTGTTTTCACAAATAATCTGAAAAACAAATGTAAGAAGGGTGACTAACAACTAAACAAACATAAATGCATAACTCAGCAAATGCTGATTCTGATAAATGTACAATTATTTGGGGGATCCGACCCGATCACTGCTGGACATTTCAGATTCAGCCGCTATAAAATTAGCTATTACTCAAAATAAGCCTTGTGTCACCAGTTATGTTGTTAACAAATACTGAATGCCTGTATGGTTATTATTTTCTTATAATGTACTACACATTTTTTAATGGTCAAATCATCAGAATACACTGTGGACCTTTGAGATATTTGAGTTTCGGAACTCTGACTGAACTTTTGAGCTTCAGGGACACTTGACAAAAAAAGACAACATTTGGCATGGCAGTAATTTTAAATGTGTTGTTAATGTGATGTGTTCCCATCGTATTTAAGAGAGCACATTTAACAAACAAGGGCTTTGTTAACGTAACTGTATAGAGATGTACCTCGTACTGGCTACTTAACTGAAATGTGTAAGTAAGCTACATCCAAAGTCGCTGTCGTGAAACTAGCCTATATTCCATTAACTGCTGATTAACAGAAGTAGCTTTGAAGTAAAATAAAAATTCACAAATATTGTCGATATTATTGTGCCCATCTGTTTTTGTATAGTTACTATGGAATTAATATTTATTCTATAATTTCCCCAGGAATAACAATTAAAATGTTTTTCAGAAAAAATGCTCACACGGGTTTGTCCTCCCTAGCGTGGACAATAGAGCGTGTTGTTTCTAGCCAAGCTAACCAACTGTCAAGATATTCTAGAGCGCAGGTAGCAAACACATTGAATCAAATGTCTCTGACGTCAACATTATAGCCTGAATGTAGCTAAGAACACAGCTTAAAAATATAGCACCTGAATTTTCAGGTCCACTTCCTTTTCATAGGTCAATAACTAGCGACTACTTTAAATAAATAAATAAAAGAATCTGGCAGTTAGCGTGTGGACACATACACCTTAATGCTATCAAATGTTGGTTGCAAGCAGCATTGAGAAAGTGTATGAAAATACTGCTCATAGTTTTTGCAGCTTTGGATACCTTTCACAGAAGGTCAGCACAACCAGGAGACATATCTAAAATGAAAGGTTTGGTTGTTTTCTTCAAAATGAGGTATGTTTACTACACACAATAAATATATACATTTTGAGAAAAATCTAGTTAAAGTCAGTTTGATGAAAACCCCTTAGGAATGCATTGAAATCTGAACGTACTATGGTGAAATAAGTTTTTCCCCTTAACTGCCTGTAACATCAGGCATTGAGTTCCTCAGCAGCTCGCGCCCTGGCTAGAAGCAGAGATGTGACGTACAACAATGTAATTTATAAAGCCAACTTGACAACTTCTTGGTGCCAAAAAAGCTTAGACTTAAAGCGGTGGAACGTTTCAAAAAATGACCTAAAATCACGCATAATGGGGGGGTTTCGTGAGGAAACGGCTAAAGCGAACTAAAATCTGACTTCGGATTAAGTCACGTTAAATTGAATACAAATAGCAAAAAACTACGTTGAAAAACCAATTTTTTATCGGTCCACCCATCAAATGCTCCCCAAAACTTAAATAAGCTTGCTCATTACAAAAAGGTTTACTGAGAGCGGTCATAGTAAGTAACAATGCAAAATTATATGGTGTGGTCTCATTTAGGTGACTGCACGAAGAAGCCGACCGCATTCAATTGTCCTATGAGCTAGCAATCTAGTAGAACTAGCAAACAGCCAAGGTAGCGCTAGTAATGCTAGCTGACATCGCTGTGTAGCTGACTAGAACGTAGAACTGTGTAGCTGACGTAGAGTTTCCAGATGCTCCAAATTTGTCTTTTTTATTACCAAAGGTAAGAACACCCTAATAAATGTATATATGTGAGATTACAATGGGTTGTGCTATCGCCAAAAACAGGCACACCCTATTGGCATTTTTAACCACAGAATAAGCAAATTTTGAGTTTTCCATTTTCCAACAGAATTTTCCATCAAATTCTCTTGTAAGTCGCTTTGGATAAAAGCGTCTGCTAAATGAATAAATGTAAATGTAAGTTTGTCCACCTCTCCTGACGTCCTGCAATGACTTTTGCGAAATCATGGATCGTTCTCTCTCTTAACTAAAAGCGCATTTGAGAACAACAATGTACTTGCTGTTGTGAGCTACCAAGCACTTTTTCAAGGAGTCAGGTGGCTGAGCGGTTAGGGAATCAGGCTAGTAATCATAATGTTGCTGGTTCGATTCCCGGTCATGCAAAATTATGTTTTGTCCTTGGGCAAGGCATTTCACCGAACTTGGCTTGAGGGAATGTACCTATACTTGCTGTATGGTCACTCTTGATAAGAGCATCTGCTAATTGACTAGACGTAAATGTTCTCGCTGACCACGGATGCATCCTTGACAAACCTTCATGTTCTGGCTACCTGCAATGTTTGGGGCTATATAGTGAACTCTCGCTATATCACGGTTCACTTTTCACAGTTTCGCTACTTCACGGATTTGCATTGTGCATTGTGTTCTGCATTCTGATTGGCTAAACAGTCTCTCCAACACAAACCTGCGCATCAATAAAGTTGCAGTTTACAGGATACAGTACTTTTATTTGTTAAACAAATGCTTGGGCCTGTAAAAAAGGTTTGTTCTTTGGTTATAATATATAATAGAGTATTTAATTGTATAATAATTGAAAAAAAGAAAAAACGCTTTCTACGTCACGGATTTCACTTATGGGTTCTTTTTGGAACGTAACCCCCATGAAAAACGAGGGTTCACTGTATTGTTATGATCAATGACCTATGCTCTTTTTGTAAAGCTCTCTTGGATGTCACATTGGATAAAAGAGTCTGTTAAATGAATAAACATAACTGAAATGTTTATAGAGCTTATCAAGAACATTAATCGGTATTGTTGGTGTTCTTGGTGACTTGTGTGTTTTCAGATTTGAACCGTACTTGGCAATGAAAGATGACGTCAAATGGGTTCGCAAGAACGGAAATCTTTTTGGGAAAGGATTATTTGCTTTTAGTAATGAAATATGTATTCCTATAACAATTTTATTTTTCATCCCCTAGTTGTTTTCTTGAATATGATATGAAAAGTTAAGGTGTATAATTTGCTATGTAAAAATGTTTATATGAATATGCCTATGAATGTCATATTTTGACTGCTAATTAAATGTTCTGAATGTGGGTATAGGCAGACAATCTGGAAGGTCCAGATTCAGCCATGAAGTCAGATTGGGAAAAGGTTTGTACATTTATGTTTGTCTAGTTGTTGTATATACAATTTGTATGTATGTACTTCTTTCAGATTACATCAGAAAATCATTTCAAATTTAGATGAGTCAATTTGGTTGACCAGCAAAAATATCTTACTCAGGGACAGCTCTAGGGACAAGTTATTTTTCTTTATTTACTGACAGGGCATGATCCAAGAATTGCTTAAATGAGAGAAGTGTATGTTTATAACTTCAATGCTAGAAGGAGACCCTACAGTCTCTGGTTCCCTCACATTTGTCCTGCTCTAAAAATTTTGCTTCCTGAACAATAAATTTTAATCTGGTTTATGTGTTTACATCAACAGAAAATGGTGCAAAAACTCCATGCTAATTTCTAATTAAAGTAGCTAATCACTGGTGGAGTTTACGACTTGTTTTCACACTTTTAGTTCAGTTATCTTGGATCTTTTGGTCCGGAGCATAGGCTATAAATTATAGCATATCATCCTGTTTTGCTAATTGATGATTTGATGCTAATTGCATCAAAGTATTATTATTTTATTTTTTAACCAAGTCTAGCTAACAAATGTGAACACACCCTTAGATGCAGACTATTTAATTGACCACTGGTCTAATTCTGCCCCACCTCCGCTACTAAAACCCCATCTCTGTTAGGCAATGCACTGCATAAAGTAAGCTGAATGAAATATATCCTAAAGCTGTAAATGGACCTATCAGAATGGAATGCTTGGAATGTTGGGTAACTGGATTTGAGTAACGACTAAAAGCAATTAAATTGCCTTGTTTTCTGTTGAGAAGTCTTAACTAGACGTGAGCACAATGTTCCGCGATGCGGCGCAACGTTTTCCATTTATTTTTTGTTGTTCACTTTGAAAGCTCTAGAGCACATTAAGTCATAGTAACAGAAGTGCATATTTAACGCATTCAGCATGGACAGAGAGCGTCCGATAGAGCACAGTGTAAGCTGTGTGAAACTGTTTGAAACCAAATGCATTGATTCACTATGCAATCGATCATTATGCTGTGATCACACCGGACACGATTGGAGTCCCAATGTTACAGTAATGCAATAGACGATATAAAACCAATACACACTCAACTAATTTTATATTATTTTGAACGTATTATCCACTGTGTCTTGTCATTTTCTACATTCTATAGCATCAACATGCTAAAATGGATTTAGCCCTATAATTGTATTAAATGTAATCAGAAATGCAATACCACCAAGATACACCAACGCCTTTGCCTCAAGCCGAGGAGCGGGGGCTTGGATACTACTATGTATTTGCAAGACAGCTTTAAACTGAATTATAAATAATGTCATCTTTTAATATAACATCCCCGAGCATCCCTAGTATTAAAAGTATTTTATGAACCTCTTTGAAGTCCTTGACAGTTTTGAAGTAGAGCCTCTGTTTGTCGAGCAGCTCCAGGTATTCATCATTCAACTGGTCTCTCCTCATCTTGTTCTCTTGCTTCTTCTTTTCCATCTGGGTACAGCAACACAAATACAATGGCGCGCACATGTAAATTTGTTCATTTGTTTCCACACTTACTGCATTAAAAAAAGTCTGCTTATCTGCTTAAATGTGTGTGAATTGTTGTGTCTAGTTGTCATGTTGTTGTAGGACCATGTTGTACTTGCATGAATAGGTCTGGCATATTTCATACCCACTTCAGAAATATTAGGTATAAAAGATTGTGAACGCATTGTTAGATCATCATAAGAATTAAACAAAAAAGATGAAAGCTTTATATTTACAAAGTATTGACAACATTAATGGTTCCATACCTTAATGTGGTTTTGTTTGATACCATCAACTATCTGTTCCATCTGTCTAAGAAACTGCTCTTTTGCCCCCGAAGATGCCATAGCCCTAAGCAGACCACAGAAAATATACTCATACAGGAAATATAACTGATTTAACAACAACTTCTATTGTCTCATTTAAAGTGCTGTATGAAGATCGGATTAACACTCACTGTTGAAAGTTGTCATAGATGGAGTTCAGCAAATTCACCTATTTGGGGGGGGGGAAATAGTTAAGTCACTAAACCTTTTCCTCAGGAGGAGGGAGGGAGGGATTTTGTAACTCTTACCTCCTTTTCTAAGTAAACTTTCTTGTCATCCAGTGTGTTGTACAGTGTGAAGAACTGCTTGGTCTCTTTGTGTGTGGCTGAAACTGTAAAGGGGAAAAATGAAATCACGAGACAAAATAACCTGGCTGAGTCTTATTTGGGAGAACAGAATAAAGTTCACATATTTTGGAACATGTTATGGAACTTAGATCAAATGTTCGGTGAAGTTAATAAACCCTACCTTGACCATACAGCTCAATGAATCTCTTCTGATACTGAGTTAGCTCTGCCCGGCTGGGCACCTCATCTATCTTCCTCTGCAGGATGGCAATTTCACGGTTCTTTCGTGCCTATGGTAGATGAGCACCTCCAGTATTTAGCTACTGCCTACTTTATATGTATAACTAGTGTAAATAATATCACAACTGTAACTGACAGCCTTTACCATCAGTAAACGAATCTTCTGTAGCTTTTCTCTGTCTACACTGTGCTGCTTGTCAAACAACAAACTCCTCTCCTTAGAGAGGGAGATAGAGAACATCACAGAAAGAGTGAGAGCCAAAGAGAGACAGTTAACATATTGGAACACGTGTATAAGATGGACATGCATGGACACAAGTTTAAGTCAGTCACCTCCTCCCCTGTCTTGTCTCCAGACTCCATCTTCAGGTTTTCTATGTTATGCTGCAGACGAACCATCTCCTCCTAGACAAACAAAAGTAAAATTTAAAGCAGTGCTAAATGTGAAGACTACATGATATTGTAGCTATTCTAGGGAAAATGTTGAATCACCGTGTGTGAAATGTGTATTGTTGGATTATTACAGAAAAATACTTACTCTACAATGTGTGCGGAAATCCTGTTCTTGATGTTTCAGGTTTTCGTTCATGGCAACCAAAGCTTTCAGTTTATCCAATAGCCTGGGCCAAACCAAGCACAAGAAATTAAAAAGATATGCTACTGTAACACATTTAACTTGAACAGATGAGAAACAAATCTTTTTAGACTTAAAGTACATTAGCAACACAATATTAAAGGACGCAACTCACCCAGTGTCAGCCTGAGCCTCCATCTCCTCCAGACCACTCAGTTCTTTCTCCAGTGCTTCTGAAATATCTGTAGCCTATGAACAAATACATTAAGTCAAATACAGAAGCTGTACCATTCGACGACGAATTTGGGGACGGTAGTCTTTTTTGAACATGCCGCTGAAACACCTCACCTCCATTAGCTTACTCTTGGCCTCTTGACATTCGATTTTCATCTCCAAATGCTTGGCTTGCAACTGAAAAACAGACCGCACACAGTCAATTCTGACCGTCAAAACATTAAACCAGGGTGGGAAATGTACTTTCTTGCCCAACAGCCACAGTAGCTGGTGGATGGCCAATTTTTACCAGCTACACCAGACCCTTTTTCTGGATTTCAAATGTATTAAAGAAACGATTGAGAAATTGTGGGGTGTGCTTGCGGCTGCCCCATAGAGTCCTGGGGCCTCATGTACAAAGACCTGCGTGGATTTCCTACTAAAACTTGGCGTACGCCAAAATCCAGAAACTGTCGTACGCACAAATAAATTCAGATGTATCAAAGTGTGCGTAGGCATGAATCCAAGCACGTTTCTTTTGTACATCACAATCAACTTGGAATTGAGTGCACATGCAGAGGTGCTGAACTCCTCGCTGTCCACGCCTCCATTTAAATATTCAAATCAATGTAAATAGGCCCTGGACCTGAGATTTCCACCCTCTGGGGGACAAATAAAGGTTTATCTAATTTCCCTCTTGGTCCGATGAGATAAATCAAAATGAGTAGAGGGAAGAAATGAGTCAATCGGGCTTGATAGAAAGCTTTGCAGCTCTAATTTCAATAAAATAAAATAAACATTTGAATGCGCACCTGCCCAAATGTGCATTTTGCTGGTTAACATAGACAATTAAACGAATAAACTATTTACGCACCCATATCCACCCATCGCGCACCGCGCCAGCCTCCAGCCTGTTCCCAACCATGCTGTTAGTCAGAATGAATGAGTCATGCGTTGAGCCAGGCCACCTTGCCACGATTTTAGTTAACTGCATTTGCGCATCACATATGATTTTAACATTAATGGAATTAAAATGTTTTATATTAACATAAACAAATTAATCCTGTGATGGCGCTTTTATAGCAATGTGCAGTCAATATCTCCGATAACCTTAGGGAAACCGGCTATCGCTGCTAATTGCATACTCCAGTAACACTGGGCTTGGTAACCGAAAACGGCTTATGAGCCAGTTATTGTTTGCAAGTAAATCCTCGCGTTCCCTAAAAGCTCGCTTACGTCGGATTGCACCATTTGCAAGGTCCTCAAACAATGCGAACGCTGCCATTGTTAATACCATTTTCTTCATCACATTGCGCATGCTTTTATATTCACCTATATGATTACATATGTGTCGGTGTCTCTGATAGGCACATCACTTGACTGTTTTCACATTATTAAGTTTCCCAGCATCACCTCTAAGTGACGCCAAAGGAACAATAGCTGAAAAAACTTGCGTACGACAGCTATGAAGCTGGCGTGGGGCACCACACGTTTCCACGGTCATTTCACGTTTGATACATCTGAACGTGAGCGTGGGAAAGGACGTACGCCACGTTTTTGTGCGTACGCAACCTTTGTACGAGGCCCCTGATGTTTACTGATATTAACCAGTCAGTGTTGTTTACGTTGGTTTTAGACTGCAAATATTTTTTTTACTTTTAAGACTTTTCTGTCAGTCTCACGTAACTGCTCATCTCACATGCCATTGCTATACACTATATCTCACTAGTTGATCTCCTACAGCAAGCTAGCTTACTTGATGTAGTTGAGGAGAACAGGGTAAGTTGAGCCACCCTTGGTTTCTAGACAACGACATTTCTTTAAAATATCATACATACAAAGACCGTGGGGGCTCTCCCACCGCCCCACCTTATGCCCACTTGATCCAATCTCTGTTCCAAACCATATCTCCTTCCATCACACCATTTCTTCTTCCTCCCTCGCTTCCGGCACTTTTCCCTCAGCGTTCAGAACTACAGACCTGTTTCACTGCTACCTTTCTTTTCTAAAACAACTGAGCCAACCGACTGGCAATCTATCTCTCCCAAAACAACGTTCTTGACCCTAACCAATCGAGCTTCAAGACCGGCCACTCCACCGAGACTGCCCTCCTGTCAGTTACCACTGCCCTCCAGTCTGCCAGACCGGCCTCAAGGTAATCTGTTGTCATTCTGCTAGAAGTTTCTGCAGCATTTGACACGGTTAATCATCAGATCCTGCTCGCCACACTCTCACGAAGATGGGCATAACTGGCACTGCACTTGAATGGATCTCATCCTACCTGACAGGAAGATCCCATCAGGTCTCTTGGGGAGGAAAAACATCAAATCCTCGCCATCTCTCCACTGGGGTCCCACAGGGTTCCGGCCTTGGACGGCTCCAAAACTCCCTGTACACCACCTCACTTGGATCAATCATCTCTTCCCATGGCTTCTCCCATCTCTGCTAAGATGAAGACACGCAGCTATACCTATCCTTCCCCCCCAACCGATCCAGAGATCTCAACTAAAATTGAGGCCTGCCTCACCGACACATCGGCCTGGATGACCAGACACCTACAACTGAACCTCGCCAAAACAGAACTTCCTATCATTCCAGCCAAATCCTCAATCACCCACAATCTTACTCTGGGATTAGCGGACAAAATCCTTTGATAATTTTGTTTAGGCTCGGTATGAAGATGCTGCCAGCCAAACATGGGAAAGATTGGATAAGAGTTGTAGAAGGAGTAGCGAAAAAACTGAAAAATTGAAAGATTTGCTATTATAAATTGTTGAGGCGTTTTTTTTTTCGGAGTGAGGAATGAGGCACATGGAATTAATTTCAGGTTTCTAGGACAAAAGTGCAACAAATGGCATCACTTTTAAAAAGGGCACAAATTGTCAAATTGGGGCGTGGCCTGTAGCGCCCCCTCTGGTCTCAAGTGGACCAAAATGGGTATGGTAGTTCATAATGTTGTGCTGTTTCACCATGCCAAAAATGTCTTTACTGCTGTGATCTAAGGGCTGCCATAGACTTCAATGCTACAAGCTTAAGAACTACAATAACAATAGGTTTCCTCCTGACGGAGGAATCTTAACAAGATTTTGAAACTGCAGGTAGAGTTGTATTTCTGATCGCACAGACAAATTAAGGACATCTCTGGTTTCAGTCTTGGGTCTCAAAAAATATGTTATTTTTTGGATTGGACATATTGTTTTGCATCTAGGTTAATTTGTTTGAGGTGTGGATGCTAGGTAAATGTATGTTATTCTCCCTGCCCAGCTCATTTGCAACCACAGCTGCGCCATCACCGTGGCAACCAAACAGACACACCAGGAAAACAGAAAGAACACATTTTCTGAACTGCCGATAGTCGTATTTCTGACCACACAGACATATAAAGGATACCTGTGGTTTCGGCAGAGTCTTAGGTCTCAGAATATATAATTTTTTGGGGTATACATTTGTCTAGGTTAACTTGTTTGAGGTGTGGATGCTAGGTAAATGTATGTTATTTCTTGCCCTCAGCGCGTTAGCAATCATAGCTGTACCATCACTGTGGCAATACTATGTATTTTCAGATTTAAAACAGAATTCTTTCAGCTGTCAGATTTCAGCATTCCGACGCATTTTCTGTAGGAAATGCACTTTAAAGTTACATGCAATATTATGTGGTTAATTTACGTACAATATTTTTTACGTGCAATAACTTGGCTGTTTATCACTCACTAATTATACATGGCTGAAACCACCTCACTTAACTCACACTTAAATCTCACTCACAGTGAGGTCAATAAGTATTTGATCATCCTGTGATTTTGCAAGTTTTCCCACTTAGAAAACATGGAGGGGTCAAATTGTTTAATTGTAGGTGCATTTCCACTGTGAGAGACAGAATAAAAAAATTTTTTTTATCACTGTGTCAAATAAGGATCTGATCACTTGAGTCAAACAATTGTAATATTTGGTACAGAAGCCTTTGTTAATAATTACACAGGTCAAACGGTTCCTGTAGTTCTTCACTAAGTTTGCACACGCTGCAGCAGGGATTTTGGCCCACTCCTCCATACAGATCTTCCCTAGATCTATCAGAGTTCGGGGCTGTCGCTGAGCAACAAGGAGTTTAAGCTCCCTCCAAATATTTTCCATTGGATTCAGGTCTGGAGACTGGCTAGGCCATTCCAGAAACTTGATATGCTTCTTACGGAGCCACCCCTTGGTTTTCTTGGCTGTGGGCTTCGGGTCGTTGTCATGTTGAAAGACCCAGCCATGACCAATCTTAAACGCTCTGACTGAGGGAAGGCGGTTTTTGCCCAATATCTCACAATACAGGGCCCCGTTCATCCTTTCCTTAATAAAGTGCAGTCGTCCTGTCCCCTGTGCAGAAAAACACCCCCAGAGCATGATGCTTCCACCCCCATGCTTCACTGTAGGTATGGTGTTCTTGGGATGATACTTGGATGATTTGGATTCTTCCTCCTCCAAATATGACGTGTGGAGTTCAGACTAAAAAGTTATATTTACCCTCATCTGACCATATGACTTTCATGACTCCTCTGGATCCTCTAGATCAGAGGTCTCAAACTTGTGCCATCGAGGCCCAAGAGAGTGCAGGTTTTCGTGTCAAGCAAGCACAACTCCAGTTGATTTAGCTGAAGTAGAGAAAACCTGCACCTTCTTGGCCCTCAATGGCACAAGTTTGAGACCACTGATCCAGCTAATCATTGGGAAACTTCAGACGAGCCTTAACATGGGCTGACTTCAGCAGGGGAACCTTCCGTGCGCTGCATGCTTTTAAACCATGACATTTTAGCGTATTACTGATAGTAGCCTTGGAAACGGTGGTCCCAGCTCTCTTCAGGTCATTGACCAGCTCCTCCTGTGTAGTCCTGGACTGATTCTTCACCTTTTTTAGCATCAGTGATACCCCACAAGGTGAGATCTTGCGTGGGGCCCCAGTCTGAGGGACATTGACAGCCATCATTAGCCTCTTCCATTTTCTGACAATTGCTCCAACAGTTTTTTTTTTTTTCTTCTTCACCAAGCTGCTTAGAAATTGAACTGTAGCCCTTTCCAGCTTTCTGAAGGTCTTCAATTTTGTCTCATGTCTTTTGACAGCTCATTGGTTTTACCCATGTTAGTACCGTATTTTCCAGAGTACAAGTCGCCCTTTTTTAGCAATGTTTGGCCGGGGGTGCGACGTACACTTCAGAGCGACTAATATGTGAAAATTATTAACATGTTATTATATCAGTTTGTTTGTTATTTTCACACTGGCAACCGCATTTCACGTTTATTTTCCCACTGACCACAAGAGAGCGCTGAAGGCATGTGCATCTGCTACTTCTGTTGTACAAAAGATTTCCACATTACTGAAAATGTATATTTTGGGGGTACGGTGGCAGAGCGGTTAGTGCTCTCGCCTCCCAATAAAGAGATCATGAGTTCGAATCTCGGGCCCGACCATGATCTATCTGGGTGGAGTCTGCATGTCCTCCCCGTCCTCCCCGTGTTATCGTGGGTTCTCTCCGTGCACTCCGGCTTCCTCCCACTGTCTAAAGACATGCATGTGGTATGTTAATTGGACATTGTGGAAAAAATTGTCCCTAGTGTATGACTGTGTGAGTGAATGGTTGTCTGTCAATGTCTGTGTGATAGCCCTGCGACTATTGATTGATTGATTGGAATAAGCAGAAGAAAATGAATGAATGAAAATGTATTAAAAAAGGCAACTGAGAAGGGCTGAAAAAGAAAATGCCACCAAAAAGAAAATCATGTTGTGCAGATTACAAGCTTCAAATTGCGAAATATGCAGCCGACAATTGTAATCAAGCAGTAGAAAGAGTTTGGAGTTAACGACAAACATGTGAGGAACTGGCGAAAAGCAGAGGCTACTCTTGCTGCAATGAAAAAACCCAAAAGAGCTAATCGCAGGCTAAAAGCTAGGTGGCCACAGCTAGAGGAAAGAATTCGCACATGGGTGCTTGAACAACGTGCTGCCCAGGAGAGGCTTGTCTATAGTGCAGTTGCGTCTTCACGCCCAAGTGGTTGCCAAGGAGATGAATGTAAATAACTTTGTGGGAGGACCTTCTTGACGTTACCGCTTCATGCAACGCAACCGCCTCTATATCAGAGCAAGAACAACAATGTCCCAACAACTCCCAGCAGACTTCTGAGCCAAGGTCGACCGTGTGTCCATGAGTTCGTTGAAAAGTGAAATTGCCACCAATGCTTCGACAACCGAAACCATCCTGTCGGGATTAAGAAAAACTGGAATAATTGGAACTGGAATTGATGACGAGTCTGACAAAAGTGACGCACAAGAGGAACCGGCGCTTCGTCTACCTCCGAAGTTGGCAGAGAAGTGACACAGAGGAAGAAGAATTCAATTAATTTACCGGTAGTGATTCTGAGTAATATTTATGTTTTGTTAAACTTGTTAGCATGTTCTTTATGCTATAGTTATCTGAATAATTGTTAATATGCTATGTTAACATACCAGACACTTCAAAGTTCATCGTCTATGCGTCATGCAGCTGAATGCGTTATATTAGCATACGTACACCCATCTATGCTGTTGTTCTCTAATTTGTTATTTTAAATTGCATTTCAAGATGAAATGTCTGTTTTTAGTCTTGGATTGTATCAAATAAATTCCATATATACTCCAGTGCGACCTATATATGTTTTTCCTTCTTTATTATGCATTTTTTGGCTGGTGCGACTTATTCTCCAAAGCAACCTATACTACATAAAATACGGTAGTTAGACTTTTGACTGATTGTGAGGTGCACATGTGCCTTCATGAAAGCTAGCAGCCTCAAACAGGTGCTACTAATTTAGAATCATAAACAGAGTGGAGTTGGACTATTTAAAAGCAGAACAGCAGGTCTTTGCGGGTCAGAAATCTGTCTGATAATCAAGTGATCAAATACTTATTTGACACAGTAATATGAATACAAAATGTGATTTCTGGAAGATTCTGTCTCTCATTGGAAATGCACCTACGATAAAATGTTATACCCTGCCATGTTCTCTAAGTGAGAAAACTTGCAAAATCGCTGGGTGATCAAATACTATTGACCTAACTGTATATACAATGTTGCTATTTCATACTCTTAGATCCTTATTTCCATATTTGAAAGGATTCCCTGTATCTTGTACTTTTTATTGTCATTTTTGTAACTGCTACTGAGTGCTGTACTGTACCCTGCTGCTGTTGCAAACTGCAATTTTACCACTGCGGGACAAATAAAGGATTATCTCATTTTATCTAGAATGTCCCATGTGTGTCGTTGATAAGGTGGGATGACGTTACACAAGTTCCCAGATGCAGAAAAACGTTAGCGACTTTTAATACATATATAAATATATATACATATATGTATATGAATTGGTTAAATACATTGTTTTTATTATTATATGACTGATGCTCTTTGTAAAAGCTCTCTCTTGTAAGTCGCTTTGGATAAAAGCGTCTGCTAAATTAATAAATGTAAATGTAATTATATATTTTATAGAGACAAATAAAAAGTGATGCCTTTTCAGGCCTTGCCTGCTAGACCATTGTAAAATTATGTGTGGTCAGATTGGTCACAAAGTATGTAAGTAAAGTAAAAAGCAAAACCAAACAATATTGACCCATCTCAGTAACATAACTTTAAAGTGTCACTTTGGTCTTCAGAGGGCACTTGATATGAGACATGGAGGACTCGTGGACTTTTATTGCTTCTAATTTAAGGTTAGTTGTTTCTCTAACGAACAAATTCTATGTTTTCTGACGCTATAGCAAATGGACTGTTTGTCTGGAAGGTAGGCTAACAATTCCCTTGTTTTCAATGCTCCACTAGTTCATAAAGTACCGTCTTTTGTCTTTACTTCTCCCTCAAACATTTGTACAGTTGTAGTAACTGCTGACTCCACAAGTCACATTTAGGCCTAGCTAGCCTATACGTACTGACTAGCTATGAAAACTAATCAAATTAGTTTTAAAAGTGTTACTTAACAAAACATTCTGTTACAAAAGTTGTCAAACCTGCTACAAGGAATTTAGTAAAGAGTAGAGTAGTAAGAAATAAAATGGTGTTTTAAATTCACTCGCCACTGTGCCCGGTAAAAAGGCAAAGTCATCCACCACATAGAAAAAAGTCCTGTCATTGGCTGGTGGCAGGAGCTGATTTCCCACCGTGAAGTATACTGTACAATTATATCTCAAAAACTGTAATTCAAGGGGTGTCAAGGGTAATTGTATATCAATACTGTGAGTTCTTACTTCATCCAGTTGTTTGGTCTTCTGCACAATCTGTTTGTTTAAAGAGGCCACCATGCGACGGTGTTGTTGCAGAGGTCCAAACCACTCTGAATGGTCCTCCGCTGATAGCTCAGATTGCTAGGAACAGATAAAAAAAGTTAGATTACAATAAGTATACCTTATCAAAATACCTACCATTCAACCTAGATCCTATATATATTTGATCCAAAACGTACACATTGTAAACACCAAATGCACTCTTCAAATTAATGACATTGCACAGACATTGATAGCTTTAGATGCTCACCCTTTCAGCATACTCCAATGCTATCTGCTTAATCTCCTCAGACTGCAGACCCACTATCTGGCCCACTGCACTTGCTGTTAGCCTCCCCTGTTGAAAATCATATTAACAACCATCGCAAATATCCTAATACATCAAAACCAAAAACCAAAAATACAATTTTACCTCTTCAGCTGCCATGGTAGCCATTTTGGTCATCAGGGTTTTGATACACAGCTGTGAAGGATGAGGAAGACAGTCAGTGATATTATGTCTAATATCCCAATTAACAGTACAATTGCAGATGTATCAATAACAGCTATATTTTAGACTGAATTGTTGGGCAGACAAAACATAAAATCAATACGACAACAAAACTTGAGAACTTACCTCCTCTGCAACCTGCAGATCCTCATCCTCTGACACCTCCACCATCCCTGGCAAAATGGCCTGAGAGCCCTGAACCAATAAAACCTTCCGCTCATTTGCCTGGAAAACACAAGCCTCATTAACACACCACCAACAGACTTCATCACCTCCCAGTTCAATCCTGTTATCCTGAGTCAGGTGGCTCAGCAGTTAAGGCATTGGCACTCCACCCTACTTGTCCCAGGGGGAATGTCCCTGTACTTTCTGTACGTCGCTCTGGATAAGAGTGTCTGCTAAATGACTAAATGTAAATGTATCTAGTCTTTTTTAAAGAATATTCCACTGATTGAAGCTTGCTATATTAATTCACTCCCCAAATAATTAATTCCTTTATCCATTAGTACAATAGCATTATTGCGTAAAAACACAGAGTTGTGTTGGAAAGATTGGCTACAGAGGTAAAAGGCTGTGAAATCATTAAATAGTTGTTTAACAGTTTGAGATGAAGAGTCACAATCTGCGGTGTGTTCTCCAGCAGCAGTAAGTAATACAGTAAGTCTAGCCTACTAGAAAGTGTTTGTATAATGTTTTGAATAGTACGACACTTATGCGGCATTCACCTTATCTTGTTTTGACTGCTTGCTGAATCCATAGCGTCTGAAAGAAATTAGGATTTGTAAAAAAAAAAAAAACGTTTAAGTATTCCTTCTATGTATGTTAATACAATTTTACACTTGAAAACACCCAAGTTCTAGGTTAAACATAAGAAAGGATCATTTATCCCACTAAACAACAGGACATTTTTCATGCATTTTTCAGCAGCTGTCGAAATCCTGTCCAACCGCAAAACTCATACCATATTGCACATGAATGAGAAACATTTAGTTTTCTGAGTTCAATCAAGCACATACTACTTAAATGTCTCGTTGTGGTGTGCACTAAACATAGTTTAGAAGAGTGCACAGGTTAAATTAGCTAAGCAATTACCTCCCATACTCCAACAAAGTGGAGTGAACCTTGGACTCCTCTTCCAACAATTCTACTGCCTCCGCTTGTCTTTTATACTTCCTCTGGGGCTTGTACACTTCCTGGAAATCCCAGAAGAAAAATCTTTTCTGAGATTCTCAATAACATTTCTCAGTTTCACAGCCACTAGGCATAGCCACTTAAAACATTCATATAATATTTAATGAAGACACTTACAGTGACATCCAGAACTGTCTTTACAGCCTTGTGTTTCCTATGCCAGAAGTCTTCATCCTAAAACAAGGTGAAAAGACTGTTTATCAGATGTTAGTCCCGGGGGGTATTGCACAAAACTAAGATAAGGGATTAAGCCGGGATATGTTGGTTATCCTGGCTGAATTTAGCCTCAGGTCGGTTGCATGAAAGCAGATAACATTTAGTCTTGCCAAGTTACCATGGTGATTTATTCTCTGCAGCTAGCCAGGCTAAAATTAATCCTACTGATTCACCTGTATTTCCACCGTCAATCCTGTGAGGAATTCACGTGTTTTACAGCATGTCCATGATCTTTTTAAATACGTTGCATTATTTTAATTATACAGCATAAAAAATTTACATATATATAGTATATTGTCATTTCTCATTTCATTTAAATGTACAACAGTCTTTTTATATTGATTTAAGTGGTATTATTATTACTCTGGCCAAGTGTTATATTGATATGCTGATGAAGACTGCATGTCAAACTGCCGTCGAGGTTTCATAAAGATGTGTTTTATTGCAGTACAATGAACCATCGCTATATCACGTTTTCAATACAGTGAACCCTCGCGATATCATGGTTCAGTACAGTGAATTCTCGCAATATCGTTTCATTTTTTTTCGCGCTACTTCACGGATTTGCCTTGTGCATTGTGTTCTGCATTCTGACTGGATAAACAGTCTCTCCACGTCTTCTTTACCTGTGTATCAATAAAGTTGCGATTTACTGTAATATGTACTGTGTCTGTACACCTACGTAACATTAGCAGAAAAAGTTACATTTATGGACATGCTTAATTGTAGCCCAATTATGACAGCTCCAGAGGATTGTAAATTTTTTGAATACTAACGCATTAAGCCGGTCCGCTATTGTCTGCCAGGCTTATTCTCTTTCTTTGATTATGGCTTGAGTATTGCCCTTTTTTAATAATATCCTTCCCCTCCTCATAAAACTCCATCAGGAGCTGTTGTTCTGTGGCCGTGAAATATGTTGCGCGACTCTTGTCCATGTTCTGATCGGTGATTCTGTTAGCGATCGCAAGGTCTATTTAAGAATGCCGTGAACACGCATTTATCCTGACTACCTACATCTGGCTTGACATAGCCGCACCTTTTCATCCTGGCTTGGCAAACGTGCAACCAATTAAGCCAGGATACGACGGCCAGACTAGGTCAAGCCACGCTTGCTCAGTTATCCTGGATTTCTTTATTCTACTTTTGTGCAATACCCCCCTGTTCTTAAGCTATTACATTTTGAAAGAACAAACTCTACCTCAGGAAACTTGTGGGTCTTCTGAAACTGACAGATGGAGTAGGTCCGCACATAGTCCCCCATTTCCTCTCTGGTCTCTATCGCCATTTTCACAAGCCACTGTGGAAAAAACAAGACGATGGATCACAAATATAGTGAGCTCAGTAAATATTTGATCCCCCTGTTATTTTGCAAGTTTGATCACTTTGAAAACATGGAGGAGTATAACACTTTCATTGTTGGTGCATTTCCACTGTGTGACAGAGAATCTTCCAGAAATCACACTGTAAGATTTTTGTAACAATTTATTTGTATAACTGTGTCAAATAAGTATTTGATCACTTGCTTATCAGACAGATTTCTGACCTGCTGTTCTGCTTTTAAATAGTCCAACTCCACTCTGCTCATGATTCTAAATTAGTAGCACCGTTTGAGGTTGTTAGCTTTCAGTAAGGCACCTGTGCACCCCACAATCAGTCCAAATACTAACATGGGCAAAAACAAAGAGCTGTCAAAAGAAACAAGAGACAAAATTGTAGACCTTCATAAAGCTGGAAAGGGCTACGAGGCAATTGCCAAGCTGCTTGGTGAGAAGCCAAGTTGGAGCAGTTGTCAGAAAATGGAAGAGGCTAATGATGGCTGTCAATGTCCCTTGGACTGGGGCCCCACGCAAGATCTCACCTTGTGGAGTATCAGTGATGCTAAGGAAGGTGAAGAATCAGCCCAGGACTACACAGGAGGAGCTAGGACCACTGTTTCCAAGGCTACTATCAGTAATACACTAAAATGTCATGGTTTCAAATCATGCAGCGCACGGAATGTTTACTTGCTGAAGTCAGGCCATGTTAAGGCCCGTAAAAAGGATGTTACTGACTCCGTAAAAAGGATATCAAGGTTCTGGAATGGCCTAGCCAGTCTACAGACCTAAATCCAATAGAAAATATTTGGAGGGAACTGAAACTCTGTTTTGCTCAGCAACAGCCCCAAACTCTGACAGATCTAGGGAAGGTGTGCAAACCGAGTGAAGAACTACAGGAACCGTTTCACCTGTGTACCGTATTTTTTGCACTATAGGGCGCACTGGATTATAAGGCGCAGTGTCAATGAATGGTCTATTTTCTATATTTTTTCATGTATAAAGCGCACCGGACTATAAGGCGCATTAAGCGGGAAAAAAACAGTCAGATAAATCAGTCGAATAATATTATGGTGAAGCATAGTATGTATTACTCCGCAACGCTCCTGGCTACGGTAGCCGTAATGCTGCAAGCGGTGCGGCTTTGTAGTTTACCAAAGTCGTACAAAAATATTTTGATTTAGCACCGTGAGCGACTTGTACCACACAAAAATCGCTTAGAGGTCAGTAAACAAAATAATGAATCCATATATATACCGCTTCGGATTATAAGGCGCAGTGTCGTTTTTGGAGAAAAATAAAGGCTTTTAAGTGCGCCCTATAGTCTGAAAAATACGGTAATTGTTAACAAATATTAAAAGTTTTACTCAAGTGATCAAATATCGTACAATGTGATTCCTGGATTATTAGTATTTTATTCTGTCTCTTACAGTGGAAATGCACCTACGATTATAATTGTATACCCCCCCATGTTTTCTAAGTGGGAGAACTTGCAAAATCACAGGTGATCAAATACTTATTGACCTCACTGTATGTTACATATACATTACTTTTCACTACAGTTTGTGTGTGACGAGCATGTGAAATAACTGCTGCCAACTGCAATACACACCTGGATTACTGGAAATATGTGGATGAAATCCAGTCCCTGAATTTGGTGGGGTTCAAGACGATGGGGGCATTTCATTTTGGGCAGAACAGACACTATTTTTTCTGTAAGTGCTCTGTAAAACATAACAATCATGTTGGGAGACATAACATTATACTTATGATTTTCAAATGGTTGTACTAACTTCCCATAATACAGTCAGTTGTATGAATATGAATATAACACTATTATTGTTATTTTACCATAGAAAATACCATGTAAACCAGCTAAACCTGAACAGCATGGAATGCTCAACCAACCTACAAGGAGCACATTTAATTTGGGGATATTTTGTCATGAGGGCTTGCTACATTTTGGAGGATATTAGGGAGTCACGTGGTGTCCACTTCACCCTACTTGTCTCATGGAGAATGTCCCTGTACTTGCTCTCGACTTGGTTGCTCTGGATAAGAGTGTCTAAATGACTAATGTAATGTAATATCACAGATCATTTTACAGTAGTCTGTTTTAACTTACATTTTCTGACCAATGGTTGAATTCTCTTGGAACAGCAAGTCCACGTCAATGTCGAAATTACATGTAGTAATACACCAGGTCATCCCCCCAACCACCTGAAGACAAATACGGCTTTGGCACTATGTGTGACGCAAAAGTGACAGAGTTGTACATTTTGAGGCAAGATCCATCAAAGTACCTTATCGAATGGAGACAATCCTTTGATTCGGGCTCGGAAGTAGCCAGCAGCCAGCAGAAGCTCCAGAATTTCTGTAAGTTTCAAAACCTGCTCCTCGTCCTCTCTTGTCTCAACCTGCAAGCAACCGTTTTGAGGTTACGGTTAGTTAACTATTTAATTGCAGAACCCAGTTTATTTAAAGTAAATACAGGTACTTATACTAGGTAGCACTGCCCTTCTTGATAACCTGCGTGCCGATAAGACTTCTTCCTGTTGCTAACTAGCTAGCTAGCAGCACATTACTAGACGCCCAGTCAGTTTACCTCGCGAATGATGTGTTATCATCGTAGCATGAAAAGCATGAAAATGCATTTCACAGCGTGTCAACAACGTTACCTGGATAAGATGGCCTTCTTGGTCATACTGAGCTCCTATTTTGGAACCAGTTCTCACTCTTTGGAAAACCGATGTGGCCGCCATAACTGTATGCCATGTGATTGGAAGCATAAGACAGTGATGATGTCAGACTAAAGAGCATTGTTACGGTTGTTGTATGCTTATTTTGAAATGACCCCTAACATGTTGTCAAAGATTGCGAATGTGTAAAAAGCAACAACAAAAATTATACAAACTACTTAATTATTTACTTAACCTAAGTAACAGCTAGGATATTATTGTAATGTCAAATCTTTCCAGAAGGTGGTCACACTAAGTTCACAAGGCCAAGGACAAAGGAAGTTTAACTCTTGACTTTAGTCAAACTAAACTGGATCAATTTGGTGGCATGGAATTATAGAGATAGTGCACTTTTCACTCTTTTCAGAATATGACTTCTACCATTGCTTAGGTATGTGACAGATCAAGCTTTCAACAGGGGCCCGTTTCAGAAAGCGGGTTAAGTGAAAACTCTGAGTGAATTAACTCTGAAATGAGGGAAACTCTGGGTTTTCGGTTTCAGAAAGGGGGGTAAATTAAACCCGAGAAAATAGGCTAAATTAAGCCCGTTTCTGAAAGAGAGGTAATTTATACACAGAGTCAGTTACCATAGTAACTAACTCTATGAACCTAACCTGGTCGGGAGCAGGTTTTGTTCGGTAAACTTAGAGTTTATTTCAGTCTCCTCCCCTTTTTGAAGACGAGGCGACGTTTAAACACCTCATTCATTGAGCACGTTTTTTACGAGGAGAGCAGCAAAGGGAATTCAATGTTCTATTATTGACAATCCTATAGATGAAGAGGCTGTATTAATTCGTCGAGATTTACATTTATATTGGGAGAGATTTTTGAAGCCCAGAATTAATGTTTTGACAATCCCATCTCCATTTTTATCTGAGCGGTACCGTTTGGAGTCAATAAGATACATCCACAATCTCATCCATTCTTACTATAAAATACTAGTAAGGCTACTGTTTGCAGAGCGGTCAGGAAAGTGTGCCTTGCACTGAAGCACTTTCTGACCATTTTGTGTTGTTTCCTGGCCACAAACCAGTGAGTCATCAAAGGACTTCTACAGGATTGCAGGTAAATGGTGTATAAATGGGTTTAAATAATGCAACCTGATAAATACCATTCAGTTAAGAATATCTTGCTGCGACCCTTGGAAGTGACCTAATAATGGCACACATATTCCAATCATTGCACCCTCTGAAAATAAAGCAGATTATGTCAATAGGAGGTCCATCCACAGTATTAATGTGCAGGTACACTGACAGCCTACTGGTTCTAATGGTCAAACACATCACAATACTGTACATGTGTCATTCTTTGCACTGTCCACAGATCATATGTGATGCTGCACATATAATCACAAATGTGGAGGCCAAGTGGCCTGGCTCTGTTCATGACTCAAGAATTTATCGAGTCAACCTTGAGTAAAAGACTGGAAAGGGGTAAGTAAATGCATGTCCTATATATTTGTATGCACTACACACTTACAGGGGAAATTATGTGCAGCTCTAAAGCAATGTGAACTTTCTTACAGGAGAGATGGATGGCTTTCTGATGGGAGATAGGGGTTACCCATGCTGGCAAACTCTGATTACTCCTTACCCAGAACCTGAACCATCCCTGAAAGGGCCTGTGACATTATTGTGGCATGTGTTGTTCTCCATAATTAGAGGGGAGTAACACCCTGCCCTAGAGTTACAAGATCCTGAGGACGACCCCATCAACTCTGCAGATATCCAGGATGGAAGGATATGATATGCCACAATGTCTTTTCACATTAATATTGATATCCACCACAAAATAAAATTAATAACTACAAAATCACAGCAATTTATATGGTGTTTTTTATTTTCTAAAACAAAAAAAGAGAAATGAAAAAGGTTAGATCTTAATATAGTTTCAATACTTCCCAGAATTCACCTATGACCATACACTCACTTTTAGCTTTTCTTTCAAAATGTTAATTTCCAGATCTGATTTTAGATTTTTTTTTTTAAGAAGAATTCGATGCAACTCTTTAATTGGCAACTGAAAATACAGTGGATTTAGGGTTACATAATGTAGTTCTAAAATTCTACAGAATGAAACTGTGGCATTTACTGTAAATCACTGAACTGTGTTCATCTGTGCACCAGAGGTTGATGGACCTTCCTCCTGCTGTTCTTCCACACTTTGGGGGGGAGATTAGAATGACCATTTATAGATATACATTTAGATTATATAGGCTACTCCACATTAAATGTGAATGTGTACATTGTTTGATGTGTAGACACATAATATTAACATTAACTCAGTAGGCCTCTGTGGCAGCACAAACAGTTTCTTCATCCTCATCATCCTGTAAAGATGAACATTCCATAAAGTACACTTCATAACACTATTTGTAATAATCTATGGTATATTGAGTAGGCTACTTACAACTGCCAGGGGTTCTGTTGGGACAGGAGGCTCCAAAAGACAGATATTACCATGTGAATCTGTTGGGATCAACAAAAAACCCAACCCGAAGTAATATAAATGGAAATATACAGTAATTCTATATGGAAACAATTTAAACATACTGTAGTTAGACCTCTTACATTTTATGTAGGCAGTTAAATCTATATATATACACTACCGTTCAAAAGTTTAGGGTCACATTGAAATGTCCTTATTTTTTAAGGAAAAGCACTGTACTTTTCAATGAAGATAACTTTAAACTAGTCTTAACTTTAAAGAAATACACTCTATACATTGCTAATGTGGTAAATGACTATTCTAGCTGCAAATGTCTGGTTTTTGGTGCAATATCTACATAGGTGTATAGAGGCCCATTTCCTGCAACTATCACTCCAGTGTTCTAATGGTACAATGTGTTTGCTCATTGGCTCAGAAGGCTAATTGATGATTAGAAAACCCTTGTGCAATCATGTTCACACATCTGAAAACAGTTTAGCTCCTTACAGAAGCTACAAAACTGACCTTCCTTTGAGCAGATTGAGTTTCTGGAGCATCACATTTGTGGGGTCAATTAAACGCTCAAAATGGCCAGAAAAAGAGAACTTTCATCTGAAACTCGACAGTCTATTCTTGTTCTTAGAAATGAAGGCTATTCCATGCGAGAAATTGCTAAGAAATTGAAGATTTCCTACAACGGTGTGTACTACTCCCTTCAGAGGACAGCACAAACAGGCTCTAAACAGAGTAGAAAAAGAAGTGGGAGGCCGCGTTGCACAACTAAACAAGAAGATAAGTACATTAGAGTCTCTAGTTTGAGAAACAGACGCCTCACAGGTCCCCAACTGGCATCTTCATTAAATAGGACCCGCAAAACACCAGTGTCAACATCTACAGTGAAGAGGCGGCTGCGGGATTCTGGGCTTCAGGGCAGAGTGGCAAAGAAAATGCCATATCTGAGACTGGCCAATAAAAGAAAAAGATTAAGATGGGCAAAAGAACACAGACATTGGACAGAGGAAGACTGGAAAAAAGTGTTGTGGACGGATGAATCCAAGTTTGAGGTGTTTGGATCACAAAGAAGAACGTTTGTGAGACGCAGAACAAATGAAAAGATGCTGGAAGAATGCCTGACGCCATCTGTTAAGCATGGCGGAGGTAATGTGATGGTCTGGGGTTGCTTTGGTGCTGGTAAGGTGGGAGATTTGTACAGGGTAAAAGGGATTCTGAATAAGGAAGGCTATCACTCCATTTTGCAACGCCATGCCATACCCAGTGGACAGCGCATGATTGGAGCCAATTTCATCCTACAACAGGACAATGACCCTAAACACACCTCCAAATTGTGCAATAACTATTTAGAGCAGAAGCAGGCAGCTGGTATTCTATCCGTAATGGAGTGGCCAGCGCAGTCACCAGATCTGAACCCCATTGAGCTGTTGTGGGAGCAGCTTGACCGTATGGTACGCAAGAAGTGCCCATCCAACCAATCCAACTTGTGGGAGCTGCTTCTGGAAGCGTGGGGTGCAATTTCTCCAGATTACCTCAACAAATTAACAGCTAGAATGCCAAAGGTCTGCAATGCTGTAATTGCTGCAAATGGCGGATTCTTTGACGAAAGCAAAGTTTGATGTAAAAAATATATTATTTCAAATACAAATCATTATTTCTAACCTTGTCAATGTCTTGACTCTATTTTCTATTCATTTCACAACATATGGTAGTGAATAAGTGGGACTTTTCATGGAAAACACAAAATTGTTTGGGTGACCCCAAACTTTTGAACGGTAGTGTATATATATATATATTATATTTAATCTTAATCTGCTGCAACGTTATTTTAATGCCTGCAGGATTGCACCTATACATGAATATTAAATGAATAGGTTTAAAACAATTCTGTTCTAGTTTCACCTCAGATTTTGTGACAATTGGGAATTTACGGTAAAACAGTTCTTAATTACTAACTACAAATTACATCCTTAACCAGTCTATTCAGGTTAATGTAATAATTACGATCTCTAGAAAGTATTGGTCTACTTTCTAATTTGGTCTACTTACATTTGATGTTATATCCACTCTTGTTTTATACAGAATTGTTTTAAAGGCTTTAAATTACAGTATGTAG
This sequence comes from Protosalanx chinensis, assembly GCA_030340685.1. Taxonomy (NCBI): domain Eukaryota; kingdom Metazoa; phylum Chordata; class Actinopteri; order Osmeriformes; family Salangidae; genus Protosalanx; species Protosalanx chinensis. The sequence continues at coordinate 13,135,016 of CM059319.1, forward strand.
ATTATTTAGTAATTAATTACACCCAACACTGTATAATTTCTTTTTTCATATTCGCCATAAACTTAGATAAGCACTTCCGGTTCTGTTTGGGAGAAATACGCTTCCCTTACGCCGTTTCCATGGTGAATCCTTATATCTACGCTCCATTGATAATGGCTTTTTATCGTTGCGGAGCACACGCTTAAGTCAGAATCAGCCAACTCAGAGTTGATAAAACTAACTCTTTTCAGGTGTTCTGAAACCGAAAACCCAGAGTTTCCCACCTTGGGGTTTAGCAACTCAGACTTCAAGTTTAAACTCAGAGTTGGTTGAACCTCCTTTCTGAAACGGGCCCCAGGTGTTCATATGCTGATGCACTAGTAGTAGCGTAAACACTAATTTCAGCAGGATTAAAGACAGCTCCACTTGAGCACACTGCCACAGTTTAAGTTTAAGTAGTAAGCAAGCAGTAAACAATTGGTCACTCTGTGTCAGGTAGCACTTTACATTACAGTTCAGTAGCATAGTAATAGTTTGGTTCTAATTTGATAATAGTGATAAATGCTTTCAAAAACTTAGAGTGTAAAATGACCCAAATACATCCAATGCCAGAACTAAGCCATTAATGGAGTGATTCTATAATTAGGGGTACATTTCAAGTCCATGGGGTGTATTTGTCAATTTTACCAAATATTATTGGTCATTATTTCAAACAATGACCAATTTGATATTGGATGATATTCCTCTTTCATTTAATACTAAAAGTTAACAGGTTCCATAATTTAGGAAGAAATGCTAATTATATATTGGAATTTGTAGTTTTTGTGCTGTCCGAATTCTTAAATGTCAAGTTTGCTCTTAAAACTTAGCAATAAAAAACATGTTTTTAAATACTAGTTCAGCTTTAGTTGTTAAAAAATAAGTATTAAAACATGATAAAGCAGTTTTTAAATCTATTTAAAACATTAAAATACATGAAATTATTCACTTCATGTGTGTCCAAGAAATCACTGTCAACTGTGTTACCCATTGATAAAACCCCTATAAATAAGCAATGGTTTGCTCCAAAGTCACATGACTCACATTGCTGGAAGGTACATCCTTTTTGGTGGGAACCTTGGTTCACAGGTTCAATCATCTATAAACTACAGGACTACAGGACTCCCCATACAACACTAGCCAATAGTTTGCAAGGTCAACCAGTATCCAGACGATTATGAATGTTTTACAGCAAGCCCCCCCAACAATTTAAATAGCAATTCCTAAAAGACCTGTATTTAATCCCCACTGTTTCTCTATGGAACTGCCGATCCCAACCACCCACACACCTCCCCAATACCCCAAACCCCTCCGAAATCGCCCCCCCGAGCCCCCCGCAACGTCACAATCTCCGCTTGAAGGTGCATGTAAATCAATCGCGATTCTCAAACCTCTCCCCCAAATAGGCTCATAGCTCATCAACCCGACCTCCCACACACCTCCCCAATATCTCGTTAGAATCCTATGGACCCCACCATATGAACCCTGCCCTCAAACCTCCCCGCACGAGCCCCCCCGCCCCCCGCGAACGCCGATCGCCCCCCCCCTCCGAAAACGACCCTAAACGGTCAAAATGCACACAAATAACCCCCCCCCCATAACCCTCCACCACCGTCCTGACTGATAAGCACATGAATACATATAAGCCCAAATGTTAAAGAAGTCAAAAACCCACATATTAGATAGCATGCTAGCGAAACATATGCTGATGCACTAGCAATTAGCTTAAGCGCTAATTTCAGCATTGGTCGCTAATGTCTGCAAACAGCATATCTTTACAGCTAGTTGGAATATCAGTTGTAAATCCTGACTGATAAGCACATGAATACCTATGAGCCCAAATGTTAAAGAAGTCAAAAACCTACATTTTAGATAGCATGCTAGCGAAAGAGTTGAAAAAGATGTTCGCTTACCTTAGAGACTTAGAGCCAGAGAGGAAGAGTTGAGCAGGAGTACAGTTTATAAATACACCCGAAACAAAAAGAGCCAATTTGATTCCTCCAGTAAATATCCTCCAATTAAAGTTATTAAATGTGAAATGAATTACTGTTCATAAAATAGCCACCGTCATTCGTGGCCACCATCTCTCCTCTTTCAAGCACGTTGCTAAGTAATGAACTAATGAGTTGCAGCTGACAGTTGAACAGATAGAAAAGGCTTACAGCACCCCTCGAACAGGAAGGATTTCTGGCCAAACCGTGTTTCCAATCATAAAACCAGGTTAACGTGAAGCCGGCTGAGCCCTTCCTGAACGTCTACATAGGCATTTTGTGTTGACAAGTGAAGAAATGTGCTCTTGGGAGCAATTCAAAAAAGTGTTAGTTTTGTTTTCCTCCTGAAATTTTCCTGGCACTTTTAACATGGGAGTCTATGAGGCTCTTCATGGGTGCTGCAGCCGAATTTTCGCATGTCAAGCTAAAACAATAAATCTGACAGATAAAGTAAAGCAAGTGTGAGCTAGAGGAAACATTTTCCTACGTTTCTATGTATAAATTGTGTCTGTAGTGTTGCATTTGAAGCCATGGTAGTCGAATACGTTTTGTTTTTTTTACACAATTCTCTCTCTTCTCCCCACTCTAGCGACGACATCTCCTCTCTACCTCTCAAACGTTCTCTCCATTAACACCCATTAATTTTTTTGGTGTGGTTTTTGGCAATTTTTGGCCAAAATTGTTCGCCAAAAGTCTTAGAAAAATCATAGCACACATGTCGGGGCCGAGCCGCACGTTTTGATATAACTTTTGTGTATATGCGTCAAAAACTCTGGTAGGTGTTTTGAGCCAAAAAACGGCGTAAGAATAAGTATAATAAACGCTAGTAATAACATAGTGTGCGCCTTGCAGCACGCACACAATAATAATAATAAACGCTAGTAATAACATAGTGTGCGCCTTGCAGCACGCACACAATAATAAACGCTAGTAATAACATAGTGTGCGCCTTGCAGCACGCACACAATAATAATAAACGCTAGTAATAACATAGTGTGCGCCTTGCAGCACGCACACAATAATAATAAACGCTAGTAATAACATAGTGTGCGCCTTGCAGCACGCACACAATAAACGCTAGTAATAACATAGTGTGCGCCTTGCAGCACGCACACAATAATGGTGTAGCACAGGGGTCGGCAATTAAGTTTGTCCTCGGGACAGATATTTTGAATTAATAGGGGAAGGGGTGATAATGCAAATGATAGGCGCTTTTGAAATGACAGCGCAGACGCACTGAGACATTCAAGCGGGCTGATGTAGGTTACATTTGTGGACTGACCATTGGGGGCGCTATTAATTATATGCCGCTTGTTGCTGTTAGCTGTCCGAAAATGGCATTACCAAAAAATCTCTGGTATCAGATTCAGTGGATTTGTTCCTTTTTTGCTCTGATTTGCTCCGATTTGACAGTGCAATGCATTGTTATCAGTTTACATTTTTGGTGCCACCACAGTCATATATAAAGACCCAAATAACACGCATGCTATGTTTGAAACTCGTGTTTTACTTTTCACAGTTTTATGTACGTAAATACCTATGTTTGATGTCTGGCCGTTTGAAGGAAGCCCTGTTTACATTTTCACAATAATATGAAGCCTATGTGCTTTTTTGTCCAATGACAACTTGTGATTTAGGGACTAGTTTGGAACTTCAGCACCAGGCACTGTCCACTGACTTAATTTGTTTTTCCATATGTTTAGCGTTCACGCTTCACCTCGCTGATGTTCTTATTCACTCTCGTATCCAGATAAAACAAATAAGCATTTAGATTGAGGACATTTTTCTGTTCTGGAAAATGAAGTTTCCAAATAAAGAGCATTTTTGAGACTGGCAGTCCGTTTTTTTTTAAGTATATTTTATATTTTCATTTTCATTCTCTAGTTCAAACAATCTCACGGGCCAGATGTTTTTGCTTGCGGGCCACATCTTGCCCGCGGGCCGCCTATTGCCGACCTATGGTGTAGCACATGATAGTGGCTATGGACAGCAGTGTTTAGTGGTCATTAAACAGTCTGACAGCAGCAGGAAGGAAGGACCTGCGGAATCTCTCCTTCACACACGGAGGGTGAATCAGCCTATTGCTGAAGCTGCTCTCCAGAGCGGACAGTGAGTCCTGCAGGGGGGTGTGACTCGTGGTCCAGCATAGTTGTCAGCTTTGCCAGAACTCGTCTGTCACCCACCACCTGCACTGGGTCCAGAGGGCAGCCCAGGACTGAGCTGGACTTCTTGATGACCTTGTCCAGCTTCTTCCTTTCCCTCTCAGTGATGCCGCTGCTCCAGCATACCACACCGTACATGATGGCTGAGGCCACCACTGAGTCATAGAAAGACTTTAGGGGGCCCCCTGCACTCCGAAAGACCTCAGTCTCCTCAGGAGGTAGAGCCGGCTCTGACCTTTCCTGTACAGTGTGGTGAGTCCAGTCCAGTTTGTGGTTCAGGTGAACACCCAGGTACTTATAGGACTCCACTCTCTCAATGTCCATTCCCTGGATGTTCACCGGTGGGGGGGAGCGTCTGCGGAAATCCATTCAGCGTTCTCCTCAGTGTTGATGAGGAGGTGGTTCGGCTGACACCAGTCTACGAAGTCCTGCGTCGGTTGCCTGTCAGTTGCCTGTACTCCGTGTCATCGTCGTCGCTGATCAGGCCGCTGTAGCCAAAAATAGGCTACAGTTCAGGTTTTAGACACAATAACTGGTTTAGTTACTCACCTAGTGTGAAAAGGGCATCTCCTGCTGGTCACTATTTGCTGGATATCTGGTGAAATAGACGTTACTTTAATCCTCAGGCAGTTCTCGAGATTTTGGTGAGTCAGCCTATTCCTCTCATCAGTTTTTATTGCATTCATAGCTGAGAAGGACGACTCACATACGTAGGTGGAAGGGAACATTGTCAGAATGTAAAGTGCGACTTTGTTTAGTTTGCTGTATTCCTCGGAGCATAGTAGGCCTACCCAAAAGGCACTCACGGACTACGCACTTATGAGCGCATCTCGCACAACTGAGGTGCTTTGGAAGTCAGTCATTCCCATTTCCATCGCAGCCTGATCTAAAGAGGGGAAAAAAAAAATCACCAGGGAGGAGAAGTTGCCGGCTGGTTTTACTGCAGGGTCACGTATAAAGTCAGTGATGTCTTTTGGGATGGAGTAGTCATCAAACCGAGAAGTGAACTTGGCTCGTAGCCTCTTGATGAAGTCAACCATCAGCTCCGTCACTTCTCCCGCTGTCTTCTTCAGCGTGCTGAAATGTAGGAGCCTGCCGGTAGATATGTCTGCCTCAAGCATCTCAAGCTTCCTCGTGAATGACTCCAGTTTTTCAACCATGTCCACAATGTTTTTTTCTCTCCCCTATAGCTGAAGGTTAAGCAGGTTTAGGTGGCCAAATATGTCAGATAAAAACGCTACATTGGACATGAACTTTTCATCTTCCAGCAGGATAAGATGGTCAGCTGCTGCCTTGCTCTTGCTCATTCCAAGGAACGCTTTGATCTCATTCAGTAGCGCACAGAAGCGATCCAGTGCTTTCCCCTTGCTTAACCAGTGCACATCATTGTGAAGCAGCAAGTCATCGTGGGCAGCATCTGCTGACTCAGCCACAAGTTGTCGGAAAAGCCTATGCTGGGTGTTTGATGTACCTCTGACAAAATGTATAACTTTCATCACACTGTGTATAACATTCTTTAGCTCGCCATTCAGTCTGGCACAGAGGACACTTTGGTGGATGAGGCAGTGTAGCCCGTGCATTTGGGGGGCGAGTTCTTTCAGCTTGGTCATCAGACTTCTGTGCTTTCCCAACATAGCAGGAGCCCCGTCTGTCACAATTAGGTTAACCCTCTCAAATGATAACGAATGCAACCGAAACAACTCTTCCAGTTTCGCAGATATTGCATCTCCAAGGGTGTGCCCTTCTAATGGAATTAGAGACAGCAGCTCTTCCTTGAAATCCTTCCCATCAAAGTATCTCACATAAACGCACAACTGAGCTACATCTGTGTTGTCAGTGCTTTCATCAATGGCTAAGGAAAAGTAGTTTGCGTGACACCGTCGACACACACCGTCGACAATTACACCCTGCACCGCATCAGACAGTGCTTTTATGCGGCGGGCAGCGGACCTCGCAGAGAGCAACATCTGTTTCACTGACTCGATCACATCATCCATCGACTTGTTGGTATCAAATTCCTCCAAAACTGTCACCATCATCTCCTTGAAGACCTCTGCGTCAGTGAATGGGTTGTTGTGCTTTGGGAGCACCCAGGACGCTTTCAGAGATGCACTAGTGACCTCCTGTTGGGATGTGAGGCCTCGCACCAGGATCCTGTTGCTGTGTGCATAAGCACCTTTCAGGGCTTCGATTTTGCGCTTTCGTGCCTCTGTCTTCTGAGGGAACGCAACCTTGAAATTAGCATGCTTCGTTTTGTGGTGCCATCTAATATTGTACTCTTTGCATGCAGAGACACCCTCGTTACAGATCAGGCATGTGGGCTTTGCATTAATAAAACTGGGGAGGATTAAGGCATAGTTCTCTGTCCATTCATCATTAAAAATCCTGTTCTCGCTGTAAATTTTTCTTTTGAGATTTTTTGATTCGGACAGCTAACAACAACAAGTCGATTATTATTTTTATTAAAAAAAATTACCAACCGGCATATAATTAATAGGTCCCCCAATGGTCAGTCCACAAATTTTACCTACATCAGCCCGCTTGAATGTCTCACTGCGTCTGCACTGTCATTTCAAGAGCGCCTATCATTTTCATTATCACCCCCCTCCCCTATTAATTCATTATATTAGTCATTCTTTCGGTTGTGGCCCGCCATGCAATGGCTTGGAAAATATCAGGCCTGAGGCCAAACTTAATTGCCGACCCCTGGTCTAGATGGTCATATTAGAGGAGGGCACTGATGGGATGTTCTTTTTGGAGCTTGTGTTTTGTATATTACAACTGATCATTTTGCTTATCTATATATATTTTCAGGAAGAAGAGAAGCAGGCTGAGGTCAGACCTGCCAATGTGGACACAACAGTGGAGGGGGTACGCTTTTTCACGGTATCTATTGGTCAGATACTGTTGGTGCAGCAGCTATGGTACAGACATCTTTTTTTAATTTTCCATAGGACTCAATTGAAGTCTGCATTCTTCACAATTGCAGACATGCAGCAGAGTGGACCTGCAACCTACCATCCCTCGAGGACCTGCACACCTAGAGGTCCCTGAGGCAAGTGAAGAAGATTGCGGCCGACTCTTCCCACCCAGGACACCCTCTGCTTCAGCTGCTCCCCTCTGGCAGGAGGCTGCGGTCCACCAGGACCAAAACCTTTCGCCATAAGAACAGCTTCTACCCTTCGGCCATTGCACTCTTCAATAGGGCCAAGGACTCAGAATGACAATACCACAAACTCCAACACCCCCATCCAGAATTCCACACCTCAAAACCCCTTTTGACACCCTAAAAATCTTACTGCTGTGTTTGCAATGCTGTGTATATCCCCCCCCCCCCCCAGTGTATTTGTTTTGTATTTTATTCTGTTCTTATCATGTTACATATATCTTCTATGTTGCTCTTCCCTGCCAATGTAAATTCTGTGTTTGTATAACTTACAAAGCAATTAAAACGGATTCTGATTCTGAGTGGGTTGAGGCCAACTAAGAACTGTTCTCTGCCAAAGTGGTCCTGCCTGAAATCCTGGGCATGGGGGAAGAGAACCAGGCTAAGGTAGTATGGGAGGGTGTGGAATGACCTTGAAAAAGAAACAATCCTGGAGCCCTTCAAGTTCACATTTCACAACACAGAAGACGTGGACATTCTGTGCAGAAATAATGGCCCAAATAAACTATTTGGCCTATTGTGAATTTCAAACAGATGAGTGAGTTTATTGTATGCGAGAATAAAGTCAAATCATGTTGTGACTTGGTGTGTTTTATATTTTATCATTGATCACTTAATAAATCGCTTGGATTATACTGTAGATATCGGCACAAGAACATAATTGCCATCTTTATAGAGCCAAACATGAAAATCCGCAGTGCAATAAGGTTCAATGACAATTTATAATTATTGTAATGAAAAAGCAGTGAAGTATTGTATAGTACACAATAAAATGTATAGGCCTATGACATCTTACGAAATGTAGGCTTATGAATATGAGTAATAACTGAGCAATGTTATTCCTAACCTCCATTGTTTTCAGTTATCAGCATTTTGAGCTTCTCTTTTCAAGATCCTCAGCTTTGTAGTAGGCTACAAATACACTATTGAGCCGTGAGTCATATCACCCACCGTTGCTAAGGGACTGCAAAATTCAAAGTGAAAAATTCAAAGTGAAAAATTCAAAGTGAAAAATTCAAAGTGAAAAATTCAAAGTGAAAAATTCAAAGTGAAAAATTCAAAGTGAAAAATTCAAAGTGAAAAATTCAAAGTGAAGTGCAAAACTACGCAGTGCAGTGTATATTAGTCTGGCTTCTTGTCTAAAGTTTACTATTTAAATACGATATAACGATTTAAACTATAGACAAAAAATGTATAGATTTAACGTCATATTGTTTACTAATTAATGCATTTGTGAGGAAAACGATTCAACCAGAAATGCATTTGCGCTTTTATATGCATTTTCGATTTTATTTAGAAATGTATTGCGTCACTTCCTGTCCTGACAGTGCAGCTGTCCTCACAGTGCAGGTCTGCAGCCAGATGCCTCTCGTGATGCAGCTGCTGATGACATTCCGCCACATCTATTCAAGTCAAACTTGCCAACGTATGGTGGTTGAAAAGTGTCTACTGTTTGCCATAATGCAACGATTACCCCAAATCCACAAAGCTACAATTTGCCGAAAGGCAAAACGCTACGATTTGCCAAAAGCCACAATGCTACAACTTGCCAACATGACATAACAAAACAGTGTCACAGAGTCACAACACAATGGAAGTGAAGTACGATGGATGTAGAAAATGAAACAGGCTGTCCCCCTCTCTTGTGATATTTGAATGTACGTGTTGCTTTCCCTTGGTGTCATCCAGATGCCAAACGACCACAGTAAAATCTCGCCACTCCCCTCACTAAAATTCATATTCCCAGATGAGTTTATCAGTTGGTAAAACAACCTGCCACTCAAATTGTAGCCAATACCTGTGTGAATATGATCTTGTATGTGGCAATGAGGTTTTCCCTTTTTAAGACGTCTGTATTAGCCTGAACATCAATGCCAAAGCTCCAATTTGATATTGTCATGAAAGTCTCCTTTACAAGACTGTGAAATGGCTCCAAATTCTGAGATGGGGTATTTTTTTTAATCGACCTCAGGTCTGAGGTGTGCCTGTGATTTACCGAATTCTAACTGTAGCTATCTAACTTGGAATGCACACAACAGACTGAAATTATACTGGCAAAAAAAATCTATTTTGAGTATACTTGTACTTTGATAGGTTTACACTGAATTTCCAGTTGTGTTTTACATAGATTAAACAAAATCTTTTGCCAATCCCAAATTTAAGTAGGCATCTGTATTAAAGGTGTTATGGAGGATGTTTGGGTTGTTAGGTGGCTCTTAAAAGAGCCTTTGGTCCTTTATAGGCAGGAGAATGATTTGAGCTTATAATATTTTGCTCAGACCCGAGGGGACATTTTGCAGGAACATTTCATTGCCCCTGAAATTAAGATGCACGCCATCCCTTAGGTAGCAATCCATGTGACGCTGAATGTTGCTGTTCTTAATCCCACCCATCCCCCATCTCTCAGAAAGGCAGCTACCAGCATTTTCCATCTACGAGACCGTTCCATCCTGTACACGCTGGTGCCAGGAATGAGGTTCCTGTAGACACGGCGCTGGATAATGTCAGAAATAAATATTTTTGTTATGGGGTATGTGCGTATCAAGCACTCAAGCACTTATTTGCACTATCTGTTCATTTTGCACATCTGCACATTACTCATTTACAGTAAATAATGAAATCCTTTTGCAAAAATTATATAAATATGGCATAATTCATCCTGTTTGCAGATGACACCACTTTATTTGACTCGGGAAACAATACAAATGAGGTTCTAAATTATTTTGAAAATGAGTAAAAAAAAAAATATATGGTTCAATGCCAATAAATTATCTATAATAAAACTACGTTTATGGGTTTTAGTTGTAAAAACTATTATATAAATGCAAGACTGTTTACACAAGGATTAGAGATCGAAAGAACACATAAGATAAAAAATTTTGGTGTTATGATTGAACAGTTAACATGGAAACCTCATATAGAAAAAGTCCAAACTAAAGTATCCCAAACTATTGCTGTTCTACACAAGGTGAAAGACTCTGTTTCTACGCAATGTTTCTATTGTATAAATATTTGATTGTTCCATATTTGACCTATTGTGTTGAAGTGTGGGGAAGTGCTTGCAAAACTTACATTGAACCAATTTTCCTTTTACAGAAAAGAGCTCTTCGTGTTATCAGTGGGAGTGGTTACAGAGCGCACACAAATCCAATATTTATGCAATTGGAAACATTAAAATTCAATGAATTGGTAGAATACAACCTCCTCAAAACCATGTATAAAGCTCATCAAAAGCCAGACAGATTGCCAAAACGATTCAAAAAGAGAGAAAGTATCATTTAAGAGGAACTGATCTTTTTGCTAAGCCACAGTTTAGAACAAAACCAAAGAAAAGATGTATTTCAATTCAAGGAGTCAGTCTGTGGAACACCCAGGAGTACAAAATTAAAACCTCCAAGTCTATTAATACCTTAAAAAAAAGCGTGAAACAATTGTTAGTGGGAAAATATAAGTATATATAAGTAATATATATTACTAATAAAAGTGTTGTGTAGCAGGACATCTTAAGTTGTCTTTTGTGTAATGTTCTTTTGTTTGTTTATCGTTTACAACGCATCGCACTGGAAGTGTACGATTTCTGTTGATAAGGGGCAGATATCATAATATTTTGCTTCTTTCTGTGCCCTTTCACTCATCATCCTCTATTCAAGATGTATTTTATTAATTATTTTTTTATTAAGTTGCTATGAATGAAATTCATAATAATGAAATGAATAAATAAATATTAAAAAATGCTACAATTTACCACAGCTACACTGACCCCAGTACATGGTGGGGGAGGGGCACAAGTGGGTGACAGGGGGATATGATCTTACTTGTTGTAGAGTATGAGGGTGAGGATAAAGAGGAGGGGGTTTATGAATGTCCTCTTTTAGATGACTATTTAAATCATGAAGTCAGATTTACATAGGTTGAGTTGAGCGGGATTTAAAAGCCAACAGAATAGAGCAGGGCACTGGCAGTAAGACTGTTGAGCGGGATTTAAAAGCCAACAGTATAGAGCAGGGCACTGGCACATTGTACATATAGTTCAGTTTACATGACATAGCAGAAAAGGGCATTTGCAGAACAATCATAACTACTCTGTCCCTAACACTTCTTTCTAATTTCAGAAATTAAACAGCAGCACATCCAGTTTGCAGTGAGGTTGTAAAGTAAAGAAAGCTTTCATGAATATGTTAGTCTTTTTCAGACCTGCCTTCAATTAGCTACACATTTTCTAGGATCTTGCTCGATCGCCTTTTTACCAGGGGTCAGGGATACATTTTCCAGTATCCCATATTGGCTTAAATGGGTTAACTGTTTTTTTGATTCCCTCTGAAAAATTTGTTAGATTTCCTATTAAATGTACATAATAAATACTTGATGTTGTTCTTGAAACAGTTGTGTCGTGTCATTATTACATGTATATGTTATGTATTATGTTTCAATAGCATAATGATATGAATAGAATATTCAAGTGTGTCGCAAGTGTGTCGCTCCCGTCACTGCAGGTACAAGCTCAAACGTGGAACTCCATAGGTGTTTAGGAAGCAACTCAGTACTCACAGACAGACTCGCAGCCCCACTATTTGATTTAATATTCCCAGATCAGTTTTTCAATTAATTACACAAACTATCACTCAAATTGCAGCCAATCCCTGTCTGAATACCGTCCCATATGTGGCATTGACACATTGAGCTCCAGGGACGCCTGTCAAAAAAAAGACAATGTTTGGCGTTTTATAGCTATGTGATGTGTTACCATTGTATTTAAGATGAGATATTTAACAAACAAGAGCTTTGTTAACGTAACTGTATACAGATCTATCTTGTACTGCCTAACTAACTGAAATGTGTAAGTACGCTACATCCAAAGTCACTGTCATGAAACTAGCCTCTTCTCCACAAACAGCTGATTAACGGAAGTAGGGTGGACAATAGAACGCGTTTTTCCTTGCCAAGCTAACCAACTGTCAAGTGATTCTAGAGCGCAGGTAGCAAACACATTGAATCGAACGTCTCTGACGTCATCTTTAGCCTGAATGTGGCTAAAGTCGAATACTAAGAAAATGGCACAGGAATTTTCAGGTCCAAGTCCTTTTTAGAGCTCAATAACTAGCGACTACTTGCAATAAATTAAAAACAAATATGACAGTTAGCATGTAGCCACTGTGATGTCACGAGAGGCTGGGTCCTGGAGGGGCGCTACATCCCCCTAAAATGGCTCCAACCCCAACCACTCAGGGCTCCACCTGCTGGTGGAGCTACAAGCCACACTTCTCCTCACCAGACCTAACAACCCAGCACACCTGCAGGTCATGACTGATTACTGGATGGCGGGAAGGGCTATAAAAGCGTGACAGAGACAAAGGGGGTCGGCTGTGTATGGTGGAGCGGATAGTGTGGACCGGGAGACTTGCTGGGCTGGACTAACTCTGGTTGGAATACCGTATTTTGAGGAACTGCTTGTTTTATGGACACGGGAAATCCCAGGAACCTGAATGTAAAGCTGGTAACCCAAAAGAAAAGAAACTGTTTGCGCTGAGTTTACTTTCAGTTTAAGGCTTGGATACCGAACTTTTTTGTTTGGTTACAACTCAGGCTTCTTTTTGTTGAAATCAACATTGAGAAAGTATATGAAAATATTGCTTATAGTTTTTGAAGCTTTGGCTACCTTTCATAGAGGGTCAACACAACCAGGAGACATATCTTAAACGAAAGGTTAGGTTGTTTTCTTCAAAATAAGGTATGTTTAATCAATTAAAAAACATATACATTTTGTAAAGTTGAAGTCATGTTGATGAAAATCTCATAGGAATGCATTGAAATCTGAACATTCTATGGTGACAAAAGTTGGTTTTTCCCCTTGTAACCTATTTTAGCATATCAGCACAACTTTTTTAGTTTCTGTATAGCTGGGTCCTGCAATGATACGCAATCTATATAATTTTGAATAAATTGGAAGATATACATTTTAGGTTTTGCCTCTTGAATGAGACTTTTTACCAGTCTGTAACATTAGGATTTGAGTGTTTCAGCAGCTCGCGCGCTGGCTAGAAGCAGAGTAGTGATGTAGAACAATGCAGATCCTGACCAGAGCCTGACAGCTTCTCGGTGCCACAAAATCCAAGATTAAAGCGGTGGAACTTTTCAGAAATCTCACATAAAAAGGGGTTTTGTGAGAAAATGGCTAAAGATAACTAAAATCTGACTTCGGATTAGTTCAAATTGGTTTATGTTGCATACGAAGAACAAAACATGTAAGAAGTAGCAAGTAGCATCGAGGTTATTTTTTATATTATTGTTCCCACGTATTTTAGTATAGTTACTATGTAATTTAATTCCATAATTCCCCCAGGAATAACTATTAAAACGTATTTCGGAAAAGATTTGCAAACGGGTTTGTCCTCCCTACTGAGGAAAGAGGTAAAAATAACGGAAAAGCGCAAGTTTTTTAAATATCAGTAATCCCAAAGATACTTGCAATATTTAAAAAATTTATTTTGTTGCAGGGCATACATACGACGTGGTAGTTTATATGTTGACAACCAATCACAACAACAAGATGAGTATGCGCACTTTTAAGTAGCCCAAATTGCTGCAGTCTCCCGGGGTCTCATTTATAAAACAGTGCGTAGGATTCTTACTAAAAGTGTACGTGTGCCCAAAAGCGTTAAAGGGCGTATGCACCCAAAAATTACGCACACCTCTAAGCAAAGTTCCCTTTATAAATCACAGATTACCAACAAGTGTGTGTACGTGAATTATCGTAGTACCCCGCCCTGAACACGCCCATTTTTTACCATAAATGGTCATCAGGAACCTGGCATGGGTACGGCCTGGCCTGGCCTGGATTCTTCTTCACGGTGAATCAAGGCGAACAAAAAAACAACAAAAAGTGCGACAGCACGCCAAGTAGCAGAACTGGAGAAAAAGTGGTAACTACTGCTGTAGTAAAACCCGTGTTTGTGTATCTTGCATGGCGATTAAAAACGATTTCTGATTCTGAAGTGTAATGAGTGTAGCGATGGTGACATATGGTGACCATTGGTGGAATCAACTCCCCACCTCCATCAGAAGCACAGACTGCCGTCTCACCTTCAAAAGAAGGCTTAAAACTCACTTATTTAGAGAATTTAATGGCACTGAGGAATAGTATGGCACTTCACATAATCTAATGTTTTTTTTAGAACTGGTCCCCATATGGTGACTTGCCAGTGTTGTTGTTGTATCTCTTGCTTTATGCTCACAATTGTTGTGTTATGCATTTATAGTTCTTCCCTTGGCACTTATTGGTTCTCATGATGTATGATTCACAATTAAAAAAAACACTGTGTTCGGGGTCTATCACGTTGCTATGCTCAATGACTGATGCTCTTTGTAAAAGCTCTCTGTAAGTCGCTTTAGATAAAAGCGTCCGCTAAATGAATAAATGTAAATGTAAATATGATGATATATGCACAGTATTAAATAAATATATTTAAGGGTCGGATTAAGACATTTTGAGGCCCGGGGCTAATTACCAGGATGAGGCCCCTATATCGCCCGACGCACATCACGACACGCACACAAACCCACGGAAGGTGCACTGACAAATCAGTGCTCTAAAGACCACAGAACCACACTATAAATATGATCAGTTAAAAGCCAAGGACAAAATGTTTGTGTGTAGTAGGCTACAGTGTAGGCAATAATTAACCAATCATGTAAATGTCTCTGTCCTGGGGCCCCTCCTCTTCATTATCTACCTCCTTCCCCTTGGAAACATCCTCCGCAAATTCAACATCCACTTCCACTGCTATGCCGACGACACCCAGCTCTACCTCACCACTAAGCCTTCATCCTCTCTCCCGCCCACCTCCCTCACTGAATGCATCTCCGAAATAAAGACCTGGTTCACCCAAAACTTCCTTAAACTAAACAGCAACAAAACAGAGGTTCTCCTCATTGGCACAAACTCCACTCTATCCAAAACCGACAGCTTTTCACTCAATATCGACAGTTCCTCCGTTTCACCCTCCCCCCAGGTTAAGAGTCTGGGTGTCATCCTTGACAGTTCACTATCTTTTCATTCCCATATCAATAGCATTACCCGGTCTGCATACTTCCATCTACGAAACATCAACCGCCTCCGCCCCTCCCTCACCCCCCACACCACCGCCATCCTTGTCCACAGCCTTATCACCTCCCGTCTGGATTACTGTAACTCTTTACTTTTTGGCCTTCCTCACAAATCACTCCATAAACTTCAACTGGTCCAGAACTCAGCTGCCCGCATCATAACAAGAACCCCTTCTAACGACCACATCACCCCTGTCCTTCAGCAGCTCCACTGGCTCCCGGTTCATTTCCGTATCCAATACAAAGTCCTCTTGGTAACATTTAAGGCCATTCACAATCTTGCCCCCCCATATCTGTCAGACCTCCTCCATGTTCCTGCTCCCTCCCGCTCCCTCAGATCCTCCTCATTCATACACCTATCTGTCCCCTCCGCCCGGCTCACCACCATGGGGAGCAGAGCATTCAGCCGCTCCGCCCCCCGCCTCTGGAACTCACTCCCACCCCAACTCAGAAACATTGAATCACTCCCCGACTTCAAATCACTACTCAAAACACACCTTTTTAAAATGGCCTATTCCCTCTGATGCCACTTGCCCTGTCTCATCCCTTAATCCAATTTTAATTGTGTTTATTTTGTGTGTTTTTATTTATCTCTATTCTTGTATGTTGATATTGGTGTTCGTTGTTGATGTGTTCTTTTGCCTCATTTTGTACGGTGTCCTTGAGTGTCTAGAAAGGCTCCATCCAAATAAAATGTATTATTATTATTATTATTATTATTAAATGTATACTTCTATTTATTCAAAAGCATTGTAGGTGTTGCTGTGTAACAAACATGGGACTCAATCATTACATCAGTGATATTAAAGGGCCCGTTTTATCCCCTTTTCTTAATGCAAACTCATCAATGAGCTCTTCGAAATCCAGCTGGTGCAGTATGTCATTCTCTATTGACATTAAAGTCAAATTGTTCAGTCTGTCCTCGCCCATTGATGTCCTCACCCAGTTAGCATTGAGACACTGCGCCAGATCTGGATCACATCTAGCGCAAGATCCGGCACGGAGCCACCAATCGGATCCGTAACGAGGACCAAACGCACAGCGGCCAAATAACAGCGCAAATCTGTTTTACAGATCTGCACCGGGGACAGGCTCGGACTGGTTAAGATCTATAAAAATACTTTCAAATGTGGCCCAAATTTGGCACGGATCCGTAAATGTTACCTCCAGATCAGCATTGGCCCAGATCTGCTCATTTATAATTGTATGTACTTTAATTACCGTTTTTTTCGGACTATAGGGCGCACTTAAAAGCCTTTATTTTTCAAAAAAAAAACGACACTGCGCCTTATAATCCGAAGCGCTTTATATATGGATTAATTATTTTGTTTACTGACCTCTAAGCGATTTTTGTGTGGTACAAGGCACTAAATCAAAATGTTTTAGTACGACTTTGGTAAACTACAAAGCCGCACCGCTTGCAGCATTACGGCTACCGTAACCAGGAGTGTTGTGGAGTAATACATACTGTGCTTCACCATAATATTATTCGACTGATTTTTCGGACTGTTTTTTTTCCGCTTAATGCGCCTTATAGTCTGGTGCGCTTTATATATGAAAAAAGATCGAAAAAAGACCATTAATTGACACTGCGCCTTATAATCCAGTGCGCCCTATTGTGCCAAAAATACGGTAGTAATGTTAGCTGCAACAAATTCATTAATTTACCACCCAGTTATTGAGTAATGCACTTAACTGTGTTTTTACAAAGTATTCCCCAAAAAATATCAAGCAAAAATGGCAATTATATTTTTATTTGGTTGTATAAAAATAAAATATGTTTTACATATTTTAAAATATGTTTG
Organism: Protosalanx chinensis; assembly: GCA_030340685.1. Lineage (NCBI taxonomy): Eukaryota > Metazoa > Chordata > Actinopteri > Osmeriformes > Salangidae > Protosalanx > Protosalanx chinensis. The sequence continues at coordinate 13,152,261 of CM059319.1, forward strand.
ACCTAACCTTAAGTGCAGCTGTAATATGTGACATGGTAAGAACAAACAATAAATGCTCATTGGATGAGTTATAATACCGGAATTGAAATTTAAGCAAATCTGCCTTGAAGGCAGAGACTAACGCAATTTACTAAATTCAGAAGGCAGAACTAAACAAAGCGTTGACCAAAACTGCTTGACCCTACCCTGAAACTTACCATAACTTTTACCTCAACAAATTTCCTCACTGTTTTATAATAACAATTATAAACTGGGTGTCTAGAATACTGAATGTTGACACTATAAACCACAGGGATTAAAATGCTCACTTTTTACTGGTCTAATTGTACTTTAAAACAGTTTATAAATCAAAAGATCAACACAGGTTTACATTATTGTACACTTTGAAAGCAGGAACAATGTGACACTTCAAGTCAATGTAAAATGCTGTCTGTCAAAGAAAATACATTATATGTTGTATAGTTAAACACAATGAAATGTCGTCTTTGTCACACATCTTAAATAAAAAAAAAGCTTTTAAAGGGGTCCAAGATAGTCTACACGAGCCCTGTGCTACAATGTCGGAGATAATTTAGCCTGCTTGGTGCGCTCCTTGCGGCCGCCCCCTCGGTCAGTTGCCAAGTTGAACCACCTAATGGCATGCTGGGAAATCTCTTTGTCTGTTGCTGTCTCTGAGATGGCACATTTCCGTACAGCACCTAGATGGAAGGTAAAAAAAAAACTATTTAAACTATTTTACCTTGTTACATGGATTTGGATGAAAACATACGCATCAGTAGAACTTTGCTTCCCATCTGGTCGAAGGATTTTTTTCCATTGACGCCCTTCCAATTTATTATTTTAGCAACAGTGCATGAGAAGAGACGACCTAGGATGTTCCATGTGACCCTTTTTGTGTCTTGCCCACCGACAGCTGCTAGAGCAGACACCTAGGGGAATGTGTGGGGAGGTACAGGGGAAGATAATCATTTGGATTATACAGTTACTCATTAGGACCAAGGCCTCATTTGCATGTGTACTCTTGTGTACTCTGAGCACCACTAAGTAAAATAAAAGTGCATACAATACAATTCCAATTATAACAAGTACAGATGTCATTTTAACTAGATTCATTGAACTAGAATACATGTTCAAAGTATTATCTGAGAAAAGAAGCAAGCCGTAGTTATTATCCGTCAGAAATACTTAACATATAAATATGTATTGCATTATCCAGAACAGGTTTGTGCTTATTGAGTGCCATAAAAATCACGTTAGTTTGCATTTTGGGAGTGGGGTTTCTTACAAGGTTCTGCTTTCTCCTCCTGTTCTCTGGATTCTGTATCCAATTTTCAAATGTTGCGACTTCCGCCATGTCGTCGAGGGGAAACTGGAACTCAGCTGAGGCGGAGGGGGTGGATCCTAACTTGGTCAAGAGCACGTTGACAGTTGCTGCCAGCTGAGACTGTTGCTGCTTAATGTTTTCCAGCAGAAGTAGGATGTGCCTTTGTGCCTCTAAAAGTTTAATTAATGTATTAACGTAATTACTGACCTTGCATAACATCCTTAATTTTTTTTAAATAAACTATAACATTCAGCCTACCTGAGCAGGGGATTGGGCCACCCTGTCCACTCCTGAACACACAGTTCTCCTTTGAACTTGAACCGGTAGGGCCACTGAGATTGAAGGTTTTGTTAATTTGGTCCTGAGGGCTGGCAGCTGGGGAAGTAACAGAAGACAATGTACTTGTCTTAATCACTATTTACATAATTCCAGTTACATGGAATATAATAATGTAACCAGTAAGCATTGGTGGGTCATGGACAATGTTTTGTAGTGTGCACGTTGGGCTATTCACTTGTAAAATGTTTCTCCTGCATGGCAGGGGCAAAGGGCTGGTGCCTAGTAGAAAAACCGACAGTGAGAGCAGACAGCAATATATCAATACGTTTGTTACCATGTTTCTCTGTCAATGTCAATGACAGCAAGGTCTCCCACTTTAAGGTTAAGTTCCATTTTTGTTGAGTATGTGAGACATTGAGGAGTATACCTGGAGGACCATTGCTCAGACCAGGGAATTGAAAAGCTCTGGAACTGGTAGTGAGATCTGTGTAGGTCCTGTGACTATAGTCACAGTAGTCCTGCTGGTTGGCATGTGGTACAAAACATGTGGTACACACAATCACACACTGTGTAACCCCTACACACATACCGTTTCTTTTTTTTCCTCTTTCTTTGAGAACCCTCATCCTCAGACTGCAGACCTGCTGTATCACTGTTAAAGTATTCCTTCATTTTTCTTCTGGCCTCTAAATAGTAATCTTGTTATATAAGACACAAAATACATTTTATGAAGAATGTCAATCACATTAAAATAGCAAATAGAAAATATGTTTTACTTAATACTGAAATAAACTGCTAAAATATAAGTGGATCAAAACTGTTCAATTTAAATTACCTTTGGCACAAATGATCTGGGCACTGTATTTTTTCCATCCATGACATGGTTCCTCACAACTTTTAATGGCTTTGTTTATTTTTTCATCTGATGTATAATTTGGCCACCAGGACTGGTCATCTCTGAACCAGGAACTTGGTATATAACATAACTCTATATAATTGAGTTGTCCTCCGTAAACTACACAACATAGTATCTCTATGGAATACCAATAGGGTTGGGGTTAAAAAACAACAACAAAAAACTAAGGATTAATGTCATCGGATAGGTCCCTAATCTTGCATATGGAAAAGGGGGATGACCACAAACTTGTCCTGGTAGGGTAGTGCTACACACTTCTGTGAGATCTCTGACACCTTTGCAAAGTGGGTGTCTGACTGTAGCTGCGATACACAGACTACATTTAGGTAACGCGAGTCAAGGGGGTAACTGAAGAATGGTGACATGTCAGTGAACTTCTTCACTGACATGCGAGTGACATGCGAGTGAGCTAGCCAGCGATTCCCAAAGACGTCGGTTTTTTACTTTTTTCGAACTTGTGGGTTACATGTTTGACGCTCAAGTTATCGACATTTAGCCGAGAGCATCCGGTAATTTTTCAAAATAAAATATTGTTATTAATTATCGTATTTCTTCGGCGGCCCGATAATAATAATCCCGATAATTATTTAGGGGGGCTAAAGAACATTTTAGGGGGGCTTCATCTCAGCATATTCTCCAAGAACCACAGAGCCAAGGGGTACAGGGCTCTGGGAATGTTCCTTTTTAAAGTTTGTCTCATTTACAGGTTTGGTGTCTACTGAGGTTAGTTCAGACAGTCTTCTAATGATCTGAGCAAGGGGATATGAAGGTTTGCGGACTAACTTTTTTAGTCTGCCCAAGTAATTTTCAAATGGAAACGAGCAGATTGAGTCCAAGCAGCTAAAGTTCTTTGAGTCTTGTGCCAGATGAACTAAACCATGCACATTATAGACAATTAGGTCTTTAACATAAAGCTCACCATAATGACTGACAAATGTATGCAATAAAGAATTTGCATAATCAGTATGAGTTTTAGCCAATTTGGGGCTAACCAAAATAGCAATAGCAGTAGACAACAGTATGACATTATAATACACCACAGGATCTAAAACACCACACAACACTACCGGCTCAGTATAAAGCAAAAACTGTCTAAACTCAGTGGCCTTCCATCTATCCACTTCCCTGAGTGATCGTGGTTTACGAGCAAATTCATCTGGAATGTAGGCTCTCATATTCACAAGACTTTCAGAGATTCTATTCTGGAAGGTAGGCGAAATTTCAGTTTTCCCTTTAGCCATAGGTTTATTAGCCGCCTGACTACACCTAAACACACAAGGTGCATATAGTCAAGCGGAAATTGTGAGACCATTCTAACATTAACACCTGTAAAAGGATGGGGACCATGATGGTGTTCTTCATCAGCCTGCCTTGAAAAGTCCTCATCTGTTCTGGTCATACTGTCTAAAAGTGGATACGTCCTTCTGTTATTAATGTACACTCCACTTTGAGTGCACACCCATGATACCCATTATGTGCTTTGGTATTTTTGACAAATGACCGTGCAGGTGTGTCACATATAACCGAAACCAGTTTGTGTGAATCTTTTCTCCTCAAAATCAAAACCTTTCTCAAGTCCAGCTAATTCAGCCACAAAATCTTCTAACAATATGATACTTGAGTTAGGTTTTTTGGTGCCTGAGAAAAGCTGTAAATTAGAGCTCTACTTCTAGCTCTACTCTTGCTCTCCTTCTAAGATCAGAATTACTCACTGGTACAGTTTGTCTAATCATTTTTTGACCTGTCAGTCAGTCAGTGAATGTACCTTAGCTGGACAGGTTGCCATCATGCAGAATCTGAAAGGCAAATATTAGAAATAGTGAGTTGATGTAAAATCAAGAGTCACGTTTAAATGTACAGAAATGTGTACAGTCCTACATACAATTTTTGATTTATTCAATCAAGGAAACAATGACAGCGAGAAGTTAGGGTGAAAATTGATGGTTTCACGTTTTGAAGCTCATAACACATCACTAACAGAAGATCTAGTTACTGTGCAAACTAAAGCCACACAGAATGCCTACAATGTTAGAGCTAGCGTTACCTTTCCAATTTAAAGACTGGCAAGGTAATAATCCAATCTTACTTAATTTGTTTAGGAACTGTAACTACTCAGAATCAGAATCAGGCTTAATCGTTATGCAAGATTAACACACATAGAATTCACTGTGACAAGAAAAGCAACATAGAACATGTATAGGAGTAAAAATAAACATATACAAGGTGGAAAGTGGGAACTAGATGTACACCATTATATGTAACTATAATGAGTTAGTAGAAGAAGGATGGGTATATATCGTACGGGGGGGGGGGTGTATATACGCAGTAGTGCAAACGGTGGTGCAAAGCACAGTAGTAAGTTAGTTTTAAGGTGTCATGTGCTAGGCGGCATAGTGCAGTCAAATTGACATTTGTTTGCATAGTCCCTTTACAAGCAATGTCACTAAGGGCTCACACACCCATAGAACTGCCCCTCAACCAACCAAAACACTCAAGGAAGACAAGGAAAAACTCCCAGAGCAACTCATTATGGAAAAACAATTGAAGAAACCTTGGGAGGAGCAATTCAGTGAGGGATCCCCTCCTCCAGGCACGGTTGGAGATAGTGAGGAACAGAACACAGGCTACATCTTATCTCTGGATAGAGATATGCAATGCCCAACTTGGGGCTGAGGTAGCACCAAAGTCAGTTTAAGCAGCCACTGGGCTTGGGCCCGTGATTGGCGCAGCCTCACACGCAGGGGGGATGAGAAGGGGACCGGGAATTCTCTCCTTGTCCATCAGGTCTGACGTCCGCCCAGCAACCAGATCAAGGGTTGGGAGACCATCTCAGATCGACGTCCACTGGCACCAGGTCCAACACTGGCCGATGACCACGCACGTGCTGAGAGCTCAGTCCCCCCATACCAAGGTGAGGTATGGGGGGGGAGGACAGTGAGACAGAGGAGAGGAGACGTTAGAGAGTGCAATGAACAGCTGACAGTTATAGCAGTATTAAGAATGAGGTCCCCACCGGTCAGTGTGGTCTAATGCAGAGGTTAAATTAAATGTGAATGTGTCCCTTCTAAATCTTGGCCTTGTTGAAGAGGGCAATAGCAGATGGGTAGAAGCTGTTCCCGTGGCAAGAGGTTCTGGTCCTGATGGACCGCAGCCTTCTGCCAGAGGGGAGCAGCTGAAGCACAGAATGTCCAGGGTGGGAGGAGTCAGCCGCAATCTTCCTCGCTCGCTTCAGGGACCTCGCGGTGTACAGGTCCACGAGGGATGGCAGGTTGCAGCCTATCACCTTCTCAGCGGCACGGATGATACGCTGCAGTCTGCTCTTGTTCTTGGCAGTGGCAGCAGCATACCAGACGGTGATGGAGGAGGTGAGGATGGACTCGATGATGGCAGTGTAGAATGGCACCATCATTGTCTTTGGCAGGCTGAATTTCTTCAGCTGCCGCAGGAAGTACATCCTCTGCTGGGCTTTCTTTATGAGTGAGCTGGTGTTCAGCTCCCACTTAAGATCCCGGGAGAGGATGGTGCCCAGGAAACGAAGGGACTCCACCCTGTTGACCTGGGAGTTGCGCAGTGTGACAGTTTGCAGTTTGTGCAGTTTACTTGATAACATCCTGCTAAAACTATGGATAGACAGACATTAATGGGTGTCGTCTTCCTAAAATAAACTATGTGTATAGGCAGTCGGAACTACAAAAACTTTGCCTGATGAGGGATGGCGTAGAGCCCTTTCCAACGCGTGAAGCAGTTGACATTTGAGGTCTTCAGTTCTTTTGAATACTTTATTTTGAGAATGCAGCAGGATGTCAAAAGCATAAATAAAGCCGGGTGCTAATTATAAATTAAACAACTAACTTTGTTAGGAAAATAAACCGAAATAAACTCTAAACAACTGAAAACAAACAACCGCCCGCACGGTTGAAAAACTGTGTAGCTTCTGCCTAATTACCAATCCCTCAACCTGTGCCCCAGTGACACCCTTAAGTATAGTTCAAGTTGCCTGCTTTTGGCTGGACCCTCCTATGGCCAGGTTGTGAGTTGTCATGGTAACAACAATAACTTAGCACCTTCATATTATAAATGCACTGAAATAAAAACATAATTTTGGCTACAACACACTGGCCCCTAATTGTTACTGTATGAAAAACAAAAACAATTCAACAACATTCAACACTGTAGCCAAATAAGTGCATAGTCCATAAATTTCTCGTAACAAAAATGTTCATTATCCATGTAAGTATCCAATACTGTTGATAACCCCCAATACTAGAAATTGTCTTTATAGTCTTTAATCTGCCTCCAATAGAAGACAGATCTTTGTGATCGGTCGCTCCAGGACATTGTACTTGGTACGGACTTTAACAGACCGCACATGTCCTTGTCTGTCGGGAAAAGTCTGCAGTACTTTGCCCAACAGCCAGGATCCACGAGGAGCGTTCGAGTCCGCTACGATGACGAAGTCTCCAGCAACAAAGTTCCTCTTGTCCTTTGGCCACCGTTGTCTCTCCTGCAACCGTGGTACGTACTCCCGAAGCCATCTGTGCCAAGCCAAAAGAGATTGGCGAGGAATTGAACTTGCCTCCATCGCCGTTTAGAGTAGGAGTCGTTTTTGCTGAAAAGCCCAGGGGGTAGAGAGGGTTTGCCTTTCAACAGGAGAATGTGATTTGGCGTCAGTGGTTCAAGACCATTTGGATCGTCTGTGGTTTTGTAATGGGACGGTCATTCAATATGGCTTCCACTTCACACAGGAATGTTTGTAGAACTTCATCATCCAGATGTTGTTGGTGAAGAACAGAGTTTAATACTTTCCTGACTATGCGAATGACTCTCTCCCATACTCCTCCATGATGGGATGCGGCTGGAGTGTTAAAGCTCCATTTCACTCCAGAGTGAAGTAGTGAGGTTTGTATTTTCTCATGGTTCAGTTCAGATAGAGCATCTCTCAGCTCACGTTCTGCTCCAACAAAGTTCGTTCCGTTGTCAAATGTTATGTGGGACACTTGGCCTCGTCTCGCCCGGCCACCCTGCGGAGGAAACTCATTTCGACCGCTTGTATCCGCGATCTTGTCCTTTCGGTCATGACCCAAAGCTCATGACCATAGGTGAGAGTAGGAATGTAGATTGACCGGTAAATCGAGAGCTTCGCCTTGCGGCTCAGCTCCTTCTTCACCACGACAGTCCGGTACAGAGACCGCATCACTGCAGACGCTGCACCGATCCGCCTGTCAATCTCACGTTCCGTCCTTCCGTCACTCGTGAACAAGACCCCGAGATACTTGAACTCCCCCACTTGAGGCAAAGGCTCCCCACCCACCCAGAGGGGGCAAGCCACCTTTTTCCGGTCGAGTACCATGGCCTCGGATTTGGAGGTGCTGATCCTCATCCCAGCCGCTTCACACTCGGCATCAAACCGCTCCAGAGCATGCTGGAGGCCCCGGCTCGAGGAAGCAAACAGGACAACATCATCCGCAAACAGCAGAGATGAGATCCCGTGCTCCCCGAACCGGAAACCCTCCGCCGCCTGGGCGCGCCTAGAAATTTTGTCCATATAAACAATGAACAGAACCGGTGACAAAGGGCAACCCTGGCGGAGTCCAGCATGCACCCGGAACAGGTCTGACTTATTGCCGGCAATGCGAACACAGCTCCTACTTTGGTTGTACAGGGAACGGAGGGCCCCTAACAAAGGGCCCTGGACCCCGTACTCCCGAAGTACCCCCCACAGGACACCACAAGGGACACAGTCGAATGCCTTCTCCAGATCCACAAAACACATGTAGACTGGTTGGGCAAACTCCCATGAACCCTCAAGCATCCGGTAGAGGGTGTAGAGCTGGTCCAGTGTTCCGCGGCCAGGACGAAAACCACACTGCTCCTCCTGAATCCGAGGTTCGACTATCAACCGGATTCTCCTCTCCAGTACCCTGGCGTAGACCTTACCGGGGAGGCTGAGGAGTGTGATTCCTCTGTAATTGGAACACATCCTCCGGTCCCCCTTCTTAAATAGGGGAACCACCACCCCAGTCTGCCAATCCATAGGCACTGTTTCAGACCGCCACGCGATGCTGCAGAGGTGTGTCAACCAGGACAGTCCCACAACATCCAGAGACTTTAGGTACTCTCCTCCTCGGAAGACGGATCCTCAAAGTATTCCTTCCACCGTCCGACAACATCCCCAGTCGAGGTCAACAGCTCCCCACCTGCACCGTAAACAGTGTTGGTGAAGCACTGCTTCCCCCTCCTGAGGCGCCGAACAGTTTGCCAGAATTTCCTTGGAGCTGACCGATAGTCCTTCTCCATGGCCTCCCCAAATGTTTTGCCTCTGTGACTACCCGAGCCGCGGCACGCTTGGCCTGCCGGTACCGGTCAACTGTTTTGGGAGTCCCACAAGCCAGAACGGCTCGATAGGACTCCTTCTTCAGTTTGACGGCATCCCTTACTTCCGGTGTCCACCACCTGGTTCTGGGATTGCCGCCGCAACCAGCACCAGAGACCTTGCGACCACAACTCGGGACTGCCGCATTTACAATGGAGGTTGAGAACATGGTCCATTCAGACTCAATGTCCCCAGCCTCCCCCGGGATCTGTGAGAAGCTCTCCCGGAGGTGTGAGTTGAAGACCCCTCTGACAGAGGGGTCCGCCAGGCGTTCCCAGCAGACCCTCATGATATGTTTGGGCCTGCCAAGTCTGTCTAACTCCCCCCCCCCTGCCAGCAGATCTGACTCACAACCAGGTGGTAAATGGTTGATCGCCCCTCTCTTCACCCGAGTGTCCAAGACACACGGCCGCAGGTCAGAAGACACGACAACAAAGTCGATCATCGACCTCCGGCTTAGAGTGTCCTGGTGCCACGTGCACCGATGGACACTCTTGTGCTTGAACATGGTGTTAGTTATGGACAAACCGTGACTAGCACAGAAGTCTAATAACAGAACACCACTCAGGTTCCGTTCAGGGGGGCCGTTCTTCCCAATCACCCTTCTCCAGGTGTCACTGTCATTTCCCACGTGGCCGTTGAAGTCCCCCAGTAGAACGACGGAGTTGAGTACACTTCCCAGAGACTCCAAGAAGGCCGGGTACTCTTCACTGCTGTTCGGCCCGTAGGCCGCCACAAGTGAGAGACCTGTCCCCGGCTTTTAGGCGCAGGGACGCGACCCTCTCGTTCACCGGTGTAAACTCCAACACGTATAACAGCTATAAGCAAACCCACGCCAGCCCGCCGCCTCTCCCCGTGGGGAACGCCAGAGAAATTAAGAGTCCAGCCTCTCTCAAGGATAATGGTTCCAGAGCCCAAGCTGTGCGTGGAGGTGAGGCCGACTATATCTAGCCGGTAACGCCCGACCTCCCGCACAAGCTCAGGCTCCTTCCCCACCATCATGGTGACATTCCATGTCCCCAGCGCTAGAGACTGTGTGCGTGGCCCTGGTCGTCCAGGCGCCTGCCTGTCTGTCCAGGCCTGAGCTGTCTTCGGAACAGGGACGAGGCAAGATGTCTTCCACAGGACAGGGACCCTCTAGAGACTCAAGCTCAGGTTGAAGATGTGCTGTAGAACTCCACACAGCTGGGGGGCACATGCTTTTAGCACCCTAGGGCTGACTTCGTCAGGGCCTGCAGCTTTGTTTGCATGGAGTTTAAGCAGTTGTCCTCTGACCTGTTCCACAGTGAGGATCACAGCTGGGGTCACAGGGGGGGGGGGGGATAGGAGTCGTTATGGTGAGGGGGGGGGCATTGTTCTGACGGAGAGGGGGAGGGGGTAAAGGGGTACTCATGGGAGCCGGAGAGTCGTCAGCAGTAGAGCCAGGGTCGTCGCTAGCTTGAGGGTCGTCAGGAGAAGGGCTAGAGGGGGGATGGGCAGGAACCAGGTCATCAAATCTGTTGAAGAACAGGTTCAGTTCGTTGGCTCTGTCCAGGCCGCCCTCGACCCCCCCTGTTGCCAGTCGGTCTGAAGCCAGTTATAGTCCTCATACCCCTCCAAACCTCCCTTGTGTTGTTCTGCTAGAGTTTCCGCTCTAGCTTCTCTTTGTACTTATCCTTGGACCGCACCAATATAAAAAATGGACCGTTGTTGGTCCGAGGGCCGTAGTTGGGATACCCCTTCTCTACAACATCCTGAAGATCACAAGATACTTATTTGAGCATACCACCCAGCTGCTTGTCCAAGCACTTGTCCTTTCTAAATTAGATTACCATAAACTCGCTGCTTGCCGGTCTCCCAGCATGTGCAACCAGCCCTCTCCAGAGAATTCAAAACACAGCAGCCCGCTGGTCTTCAATCTACCCAAATGCTCCCATGTCACCCCGCTCCTCATCTGCCTTCACTGGCTTCCCATGGCGGCCCGTATCAGATTCAAGACCTTGGTACTAAACTTCCAAGCAGTGAATGGGACTGCATCTGACTACATCAAATCTCTCCTCCAGCCTTACACCTCCTCCCGCTACCCACGGTCTTCTTCTGACAACTTTCTGGTGGTCCCACCGCCCAAGAGCGCCAGGTACACTATTGCACGTTTGAGGTAACTTGTTTAACTGAAGACTCTTGTTTGGTTTCCCACAATGTATGCTTCATAATCTGACTACCAGATATGTTTAGGGCTATCTTGTTGTAAGTAAGTAAGTAAGAAAGTAAACTTTATTTATATAGCGCCCCTCACAGACCAGGGTCACAAAGCGCTTCACAATGGGAAGCAAACCAAAGGTTAAAAATATACATACATTTAAAAGGCCAATTACAATACAGTGATAAAACATAGCAGCACCAAGAACAAATTAAGCAAAAGCCTGCACAAATAAATAGGTTTTTAGTTGACGTTTGAATGCGTCAACAGACTCTATTGAACGCAGAGAGATGGGAAGATTGTTCCAGAGCTTGGGAGCAACAGCCTGAAAGGATCGGTCACCTCTGGTCCCCAAACGAGTACGTGGCACCATTAGCAGATTCTGCTCCACAGACCTCAGGGCCCGAGCAGGGGTGTAAGGCTGAATCAGATCGCTGATATAGGCTGGAGACTGATCATGCAAAGCTCTAAAAGTTAGAATCAGAATTTTAAAGTTGGTCCTAAAGGGCACTGGCAGCCAATGCAGAACTTTTAGAATAGGGGATATGTGGGTCCTCCTATTAGAGCAGGTCAGAATTCTCGCTGCAGAATTTTGCACTAACTGCAGGCGAGACAGCTCCTTCTTGTTTAAACATGAAAACAAACTTTTACAGTAGTCTAAACGCGAAGACACAAACGCATGAATGATCATCTCCAAATCATTTTGTGACACCATTTGCCTGAGGTTAGAGATGTTCCTCAGCTGAAAAAAGCAGTTCCTGGTTAGCTGTTTGCAGTGCTGCACTAATGACATGTCCTTGTCAAAAATAACACCAAGGTTTCTTAGGCTAGGTTTAACAGACTGGCCTAGGTCACCCAAGTACTGGTTATTCCCTGGAATTGATTTATCAGGGGCAATAACCAGTGTTTCAGTTTTATCTGAATTTAACTGGAGAGAGTTATCACTTAGCCATTGCTTAATTTCTGCTAAGCAAAGAGCTAAGGAATCAAGCCTCTGGAACTCAGTTGGTTTGAACGTGCAGTACAGCTGGATATCATCAGCGAACATGTGGTAGGAAACATCAGAAAATCTCTGAATGACTCTTCCCAGGAGGAGCAAATACAACAAAAATAATACAGGACCCAAAACTGAACCTTGAGGGACTCCACACAACAAATCTGCTGACTCAGATCTTATCTGGTTTGCTGTGACACAGATAGCCACGAAGAGAACCAATGTAGAACTGACCCTGACAGTCCTACCTCATCCCTCAGTCTTCTCAGCAGTATCTGGTGGTCGATGGTGTCAAATGCTGAGGACAGGTCCAAGAGAACCAGAACAGTGCATCTACCAGAATCAGCGGACATCATGATGTCACTGGACACCTTCAGTAAGGCTGTCCCAGTAGAGTGGTGTTTGCGGAAACCAGACTGAAACTTCTCTGGGATGTTATTTTGATCTAGGATGAATGACAGCTGTTCAGAGACCACCTTCTCTAGGATCTTGGACAGGAATGGCAGCTTGGAAATAGACCTGAAATTACTGAGGTCTGTTGGGTCTAAACCTGTCTTTTTAAGTAGAGGCTCCACTATGGCATGCTTAAATGTATCGGGAAACACACCAGAAGTGAGAGGGAGGGTAACCATTTTGGTAACCCAGGGAGCAATTACCTCAAACGCTTTGGCAAATAGCCTACAGGGAAGGATATCGGATGAGCAGGATATCTTGGTCACCAGTGCTGAGATGTCATTAAGGGATACTGACTTAAATGAGGACCACAAGTTGGAGACAGGCTCAATGACAGCAGGGGTTCCACATAAACGGGGCGGGATTTTCTCCTTGATCGACTTAATTTTGTCAGTAAGAAATCTCAGAAAAGCATTGCTATCCGCTTCACAAAAAACAGGGGTGATTGGGGCAGCAGGACATACAAGAGAATTAATCGTGTCAAACAATACTTTAGGGTTATTTTTGTTTAAAGTGACCAGTGCGAACATACTCAGATCTGACATTTTTGACCATTACATTGTACAAGGCTACAAGATCCCTGAGATGAAGTCTGTGCACATCAAGGTTAGTGGATTTCCACAATCGCTCAGTCTTTCGACAGTCGCTTCAGACTCACGGTGTCTTCATTTGACCAGGGGCACTTCTTATTTTGTATAGACAGGTTTGATTTGACAGGAGCCACCTGGTCCAGAATGTTAACACAGTGATTGTTAAAACAGTGAATGAAATTGTCCACATCAAGGCAATCCATGAGCAAGAGAGACCCCAGGGTATCTTACTGTCCTCACTTGTCCCTGTGTGTAAAACAAAATAAATACACAAACAATGTGGATAATCAAATAACCATACGATACCTATAAAAAAAACAGAAGAGCTATTTGCAAACGGAGGAGAGCTCTCAGCCAAACAGAAAAGACATCAGCCAAACAGAAGAGACCCAACTGAATACAAAGGGGAGTATATATAAGGTGTGGGATTGCTTGATTGGTGACTGGGAACAGGTGATTGATGATGACAGGAACCAGGGGTGCATCTGGGAAAATGATATGTAGAAACAGAAGAGGGAGACAAAACCAACACAACACAGAACCAAACAAGACACATAAACCCCCACACGTAACACTCCCCCCCATAAAGAGTCAGCCCATGGCTGACGATAACACAAAACCATGTCCATGAAAACAAATACAAATACATAACAGATCACAATAGCTAGCCACACGAAAGGGCATCGGCAAACACATTATCAGGGCCTTTCTTGTGACGGATTTCCAAATTATACTCCTGCATAGCCAGAGACCACCGCATTAAACGATGGTTATGGTTATACATGCGGTGTAGAAAAACCAATGGGTTGTGGTCTGTGTAGACAACCACAGGCTCCACACTAGACCCCACATAGACCTCAAAGAATTGGAGCGACAGGAGCAAGGCCAACGTCTCCTGCTCTATTGTAGAGTAGCGTGTCTGACTGCCGTTAAATTTCTTCGAGAAGTACCCTACCGGATGAACCAAACCCTCAGAATCCATCTGGGTAAGGACTGCACCAGCACCAATACAACTGGCATCAACCTCAACAGAAAATGGTCTACAAAAGTCAGGCGCACTAAGGACTGGGGCACTGCACAAGAGGGCTTTACAGCTTTCAAAGGCTGTCTGACACTTTTCTGACCACACAAATGACACCAAAGGACTGATCAGATCAGTCAGAGGGGCTGCAACTGAGGAGAAGTTCCTACAGAACCCTCTGTAGTAGCCTGCCATCCCGAGGAAACGACGCAGTTCTCGCCGTGTGGTCGGCACTGGGAAAGATGCTATGGCCTCTCTTGGCCTCAAGAGGACGCACTTTTCCACCACCCACCTGCTTTCCCAAGTAGGTCACTGTTGCTTTTCCAAATTCACATTTGGCCAAGTTCAACGTTAGAGAAGCATCTGCCAACCGCTGAAACACTGCTCTCAGTGAGCCCATGTGAGCTGACCAATCTGCCGAGTGTACCACCACATCGTCAAGGTACGCCGTACAGTTGGGCACATCTCCCAGCACTATATTGACCAGCCGTTGGAATGTTGCTGAAGCGTTTCACATTCCGAATGCCATAACTGTGTACTGTAGGAAATTATCAGGTGTAACAAAAGCAGATATTGTTGAGGCTCTAGGCGAAAGTGGCACCTGCCAATAACCTTTCAGAAGATCAAGTTTCGTGACATACCGGGCTGACCCAATGGTATCAATGCAATCATCAATGCGTGGCATGGGAAAAGAATCAGGAATAGTTATTGCATTTACCTTACGGTAATCCGTGCAGAAACGGGGAGTGGTATCAAGTTTTGGAACCAACAGGCATGGGGAGCTCCATGGACTTGAACTCTGGCATGCCAAGTGATGCTCCAACAAATAGTCTACCTCCTGCTTCATCACTGCTCTCTTCACTGCATTCACTCTATAGGGATGCTGCTTAACTGGCTTCGCATCCCCCACATCTATGTCGTGTTGCAGAACAATAGTGCGGGTTGGAATATCTCCAAACAGAACAGGAAAACTGTGAATAAGCACTGTCATGTCAGCTTCTTGCTCTTCACTTAAGTGTGGCATTAAGGAAGGAAGATTCAACAACATCTCTGAGTTGGATAAGCGAGGAGTTTGTTGCTGGACCTTACAAGCGTTCAGACCATCCTCATCACTCACTGTGAGCATAGAAGGACCGGAACTCACAGCCACTGCAGCTCCCACAGCAGCCATCGGGGGCACACTGTGTCTCTCAGGCTGCATGTTGCCTCTAGGGAGATAACGCTTTAACATGTTTATGTGACACACTCGAGTTTTCCTTCGCCTATCTGGAGTCCTGACAACATAGTCAGTATCATTTAACCTCCTCTCAATGAAATAAGGACCGAAGAAACGAGCACACATAGAAGAACCAGGGATGGGCAGTAAAACTAAAACCATGTCATCTGCCTGGAAAGAACGTTGAAGTGCCTTTCTATCAAACCGCCGTTTCATTGAGCTCTGAGCAGCAGAGAGACTCTCCCTCGCGACACTGCAAGCCTCATGCAACCGCTCCTTAAACCTGCTCACATAGGACAACACATTCCTCTTTGTATGCATGTCGGGCGGAGTTTCTCCTATAAGCTGATCCTTTAAAACCCTTAAAGGGCCCCTTACTGAATGGCCAAACACAAGTTCAGCTGGGCTAAAACCTAGTGACTCTTGAACAGTTTCTCGAACTGCGAATAGAGCTAGGGGAACGCCTTCATCCCAGTCTCTACCACTCTCCATGCAATACTTGCGTAAAACAGACTTTAAAGTCTGATGCCACCTTTCGAGGGCACCCTGTGACTCAGGGTGGTAAGCACTTGAAACTCTGTGAGAGATAGACAAAGATGTTAATACCTGTGTGAATATACCTGAAAGGAAGTTAGTACCTTGATCGGTTTGTACTATCTTGGGCAGTCCAAAAGTAGAGAAAAACTTGATCAGGGCTTTTACTACAGACTGAGATGTTATTTTCCTAAGAGGAATAGCCTCAGGGTACCGTGTAGCTACACACATAATTGTCAAAAGGAACTGGTTACCAGACTTGGTTTTCGGCAGGGGACCAACACAATCTACCAGTACGTGCTCAAACGGCTCCCCCATAGCTGGGATCGGGTGAAGCGGGGCAGGTTTAATAACCTGATTAGGCTTCCCTGTGACTTGACATATATGACACGTATTACAGAACCTGGTTACATCCCTTTTTAAACCAGGCCAGAAGAAGTGCTTTAAAACCCGGTCATAGGTTTTTGTGATTCCTAGATGTCCCGACCAGAGATGATCATGAGCCAGAGATAAGACAGACTGTCGATAAGGTGTAGGCACGAAAATCTGAACCACATAGCTCCACTCATTCTCAAAATCCATCCGTGACTTCCACCTCCGCATCAGTACATCATTCTCAACAAAATATGCCACTTCCCTGTTTCTAGCCATCTCTGGAGCAAGAGCAGCAGCAAAACAGGTGGCTAGACTAGAGTCTTCCTTCTGAGCAACGATCAGATCACCACAAGTCATGGGTAACTGGGTCATCTCAGAGGGAAGCTTATCCTGCTGAAGTGTTACTTGGTCACTCGTCTCATCCGTAGGCTGAGTAGTCACTAGTGGGGAAACGGGTGAGAACTCAGTTGCAAACATGGTTTCTGACAGGTCAACTATTTCACCCAAACTACGTGCTTGAGCACGGGTGACTGCACAACTTGAGAACACTTCAGGGTATTTCTGAGCCAATACATCAGGCTGTAAAATCTCAGGGCGTTCCAAAACCTCTAAAACTGGCATAACTGCCACCAGCTATGTCATTCCCTAACAGAAAAGTAACCCCCCCTTACTGGTAACGATGGGCGCACGCCCACTTTGAACACCCCCTGTGCCAAACTGCAGTTTAAGTGTATCTGATGGAGAGGCACAGACACAAAACCCATCTCAATGCCTTGCACCAACACACTAGAGCCACTTGATGACTCAGAGAAAGGTAACACATCTGCCAATATAAAAGACTGTGCTGCTCCGGTATCCCTCAGTATGCGCACTGGACACTGGTCCAACTCACTACCACTGAGAGAAACCAGCCCATCCAACATGAACGGTTCGTAGCTGGAATCCAGTTTGTCACACACCTTTTTCTGGACCATTGACGCCGGAGTCATCAATGTCTGGACCAAACCAACCTCTTTTGGTTGTTTATTTGGCTGAGACTGCTTGCGTTTTAACATAAAACAGTCATTTTTAATGTGCCCCATTTGATGACAATAATAACACTCCCGTTCCTCCTTGTGGCGCGGAGCTAATGGTGGGCGGGGTGGACTAGCCTGTGTTTTATCTGGTGTCTGAGCAGAAGGATAAAAAGTCCTATCATTTCGGGGAGTACCAAACGTTTGCTTATGGGTTAGCACAAACTCATCAGCAAGCACTGCAGCCTGTGCTAACGTCCCAACCTTTCGCTCATTAAGGAATGTCACTAAACGGTCAGACAAACTATTCTTGAACTCTTCGAGTAACACCAACTCTGACAAAGAAGTAAAATCAGACACATTACTTGCCTTACACCAACGGTTAAACAGGGACTCTCTCACGGGCGAACTCCACAAAAGTTCTGCCAGGCGACTTCTTGTGAGCTCGAAACTTCTGTCTATAGGCCTCTGGCACTAGTTCATAGGCACGAAGCACAGCTTTCTTAATAGCTTCATAAGACAAGCTGTCCTCTAGAGAGAGAGTGGATAAAATCTCCTGGGCCTTCCCGGTCAACCTACACTGGAGCAATAACGCCCAGACCTCTGTAGGCCATTTCAGAGAGGTAGCAACTCGCTCAAAAGCGCCAAAATAACAGTCTACCTCAGCCTCACGAAACTGAGGTACTAAAGCTATATTTCTGCTCACATCAAAAGCTCCCACAGCCGTGGAAGAAAATTGAGCAGGATGCATAGCCTTGGCAGCAACTTCAAGTTCTAGTTGCTTTACTTTAACCTCCATTTCCAGCTCCATTCTCCGAATTGCCAACCGATGATTGTATTCAGCATCTCTCTCTTTCTCCTGTGCCTCGAACTGCAGCCGCGCTAAACGTAACCTAAAGCGGGCATCCTCACTACTTCTACCAGAGGAGAGTGGAGTAAATGTAGGCACCGTACGAGGAGGCTTATACTCTACCTCGGGTACCCCATCTGTAAGCACCTCTACCACCTCTTCTTGCTCAATCACTGGGCCAGGAAGAGGGGGAGAAGTAGCAGACGCACAGTCACCTGTACCAAGCACCTTCTTGCTGACTAACAAACGCACAACCTCGTCTTTCAACTGGGACTTCAACAGGCTTTTTGAAAAACTAACACAAAAATGTGCCGCAATAGCAAACAGATCTTCCTTCCTACAAAGGTTGAGACGTTCAACCGAAAGATCACTAAGAAACTCCTCAACAGTGAAAGTAGCCATAATCAAGTAGCCAAATAAGGGATTCTACTTACCAGTCCTATTACTACGTGCTCACTGCACACCAACACTCAGATGTCTGTTGCTTGAATGGATCAAGGATGCCGGACGAGCCCCCATTTTATGTTACGCCCCCCCTGTTGTCACTCAGTGAAAGGGCGCAACATAAGGCAACAGACATGGTGAGTGAGGGTGCAGCAACACAAAAGCAGGAAAACTGAACGGATTATAAATCAATGATCTTTATTTACAAGAACTACAACACAGGGATCAAGGAGGACTTACAGTGGCACCAAATAAAAGAAAGAAACAATAACCCATCCCCCCCTTGACAGGTGCTAAGCACCTATAAATACAGAGGGGGGTGCTCACTCTAACCTAGGGTTGTAACAGCAGGTAAACCTACGTGATGGTAGATGTAGACCCCAGGGTATCTTACTGTCCTCACTTGTCCCTGTGTGTAAAACAAAATAAATACACAAACAATGTGGATAATCAAATAACCATACGATACCTATAAAAAAAACAGAAGAGCTATTTGCAAACGGAGGAGAGCTCTCAGCCAAACAGAAAAGACATCAGCCAAACAGAAGAGACCCAACTGAACACAAAGGGGAGTATATATAAGGTGTGGGATTGCTTGATTGGTGACTGGGAACAGGTGATTGATGATGACAGGAACCAGGGGTGCATCTGGGAAAATGATATGTAGAAACAGAAGAGGGAGACAAAACCAACACAACACAGAACCAAACAAGACACATAAACCCCCACACGTAACACTTTGGATAAAAGCATCTGCTAAATGAGTAAATGTAAATGTAACTATTCTAATCAGATGTGGGCTTTCAAGGGGCAGTGTGGAGGAGAGGTGTCCTATGGGAATGGGGTAATAAGTGTGTGGGAGGCAGGGCAATAATGTAGGATAAACTCGCCCATTGCACTCCAGCTGTGCTGACCAAATGCAGGAATCTTGACTGCAGAATTTCTGGTTGCATGGGACTGTGTACGCACTCTCCCCTGGACATGTTTGTGAAAAGTAATGTGAAAATCCTCAGACATGCAGGAAGGCAGAGAGGCAGGCAGGCAGGCAGGCATGCAGACAGGTACACAACAGACAGACAGGTCAAGCAAAGTTAGTTGAGGTGTGTTGCACATGGTGGGGAAACAGTATCCCTTGCTGGTGAGAGAAAGAAAGTTGAAAAAAGCTGCAGGCAGTCTCCCATCCAAGTACCAGAGCCATATAAAAAGATTTTAACATGGCTCTGCCAAGTACTAATCAGGCCCAACCTTGCTCAGCTTCCAAGATTGGACGTGTTTAGGGTGGTATGGCCGTCAGCAAAGGAAGCTGCATGCCACGGGTTACATATATGTGACAGCGCTATGCCCAGTAGCTCAGCTTGCTTCGGGATTCCTCCTTTGTTTTCTGTGGCGTTTGAGTGTATTGCAAAATGTTGTTATTGTCTTTCCCTCCATCTCTCTGTTGTCGATCACTGAATGTATATACGTTGCTTTTCCCTGGTGTCATTACCAGGGTCTCCTGTCCAAGTACTAACCAACTTGGGTCTGGGTGATGAGTGGTTTGAACGAGTTAGTGATACAGACTGCTCTGAGAATGAGGGTGGCAAAGTTCCTTCCAAAGGCTCCTGTCTTTCAGTTTGTGGACATTGATGACTAGATTGGTGCGGTCCTGTGGCCTGATCATGTTAAAGATGTCTGAGACCCCTTCCTATGGAGGATTTTCTGAATTTTCTTCTAGTCAATTAAATTTAAATTATGTTCTACATTTCCTGTTGGATATTACTTGATTATGAAGAGATATTTTATGTAAAATCTGGTCAAACTCCATGGGGCTGTTACATCAGCACATTTGATCAGCTGTATTCCTTAACCTAATTGGTTACATGTTGAAATGTTCAAATCCCCTCTACCAATCTTTTCTGCAATTTTGAAAATCAAGTTTAGTTACAAATCTATATTTTGCATTCATATTCATTTTACACAATATTTACATTTTGTATTAAGCTTTACACACAATAACACTTTCAAAGTGGTTAGAGGGGGTGCATAAACAGACAAAGTGTGAAGAACAATTTAGATTGTTTTGTATTGTATTTAATTGTGAATTTAAAATGTAATCATTCTGATACCCTTAATCATGAATTTGCTGTTTAATATATTGAGATTTCACATGCCACAATTTCTAAATCCATGCTAGCACAATGGGGATACAAATATAGCATCACAATACAGACAAAGCCAGTTTAATTTAAGATATTCTTATTCTATATCCATCTTAATATGTACAAAGCCATTTTACATAACTTACAGTTTCATATAACAAAACAAACTCGCACAATTTATTTTGGTCAGGGCATCACAACAATAATCTGACAATCAAAAGTTGGAACCACCAGTGAAAGTAAGGGAATTACGACCACTAAGGAAGTGACACACTAAATGGATGAGGTTGAAAGCTTCACAGTATAATTTACACGTACCCTCTTCGCTGTATTAGAAAACGAAGGCTGAACTGTTATAGTTAGTATAGCTAACCAATGCATGAAGATCAGAAGGCTATTTCAGCAGGCTACTTCTACGACTCAATCACAGGTCAAATTATATATAGTGGGTGTGGTATTCCAAGATACAGTATATCTTCACACAACTGTTGTTTTCAGACAAACAAAAACAGAACACTAACTAAAAGACTAAACATGGAGCTTTTGAAAATGTAAACAAAAGGAGGGATCTCAGTCCATCCGGATCTTCTGATTGGTCATCCTGTAGATGATGCTGTCATAGCCGGGATCCATGTTCCAGAGGTTGTAGGCGATGGCAATGACAGCAAGACCCAGGATGATCATCAGCCACAAAATTATGTTAAAGATGACTGCATACTGAAAATTATACTTGTAAGCCAGATTATAGGGGCTGCCTGGATTGCTCTGCAGGGGCCAGACATGGGAGAAAGAAAAATGCATTAATACATGGAGACATGAATGTATATTATAAAATCAAGAGCAGCAAAATGCATGGTCCTGTCCATTTCATGAAATGAGACTCACAATTTGTTTGGACTCAAGGATAGAACGTGACTTTCTGGTTAATGGTGCCTCAAAGTTCTTCACTGTGACAACCTGCACCACAGCATTGTTGCCATAGAGACCATACAGGGTTTCACCAAACTACAGAGGTAATGAGTCAGACAGGAAAAGAGAAATGTCAGGGACAACCAAATGAACTAAATCACTTCTCCCTAGGAAACAGTGAAATTTGTATAATATTACAGACAGAACAAAGATAGAATAAGAGTATGCCCTGCTTAAGATGAACATGCTCCAGCCATCATACCTTCTGTAAAACAGCAGTGAGGATGGCCATGGCATCTCGGTATTGGGTGGAGTCCTGTCCGTAGCGGCGTCCCAGCTCCTCCAGGCCAGATAGTTCCAGGGAGTAAAGGTCAGGAGAGTGATCTTTGGCCAGGTGACGGTGCCTCTGAAGCTGGAGAACAGAACAGAAGATACATTGATTCTAAACACAGCCTGCAAATATGAAACCGTGGGCATTTCAAAAAGCTAAAATGCAAAATCATCCATCTATATATATATATATATATATATATATATATATATATATATCAGGGAGGTGACAGGGAGGTCAGGGAGGTGACTAAGAACCCGATGGTCACTCTGTCAGAGTTCCAGCGTTCCTCTGTGGAGAGAGGAGAACCTTCCAGAAGAACAACCATCTCTGCAGCAATCCACCGAGCAGGCCTGTATGGTTGAGTGGCCAGACGGAAGCCACTCCTTAGTAAAAGGCGCATGGCAGCCCACCTGGAATTTGCCAAAAGGCACCAGAAGTACTCTCAGACCATGATAAACCAAATTATCTGGTCTGATGAGACAAAGATTGAACTCTTTGGCATGAATGTCAGGCGTCATGTTTGGAGGAAACCAGGCACTGCTCATCACCAGGCCAATACCATCCCCACAGTGAAGCATGGTGGTGGCAGCATTATGCTGTGGGGATGTTTTTCAGCGGCAGGAACTGGGAGACTGGTCAGGATAGGAGGAAAGATGAATGCAGCAATGTACAGAGACATCCTGGATGAAAACCTGCTCCAGAGCGCTCGTGACCTCAGACTGGGACGACGCTTCATCTTTCAGCAGGACAACGACCCTAAGCACACAGCCAAGATATCTAAGGAGTGGCTTCAGGACAACTCTGTGAATGTCCTGGAGTGGCCCAGCCAGAGCCCAGACTTGAATCCTATTGAACATCTCTGGAAGGATCTGAAAATGGCTGTGCACCGACGCTTCCCATCCAACTTGATGGACCTTGAGAGGTGCTGCAAAGAAGAATGGGCAAAACTGCCCAAAGAGAGGTGTGCCAAGCTTCTGGCGTCCTATTCAAAAAGACTTGAGGCTGTAATTGCTGCCAAAGGTGCATCAACAAAGTATTGAGGAAAGGCTGTGAATACTTATGTACAAAGGAAAAAACATTTTGGAAAAAGGCTGTAACATAACAAAAGGTGGAAAAAGTGAAGCGCTGTGAATACTTTCCGGATGCACTGTATACACATACATATACTGTAAAACAACTGTTATTGCCAGTATGTATAATTGCATATTCAATCAAATCCAGCTCTAAATCAACCTTTTAATTTGGAGAGAGAAAAATATGGTCATTATGTATACTTGTAACATTCAAGGTGGTTATAAAGATTGGAATTTACATGCTGTACGAGTTTTGAAACGTAAAACTTTTTGCACATAATGTAGTTTGACAAACACATGAATGTGGTTAAACTGCATGCACTTTTGTCAAAAAAAACAGTCAACACATAATAGAAAAACAATAATTGTAAGATAGTTATGAGAATAAGATGTTGTAAGATCCTATTTCAAAAACAAATTGAGGGTCACAGTCTTACCAGAGCTGTGATGTCATGAAGCACTTGGACCTCCGACAAGAAGAGAAGATCAGCCTGAAAGGGAAAGAGAGCCACGGTTTAGACAAGCTCAGGTGATGCGATTTCACAATAATGCTCCTAACTGTAGCTGGCAGTGGTGTGTGTGTTGACCTCTGCATTGCGGCTGAGTGAGTTGAGGGGCAAGGAGGTAACTACAGAGCCGTCCTGAGAAAGGCGTGCTCTCATCTGCTGGAGGGTGACAGGAAGGTCCTCAAACACAGCATTGGCCTTGCCCAGCATGTACAACCTCTGCAGGGTAGGAGAAAGACATAGCTGCTTGGTACTGTACAAGACTGTTGTGGGCCTACACATGTAAGAAATGCACATCCACATTCAAGAAAAGAGATCCAACTCAATCCACTATATTTAACTTAATCCAGGAATGCAGTACCTCATCGCTGGGGGCCAGCTGAAGTACAACAGGAGTGTCCTCAGAAAACAGAGTGTGGACCGTCTCTGCCACACTGTCTAGCGTAAAGGGTACAGGCTGGACGAAAATTAAAAACAGAACATAGAAGTTTATACAGTGACAAATCTGTGTCTTTACTGGCAAATCAGCAGTCAAAAATGTTTTACTGTTCAGAGTCAGTAACATCGTAAAGTCAAAGACAATCAAGCAGAACACTAAAATAATGTGCCTAAATAAGTAGCATGGCAGTTACTGTTTGAACATGGCTTAGCTGCTGACATCAGCCATAGAAGAGTAACATACCAAACATTAATAACAAACACCCCACTACCAGGGTGGTTGAGAGCTTAACATATGAGTCTAGCATGTGAACACAAGTCCAATAATAAAAAGGCCCTGGACTTTACTGTCCAAGGCCTGCCATGCGATATTACTTTGAGAGACTGGTAACGGACATACATTCTCCAAAGGGTAAGAGGCCAAACTCTGGGGCAGGTTTAGGCTGTCAACTCCACGCACAACCACCAGCATGTTAGCCTTGGGACGTTGGAACAATGGACCTGCCTGCAGACCTGGCCAGGAAAGATCCTACACACATAAAATATAACTTTAGATGAAGGGGAATTTGAGGGGCAGGGTAGATTAAACATATTTCCAGCATTTTAATTCCTATTCCCCAGACCTCTTGAATGGAAAAGCCCATGGTGAGAGCAACCAGGTCTGGGATCTTCTCTCCCGAGATCACCCAATCTCCCTTTTGAAAGGACACATACTCTGGGGCCTGAAGTACAGTCAGTCTGTCACCAGTGACTCCTATGTGAAGAGCAACACACAACATAAAACATCAGCCGGTTGATTCCTTATGGGAAGTCACCAAGACACCAATGACACAGTATGACAATGTAGAATGTATATACAGTCAACCCTTGTTTATCGCGGGTGTTGCGTTCCAAAAAGAACCCGCGGTAAGTGAAATCTACTAAGTAGATAGCTTTATTTTTACTATTATTTTACAATGCAATATTGTACTATAGAATGAAACAAAACATCAAAACTTGTTTTAAGGACCAAAATAAATACAGATATGAACGTTTTTAACAAAAACTCTGATAGTTTAAAGAACGGTTTTGTAAAAAACACTGTAAAAAAAACCACGAAGCAGCGAAGCCGTATTAAATGAAGCGCGATATACCGAGGATTCACTGTAGTCTAAAATGCTTCACCTACACAACGTTTCTGACAATGCTTAAACTTTGTTGTTGGAAAGAATGGGTTGACAGTGAGACATGGAGCGATGGAATATTTCAACTGCTTAATGTGACCAGTCAGTTAAAGTTCTGACTAGGTAACTGGTCCTGTAAACTTGTACTCTTTATTGAAAATGTAAAATAAACTCTTGAGAACGCATATTGTAATGAACGATCCCGTGTCTCGAAGAGGAACTGAGGTGAGGAAGTAACGTTGTCACATGACAAGCCAGTATGGAATGCAAGCTAAGCCACTGAATTTTACAAGGCCTGGCGTTCTTGACATTAAATTTGTCTTGATGAAAATCTAGTTATGGAAGGCAATCAATAATATGCGAAAACGCTGCCATTCATTACGTCTATTTCTCCTTTCTTCGTTTAGCTTACGTACAATAACTAGCAACGACAAACACATCATGAAAAATATAGGCAAAATATACAAAGAAATTACCTGCAGCAGCTTGGTGCAACTAAATATTGACTGCACATGATAAATAGTATGTTTTTGTAGTGTCAAATCGCATTACATTTTGCTCGTTGGTGACAAGATGACCTATTCCGCCATGGCCAGCTCCAATGTTAGCTAAATATGACGCATCGAGTGGAGACTATCTTTAATTCCTTACAAATTATGACCACTACTAGTGAAAATCTCTAATACACACAAGTATATATTGATTTACCTGATGTTACGGCTGAGAAAAACACAAACACTCGGACAAAAAAGGAGTCCATCCTTTCGTGATATTCCAACGATATGATTCTCCTTTGCTAGAGCTTGTGATAGATCAGCTGACTCGGTGGATATCATGGGGGCATTACGGCAATGCATTATGGGTAGCTAACAAAGCGGTAAATACAATTCTGCATACAATACACATTGTGGTTGATTACACTGAATTATGATAAATACAAAAGTAATTTAGACAAATTACAAACATGCTATTTTAAGAAATGTGGCCTTAAATTAGGCCTGCTGAATCCTACACACCAATGAGGATTATATATTACCATAAATGGACAAACAAAAACCTGCATATGTAGGCAATACTGTATATGGAGTTTTCAAAGACATCATCAAAAGTAGAAAACTAAGCACGTTGCTTAGTTGTTAGGGACTAGCAAGTAGTCTTTTGTCAGCCTTATTCCTGAGGTCAGGTGCGAGCTATTGCTAAGAGGCACACCTGCCTCAAGCATAACTCTCACTGACCTTTGTAGTTATCAGGTTCACTAGAGTGAAAAAGGAAATGCTGGCAAGAATGCTGATATGCTGCTGATAGGGTGACCAGAAGCAACTATCTTTGTGCATAACTGTCCACAACTAAATTATAACAGGTACAAAATGAAAAATGTTATGATAATTCTTTTTACTAATAATACTAAATACCAGAAGCTGAGAAAATGGTAATTGACATCTGTGACCAATCATTGCATATTAAAGATATGCAAACACTGAGTTATTAATTTGCATGTAACTGCCTGTAATCACATAAAATATGGCACTGCACTTCAGTGTATCTCATCCTACCTGTCCGGAAATCCTACCAAGTCTCCTGGGGAGGCAAAGTGTCCTTGAACACTGACGACACGCAGATGTACTTGTTGTTCCCCTCGACTGATCTGAGGATTTCAGATTGCGTCAAACATCTCCGCCTGGATGACCAAGCACCACCTTCAGCTAAAACTTGCCAAAACAAAACTTCTCATCATCCCAGCCAAACCGTCCATTTCCCACAATCTCTCAATCACCCTGGGATCTGCGACGGTGACTCTTTCATCCTGTGCCAGGAACCTTGGGGTTACCATAGATGTTAGACCTATGTTACTCCGCTCCTTGCATCCCTCCACTGGCTTCCCATCACGGCCCATATCAGATTCAAGACTGGTACTGACCTTCCGAACAGTGAACGGGACTGCACCCAACTACAGTCAGGTCCATAAATATTTGGACATCGACCCCATTTTTATCATTTTGGCTCTGTATACCACCACAATGGATTTGAAATGAAACAATCAAGATTTGCTTTAAGTGCAGACTTTCAGCTTTAATTTCAGGGTATTTACATCCAAATCAGGTGAACGTAGGAATAACAACACATTTGATATGTCCCTTTTAAGGAAATAAATAATATTTAAGGAAATAATTGGACAAACTAACATAATCATAAATCTAATTGTCACTTTTAATACCTGGTTGCAAATCCTTTGCAGTAAATGACAGCCTGAAGTCTGGAACCCATAGACATCACCAGACGCTGGGTTTCATCCCTGGTGATGCTCTGCCAGGCCTCTACTGCAACTGTCTTCAGTTCCTGCTTGTTCTTGGGGCATTTTCCCTTCAGTTTTGTTTTTAGCAAGTGAAATGCATTCTCAATTGGATTTAGGTCAGGTGATTGACCTGGCCGTTGCAGAACATTCCACTTATTTGCCTTAAGAAACTCTTTGGTTGCTTTCGCAGTATGCTTCGGGTCATTGTCCATCTGCACTGTGAAGCGCCGTCCTATGAGTTTTGAAGCATTTGGCTGAATCTGAGCACATAATATTGCCCGAAACACTTCAGAATTCATCCTACTGCTTTTGTCAGCAGTCACGTCATCGGTAAATACAAGGGAACCAGTTCCATTGGCAGCCATACATGCCCACGCCATAACACTATCTCCACCATGCTTCACTGACGAGGTGGTATGCTTTGGATCATGAGCAGTTCCTTCCCTTCTCCATACTCTTCTCTTCCCATCATTCTGGTACAAGTTGATCTTGGTCTCATCTGTCCATAGGATGTTGTTACAGAACTGTACAGGCTCTTTTAGATGTTTTTTGGCAAACTCTAATCTGGTCTTCCTGTTTTTGAGACTCACCAATGGTTTACATCTTGTGGTGAACCCTCTGTATTTACTCTCGTGAAGTCTTCTCTTAATTGTTGACTTTGACACAGATACGCCTACCTCCTGGAGAGTGTTCTTGATCTGGCCGACTGTTGTGTAGGGGTTCTTCTTCCACCGGGGTAGGGGTTCCGTCATCCACCACAGTTGTTTTCTGTGGTCTTCCGGGTCTTTTGGAGTTACTGATCCCACCAGTGCGTTCTTTCTTTTTAAGAATGTACCAAACAGTTGATTTGGCCACACATGGGGCCGGTTTCGGAGACAGGGCTTAAATCAAGACTGGAGTAGGCCTAAATCAGACTAGTTAATCCTGGCTATTTAAGTGGCTTGCATGAACATGGCATAAATTTGGTTTAGTTAGTCTGAGACTATAGAGTCCTGGAGAAAGCTTAATGAGAGCACCTGGTTCAAGCCTCATTAGACTAAGTGGAAGCACAGGCTGTTGGTCCAATTGTGCTCATGAAAACCTGAAATGGAGTATGAAACACCATTGTTGCTGTGAATTTTGAGACAACACAATGGCAGAGGCAAAGAGAATTCGCTCCAAAAATTATAGTGAGCATGAAAAAACACTACTGAAACTAATTGTATCGAACCATCCAGTCATTGAAAGCAAAATCCATACTGCTGCTATTGAACAGAAGAAAAGAAGTGCTTGGACTGCAATTGGCAATGCATTCAATGCAAATGAAGATGTCACCACAAGAACAGTACAACAACTGCAGGTGAGTTAATCTTCATTATTAGGCACAAAAATATGTGTTTTGTTTCCTGTTGCCTATACCCTGCTTATTTATGGCCTACCCAAATACAATACTTGTGCTGCTTGTAGCATTCACATTGAATGAATATCCTGTTTAAAAGGATAGTAACCTATTTTAAAGGGGCATATGCATGTTAAACATGGTGGTAGAGTAAGATATGTTGCACAAAGGAAAATCCATACCTATATGTGAGGGGGAAAGAAATATAAAATAAAATCATTTCTCCACCATGACCTAAATTATCAGGAGACAAACTTATTTTTATTATGCCTTATCAGTACCAGTATTTCTGATTTCCCATATTACTATTTTTGTGACATCAAAAAAGAAAACTAATGAATGATATCTGCCTTCATAGGTTCTATGGAAGAACATTAAACTGGGATTAAAAAAAGGATAACTATGCATGAAAAGTTAGCCAGAGAATTTCATGAGCGTAAAATTGAATATTTTAAAGAAGAACATGAAATGAAAATGAGAATTCTAGAGGTTGAACTGGATATGAAATTGGGAGAGAGGGCTATGCTCCAAAAAATAATTCTGCATACCAGTAGCCATGGTGAATATGAGGAATTGTGAAAAATAAAACGATGATGTATTGTCATTTGGCATGTGAGTGTGAGTGAGTATTAATCATCACAAACTACATTTTAACCAGCCTTGGTTCACTCGTTTAATTTTGCTACATTATTGTAATTTTGTACAGAAACAGTATGCAAGCAAAACTATACCATAGTGAATACATTCCATATTTAAATGCTGAAGTGCTGCACTGTGAAAGCAGCTCTGTGTGCAAGTCCTCGCTGGTCATTGGCTGCCTCTGCCACCATGGGCACATCTGCATCATCCTGATCTTCCATTGGCAGATCAGGACAGCCATGCTGCTTCAGGTAGTTGTGCAACACAGCTGTAGCAATGATCACTTTGCAGCATCTTCTTGGCTTGAAACGAAGCGTATTTCGTAAGCACTGGAATCGAGTTTTCCATACTCCAAACATACGCTCGATCATCCCTCTAGTACGGATATGAGCTCTGTTGTACCTTTGCTGCTCAGCTATTGTGGGATTTAGATGTGGTGTGAATAAATAGTTACTCTGACCATATCCACTATCACCAAGTAGTAGTCCACTATGTTGTCCTCTCTCAAATTGTGCACACAATGAAGAGTTG
Source organism: Protosalanx chinensis (assembly GCA_030340685.1). NCBI lineage: Eukaryota > Metazoa > Chordata > Actinopteri > Osmeriformes > Salangidae > Protosalanx > Protosalanx chinensis. Next base: position 13,182,224 of record CM059319.1, read on the forward strand.
AGAAAAATCCTTGAATCATGGGTTGCACCTTTCCAACGGGCAACAATGTTTGAAAACTCCAAATTAGGAGTGCATACACCCTGAACATTGATTGAAAAACAGTTCTTACGATTCCTGTATTCCTCTGCATCAGGAGTTGATGGACACTTGATGGGAACATGACATCCATCTATACAGCCAATCACTCCTGGGAAGTGCCCATATTCATAGAATTGCACTTTATAGTTGGCTTGCCCAGCAGCATCAGGGAACTTGATGTAAAGACTCCTCAGTTCACAAATGGCACTGCAGACTTTGTGAACTATTCCACATACAGTTGGTTCACTGACACCACACAAATCACCAGTTTCACGATGAAAGATTCCACATGCCAAGAACCTCAAAGTGATCAGAACTTGCAGTTGATTGGACACAGGCCTTCCTCTTTGAGACAGAGAGGAAAGTCTAGGCTCAAGCAAAGCAATTATCTCCAATGCATTTTCCTTGTGCATACGAAAGCGGTCTCGAAAAGTGATTTCATCAAACTGATTCAATGGATCACTCCTATCCAGCAGTATTCGTCTTTGTCGTGCATGTTGGTCCTCATTTAGATATTCCAAATAGTCCATGCTCCCAAACAATCCAAGCTCAGTTTCACAAACAGTAGCCTAGCCTACTAAGCGGGAGTTAAACCTGCCTCCTTGGCAGATTAGTTTAAGCTTCAATTCAGTCCAATTTAGTCCTGGAGTAGCTCTAATGCTCAATTTTGCAATCGGCTTTGTTTAATCCAGAACAGGCTTAATCCACGACTATTTTAAGGTACGTCTGTGCAAGTGAATTTCAGTTAAACCAGCTCAAACAGCATTTTAGTCTGGGACTAGGCTTAAGCCTTGTCTCCGAAACCGGCCCCTAATGTTTTTGCTATCTCTCTGATAGGTTTGTTTAGATTTTTCAGCCTAACGATGGCTTGCTTCACTGATGGTGACAGCTCTTTGGACTTCATATTGAGAGTTGACAGCAACAGATTCCAAACACAAATACCATACTTGAAATTAACTCTAGACCTTTTAGCTGCTCCTTGTCAATGAAATAACAAACTCCCTTTATGAGGGAATAACATACACCTGGCCATGGAAAAGCTGAGCAGCCAATTGTCCAATTACTTTTGGTCCCTTAAATAGGGGGGCGGCACAGATAAAATGTGTTGTAATTCCTACGCTGACAGCACTTAAACGCCTTGACCCAATACAATAAAATTAGAGTAGAGTAACTTCAGTGCCATAGCAGAGCAGACAGACTACAGTATTAGTTCAGCAGTTTTGATTTATTTATTGAAAGAAACTTTTGCAAAATATAAATACAAACAGAGATATTTCATTACAAAGTGAGAACAAAAAAGACAGCCCAAAATGTATTTCACTGTCACCCTGTTATGTACAAGCAGTATGCAAGTTATTTCTTTATTAAATTAGAGGCTACATTAAAAGCTGCATTTGAACATAGGTACAAAATAGCACCTGAGGGTCCAATTAAGCACAAAGTTTAGGTAAAAAAACAACAACAATAAAATGCTGTATGCATCACAAACACGTGTGTGGCACACACAACATTGTGAACAAAAAGATCATTCAAAAGAAAAGGTTTCTTGTTAGATCTCTATATTCATACTTATATTAATACACATTTATAAAAAAATAAGACCATCTTTAATGTACAAGACATTTCTCACAGAACCATTTACTTCTCCAGCCAGCCAGCAAGATGATCGGTCCAATTTGGGGCAGGGCTATGTAACCAACCAACCACAGTTCAGAGCTGAGATTTAGGTATTTGGCTTCAGGTCATTAATCAGCCTATCATGTGCTATGCATGTCAAGGTAAAGGGTCACAATCCCTTCTTAGCCTTAGCATTAGCATCAGCCTTAGCCATTACATTAGCCATAGCCTTAGCTTTAGCCATAGCTATAGCCTTAGCTTTAGCCTTAGCATCAGCACTAGCCATGGCCCTTGCCATGGCCTTTGCATTTGCCTTGGGTTCCATCTTAGCCGTAGCATTATTCTTAGCCGTAGCCTTCATATTTGCATTGGTGTTAGCCTTAGCCATTGCCTTAGAGTCAGCAATTACCTTAGAGTTACCTACTACTTTAGAGTTAACCACAGTAATAGTCTTCTTATTAGCCTTCCTAGGCTCATCACAATCGTCATCCAGACATTCCAGGCTGGAGCCCAGCATGGTTGCCAGCTCAGAGCTCCCCTCCACAAGGTCCAGCAGCTCCTTGCTGTCTGGTTGAAAGGCGTCCAGCTCATCAGGGCAGGAGAAAAGCTGAGACAAGGAGGCCTGGCGGTAGAACTCCGCCTCGGCCACAGTCACCACCTCCAGGTGTGGGAAAGTGGAACGGAAAGACCGAGCAGATATCCTAAGCCTCTGTAGCACATCTGAGAGAAGAAGCCAGTTTCTGGGTCTAAGCCGGGGGAAAAAAGCAGTTAGATAGTTGTGTGTGTTTTGGGGTGTATTTGTTGTGTGTTTGCAGGGCGTGATTACTTACCCCTGGGAGAGTGAAACCTGGATGTTGTAACAAGGAAGGAGAGGGCGGTCTGAGAACTCAAATTCAAACACCTCCCTTGGGTCTTCCTTCTCTGGTTCCGGGGGCTCTGCTAGGATATCAAACACACACCCCTCATCCGCAGACTCTGAAATACACACATGCGCATGCACACACACAAAGATAAATTACACAAAGTCAAAATGTTGCTTGATAACATAAAATACAGACGAAAACAACACACAGGGGACCAAACATTGCTGCATTTAACTCACCACACACAGCACTGCCATAGAATTCCCAGAAGACCCCCGGGTCGTCATCTGTACGTCCCTGTAGGTCAGCAAAGTACTCTACCAAGACAAAACAGAAGAAATGAGGCATAGTGTCAACAGAAAGGCAAAACCAAATGCAGGAAGGAAAGAAAGGAAGAAAAGAGAGATGAAGGTTTAGCTGCTACATCACAGGGGTGGCACACACACACAGAGCAGGGTTGACTGCCATAGAAGAGGCGTGGGGCAACTGGCGTGTGTTCAGAGAGATTAACAACCTCAGGATGTGCGGGACCAGATAAAGGGGAGGCATCAAAACTCTGTTTCCCAAACTGTTGTGTTGGGAGTTTCATGTTGGTCTTTCTTGCTCACCATTTCTCTCACTGACTCTCTCTACACTCTGAACCTCTTTTCTTGAAATTGCTGCTTCACGCTCAACATATCACCCTGTTAATCTGTTGAGACATTCCTAAACTGTCTAGAATACAACCCATTTACCCTCTTCAAGATCACTGACCACCTAATTATTTATTGGCTCTAGTTTCTCCCTTCTGTTACCCCTATTCACCAGTGGGCTGCTGTGCTGACTGTCTGGGACATTGGTTGGCTTTTACTTGATGCTCGAAAACTTGATAGATCAGCGTAGCATCTTTGTACTCTATGTGTCTCTAAAAGTGTCTATGAATGTGTATATCCGTGTGGGTGGGTTAACCAAGAGGCATTTTTGACACAAATGACTCCAGTTTGGACAAAGTTACACTAAGGTATAGCTGGAGATGAAGGTACATTAGGGTATAAAGGGAACATTATTAAGGTATAAAAGGAAAATGAAATGTAATTTGGTTGTTGCTACCGGTGAGGAAGCGTTCCATGCTGTAACTGTGGGTCATCTTCAGCAGGCCGCGGCCAGAGTAGGTGGCCAGGGTTGGATCAGCGCCATAGGACAGCAGCACACGCACCACATCCAAGTGGTTGTTTTCTACTGCATCATGAAGGGGCCTTCGGGAAATAACACACGGAGAGAGGGGTGAGAAAATGTATGTGGGAGAAAGAAAGTATAAATATGTGTCTGTGTTAGTGTACCTGGTGCCGTCTTGTGCGCTGCAGTTGATGTCTGCACCATGCTCCAGCAGGTGTGTCACTATGGTAATCCAGCCACGTGCGCAGGCCTCGTGAAGAGCACAGTAGCCAGCATAGTCACGGTGGTTCACCTCACACACACGGTTCTCCAGGCAGTACAACACCACTTCCTGGGGGAAAGGAAGCTTGGGGGTGAGTGTGTACAAAAGCACACACATCCTGTACTCTGAACACAGTAACTGCAGCTCGTCTGGTTTTCAATCTACTCTCTGGTTTTCAATCTACTCAGACGCTGACATGTCACCCCTCTCCTCATCGCCCTCCATCATGGCCCGTATCAGATTCAAGACCTGTACTTAAAATTGTAAGTTGCTTTGGATAAAAGCAAAAAAGGTTGGGGACCACTGCCCTATAGAAGAATGAGGGAGGACTGGAGAAGACTGTGTGGGTGTGTTCGCTTTACCATTTGTTTTTACACAACTAGTGTGATTCTAATGGAGATGTATTGCCAGTCTAGGATATCTTAAGATGGACACTAGTAGTAGTGGCTTGCTGGTTTTTCTTACAACAGGGGTTGTAACCACTCCTATAATTTAGACAGCTGAAAACAAACGTCCTCCCATTACAGTATTTTCCGGACTATAAATTGCACCCGCCAAAAAATACATTATGAAGAAGAAAAAAAACATATGTCACACTGGTCTATAAATTACAGTTTGGGGGGCAGGGGGAAACCGACATTATATTCTGAAAGGCAAGTTATAGTATGGCGATCTCTGCGAATCGCCACCTTATGCCCCTGATAGGGTCTCCCAAAGCAAACAGGTCCTAGGTGACTAGCCAGACCAAGACTAGTTCAGAAGAACGCATATGATGACCAAAATAATTGGGAGAAGCTTCATCACTCAACAAGACAATGACCCAAAACACACTGCCAACACAACAAAGGACTTTATCAGGGGGAAAAAGTGGAAGGTCTTGGACTGGCCAAATAAATCACTGGACCTTAACCCAATAGAGCATGCATTTTACCTTCTGAAGAGGAGACTGAAGGGAGAAACCCCCAGAAACAAACAAACAACAACTGAAAGAGGCTGCAGTAAAGGCCTGGAACAGCATTTCAAATGAAGAATGCAACAGCCTGGTGAAGTCAATGGGTCGCAGGCTCAATGCAGTTATTGCAAATAAGGGTTATGCCACCAAATATTAAATGTTATTTAATAATGTCTGTTCCAATACTTTTGCTCACTTGAAAAGTGTGTGTGTGTGGGGGGGGGGGGGGGGGGGGGGAAGAAAAGAAAGAAAAAAGAAAAGGTGCTATGTCCGGAGTTGTTTAACACATCTAGATGTAAATACCATGAAATAAAAGGAACAAAGGAATTGACCTTGCCGTTCCAATACTTTTGGAGGGGACTGTAACTATAGCATAAACAACATAACACAACAAGTTTATCAAACTCTCAATCTCACTCCAAATCCCTAAATCCATTGAATTCTTCATCTTTGGTGTCGTTCTGCCAGTGTTGGTGAAAATAACCGAAATTTGAAATGATTAATATACAAGTCGCAGGACTAGCCAAACCATGTAAAAAAATAAACGCGTGACTTTTAGTCTGGAAAATACAGAACATTTACATGTTGTCAATCAGCAGACACTCTTCTCCAGAGCAACAAGTACAGGGACGTTCCCCAAAAGAAATTAGGGTGAAGTGCCTTTCCCAAGAACACAAAGCCATGGAAGCACAGCCGGAATTCGAACCTGGACCTTCTGATTATCAGCCCGACTCCCTTACCACTCAGCCACCTGACTCCACTCCTATTAATTAACCAACAGAAAGATAGAGCATGTTGTCGATGGGACCCAGGTATGTGATACATTAGACCACACGCTTCAACCGTTGGCCCTTTCACAGTGTAATCTGGATAATTCCAGGTCAGCACCAGAGGACAGGGCCCCTGGTGTCTAGCAGGGAAAGACGTGCCCTCCAGAAGCAGCACCATGGACAGCAACAGGGCACCACTCAGGGCAATTCAGAAGCTAAACTGCAATATGGTGAGCTTGTAAGCAGGCCGGCCCACATGTAAGAAGAACCTAACAAGTCTGCCATCTCTACCCACCAGACAGCACTGCCACCAGCATCAATTCCAAAACCAATGACACTTGGTTGATCCCTTAAGGACCCATGAGGTTCCGACAGCCTTGGTTCAGAGGGGAGCCAACCTTAACTCTCATGCACAAGTCCTCTATCCCTGTGCCCACATTTAAATAAACTCCCCTCAGGGCTTCCTAGACTTGATTGTTAGCCTGTGTTCACAAGCCATAGCCCACATACAACTCATTAGCACCAAGCAATTTGCTTCCAACGGCCACCTCTACGCAAAAGCTACCATGCCATCAACTTGTATTAGAAAAAAAGACTATTGCCTGCTATTCCCATTGCTATTTCTGACCATCTTATCTTTTCTGTTGACAGTTACCCAGCTAATTAGTTAGCTAAGTGATTAAACCAATGTGTTGTAAGGTCAGTGTGCACTTGACTGCTGTTTCCAGCAAGCAGACAATAATCAACATGTAATGATGAATAAAGGCTACATATTGAAGATTTTGTTTTTATGGATTTGGGATACATTTTGGGGGATGTATGCGCACTAGGCAAACTTTAACCCCCATGGTGCCAGCTTTAATGTTAATCTTCCAATTCCAATGTTTATGCACACAAAAGTGACTAGTGCTACAAATCATATGTTGGTTTTCAATGTGAAACTTGAGAATGTGTATCAGTCATTTTTGAATCACTGTGATTTCCAGCAGTACTGCAATTATACAAATTACCTTGGTCACTATGATAACTATAATCATAACATGAAAATCACATACCGTTTCATCCCTATGATTTGTCATATATAAACTTCTCAGTGGGAAGAGATGAGGGAGGTTAGAGAAGAAAACTAGATTGAATTTCTTGCCAGCACTTTGCCTCCCTATCAGAGGGGGATTCAAGCACTCCCTGCTGAAGATCCCCTCGGGGACCACTCTCCCTGTGTGCGCATGTCTAACTGCGTGTCTGTGCCTGTGTGCGCGCATGTGGCTGTAGGAGGTGTAACGTTAAGTCTCCGGAGCCGTGTTTAATTTCACTGGAAGAATGAGGAGCTTAGCACGAGATTTCCGGCTTCAAGCCAGACACACGCAGTAAAATAAGATGCTTGCTTGCTCTCTCTCTCCTCTATGGTACCTCACTAGAATGCTTCTCTGCAGTTGCCTGCAATCAATGCTTAATCCAATAAATTTCACCCCCCATTATGTCTGCAAGTGAGAGTTAAATAAGGTACTGAATAGGTCCACTGAATAGAACAAGAAAACAAAACTGTAATTGGGGTGCTGGCTTGTATCTGGGGCGCCAAACATGCTCATTTGGAAGTGATCATGATGACTACTTCATGATGATGTCATATTTTTTATTTTATTATGACTATAAAATAAATGCCCTAACACATACATATACAAATTTTAACGTTAACATTACATCAACAACGCTAACAGTCCCAGATTATTAACTGTTATATACTATTCCAACAATAATAGTTTGAGCTGTTACAGAGTGAGAATAGTGATCTGAGACAATTACATCTTCAGAAGCACATCACCATACAGACAAAATGGAATGATGTCAATAATGTGTCAAGAAGGGAGAATGCTGAGGTTTGTGTGCAAAGTTACTTGGACAATGTGTTTTTTAGTAAGTGAACTGTGTGTGTGGACGCACGCATGCCCCTGTGTGTGTGTGTGTGTGTGTGTGTATATGTCTCTAGCTCTCATCTTCCTGTGACAGACAAGCTGTGTGACACTGAGTGAGTTTGTGGATGCCTGTCAATGTGTGGGTTAGGTTTGGTTTGCGTGTCAGTGCACGTATGCACATCTATGTTTGCTTGCCTGTGTGAGTATGGGTATGTATGAGTGTGTGTTTGTGTATGCATGTGCAATTTGTCTTGCGCAAAACCCCCAAGGGTTACCCCAGGCTTATCGCACACAGGCAGTGAGAGATGTGGTTCCTGCAACCAGCTGCAAAAAACAGAGAGATGAGAGCAAAATAGAGAGCTATAGATAGAGTCATAGAAAGAGGAAGAAGGGAGGAGACAACGTGATAAAACACAAACAAGGAATTGACCACTATGCTAACATCTCAAGCTCACTTAAAGAAGGGAGAAGGGGGGGGGGGGGGGGGGGGGGGGGGGGAGCAGGGAAAAGGGGGGGGGGCAATAATTAATGCTGTGACAGAGAGGCGCATAAATCAGAGACAAGCAGTGGTAGTGGGTGCATGTGTGTGTGTGTGGGCTGGAGAGCAAAACAGCCACCACAAACACTAACCACAGTCACCATGACACATCAGAGGCCTATTAAAACACGATTATACTCCCATATATACCTTTCACACATTTGAAATAATGCTCTCTGCTACACAGTGCTGCTGTGCCACATGCACACGGACACAGACACAAACAAACCCTGCACCAGCATCTCATAATCATAACACACACTCCATATTCAACTAAATTAGAAAGTGAGCAGACAGACACCTATCAATCAACCCAATTGAGACAATGCCAGAGAGAGATCTATCAACACAGAAATGGAAACGCACATATGTATAGTGAACAAAACACCTTTTGGATAACGAGAACTCTTTTTAATGCCTGCCTGGCAAGTTTGTGTGCATGGGCAAGCTTGTGTGTGGTTGCAAGAAACAGGGGGGCTAAGTAGGTCTCTTGGGATGAATCAAAGTGAAAGGATAGACATGGAAGAGAGGGATGGGGAAAAAAGACAGAATGAGAAACAGGAGAGAGGGAAAGTGAAGGACAAAAAAGGCCTGGACTTTATAAATCTGATAATTTTAAGTAAATGACAGGTGATGACACGAAGCTGTACCTGTTATTCCACCCGACTGATCTGGGGATCTAAACTAGGATTGAGGCCTGCCTCACAGACATCTCTGCCTGGATGACCAAGCACTACCTCCAGCTAAACCTGGCCAAAACAGAACATCTCATTATCCCGGTCAAATCATCCCGTGATCTCTCAATCACCCCGGGATCTGCGATGATGACCCTTTCATCCTCTGCCAGAAACCTGGGGGTAACCTTGGCTGACAAGCTCTACCTCATAGCGTATGTTGTTCCCGGTTGTGTAGATTCACGTTTTACAACATCCAGAAGATACCAGTCTGAGCATTCCACCCAGCTGCTAGTCCAAGCACTTGTCCTCTCAAAGATGGACTACTGCAACTTGCTGCTCACCTGTCTCCCAGCATGCGCAACCAGCCCTCTCAAGAGGATTTGGAACAAAGCAGCTCACCTGGTCTTCAATCTACCCAGACGCTTCTGCGTCACCCCGCTCCTCATCCCCCTCCACTGGCTCCCATCACAGCCCGTATCAGACTGAAAACTGACCTTCCAAGCGGTGAACGGCACTGCACCCAACTACATCAACGCTTTCCTCCACCACCTGCCACCTACAGTCTTCTTCGACTGGTGGTCCCACCGCTCAAGAACGCCCAGTCTCAACACAAGCTTTTCCCCTGCCTGGATCCCCCACAACTCCCCCACCTCCGTCAGACACTGAAGGACCAAATAAAGAGTTACTGGTATCAGCATTCCTACAATATTATATACCGTAGACTGCTGTCAGCTCATCCAGTGCCTTAAGAGTGTGTGTGCGTGTGTTCATGTTACATGTGTGTGTTTCTCTGTGTGAGTTTCTGTTCGAGTGTGTGGAGGTCAATTGAAAACTGAATCACCAAGAGTGGAGAAGACAAGATAATGTAGAGGCTAAGGGGAGATTTTTAGTACCTCATAGCCTAACCGTGCAGCTCTCTGTAGCAGTGTCTCTCCAGCATTCTTGTTCACTATTAGTCTTCGGGCCTCTGGCGGAATGGGTCGGACAACTGGGGACTCTGCAGGGGTCACAAGAGGCAATTCTCCTGGTCGCTCTGCAGGAACAGGCCCAGACCTGGAGGGGTGTATCTGGGGGAGTGGTGGAGAGCACGTGTAGTCAGCCAGATAAGGGGGAGACTTTCTCTGGGGGTGGGGGTTGACACGCTTCTCACAGACCTGGGGGTAGGCGAAATGGGGTAAGAGGTTAGAGACCCAAATGTATCAATGGCGAGTCAAACGCATACTTTCAACAATGCACACAAGGCACAGATTTGGGTACCGTCTACACCAGCGGTCCCCCCCCCCGGGCTGCAGACCGGTACCAGTCCGTGGATCAATTGTACCGGGCCGCCCAAGAAATATGGTAATGAATGATTTCCATTGTATTTATTATCTGAGTCTGAACAATCTTTTATTTTGAAAAATTACCGTATGCTCTCGGTTACATCTTGGTCACTTGAGCGGCAAAAATGTAACCCACAAGTTCAAAAAACGAGTAAAAAACAGACGTCTTTCGGAATTGCTGGATATTGTTCGTTATTAATTATTAATTTAGGGGGCAGAGAGGATGTTATGTCATATACGTTCTGTTGCCAATGTTACGAGGAAGCTGCTAATAAAGTCGCTTACGAGTACACAGTGGAATCACGTTTATTATTATATTCGCAATACAATTTTCCACTAAGTGAGGGAGAGCCTGACTGCATGGAATACAGGACAACAGACACATATACTTTTCGATAACTGCAGAAAGAACACAGTGCATAACTAAATATATTTCTTTAATACTGTGCATATATCATCATGTCAAAAACTGTAAATACAGTCGTTAAGATCCCGTACAATTGCTCCACCATGTCCTAATTACCACTTTTTTTCCACTTTCCTTCCTATTTTTTTTGCCTTGATTCACGGTGAAGAAGAATCACATGCCAGGGTCATGAGAATGATACATTAGCATTCATGAGGTGCTTTGCATTGACCATTTATGGTAAAAAATTGGTGTTTTCAGGGCAGAGTACAATGATAATTGACGTACGCACACTTGTGAGTAATCTGTGATTTATAAAAGGAAATTTGATTAGAGGTGTGCTTGGTTTTATAAATGTGAATTCAAATACACAACCTTGTCTGCCACATTCCTCCAATGTGTATGAATGAGATACGGGAAGACAGAGAGGGCAAGAGGTCAGAGCTACAGCAGCCCACTAAACATGACTCTTTCCTCCTTTCTCCCTTCTTTTTTTCTTGTCACACACATCTTTCTGACATCTTTCTGACTTCACCAATCTCCTCTTTTTGACCATCTCCATAAAGTCTTTCATTCTTCATCATTCCAATGAAACAAATATAAAAAAAGACACCCTAACATCTCAGACTGCTGCTCACCTTGTCTTCTGGGACTGGTTTTGGATCCGCTAGGCTGCGGTGGTGGTTGGTGCTTTTCACGCATGCCTCCCTCCTCCGGTCTCCCTCTTTCTCCACTCTCAAGCCAGTATGCTTGGTTTTGCATGGCCGCTTTCCCTTTGGTTTGTCCCCTTCGGTGTGACGACGGGATTTGAGGGGAGATATGTCCATGGCAGGGGGCTGGATGGCCACTGGAGAAGGGGCACACATAGGCACTCCTGGTCCCCCAGGTGGTCCTCTCCTGATCTCCCCCCGGGGCCCTCTGTCCTTGTCCACAGAAAGGGGTCCCTGCAGGGGTGGTCTTTCCTTTGGATGCCGAAGACTCAGAGTGGCTGTTGCAAGTAGTGGAAACATCATTAAATAATAATTACATTTGAATAATTAACATAAAATAGGAGGTGAACAATTCAATGACATATTTCATAATTATAATGTTGAGCAAGTTTTGGGGAAGTGTGTACATAACGGATGACAAGCTTTAGGACTCTAGGACAGTTACAATGAGTATGTGATGCAAGGGGGAAGAAAACCCCTGCCCGTCAATTTAATTGATTACCATATTTTTCAGACTATAAATCGCTCCGGATTATAAATCGCACCAGCCAAAAACGCATAATAAAAAAGGAAAAAACATATATAAATCGCACTGGAGTATAAATCGCATTTTGGGGGGAAATTGATTTGATAAAATCCAACAACAAAAACAGACATGTCATCTTGAAAGGCAATTTAAAATAAAAAATCTAATATAGAACAACAGGCTGAATAAGTGTACGGTATACTAACGTTACATGATGCATAAACAACGAACTGAGAACGTGCCTGGTATATTAACATAACATATTAAGAGTTATTCAGATAACTACAGAATAAAGAACATGCTAACAAGTTTACCAAACCATTAGTTTCACTCACGCGGTTTAGTGTGAAAATAACATGTGAAATTATATAATAATGTGTTAATAATTTCACACATAAATCGCTCCAGAGTATAAATCGCACTCCCGGCAAAACTATGAAAAAAACTGTGATTTATAATCTGAAAAATACGGTCTATTCAAAATGGAGAACCCAAGAACCATCTTCCTCCATCATAATTACCTAACTATAAATCTCACCAACCCTCTCTAACACTAGTTATATTCCCCTCTTTTTTCTCAAACTATCTAGTAATTTCTCTCCCTCCCTCTGTCTCCATTCTGTCATCTCAATTGCAGACTGAACACATATGCGTAATTGAAAACCCAGGTGTAAAAATCTCTATCGCCATCACACTATTGCTCTGACTAGACTTGAGGGGAAGTAGTCATCGATTAGTCAAAATGCCTGCGCCTTCATTCCACTTTACATACAGTTAGGCTCATAAATATTTGGACAGTGACACAATCTTCATAATTTGAGCTCTGCATGCCACCACATTGGATTTGAACTACAACGGAATTTAAGTGCAGACTTTAAGGTTTAATTCAAGGGGTTGAACAAAAATACAGTGGTATGAAAAGGTTTCGGCAACCCTGATCATTTTCAAGATTTTCCTATATGTATCATTGGTTGTTTCGGAACAGCAATTAAAATTAAATCTATCATATAGCAGACCAACAAACACGCATGAAGTGAAGCTTATAGGATTTACAGAAAGTGTGCAATAATTACTTAAAAGTAGGCAGGTGCATAAATTTGGGCTAGCTCAGAGATTGCAGCTGTCAGTTTCCATTGTGAGGAACATAGTGAGGAAATGGAAGACCACAGACACAGTTCTAGTTAAGGCCTGTAGTGGCAGGCCAAAAAAATGTCATAAGCAGAGGCGAAGGATGGTGAGAACAGTCAAACCCAACCCACAGACCAGCTCCAAAGACCTACAACATGATCTTGCTGCAGATGGTGTCACTGTGCATCGTTCAACTATTCAGTGCACTTTGCACAAGGAGATGCTGTATGGGAGAGTAATGAAGCCTTTTCTGCACCCATGCCACATAAAGAGTCGCTTGAGGTATGCTAAAGCACATTTGGACAAGCCAGCTTCATTTTGGTATAAGGTGAGTTATTTGGACATAACAAGGGGAAGTATGGATAAAAGTGCTAAATTAGGCATTATTATTATTATTATTATTATTATTATTATTATTATTAAGTGTGCATGGCAGAAGAAGAACACAGCATTCCAAGACAAACACTTGCTACCCACAGTTAAATTGGGTGGTGGTTCCATCATGCTGCGGGGCTGTGGCCAGTGCAGGTACTGACAATCTTGTTAAAGTTGAAGGTCGCATGGATTCCAGTCAGTATCAGTAAATTCTCATGAACAATGTTCAGGAATCAGTGGCAAAGTTGAAGTTGAGCTGGATACTTCAATAAGACAACGATCCTAAACACTGCTCAAATTCTACCAAAGCATTCATGCAGAGGAACAAGTACAAAGTTCTGGAAGGGCCATCTCAGTACCCGGACCTGAATATCATTGAAAATCTGTGGTCTGTTTGGTGGGCTGTCCATGCTCGGAAACTATCAAACCTGACTGAAGATAATTTGTAAAGAAGAATGGTCAGAAATACCATCAACCAGAATCCAGACCCTCATTGGAAGCTATAGGAAGCGTTTAGAGGCTGTTATTTCTGCAAAAGGAGGACCTACTAAATATTTATGTAATTTTTCTGTTGGGGTGCACAAATTGATGCACCTGCCTACTTTCAAGTAATTATTGCAGACTTTTTGTAAATCCTATAAACTTCATTTTACTTCTTTAATATGCGTTTGTTTGTCTGCTATATGATATATTTAATTGAAATTGCTGATCCGAACAACCAATGATACATAAAGGAAAATCTTGAAAAAGATCAGGGTGCCCAAACTGTTTTATACCACTTCATATGATTAAACATGTAGGAATTGTAGCTATTTTTATTATTAGACTAATAAACGTAACCCTAAGTAAAATGTTACTTTTCAATATTTTGTTGAGAATCTTTTGCAGGCAATAACTGCCTGAAGTCTGGAACCCATGGACTTCACCAAACCTTGGGTTTAGTCCTTTGTGATGCTTTGCCAAGCTTGAGCAAGTGAAATGCATGCTCAATTGGGTTGAGATCTGGTGACTCGGCCACTGCAGAATATTCCACTTATTTGCTTTAAAAAAAAACTCCTGCTTTTTTTGTTGATAAACCTACTTCCTGGAGAGTGTTCTTCACTTGAGTGGATGTTGTGAAGGGGTTTTTCTTCACCATAGAAAGGATTCTGCGTTCATCCACCACTGTTGTCTTCTATGGACGTCCAGGCCTTTTTGAGTTCTCAAACTCTCAAGCTTCCCAAAATGTTGATTTGGCCACTCCTAACATCTCTCTGATGGATTCCTTCTTTTTTCAGCCTCAGGATGGTCTGTTTCACCTCCATTGAGAGCTTCTTTGACTGCATATTGTGTGTTCACAGCAACAGCTTCCAAATGCAAACACCACACCTGGAATCAACTCCAGACCTTTTAACTGCTTAACTGATGAAGGGAAGAGCCCTTGCAGCCTTCTGAGCGAGGCCGGCTCTACGCAGGGGCAAGAGGGGGCACTGCCCCCCAAAAATAAATGTCTTGCCCCCTCAAATCAAAATTTGAGAAAGCACATTTTAATACGCTCACAAAAGGAACATATTACAAGTTGACAAAACGATCTGCAGCAGAAAAAGTCAGCCGAATAAGGGACACACAGCTTCCCTCTCATATCGCTGTTGCAGTATAGAAATGAGCCCAGACGTAGCCTGACAGTGTGGTGTCAGGTTTCACCACGGAGCGGTAAAACTTTGAACAAGCAGCAGCGTTACAAGCACAGAGATTAACATAGACATTAAGAAATTCATCAGAAATCAGAAATGTCTCTACCTTATTTAGAGCCCTAGGCGAGATTACTACCCCCCCCCCCCCCCCCCCCCCCCCCGCGCAACAGAAAATGCCAGGGCAGAATTTTGGTGGTGATGCCCCCTTCACATTTCTGACTGCCCTCTCATATATGCCTGTCTAGAACCGGCCCTGCTTCTGAGTCAATTGTCCAATTACTTTTGGTCCCTTGGAAAAAAAGTTGGCTATTTATTAAAGAGCTGTAATTCCTAAACCCTTGCTCCAATTTGGATGTGAATACTCTCTACAGCTGAGAGTCTGCACTTTAAGCCCAATAACAAAACAAAACAAGGCAGGGGTGCACACACTTTTTCAGCATGCAAGCTACTTACAAAATGACCGAGTCAAAGTAATCTACCTACCTACTATGAAATTGCGCAACATATAATTATTCAGAAATATATTGACAATTATTTATAAGAACCATATATGTTAGTATACCTTGCATATTTGTGTGACCCCATATTGCTTGTTACAACCCCAACACAAAATAAGGAAATCAGCTAACAAATCAATAACGTTTATTTACAAAAGAAACTACACAGGGATCAAGGAGGACTGCCAGTGGCACCAATTAAAAGAAATAAATAATAACCCACCCCCATTTGACAGGTGCTAAGCACCCATAAATACAGTGGATGGTGCTCACTCTAACCTAGGGTTGTAACAACAGGTAAACCTACGTGACGTTAGATGCCAAGCCTCACTCAAGGCTGACTCGCAAAAATAAGTGGAGCCAAATAATGCAGTCAAGGATGTTGCACATTTCCTTATGTTGGAGTACTTTTCCTCTGTGAGTAAGCTCCAGAATTGTCCATGAGCTCTGGCCTTCAGCTCAATGTCGGCTTCTAGTGTCAAAATCTCATCTTCCACTCCAGAAGAGTTCAGATGAAACAGTGTTGTAATTTTTGATGCGAGTGAAAGTACATCAGCATCTTCCCGAAAAGGGTAGCACATGAATGTAGCGACTGGCTAGAATAAAGCAAAGTCTTGACTACTGTCCTAACAACTGGGATTTTAGTTCCTTAAACTTTCTCCTTCTCAACTCACTTTTCGGATGGAAGTTAGTGTCGTTTTTATGTACAGTCCGAAAATGCCGCTCCACATTTCCCTTCGACGATCCCCCGATCGACGCATTGAGCACCCCTGCCCTAAGGTGTCGGTTTCTTGTTCTTTGTCTCTTCTCTCACTGGTTATCCACAGTGTTGGGCAGTAACGTCACTATAAGTAGCAGCGTTACTATTTTAACTACATTTTTCAGTAGCGTCGCTGTTTTCTGAATCAAATAGCTTTTCAGTAGCTTAGCTCTTTTATTAACCAAGTAGTGCGGTAGCGTCCACATAAGCTACATTTTTACAAACATCTAGCTTTCTGCTGCGGTCCGAAATAAAAGGTGGAGTCAGTGACGCTACCGCAATACAAGGCCGTGTAGGTGGAGCTGACAGAAGCACTTCTGTATGACGGTGACATCACCGACCAATCCTTGGGCTGGCTACGTCTCTGATGCAGGGGAATGCAGACAAGCTAGCTTGCTTGAGTAAGTTACGTTACTTGGTGGAAAGATGGCAGAGGGTGATGAGGACGTTGAGTTAGTTGCACATTGTCTTTAATGGCATAGTTCAAAATAAACATAATAGAGCAGTTTAGAGCAGGTCTTTCTGCTTTTTGTTACAATGTGGAGCACGTTTTTTGGGGGGCCAAATTTTTGTGTTATGGTTTTGGAGCAGTGAGAGCAGTTTAATAATTGTTTAATAAACAATTGAATGTAACATTTTTGCCTGCTTATTTGTATGATTGACAGTTTTATTGATCACTGAGATAGCTTTGCCTTGGAATGAAGATGTTCCAATATAATAATAAAAAAATTGCTTTGATGTAGTTAAACTACTTTTGCCATGTTGCTGTAGCTTAGCTTGCTACATTTCTAAATTTTTTATTATTATATACTTCGATGTAGTGAAGCTTAATTTCATGCAGAGTAACTGGTAGCTTAACTCACTACACTTTCCAAGGAGCTTGCCCAACACTGGTTATCCACCACACCCCCAACAAAACCACATACCCTTGCCACTGCACTGCCACAGAAATAAACTCTCCTACCTCACATCCCACTTTAACCCCCTGCACAAAAACCTAGCTAAGCTCTTCTGAAGAAAGGATTTGAACACCAGAGGAATTAAGTTTGGCTGGGGAATAATGAGCACAGAAAACTGTAATATGACTATCAAATGATACATGTTTAAATGGGTTCAATGCCTTCAATGGTTGAACACTGAAAGTACATTTTTACTGGTTATCTAGCTAACAGGAAGTCAACCCTACCTTGTTTGTTTTCTGTGTTTGCTATCCTTGAATTAGGACTTCGACTGATCTCTGCCCTCCGAGTCACTGCTTTCACCTCCGGTTCACTGGGTCTTAGTTGTTGAGGCCACGCCCTGTCCTCTTTGACCTCTGGTCTGTCCGGAGATGTGGAGCTGGGCTTCCTGAGGCGAAGTCCCTTTAGCTCAATACACACCTTCAACTTCTGCACCGCTTCATCTTCCTCCTCTTCTTCGTCAGGCACAGTCAGTTTACTGGCATTGACGGCAAGATCGTCATCTGAGGGGAACAGGAGTGCTCAGAGGACAAGACTGGCTCTAATCCACACACACACACACACCACTGTGTGTTGGAAAGAAAAATCATAGAATCACATGTTGATTATATGAACACATCCTTCCTTACACATGGATTGAGAAAGTTTGAGGGGGAACACACTAGTGAAAGAATTAAGAAACAGAATCACCAGAAATGGCTATTCCTCTCCTTTACCAACTAAGAGAGGGAGGAAGGAGAGACTCAGAAGTTGGCAAATGGATGGGACAGACGACGAAATGGAGAGAAACAGTTATTAGGATGATGGAGAAATAGAAGAATGAGAGGTAGTTTACAAATTATGATAGTGTGAGAACGAGAGGAGGGTGGGTGCAGAGGGGATGCAGAAATGAAAGTTGGAAAAGACTTCTCACCACTGCTGGCTTTCAAGTTCGTCTCTGGATGGCTCCCTCTCTCTCCTCTTTCTACTTCTTCTTCTTCTCCTTCTCTCTGCGAGCTGTGCACACGTTTCCTGGAGGGTAACAACTCGAGGCCAGGATTCTGTTCAGCCCGACGTTCTACTGGTTGTCCACTTTCCCCCTTCCGCATTGCCTTCCGGGATCTGTCCTTTGCCCCACTCTGGCAGCCACCCTGTGCCAAGTTGGAGTCTCCCTGCCCAGGCAACAAGTTCTGTTGAGCCTTGGTCTGAGCTCCACACCTCTGTAGCACTGGTACTCTGTTACTGCCATAGGCTGTCTGGCCACCTGGAGAAAGAGAAAGGAGGAGAGGGGACAGAATAGAAGATAAAGAAAGTAAAGAAAGAGAGAAAGAAGGCCTATTAAACACAGATTGACAGGCCCATTTGTATTTGTATCCCCATCCCCTCCTCCTCCCAGTGCCATAATTGGACTGACCCAAATGACCCAGTCCCAGTCAGCATTAACAACAGTCTGAGCATAATTGCCGTGTGTGTCTTTGCATGTGCATGCAGTGTGCATGTCTTAAGAAGTGTGTGACTTGTAAGTGCTGGGTTACTCACCCTCCCTCCCTGTATGCCTGGCGGTGTGTTGGCAGATTTCCAGCTCTCTGTTTCTGCACTGGCTGCCAGTCAAGTCCTGTCCTGTTGCTGATGCAGACACACATTCTCCGCCCTCCTTCTCCTTCAGCTCCAGCTCAGAGAACCGCATCATTGCCCACTATGAGAGCACACACATACAAACAGGGAGAAAACAACCATGAAACTCACTCCCGGTCTGCCCTCACCACAAACACACACCTCTCTAAGCCTCAATCTGATCTGAGTAGCTACTACAGAAAGAAGAAAAAATATATATATATATATATATATATATCCATACACACACAACAACAACAAAAGTAAAAAAGGTATCAGAAACCACATTGTCAGTGCAGATATATTATAAAATATCAAAGCAGACAAAGACAGAGGAGTTAAATACACAAGCATCCAGACAAGAGTTAGACTGCCGCAGCAGTGGTGAGGCCATGCGCTCTGGGGCCCTAGACCTGCCCTAGATCTACCTTTCCTGAAACATGAGCTAGGAAAACACATATAGTTCCCTATCCCTAAGACACCGCAGCAGACAGAAAGAGAGAGGGGGGGGAAATCGAGAGAATAGCAAAAAAGTTGGAAATGATGGAGATAAAGTGCAGTTAGGATTTATTTATTTATTTATTGTAGGGAGATATATAACAGGACCATTCGGGCCTCTTTACACTTGTGGACAACAGACCCTGGTGAACGGTATCTAATGTGAGCCTTTTAACATATAAACATAACATTAAAAAAATATATAATTTGCAAATGTACGTAAATTATTCACGCTAAGTTTATTTTGCATAAGTTATGATAGACCAAAAAACATCAAAAGCGACTAAGGACGAAGAACACCAGTCTAACCAACTGACTAAAATTGTATTTAAAGGTGGAAAAGTGTGTGTATGTCGATATGGAATATGAATAGGAAATGGAAACAATCGTGTAAAGTGTCCCAGGAAGAACTAAATAGTACTGAAATGTGATGGAGAAGGAGAAGAAGAGGGAAGAAAGAAGGCCAAGGAAGCCGGTCTGGGAAGAGGTAGATGTGATAAGAAATGTAAAGAAACTGACCTCCCAGATAGCTGCAGGTTGGGTTATATTACTCGCCTCTTGAGATATGACTTCCATCTAAGCAATTAGAATGGGGGGGCTCAATATATCTCTCCATCATATCATGTACTATTCATGTTTGTACGTTTCACTGTCTTTTTGACATTCTAAATCAGGTGGCCACAATCCCACTAAGCAAAACACACACAGTCAACATGAAAACAGAGGAACAGTTAATTTAAGACAACAAAGTTACCAAACTCTTTAAATCTGAATTTGAGTCTTTTCTGTTAATTGTGTCACGTCAATTGTGTTAATAAATTGGCTAATCATTCAACTTCAACCATGAATACTGTAGAAAACTTGGACTCAAAGGCTCAAATT
Source organism: Protosalanx chinensis (assembly GCA_030340685.1). Taxonomy (NCBI): domain Eukaryota; kingdom Metazoa; phylum Chordata; class Actinopteri; order Osmeriformes; family Salangidae; genus Protosalanx; species Protosalanx chinensis. Next base: position 13,202,378 of record CM059319.1, read on the forward strand.
CAACAGAACACTTGATAGCTTTGTGTCCCAGCTCTGTACAGCCAGGCATGACAAACACACACCAGTCAGGGTAGCTTTTGAAACAAAGAAATCAATGAAACCTGTTATCACAATCGAATGTCATTCCCAAACATGCACATTTTACAATTCCTGATTTTTTGGCTAAAAGGAAACGTGTTGTGAGTGTGTAAGCGTAGGGGTGACTGGATGGTATATAGAAGTGGACTAAGCCTATCAATGTACAGAACTGTTATATAGCTGTGTGCATGGGCCAATCGCTGTAAGGGATAGTGACAGGGACTAAGAGACATGGAGAAGTGGTGGGGATGGTTTAGAACCATGCAGTTCAGCATAGTCTGGGCAAGGATGTACAGCGAAGCTCCAAGCTTCCCAGAGGGTTTAGCCCTAGCTACTCATGCATGGAAAAAACCTCTACACTGCCACCTAACCAAGACTGAGACCGAGAGGTTAGGTGGAATTCACTTTTGAACTAACCCTCTAACCAACCAGTTTCAGTTGCCATTTAATAAGCTCTCAGATGCTACAGTGAGCCCATCTGAAATACAGCTAGTGAGTGTGGTCAAGGCCATAGAAGTAGAGTATCCGAGTTAAACAATGGTTTCCACCTAAAAAATTAAATAATTTATCCATCAGTCAGAGTTAGAGAACATTATAGAACCACTTCCTGACTACATAATGGCACTGGTTTGCTTTAAACAGAAACTCAGGTGAATTTATTCACAGTAGTCATCCCCTTTTCCCTTTTTTACATCACAGTTTTGTTATCTCACCTGTAGGGCACGCTGTTCCCGGCTCAACTTGCTTGAATCAGCATATAGCTCGGTGGTCACACATTTGATGCGGTCGCCAACGTAGCCTGAAGAGTTAGCAATCCGTTTTGTCAAGCTGGCCGTCCGCAACGTTTTACACGATTCATGACCACCCTCCTCATCCTCCCCCTCTCCAAGAGACTCCTCCAGGTCAGCCATGCTGTCTTCTCGATAACTTTCTCCCTCACTCTCTTGGTCTCTCTCCATGTGATCCTCCCTTCCAATGTCTGGACTGCGCAGACTGGTATGGGATGGTTCCCGTCTGTCCCTCTCCTTCCTCCCCTCTCTGGAAGTCCTCTCTCCAGAGGTCCTGGCACAGCGCAGAGTGCTTTGGTCCTGCTCCACCGTCTCTGCAGGGTCTGGACTTGGGCCATGGGCCTCAAGGTTCTCTCCGGGCCTGCTCATCCGAACAGGACTGCCCTTAGGTGGAATAGAGGCCACGCCAGGGCAACCTGTATCTTGGGGTGCCCTGGGCCTCCCACATCGGATGGTATCTTGATGCTTGTCTGGGGGGTTGGGTTTTTGGTTGATGCTCTGAGTGAGATGACTATTGTCATGCTGCTGGTGTTTTGAGTCACACTCTGTATCCCTCTCATTTTGGTTATCATTACAACATTCCTTTTTGCTGTTCCTGCTGTGTTGGACGGGTGGTGGCAGAAGTGGTGTGTGTTTGTTGGGGATTGGGAAACATTCTCCATCTGTGTCCAAGTGAACCAGGTCTATACAAACTATTCTTTCTGTGTAGGAGGGTTTCTTGGTCTGATTTCCACACTGGTCGCTTGCCTCCTTCTCAAGCGAGGCCAGGCTCCCATCTCCTGTCTGTTCTTGGGGATTGCTGTTTGGGTGAGGGTGCATCAAAGGGTGGACCATTTCCTGGGAGTTGCAGGTGAGGTACTCTCCAGCTGCATGGCGAGGTGCCGATGATAGACTGTGATGGTAGGGTAGGGAGTGTTTGGGGGCTGCTAAGTGGGCAGGATACAAGCTGTTGCCTCCTAGCAGTACAGGATGGGGGTAAACTGGGCCCTTTCCCAGCATTGTATGGGGTAGGGGGTGAGGAGACATGCTGTCTCGGACAGGGTAGCGCAGGTACCTGTTAGTGTACGGTAGGCTGGGGGGCAGATAGGCCTCACCCTGTGGCAAGTACAGGTGGCTAGTGGTGTGTCCATTCTCCATACATTGGCGTTTAAAGGACAATACTTCCTGGGTCGGTGGCTCAGGTCTCTTTACTGCTTTAGAAATCTTCTCCTGGATCTCTCTGTGATTAGTGAACACTGAAGAGCTCTCTGATTGGCCTGGGCTATGTTTCAGCCAATCGCCATTTGGCTTGGGAGACAAGGGGATAGAGGTTGCCAGAGAGGGGTTGATGGACTCTCCTAACCTGGAATTAGGAGAACTGTGAGGCCGGGGCAGGACTTTGTCCAGCCCTTTATGTTTGATAACAGAGGAGGATGAGGTCTGGGGTAGGGGCTGCGACTGGTCTGGGCTTGGTCTGGGGGACTGGGGCAAAGCTAGGTGTTGTGCATGGGAGGAGCTGGGGATTTTGGTGGGCACGACCCATGAGGAGTGTAAAGTGCTTATCATCTCTGGTTTCTCAGAGGCCTTGGAGGAAGTGCTGTTGACTCTGGGGTTGAAGTGGGATTCCTTTTGATGCTTACGGTTGGGAGCCAGGCTGTATCCCCCCCCTTGCCCCCTTATAGCCATGGCTAGAGCTTCGAGCTTTGCAGGATAACCATTGGGGGTCACGCCATACTCCAATATTCTGCCAGATAAGTCCAAAGGCTTCTCGGGGGGGTCTTTGGTAGATGGAGTTGGATGGACCGGCCACTCTGTGGAGGGTTTTGAGGGGGAATGGCTAGGTCTCTTCTCACAGCCCCCAACTTGGAGTTGCCCTGTTCTGGTACCCAGCCTTTGTAAGTCTGAGGTGTCAATAAGAAGAGGAGGCGGCTGGGGGAGGCATGTGGATGCCTGGGGGGAGGAGTCTATGGGAAGATCATTGATACTACTGCTATTACAGCCGCTGGTGGTTGAGGGTGGTTTACTGGAGGGGTATCTGCAAAGTTTACCACTCCTACTGGGGGGTCGCTCCCTCTCTCTGTTCCTTTCCATTTCCCGTTCCCTTCCTCTGTCCCTCTCCATTATTATGTCCCTATCTTTCTCTCTGTCCATCTCCCTGTCTGTGGGAGTCTGGTGGTTCATGGATAGAGGAGGAACTTTAAGAAGCTGTTGACCATATGGTGAGTTTTCGTGGTGGATATGAGGCCCCATACCCAGCCCTTTTTCCTGGCAATACATCAGAGAGCTGGGGGCCACAGATACTGCGGGAATCCTCACGGGAGGAGCCACTAACGAGGAAGAGAGAGGTGATGGGGGGTAGGGGGGCATGAAGTACAGTCTCTCAGAAGTGGAGGTGGCTACAGAGGGGTTGATGTTGCCTCCTTGGGCCGAACATAGAGACTGGTAGGCCAGGTGCTGAGGAAAGTAAGAGCTAGGCTGGGATAACAGGGAGGCCTTGTACATATTGAGTGCAGCGTACTTGGAGGAGTCCATGAAGGAGTACAACCCTGCATCTGGGTAGGGGCTGAGCCAAGGCAGATGGATGAAGCCAGCCCCAGTGGAAGCACCCCCCAGCTCTGATGATTTCCCACCCCCCACTCTCCAATCCAAACCGAGACTCTCAGAACCAGGCAGCAGTAGGGGCTTGTGGAGGCCCGAAGGAGGGCTCTTATACAGGCCCAGATACCCATTGGAAGCCTTGCAGTTGTCAAGGCTGAGGTCGGGCTTGTAGAGATCCGAATGCCCGTAGCCTAACGGGAGGACAATGGGGTTGTCACGGCTTTTCTCTGCTGACACAGCCCGGATCCCTGGGTACATCACACCGCCGTGGAGGCGGAGCCCATCACGCATAAGAGCACTGCGGTCCAGGCCCATGGCGGCCAGGGGGGTCAGTCTGGCATCAACCTACAGAGCGGATTAATAAAGACTTAGTCTTTTCAAAAGTCTTAGAAACCTAATTTCAAAAGGTCATCAACCATGAATACCTGCAGAGAGGAGGACAACTGTACACAGGGTTGCAAGTGGAGAAAACCCTTTAACAATGGCATGTCAAATTAACCTTCCAACCTACCATAAAAAAGACAGCAGTCTACTCAAGCTCATGCCATTGGCTATTACTTTTGTATTTTCTAATCTTTCTGAATTATTATTTACTGTTGCATATAGTTTGAGGGTCAATTCAATTTCTCTGTCATACCCCTGCCCCTTTGTCTTACCTTTAGCCCTGTCCATTATAACCAAGTAAGTAAGGGCTAAGGGGTGAAAAGATGAGACCAAGAAAAGAGACGCCACTGTTATGGTTATGTAATCATACATCGTTGCTAGCTGGCTGCAATGTAAACAGAAGCGACAATTATCAATCATCACAAACTGCCAAGTTGCTGTCTGCAAGTGTGTGTGTTTCGATTACGTGGTTAGTAATGCATTCAAATCCAGTTGGAATAATGCGGGACTGTTATGTAAATCAGCAATGTAATGTTAGCATACCGGCAATTTTCTTTTTTTTATCTCCATACAAACATTTCAATTATATACAGGGTTGCAAATACAGTGCCTATCTTAAGTATTCACTATTACTATTTTATTGCTTTCAAAAATCAATCATGGTCAATGGAATTAGGCTTTTTTGTACCAATTCATACAGTTAAATGGCTTTTTTAACATATTGGGAAAAAAAACTATTTAATGTCAAAGTGAAAACAGATTTCTACAAAGTAATGTCAATGAAATAAACTATATCAAGAAATACAGTATAATTGTTTGCCTACTTATTCACCCCCTTTTTAATGTAATGGTATAATTCAACAGAGGTCTATCAAATTGTTGCCAATAGTGTCACAAGTAGTGTAATGAAGATCAACTGTGGTGTGGTGTGTGTTTCAAGTGATTGAGGTGTAAAACACTCCTGGCTACCATTACACCATGAAGACAGATGAACACTCCAAGCAACTCAGAGAAAGGGTTACTGAGAAGTAGAATTCAGGAGATAGATAACCCAAAAAAATCAAAGGCATTGAACATCCCCCGGAGTTCAGTCAAATCAATCATCAAGAAATGGAAGGAATATGGCAACTGAAAGACCGTGCAAGTGGGAGACTAGTGAGACAAGTCACCAATGACCACCAATGACTACTCTGAAAGTGTTACAAGCTTCAGCTGCTGAGATGGGAGAGACTGTGCATATAGCAACTGCTGCCCGGTTTCTTCACTGGTCAAAGCTTTATGAGAGGGTAACGATGACAAAGCCACATTCATATTAGATCTCGACTAGAGTTTGCCAAAAAGCATGTGAAAGACGCCATGGTCAAGTGGAAGAATATGAGACCAAAGTTGAGCTTTTTGGCCATCTTACAAGACGTTCCAGTTGGCGGAAACCAAACACTGCACATCACCAAAAACACACCATCCTCACTGTGAAGCATGGTGGTGGCAGCATCATGCTGTGGGGATGTTTCTCAGCAGCCAGACCTGGAAGGCTTGTAAAGACAGAAGGCAATATGAATGCTGCAAAATACACCGAAATCCTGAGGGACAATCTTAAATCAGTCTGCAAGAGAACTATGGCTTGGGAGAAGATCTATTTTCCTCAATGAACCTAAGCAGTGATACTCAAATTTTATTCCACAAGAGCCACATTGGCAGAGCAAAATCAAGGGAAGAGCCCCTTTTTTTACGACACACCAAGTCCCTTTTTGCAAATGTACATTTCTACATATAAATTCCATATCTGCTTCAAAGAAAGTCTGCTTCAAAGACCAAACTCCAGAGGTGGCCAACACCTGCTTAGGGCTGTCAACGAATATTCTATATTCGAATATATATTCGAATAGTGTTTAAAAAACGAATTTTGAATATGAAAATTAATAGTCGAATGTTAAAAAGAAATTAAGAATCGCAACCTTAAATTTTTGGCACAAAACTTTTGATCAACACTCAGCATTTGTTAATTGTTGTGGTTCATTTAAACCGCTATGCGCAGAGAGCGCGACAGTGCAGGAGAGAGAAAAAGAAAAAGTGCGAGTCTGCGGTCTTGGCCATTAGTTCATCTACTTATTTTTGTGTAGGTAATATGTTGTTAAATTAACGTAAATATATTACCTATACAAGTAGTTATGTCTCGTTGTATTAATTTGTCCTGTTATTGACGTGCCTAATGCGCAACAAAAAATATATTCGAATACATGTGTGGGGAATATTCGAACGTCTATTTTTACGTCAGTTTTGACAGCCCTACACCTGCTCTGAGTTCATCTTGAAGAATGGTATTTCTTTGCAGCTCTATTAGTTCACTCTCCAGAGTGGCACGATTACCAGGGCAGAGCTGTGTGATGTTTGGCGTGAGGGAGGACACATCCACATGGAAGGGGTTTTCAATAAATTGAAGATATCAACTTTAATCCTTTTATTTGTTTGAGGATCGCGTCCTTGTTGTCAAAGTCTGTGAACAGTATTTGTGCTGAAGCCAAAAAGCAGTCTTTTACTATTTCTGAGTCTGAGAATGGTGTTTTGGCCCGCGCCAAAATCCAAGCCATCTCAAAAGATGCCTATTTTACCCTTTCTTATTTCACTGCCAGGCGGATAACTTTCACTGAAATTTGGATGCGCAGTTTTGAAATGGTGCTCCAAGTTGGCGCAGGTTTGTTTGCATATTAAGCAGCGGCACAGATGATTCATGCCATGAAGAATAAATAATAATTTGTCTGTCCTGCTCACCCATCGTCTTCATGCTGATTTTCGTTTGGTGTTAGTGCTGGTTTTTGCCCTTTTTTTAAATTAAAGAACGACCCATTGTGCCCGCATCTCAAGCTGGCTTGCTCCATCCTCTGTCCGTCGTCAATCCCCGCTTGGTGAGTAACGGCGCGCGGGTTTGCAGGCTGGCCGTATTCACGCGAGACCGAAGAAAATTACTTAATTTATAGTTATTACTTATTAAGTATTATGCAGATGTTTGCGTTTGTGTTCATTGCATGTTTATGTGTCTTATTTAAAAAAAGATATTGGCTGTGTTACCATATTATGTTATAAGCTAGTATGCCAGTGCGAGCCACCAATTAAAGCTTGACGAGCCGCATGTGGCTCGCGAGCCGCGCAATGAGTATCACTGATCCAAAGCATACTGCAAAAGCTACACAGGAATGGTTAAAAAAAGAACCAGTTAAATGTTCTGGAGTGGCCGAGTAAAAGGCCAGACCTCAATCCGATAGAGAATTTGTGGCTGGACATGCCCAAAACCCACACAACCTGTCAGAGCTTGAGCAGTTTTGCAAAGAAGAATGGAGCAAAATTGCAGTGGGCAGACTGATTGAGCTTATCCACACAGACTCACTGCTGTGATTGCAGCCATCTACTAGATATTGACTTGAAGGGGGTGGATAATTATACAAAAAATTATTTTACTTTATGTAAATTCTCTTTCATTAACATTACTTTATAGAAATCTGATTTCACTTTGACAGAGTTTTTTCCAATAAATTGTTGTGTTAAAAAAGCCACATTTTATTGACCATGATTGATTTACGAAAGCAATAAATGTGTAAAACATCAAAGGGCCTGAATACTTATGATAGGCACTGTATATGTATAGCACAGTGTAAAGCAAAAAACAAGACTTTTGTGATTTTTTTTATAAATGATTTAAGACGAAAAAACACATTTACAGGAATCTGGCTGATTTGGCTGACATTGTTGCCGGTTTCACAGTTTATTTTGGGTACCCCTTAGTTTCAAGTAAGTAAGCTCGTGAAAAATCATGGATTTTTAAGGGGTGTGTACCCCTACTCCTTAGCCCTATCCCTCAATCAACACACAAATTGGGACAACTCTTATGCTCACATTAATGTGCAAAATTTAAGGGAAGGGGTAAGACGAAGAGGTAAAAACAGATATTTGGGATCTCTAAATAAATCTGCCACTTATTAGCAAATTAATTTCTCTTTTCACCTGACAAGCAACCTTTCTAGTGCTGACAATGATTCATAGACAAACTTCTGAAGCTCAGGGCACTGAAAAAAGGATCAGATGTGAAACTGCTGAAGGCTCGTTCACCGTTGCCATGGAGGATTAACAGAATAAGACAAACCTGAATAAGGATAAGGACTCAAGCTTTCTTTTAAAAATAAAACAATTATCAAGAGTTTTCTGCTCAGACTGGAATTGACTACTTTTTGACAATGCATCATTGAATTCTGCACCCAATGTATTCTTTGCCTCTAATTCTAATCACAGATTAGACAATATACAATACTATCCAGCAATATCCTAACTATAGAGAAATTGTTGGCTGATTTACTCATTAGCGCAATTTAATTAACCCCATCATCCTCCTCACAAAAACATCTTCAGCTTGAGGTTCCTTCAATCTCCTATTTAGAAAGACAAGTATGACTATACCCAAATCATCACATGCAAAAATAATCTACTCTAAATCACTTAAAAACATTATACCAGAAAGAAAAAAATCGTCTCAGCCCGTAATAAACCTTCAATGTATCAACTGACTACTATTTTGTATGAAGGATTATCAGCATTACTCCCATTGTGAATCCCTTCAAGAACACAGACCAACTGCACTACGCGTCACTGCTTACTTATGATCAATGAACAGACTAGATATACAGCACAGGCCAAAGGTTTGAACGCACCTTCTCATTCAATGCGTTTTCTTTATTCTCACGACTATTTACATTGGAGATTCTCATTGAAGGCCCAAAACTTTTAATGAATACATGTGGAGTTATGTACTTAACAAAAAAAGTGACATTTTTATATTCTAGTTTCTTCAAAATAGCCACTCTTTGCTGTGATTACTGCTTTGCACACTCTTGGCATTCTCTCGATGAGATTCAAGAGGTAGTCAGCTGAAATGGTTTTCACTTCATAGGCTTGCCTTGGGGTTAATTAGTGGAATTTCTTGCTTTTTGATGGACTTGGGGACATCAGTTGTGTTGTGCAGAAGTCAGGTTACTACACAGCCAACAGCCCTATTGGACACCTAATAAAATTCATGTTATGGCAAGAACAAATCAGCTAACTAAAGAAAAACGAGTGGCCATTGTTACTTTAAGACATGAAGGTCAGTCATTCCAAAAAATTGCAAAAACTTTAAATTTGTCCCCATGTGGAGTCGCAAAACCAATAAAGCGCTACAACTAAACTGGCACACATAAGGACCGACCCAGAAAAAGAAGACCCTGGCTGTGTCCGAAACCACTCCCTAACCCAGGGAGGGCACTATATAGGGATCAAGGCATTTTGTAGTGGTGTCCAAAACGTTAGGGATCACCAGGTGATCACTATATAGTGCCCTGAATGTAGCCCAAAATTCATCGCGAAAAGTAGTGAACATCTGATGGTCACTACATGAAGCAAGATAACCCATCATGCATTGCCAGAAGTTCTAAATACGAAAACTAAACGTACAGGACAGTAATAAAAATACTTGAATTTAATAAAAATGCAGTAGTAAATTGACAAGTATAATGTTAGACGACAATCAATGTGGTACATTTTAATTGTGTGACAGCGATGACGTAATAACGGGAGCCAAGAAAAGTGTCCAAACGTTTTTCGGTTTAGCTCACTATATAGTCCACTACATACTGTATATTTCCCTATATAGGGAGTAGGGAATGAGTGAGTGATTTCGGACACAGCGCAAGAGTCACCTCTGCTTGTGAGGACAAGTTCATCCAAGTCAACTGCCTCACAAATCGCAAGTTAACAGCAGCTCAGATCAGAGCAAAGGGTGGCTATTTTGAAGAAACTAGAATATAAAACATGTTTTCAGTTATTTAAGTACATAACTCTGCATGTGTTCATTCATTCATGCCTTCAGTGAAAATCTACAATGTAAATAGTCATGAAAATAAAGAAAATGTATTGAATGAGAAGGTGTGTTCAAACCTTTGGCCTGTACTGTATTTTCAGAGAGCAGACCAGGACGTACCATGATTAGTGATTTAGTTCCTCTCAAATACAGGTTCCTCTCGGTCTCGGCAGCAGCATCCTGAGGTACCCTGAGGAAAAAGATTTCATTTTGTGGGGGATAAATTGATGGTAAAATAACCTTTCTTAGTTTAAAAATCCTTAAGTTACAACCACGCTTGAATAGTGTAGGACATCTCCATTTAGCATTTCAAGACCCACAACCAATGGTTTATGAGTGATCGATGTGTGCAATACACACAAGTATAGACTAAATCTAAAATTGGGGTTAGCTTGATGCTAGCTGTGTTCCATACTTGGGTTAATGAGAGCCTTAGAGGAGTGGGACTTGAACACCAGCAGGCCTTCATCTGCACATGACACAGCCTCCACCATGCGTCAGCCTGGGGAGAATCGAGACAGAAAAAAGAAGACAAATGAAAAGAGGGAGAGCACCACAGCAGGGCACAAAGTACAGAGAGAGAAAAAGAGATAGGAGATGAGGCACCTACTCTGCCAGACATTAATCACTGCCCTCCGTACACACACTCCTCATCTTCACAAAAACAGCTGGTTCATCTCAAATACTCTCAGTAAGTCATGGGTGAGCCATCGGCCACTGACCGGGTAAGAAATGTAGGTTGAGGAGTGTTTTGAACCCCAACTCTGTAACACTCAGTTTTCAAACTCAAACCAGGAATATTCACAGGTCTCAATTGGCCACTTCATGAAGCAAGTGATAATGAAAAACAGAGCATCACAAAATAGCTTTCATAATTCCATATGGTTTCAAACCTTAAAGCTACTATTAAAGCTATTGCTATTGCTGCTATTACATACTTCGCTAAAACAACAGGCCTAAGTAGTACTATCTTACCATTCAGACCCACTGAAGGGTACTTAACCCATGCAGAAAAGCTAACTTGGACATTCACACCGGGGAAGGAGATTGGTGGTGGTGGTGAATTTGGAGATGAGTCAGAGAAGGCTTCCCAAAGGTGGTTATATTATGTCACTTTGTTAACGCTGCAGCCACTGGCATGTAACTTTTATTGGGGCAAACTCAAGCCTATTAATCCCTCTCAAGCAGATCCCCCAGCTCCCATAGACTTGGTGTGCCTGAACATGATGCGTATGCATAAGAACGAAACACTGTGTTCGTAAGTGCTTCTTTGTGGAACATTTTAATGTTGTGTAAAAGCCTTAAAATGTTGAGGGCACATCATCCAAAGCCACAGTCAATACAAATTATAGGCACCAGTGTGTTTATGTGTGTGTGTGTGTGTGTGTGGGGGGGGGGGGGGGGTGTATGCTAGCGCAACAGGAGGGGTGGGGGTTTGTATGCTAGCGCAACGGGGGGAAAAGGCAGAGCATGTTGACGCCCATCTCTGCTGCTAAGAATAGGTTGTGCAACAAACAACTCCTGACAGCCATCCAATCCATCATACATACAGGCCACGCAGGCGAGCACGGTGTCATAGAAGTAGCCGTTCAGGTTTTCAAAACCGAGCACTGAAGCAGAGCTCGCTTTGCACCATTAAACTTAAACCACAGGATGTTTTTAGGAAGCCACGTAACCTAAAGTCCAGTAATTGTTTGGGGGTTAACTGTGTGAGAAGGGGAAGAGAGAGAGAGAGAGACCTAACCTACTATCACTATTTGAACTCCTGACCCATCAGATCCAGGAGCACAGTTACACTGATCATAACCTCCGTAGCACATCTCAGACCTTTTCCTCTGTTCCATCCATTTAGGCTGTTTATGTGTATATGTGTGTGAGAGAGTATCAGGGTGAGTGAGAGAAAGTGTGAGGGGGGGATGAAAGGCACAAGATCTGGTGAAAGTGAGAGAGAAAGATGTGACAAATCATGGTAACATAATATGTATCCTATAGTCTATGTTACAACACTTAATATTACACAAAGATGTAACTACTACCATAGCAGTTTTGCCTTGTGCATACCAGTAAGGGAAGTTGGTGATAACCAGGTTCCACAAGCTGGAGCTAAATGCCCTGTCTCTGGCCCTCTGCCAGCTCACTCTGGAGCACAGAAACTCGAGCCGCGGCAACAACAAAAAAAGCAATGTGACGCAGGATAATCTCTGCAGCTATGGGGGAGGGGGATATACAACGATTAATGTGCACACTACGCAACAATGTGTGTGTATAAATATCTAAACCTTGTCTGACTGAAGTCTGCAAATATGGCTTTGACACAGGTATGGACTATAAATGTGACATTTGTATTTGTTTTAAGACTACCAAACGGAGTGGATTTGATAGACATGCCCCCAGGGCTTGGAATGGGTGATTGTTCTGTTGAACTGCAGCAATTTGCTTTGCTCCAGTGGCACTGTAAATGCTGCAATCCACTGGCACGGTGAAGCCCCTCTATGCGTGGACTATCTAGCAGCCAATTCCACCTCATACTTTCTGTAGTATGATAGTTACCTTAGGTTAGCATTATGCTAATTAACATTGCGTGAAGCCAACCGTAACACACATGCAAGATCCGGTCCAATCAGCACAGCTATCAGGGAGAGCGTAGGGCGTGGCCTTGCTTTAAAATATTTGAACCCAAATCTAACAATAATGCCAAAAGTATGATCTATGAGAATCGAAAGCCGCACGCAGGTCTATTCTGTGACTTTCAAATTTGGGTTTCGGAAACACAAAACTTTTATTTGCACTTGCAAATCAATAATTTCTCATTTCCTAGACAGACAAATGCCCTGTATGTGAATATTTGTTATGATTAACCAGGAATGTGATGCTTCAGTTATACAAACGATGCAGTAGCTATCTAACTATGGCTAGCTATGTAGCTTTGACATTTAGGAATATTTGACTAAACAAAGGAATGGAACTGAATGCTGTCAGTGGACCCATTAAGCATTCTCAAGAGTCACTAAAGGGCATTGCTGCCTTAGCAAAATGGTGCCATCAACAGGCACCAGACTAATTTAGCTAATTCATTTAGTGATAACAACACTATTAATATGTTTAATGAAAAGGATTATACTTTGCTTTGAATCTTAAACGAGCCTCTCTTCTTCGAAAGCCTAACATCTTAGGCTAAATGTAAGAACAACCCATAAACTCTGATCAATGCAGAAAACAAGGGTCTCACACTGACGGCTCGTGGGCCATTTTCGCAACAACATATGTTTTGTAGTTTCAAACCAAATTTCAAACTACCCCTTTAAACACAATTTCAATAAATACATTTTTAAAAATCCCATACGCGCCTCTCTGCAAAGAAAGTTACATTTCTAGCCAGGTACCTAGCCATGAATTAACTTGTCTGACATGTCTACTTACTTACTGTTGTTTCAATCATGTTGTTTCAAAGTTTTTTGTGTGGAGGGAATGCCAGCAACACCAGCAGGAGCAACAAGCCAATCTGAGTTTGAGACTCATGGTATAAAGGCACTTCAACTGAATGAATATCCAATCAGTCATTTGGCAATATCAAACTGAAATTCCCTATTAAAAGTGATGAGCTGAATCTGTGACTAACGTGAGGCCTCAGCTAAATGTCTACATTGCAGACACTGTATCCACACTGTCATGGGGCAGAAGAAGAAAGCACCAGTGGGGAAGTTAGCTGTTTGTTGAGAAAGCCATGACCTGAAGAAAATAAACGAATGGATAGTGGTTTGCAGCCCTAACATTATTTTCAACAGGTGAAATCAGGGCCTTATATCCAGTATAGGGCAAGCTACTTGGAAAGTGTAGTGAGCTAAGCTACCAGTTACTCTGCATGAAATGTAGCTTCACTACACCGAAGCTACCCCCCTGAGAAATGTAGCAAGCTAAGCTACAGCAACATGGCAAAAGTAGTTTAACTACATCGAAGCTATTTTTTTTATGGAACAACTTTTTATTGGAACAACTTCATCCCAAGACAAAGCTATCTCAGTGATCAATAAAACTGTCAGACAAATAAGCAGGCAAAACTTTTACATTCAATTGTTTATTAAACAATTATTAAACTGTGCTCTCACTGCTCCAAAACCAGAACACAAAAATCTGCTCTAAACTGCTCTATTATGTTTATTTTGAACTATGCCATTAACCTGTTAGACATCACCTACTTTTTCCAAAAAAACGCCTAGAAAACACACCCAAAGTAAACTGACAGCTGTTCTTGAACCATTTGGACTACATGTATGAGGTTGGTCTCTTTTGAAAGGTGGAAGTCTGAAGTTTTATCTCCTGTTGTCAGGACCCTTGTAATTCCTACTGGTTGTGAGTAATATAAGCTGGAACACAAGCAAGTGGAAATATTTCATTTCCGTCTAGATTTATTTGGGAAAACACAGGCCTGAAAAGGCCTACAAGTGGTATCTATTAGCTGGAAAACACAACTGGACAGTGGCCTGAAGCCTTACCTGGTACATATCAAAAGTTGAATGAAATACTAAGAAAAAATGAATGTCATACACATGTTTTTCTAAGGGTATGTCCAGACGTTTTGCTTGTGTGCCATTTGGAGACACCAAATGGACACTTTGGTAACCATGCCATATTTTCAGCATAAAAAGGCTACAACTTTTGACCTATTTCATGTACAGTTACAAAGTAGTGCTCTAATGAAAGGTGACACTTAGATTAATCATATGCCATATCAAATTCACCATTACTGTTGCTGAAACTGAGCGACTGATGCATCAGAGTGACTTTTTAGAGATAATTTCTTCCCCCAATAAATGCACAAAATATTTTTTTTAATTGTTATGGAACAAAAAAGAAATCCAACATATTTGCAATTGTAAATCTCAGTGGCTCATCACTGGATGTGCTTGACGTGCTGTCCTGGGACATTTCAATTTGTGGCTGGCTGCTGAGTTGAGGTGGATCCAGCTCACACGGTTCTTCAGATGTTTTACTGTAATGACAAAATAAAATAACAGTCAGTTAGATAACTTACTGTGTGTAATGGCCTACATTCAACACACTGAAAAAAAGCTCTCTCTTGTAAGTGAAAAACTTTCAGTACTAAATCAACTCACTGACCTACAGGGACCCAGGTGAGGGTCACTAGTGAACTCACTGAACCCACAACAAAGAATTCTACAGCACCCCTCCCCCATCATTATAAGTCTAGTCTAATTCACCTCATAATAAATATATATATATATATATATATATATATATATATATATATATACAGTATATATATCGGTTTTCTGCTGTACAAATAAGTGCAAATATAAAACAAAACTTACTTGTCCAGAGTAATGTCTTCGCCTTCCAGAAACATTTCTTCTGCAAATCAGATGCGTCTGTATTTACTTCAGATAAATCGCTGTGAGATAAATGTCCATAGTCATCTTCTGTAACTTTTTTCATTGCTTCAGAAACAGAATACTGTTTCTGCTTTTGTTTCGCCGGTGAATCAAACTAATTTCTAACTATTCTTGAAGAACGCACAAATATCGGTGAGCGCACGAAAATGGCGTAAGTCGACTGCCCTCTCTACGCACTGAAATACAACTCCAGAACGTTTACCTGGATGGGGAAAGGTATATACGAGCTTTTTCAGAATTCGATTGGCTACAAGATGTGACACTCAGTTTTCTGATCGGGTTTGATTGGTCTGATTTACATAGCAACAAACACAAGGTGGGTGTGTTTTTGCGCACCGGTTTTGGCAGCCATTGGTTGCCTTGGAAGGCCCCAACATCAGAAAGTATTTATCCTATTGGCTCAACAAGCTGTCACTCGAAAGACAAGGGTCTCACTGACATTTTAAGACCATGGAATTGAAAATACACAGGAAGAAACTCGATTTATAACGAGTTCAAGTCAAGTGATGAACTCTTGGGTTCGCTAAATCAGAATGATGCAACAAGGGATTATGGTTATTTTTTGGATGAAATACATTGTTTTGGACTAAAAACTTTACATTTGTAGATAGTTTGAACGATTTGGAATGTAACTATATCATTGTTTTGGGATGTTTTTCTGGACACAGAACACTGTCAGCATCCAAATGGTGAGTGGGTCCCCTTTTTCGATGCATTGCTTAGGGGGGGGGAGTGTTGACAAAGACGTGGATTGTACTTTATGTTGCAAATTGATTTAGAAATGGTTTACACTAATAGAAGCACAAGAATCTTAGCTTTCCAAAGACGTATTGTATGTGTGTCATTCTTAAAGCCAATCCTGGCTAACAGACGATATGCTGAAGAGTAGCTTTGGAATGCCCGCCTGCGGCCATGGTCGAAATAGGAGGTTAAAGACAATGTGCAACTAACTCAACGTCCTCCTCACCCTCTGCCATCTTTCCACCAAGTAACGTAACTCACTCAAGCAAGCTAGCTTGTCCGTATTCCCCTCATGGACCTATAATATTAACTGGATACGGTATTGAAAAATGGCGGCCGTTGATTTCAATGAAGTTGCTCACCTAACGCATGTGGCGAAAATGTTTTTTGACTTCCTGGTTTACTTCCGCGGTATGGGGAATGGAATGATGGGAGGCTCCCATGGGAGACTCCTCCTTTTACTTCAGACCGCAGCAGAAAGCTCCGCTGCGCTGAGCTTCAGAGATTTTATAAAAATGTAGCTTATGTGGACGCTACCGCACTACTTGGTTAATAAAAGAGCTAAGCTACTTAAAAGCTATTTGATTCAGAAAACAGCGACGCTAACACCACGCTACTGAGAAATGTAGTTAAACTAGTAACGCCGCTACTTGTAGTGACATTACTGCCCAACACTGCTTATATCTTGCTTGTCCGCCAAACAGCCATGTGCAAGTCTGTGTAAGTGAAACAATCCCACAGACAGCAGAAGGCCAACAACAGCAACGTTATGTTCTCTGTGCTGAGTGTGTCTAGAGTCTGGCGATGGCTGCTGAACTGGGCCTGTTCATCGCATGCCAAATCAAGACTTAAAAGCCATTTATGCACCATTAGCTGGTTGTAGTGATGGAGATGTGTGTATGAGTCCCCCATGTAATAAACATGAAATTCAATTTATAATGGTATATCAACTCCATGAAAGAAGATAGACTGGTTCCAGGGTATTTGACTTTGCCTTGGAAAATATTGGGTTAGCGTTTCCCTCACCATTGTAACCACCTAAATTTGCATGAATTTTCCATATGTCCTTACACCTGATTCTAATGTCTGGGTCGTTATCTATCTCTGAAGAATCCAGGAAACAAACATGCATTACAATCAGGTGTGTTGGAGCAGGGAAACATCTAAAACATGCAGGACAGTGGGGCCCTGAGGACCAGGGTTGGGGACCACTGCCCTAATAAACATGGAATAAAAAGCAAGCAATACTTCAGGGCATAGCACCGGTCCTGGATGGTTCAGATTACAACCGTGGTAAGAAATACATTTTCTTGTGTCCAGCACTGAGTGACAGGTTGAAGAAGCGTACAACAATCTAACATTCCATTCTTTGTATTGTCTTAATTGTTTTGAAGGGAAAATATATGAACTTTTCTGTTACAGGGGACCCCACCGCTAAAACTACAAACCATTCAGGTGAAACATTCAAACGAATTAAGAATCTAGATCAAGACTGGGCCTGCAAAGACAAGTGAGATAGCAATGTAATTCTCACTCTAATCAATGTCTAATCTGAAGTAAAATTATTGACATGTATGGGCCAGTATAGTATTGTGATTCCTGGCTGAAAATAGCCTTTCTCCCATCAGTCTGATGCGCAATCTTATTTGAAAGACAAGATAAAAATCAACCAACTTTATACAATATTGGATACAGCCCTTGTGAACTGAGCACAGTCAGTCTTAGTGGTTTCCTCTCTCTGCGAGACTCAACTGTTGGCAGGGGGCCATGACACATCTCTCTGCAAGGAAGTGATCCGTGTGGTCCAACCTCAGTGGAACACAAAGCTTTGCGAAGTGGAGAGAAAAAAATACTCTACCGTTTCAGCGTAAGGTCTCGGGAGACCTGAAAGAAAAGAGCAGCTTCAATCAAGCTGTGACGTCTCCTTTGGGAGCTGTGCAGCACGTCGCAACCCAATCTCTCTAGTCTCTGTAGGGCGCTTACTTTTGTTCACACACGCACCTTGCATGTGCAGCCAAGAACTCCCGGGTTTTGCTCACCCGACGACAACAGAGAAACGCTGCCACCTACACCACCAAGGAATTGTTTCTTAAACTCGGGAGCAATTAGCAAATGACCAACAGGCTACTGCAATTGTTGTTACTTTGTTACACAGGTCATGTCTAATTAAAGCAGCATTGTCCATGTATCCACTTGTGGTATACCTTGATTCAAACACGTTGGCAGATCTCAAAACATGGTCAACAAGTCCCATTGATTTCAGCAGATTACAATGCAACCTAACTCTGGTTAATGGGTTGAAAAAGCCACAAAGAGTTTGTTACACTGGCAAGACCCATTAAAGACAATACCAATTACCCCAGGATAATACCCCAGGCTGCAGACTGACATTGCCATGGACAATTCAAGGAGGGTTATTCTAACCCACTGCCTACTTTTTTGATTATTTGACAGGTCTAGAATTAGGAGCCCTTGATTATTATTAGTTTTTTTTACAAAAATCTTCTTTAAACCAACAAAAAGTGTAAAGATTTTTGCACATTCTTGCCTTTTAAGAAATGTCCAGATAATCTAATGCATCCATTTACAACTTGTACAAAATGTAGTCATGAAGTCGTACATAACCTAATTATCAAGGCAATGTCTACACACATCCACTTAAATGGCAGGTATGAATGTGTGCCTTGGTTTTCCCAAAAAGTCAACAGTTACAGATTTAGCGATCAAAACTGGCTTTTACAGTCTGTTGATAAATCCTTTGCTTGCATGGCAAATATTTGGCTTTGAATAGTTAGGCTTGGACCAAATTGCCGATTAGATGAACTTCAATTGGGCGCACGTTTCCCAGTTAGTGCTTTATCATTCAGTGGCTTGTAGATGCAGCACTGGTCCAAAAAAAGAAAGCTTGTTCTATATACAGTGGATATAAAAAGTCAACACACCCCTGTTCTAATGCCAGGTATTTATCATGTAAACTTAGTGTGACTTATAACCTGTACAACGCAATTTAAAAACAAACAGAAATCTTTCAGCGAGATAAATTAAAAATAAACAAGTGAGATAATGTGGTTGCATAGGTGTGCACACCCTTTTATAACACCCATTCAAACTCATGTTAAATTGGAGTCAGCACACACCTGTCACCAAATAAAGTGCCTCTGATCAACCCCAAATAAAGTTCAGCTGTTCTAGTAGGCTTTTCCTGACATTTTTGTAGCAACATCTTCCAGCACAAGCCATGGTCCACAGAGAGCTTCCAAAGCATCAGAGGGATCTCATTATTCAAAGATATCAGTCAGGTGAAGGCTGCAAAAGAATTTCCAAGGAATTAAATATACCATGGAACACAGTGAAGACCGTCATCATCAAGTGGAGAAAATATGACACAACAGTGACATTACCAAGAACAGGACATCCTTCCAAAATTGATGATAAGACGAGAAGAAAACTGGTCAGGGAGGCTGCTAAGAGGCCGACAGCAATGCTGAAGGAGCTGCAGGAATTTCTGGCAAGTACTGGCTGTGTAGTACATGTGACAACAATCTCCCGTCTTCTTCATATGTTTGGGCTATGGGGTAGGGTGGCAAGCTGGAAGCCTTATCTTACAAAGAAAAACATTAAAGCCTGGCTTAATTTTGCAAAAAGACATCTGAAATCTCCCAAACGCATGAGGGAAGATGTGTTATGGTCTGATGAAACCAAGGTTGAACTTTTTGAACATAATTCCAAAAGGTATATTTGCCGCAAAAACAACACTGCTCATCACCAAAAGAACACCATACCTACAGTGAAGTATGGTGGTGGCAGCATCATGCTTTGAGGCTGTTTTTCTTCAGGGGGAACTGGGGCCTTAGTCAGGGTGGAGGGAATTATGAACAGTTCAAAATACCAGTCAGTGTTGGCACAAAACCTTCGGCCTTCTGTTAGAAAGCTGAAGATGAAGAGGAACTAACCAAAGCACACATCTAAATCAACCAAAGAATGGCTTCAACAGAATAAGATTGAGGCTTTGGAATGGCTCAGCCCAAGTCCAGACCTGAATCCCATCAAACATCTGTGGGGTGATCTGAAGAGGGCTGTGCACAGGAGAGGCCCTCGCAATCTGTCAGATTTGGAGCGGTTTTGCAAAGAAGAGTGGGCAAATATTGCCACATCAAGAAGTGCCACGCTAATAGGCTCCTACCCAAAAAAGACTGAGTGCTGTAATAAAAGCCAAAGGTGCTGCAACAAAGTATTAGTTTAAGGGTGTGCATATTTATGCAACTACATTCTTTCAAGTTTTTTTATTTTATATGTTTCCCCTTTAAAGGTTTCAGTTTGTTTTTCCAATTGCATTGTACAGGTTATAGGTCACATTAAATGTGGAAAAAGTTGTGAAATTATTTGTCTTGCTGTCATTTTTTTACATCACGAAAACCTGGCATTTGAACAGGGGTGTGTAGACTTTTTATATCCACTGTATGTGCACCTTGGGCAATTTCAACATAGGACACAAGCCCTCCAAAAAGGGTAAATATGACGGGGGCATCAAGAGCTGACTAGGCAACACTAATACAGTTAATTAAACGAAGGATTTCCTACGCTAGATTTTACCAGACAAAACCCGGACTACAACCCCTAGCAAAAAGTATGGAATCACCAGTCTTGGGCGAGCACTCACTCAGACATTTTATTCTGTAGATAAAACTCAGATCACAAACATGAAACAATCGTAAGGTCATTCCAAAGTGCAACATCTTGGCATTCAGAAACACTAAAAGAAATGAAAAAATATTGCAATGGTCAGTAAATGTCACTTTTATAGGGCAAGTGCAGGGAAATAAATATGGAATCACTCAATTCTGAGAAATTATTTTGGGAATCACTCCATTTTGAGTTGAAAATAAGGACACACCCAGTCAATTACCTATCCTTAATAAGGCACCTGCCTCAGATTAGATCTGCTCGTTAGTCAGCAGTTAAAAACAGTGCAGTTATCACACCTTGGAGGGCTGCTGGACCAAGTGGATTGGCAAGAATCATGGCTCCAACCTGAGATGTCCCTTGAGACCAAAGACAGGATTATCAAACTTCTTGGAGAAGGTAACTCTACACGTACGGTTGCCAAAGATGTGGGCTGTTCACAGTCAGCTGTATCGAAGATCTGGACCAAGTACAAACAGCATGGGAAGGTTGTTAATGTCAAGCGTACTGGTAGACCAAGGAAGACATCTAAGCGTCAAGACAAAAAACTCAAGGCCATATGTCTTGAAAAAAGAAAATGCACAACAAGACAAATGAAGAAGAAATGGCAGGAAGCTGGAGTCAATGTATGTGACAGAACTGTGCAAAATCGCCTAAAGGAAATGGGATTTTCATACAGGAAAGCTAAAAGGAAACCATAATTGACGCTTAAACAGAAAAGAACGAGACTGCAATGGGCTAAGGAGAGGCAATCATGGACTGTGGATGACTGGATGAAGGTTATCTTCAGTGATGAGTCACGAATCTGCATTGGACAAGGTGATGATGCTGGAACTTTTATTTGGTGCCGTTCCAGTGAGATTTACAAAGAGGACTGCCTAAAGAAAACATCAAAATTCCCACAGTCCTTGATCATATGGGGTTGCATGTCAGGCAAAGGCACTGGGGAGATGGCTGTGGTTAAATCTTCAATAAATGCACAAGTTTACATTGACATTTTGGACAGCTTTCTTATCCCTTCAATTGAATTTTTTTTTGGGGATGATGAAATAATTTTCCAAGATGACAATGCATCATGCCACAGAGCAAAAACTGTGAAAGCATTCCTTGGAGAAAGACATATCCAGTCAATGTCATGGCCTGCTAATAGCCCAGATCTCAACCCAATTGAAAACCTGTGGTGGAAATTGAAAAAAATTGTCCACAGCAAGGCTCCGACCTGCAAAGATGGTATGGCAACTGCAATCAAAGAGAGTTGGCACCAGATTGATGAACAATACTGTTTGACACTCGTCAAGTCCGTGCCTCAGAGACTGCAAGCTGTCATAAAAGCCAGAGGTGGTGCAACAAAATACTAGTGATGTGTTTTGATTGTTATTTCTTTGTCTGTTTTTCATGATTCCATATTTTTTTCCTCAGAATCAAGTGATTCCATATTTTTTTCCCTGTGCTCGGTCTGTAAAAGTAACATTTGCTGACCACCACAATGTTTATTATTAATTTGCTTTAGTGTTTCTGAATGCCAAGGAGTTGCACTTTTGAGAAACGTCATAATTTTTTCATGCTTTTTATCTGAGTTTGTTCTACAGAATAAAATGTCTGAGTGAGTGCTCGCCCAAGACTGGTGATTCCATACTTTTTGCTAGGGGTTGTAATAGACATGGTGAACAATGGGACTGTTTGAGTGCATGGTCTGTTAAGGTAGTGATGTACCATTCAGATTAGACCCATTCAAATCTGACACTTGGGCCCTCAGAGACAGATCCACCTCCCACAGACGCTCTAGACATGAAGTAAACAAATCAGACAACGCGTGCGGGGAGCACATAAACCCAACACGCACAAAGACGCGCGTGTGCACGCTCACACACAAAAACAAAAACTGTGTTGAGCCATTTGCGGATCAACAGAATCAGTTCAGGGCGAGGCTGGTTCCGTAACCTTGTTTAGAGTAGACACGAGACGCAAACCCCCACAAGATGTTTATGTTAACCATATTTCCTACCTCTGTAAAACAAATGACTGCATATTCACAAAAATATTGTAGAGAAAATTGGACTTCAACCATAACAAATTGTATCCCCTTTCATCCATTTACTGACCAGGTATGTCGTCACTTCTTGACAGGGCGGGCTTGGTCCCCAAGCGCAGAAACGAATAATTAAAGCCATGTTATTTATCAACCGCATGCCACTGCCCCGCCGAAACACACAAAGACCACCCTAAGTATGAGCTATTCTGGACTCTGCCCGATGCTTCTCGCTTGTCTCGCACACTTTAAGCGGACCCCACCAAACGCGTGGTGGAATTTGAAAAGACCATTTCCACGATTGGAATGGAAACTATTTTGTTTAGAAGAAAAGTCAATAAGTTGCAGTTGTGATACCAGGTATAATGTATTTTAACTGGTGGGACTGGGCTACGGTGTGAGCCATGAAGTATAATACAACTAAAAGAAAACTGCTTCATGCACCTAGTTGTCTTACCTGGATATTGAGTATATTTCCAACCGTCGGCTAAAAGCTGTTCACGCTTGGTTCCAGTATTTCCAAGTCCTAGACAGTTCAAAGCAACAATCCGTGTTTAGGCTACGCGATATCCGTAGGCAGTCGTCTCGTGAAATGACAAATATTCCAAATAAAGTACGTATTTTACACGGTTTAAAGACTTGCCATGACACACAAGATATCTTCAGTTATTATTCCTTCTATCTCCCTTGACGATGCGGTTTCAAACGAGCAAGAATGTCACCAGGTCTGCATGGCAAAAGAAAATCCCTTTAAGATACAAACCTTTATAGGGTAGACCCGTCAAATGAACCACAATAACTAAAATTCCCATGGGTCTTCGTTGTCAGATTGATCTCAAAGATACAGGTGGTGAGGTCCGCGTATGCTCCCCCCAAAAAATCAGCTCTCCCATACTTCGCAGCAGCGCCATGTTGGGTTTCATCGGAGCACGCCGTTACAAAAGGCTTTATCTAGGCTCGTCTTTCCATGTCCATTTTCTAAAGACAATTATTCTGTTGAGAGAATGTTCATTGATGTTTCGTTTTCCGTGTTATATCCGCCCAAAACTAGACAGCTGTTAAGAGACGAAGACGCCGGGAGCTTGGGGGAGTGCGAAACGGGATGATGAGAATAAAAACATGCTATGAACCGATCGACTGTCTACTCTAACTCGAGCTGTCTCTACCCAGAAGGCTAGTCGGGAAACAGCAATTACCGTCACACACGCGCGCGCGAACGTAGTCCACACACAGATAGATAGGCGCGCACGCGCACACATACACACACACACGAACCCTACTCACACACTCAGCGTTTTTTTCCCCTTTTCGATATGAAAATGTTGGACATTCGGAGTTTGTTGACAAAAGAGTGAATATGGTACTGAATGGTTTTGCTAAAAAATCACGAGACTTCAGTCCTCAACTCATAATCGACTGGCACATTCATTTGCGCAGATTAATGTTGATATGAGAGAGAGAGAGAGAGACAGAGACAGAGAGAGAGCGAGAGAGAGCGAGAGAGAGCGAGAGAGAGAGCGAGGGTTGGGGATTCGTCTGGGATACGTCTACTAAACACTATATTACACTACTACAGAGGCAGCTCTGCCGTACTTTGTGCAGCTGTTGGAAGGATGAGTTAAAGCCGCTGCACCAGACAGACGCGCATTGCATATCCTCCTCCTCCGAGATCTCAACGTGATTCACACGCCAGCACACGCACATATAACATATTTAAATACAAACTGTTTATCTGTGGGGTCTGACTGACCTCAATTTAGATGCGGGGTTTTGAACAATTCAGACACGTGCCAGGGTGGCTAAAAAAGGCAGGGAATGTCCAGATGCGAGGCTTCTGAGAAAATGATGATGTGTGCTTGATTGAATTCAGACTAAACTAAATATTTCTTATTTGTGTGTAGCATGGCTTCACATTTCAGTACCAACAGAATACAGTGTAAAAATCGAATTGGCCTGCTTTATTTCAGAATTGAACATGGGGTCTTTTTGACCCTTAAAACAGGGGGAGTTTCAGATTATGAAGAGAGCACAAAGGTTAAATCAGTAGTCTGAACCTCAGGAGCTAATGGTGACATAACTATGGTTGGGTCTCAAGGTTAAAGTTCACATAAATTTATACTTCCCCAGATGGAGATTCAAGAGGCCTTTAAGACAATTCTGAACATATTTTCTTTTTGTCTTTCTTACTGTCCATCTTTCTCTCTTTTACCTGTATCTCTTTGCCTCCAAGTCAGTGCCCTATACAGTTACTGACTAACCTACATAGACATAGACCTACATTTTTCCGAGTTGGAAAAAAAAAAACCTGCACCCAACAGATTACTGCCCTGGACAGAGGTGGCATATGGTTCACACACAGATATGTATACACATCTTTGTGCTTTTGTGTGCACTTTGTGACTGTATTTGAGAAGGCTTACTGCAAATGTGATCATACTGTTCGTGTAACCATGAAGTATGAGTGTGATGTTGATGAAAGTAAAGGTGTGCCTTGTCTATTTGCTTCAATGTAACTTTTATTGTAGTTCAAAGTGTGAATTTGTGGGGGAAAATAAATTTGTTTGTCCACAAGAGTTTGTGTGTGTGTGAAAACCAAAACAGGCTGAAAACACACACCAAGTAGGAACTGTACTCTATAGGTCACAGTTATCCAGCCATCTGCTCTAGCAATCGGACAACGAGGAATGAAACGCACACACTTACATACACTACTGGAACACACTCAGACAAATACACACTAAGGAAACAATCCCCCACAACACACACTTGATCGCAATAATTCGTTGCCAATAAACAAACAAGCAGTGTCCCACACACACCCACACTGTCTCATTCTTACACACACGTGACTACACACACACTCCTCAGACTCGGGTTGCAGGAAACTCTTTGCACGCAGCTCAGTCTGCAGCAGCCGGTACTAATCAGCGAAATCCACCTGCACATCGTTATAAATCGCTTACCATCACAGTCACACGCAGATACGCACGCAGATACAACATTGATCATAAGACGGGGGTAGGAATAATTTTTCCTTCAGGGTGTAAGACTACACATCGTCAGATATCCAGCAAATTTAGAAAATGCACATAGGCCTACAAAAAAGCACATCAGTCCACGAACATGTTTGTTTCACCTCACCACCACCCCTCTGAGGGCTTAGCGGTTCCCCACGGCGCGCCACGCTGCGCTAGCTCGGCCTTCAACCGGGATAATTAAGACACCAGACCGGCAGGGCGGGCCTGGCTTGGTGCCAAGACTAGAGTGAGAAGAGAAGGCGGGGGCCGGACGGTAAGGTAGGGTATACAACGATATCCTAAATTGTTTCAAAATCTTACCAATAAATCCTCAAGGCCTATACACAAATACATGTTATCATACCAATTGGCACCTGTTCCAGGCGTTTAAAGGCTACTACAAAACAGAATCTCTTAGAATCCCAAAAAAATAAACCTATAAAACCACAGAAGCCTGTGTACCGGCGAAAGCGGAGTCTGTAATCCTCATTTTCTTCCCCTCCCTCTCGGCGCTGTCGAGTTCCACTTATGCTCGCCACCCACCCACATAACCTCCCTTCCACTTCCCCTTCCCCCACTCGCGGAGCTCTTGAGCTCTTTCGGGCTGACACACGCGGGTTAACGCACACACATAGTTAATATACACATGACTGTTGGTGTTCCACGTCCGCCCTTGGCATTTTACTGCTATCCTCTGCTGCAGGCTTGATATCGAAAAAGGGTTACGGTGCGAAAGCACACGCACACAACTAAACTTGGTCCATAGACTGCCACGGAACCTGTCACCTGACTGCATGGTCTACGGTTTAGAACAGAGAGACGTGAAATTACTTAACACAATCCACTCGTGGTTTGGATTTACTGATTTTAATGCAGTCACTCGAATTTCAGGGTTTCAAATGTAAAGGGGCTGAGGGACCTGCGTTGTGAGGAACTAAACCGACAAACCTGCCTGGGTGTCAACCTGACAGTACACGATCGTCGAACACTTAAGACCTTTAAGCGGTGAGTGGGGGGAGTTAAACAGTGGCATAGGCCTACGTACATAGCCGACCATATAGGTAGGATGATAGATGCTTATGCTTAAAATCTAAATAACAGTAAACTAAGATATGTTGTAATCTATGGTAAATGTGAAAATACTGATGAACTGTTTAATTGGGCAGGGCTATCTTGCTACTTTTTTTGGAGCGTAGCTCTAGTAGGATATTCACACCTCAGAATTACTAGGAAGTTGTGGCAGAGGAGCAGATTTGAGAGCATGGGCTGCTTTGTGACGTTGGTTTCTTTATAGGCTATTTTAATCATATGTTTTTCTATCGCCCTACCCCCTCTTTATTTCTCTATCCCTCGTTGAGTCTTTATGCGTCACCGCTAGGTCATGGCCGAAGTCCAACATCGGCTCCGGTTTCTCTCCGAATCCCTGTGTAGCCAAATGACGCCGGTGCTCTCGCTCTCTCCCTGTGGCCTACTTTCTCTGTTTATTTCCCTTTGCTCTTCCACTGACCCGTCCTATATTCCACCCCCTTGTTCTTTCTTGTGAGTTCTGCAAACTAATTTGTTTGTGGAGCGAGGCGGGCTAATAGTGGGCAGTGTGCGTGTCGACATACCAGTGGCCGCAAGTGTAAATTGTATCCAATTACAGCGGAAGGTATGAAAGGTACGAAATACATTCTCGCGGTGCAAAATGCGTAATGCTTACTTTTCGAAATAAATCCCTGGCAGAGCTGCGTGGGGGGGGGGGGGGGGGGGGGGGGGGGGGGGGGGGGGGGGCGTTTCCGAGGCAGGGGTAGATTTCTGAAGCACGCAGGTAGCGTTTTAAAATCTATCATCATAACAAAATGCCGTGTGTGTGTGTGGCTCGATTATCATGTGAACCGGGCATGGTAATAGAAAAGCAGCAGCTTTTGAAAATGTAAGGTTGATTGCTACATATTACGGGGTCCCCAGGGTCTGACAAACTGCCTAAAAAATATATAAGTTGAAAGACTATTATGCTCGGCTTCTGTGGTGTCTGTGGCCTGATTATATCAAGAAGCAGGTACTGTATAGTTGAATTATGGTAGGTGTATATCTCAGGACCTAATGATGTGTAGTGAAACGTGTGTAATTGTTTGGACACAAATAAACCAAGGTCTGTTGCAGCCATTATGAATGATTAATTTGTTGCTTTTATTGTAATATATTTCAAACACTGGATGGTTTATGGGTGTAGGAGAGCTTTATAGGTGACCTCATCTGGGAATAGTGGCAGTTAATGGGGATTGGCAAAAGCACATCTTTAATTGCATTTAGTTATCAAAAGAATGTACAGCACTGCCATAAAGTATATAAATAAAGGTTTATCTAATCTAATACTTGAGGTGATATAAAAGGCATAGCTTTTTAAAGTTCAAGGCAGGCCACTGTCTATTCTTTTCCATTTAAACATAAATTTGAACAAATTTCAATGCAAACTTCAAGAATGTGAGTTTGAATTAAATGTCATAAGTACAACAAAGAGGAATTTATAATATTATAATCTTTGTTAAATGCTTTTCCATAGTCAGTGTGGGGGTAACCTCGTTTTGAGAGAAACAGGCGTTGATGCTCCCTGAAGAGGTTTGAACCTGCACATGAATGCCAGGAAGGGTTTAACCAACGAGTGGCTGAACAGATAAGCCTAACCTTAACGAGAAGACGAGAGCCATCTTTTGCACAGACAGAAAACAATAGATAGCACTGTACATCGTCCTGGAACGCATACAGCTCCAGCATTCTCAGGTCCAAGTGTACACGTTATGAAAGTTTTTTGTAACCAACCAGTCTGTCAAAGTTCTGCCAAAAATCTTGGGGCCTGAAACACCAATGGTACAGGACTCTGACAGTTTACCCTGCTGTCCAACTCTTAACGGGTCTCCCTCTCATATACATCAATTGTATTCAAACAGCACCTTAAAAGTGGTTTACAATGTGAGTTTATGGGTCTGTATTTTACATAAACCTGTTAGCAAGAGAGTGAGTGCATTGGTCAGAAACTGTGTACAGTATTATTTCAAACGAGGCTGACTGGTTTGTGTAAACCCTTTTGCAAATACTTTAATCTAAATTGTTAATACAATAAGTATGTGTGTTTAGGACACCCACAGGGTGATAAAATACTTATTCCAGTCAAAGTCAGAATACAAAATAAATATAGGGTATACACAAAAATACATATACAAAACTCATATCATAAATAATCAACAAATAAACATAATGTGTGAAATGGAAGCAATAATTTTTGTTTTTTTTATGAAACCAAGACAATTGTAGAAAGTTGTGGCAAAAACAGTTATACTTTATAACGGGTAAACAGTCCGGACTTCAGAGCCAAAGCAATCCTGGAACTTTCTCACTCATAGCTCTCCGACTTCTGGTTTCTTTTATCTGCCTACTTTAAATGTTTGTATTAAATTCATATTTTCCCTTCTTTACCACCTCCCTCACTACTGTCTACACCTCTGCTCAGACACCAGGTTGGCTTTTCAACACATACAAATCTCTGAAGATGCCTTGCCACTGCCACTCCTCCTGTCTTCCCCCTCCTACACTTTTTTCCTCAGCTCAAAAGGGGTTGGCTTAAACTGTCTCCCCTTACTCAGCACACATGCTGTGTACAGAAACATCCGCTCAGGATGTCTTTTGACTCTAGACAGTGATGCTTCAGACCCACTTAAGAATCAAGAGTAAGAAAGGGGAGGAAAAGAAGAGAATCAGCTTCTTGAGAGTTTTAAGGTGCGGCAAAATAGCTTTCGAATGATCTTTATCTTATCAACCGCAGCTTTCTTGACCTTCCTCTGACACTGAGATATAGACAGAGAAGCAGTATTTCATTTTAATTTTTTTTGGGGGGGTGGCTATTTGTATCTTTAAAATATCATATTGATGGCAGCTCATGTCCTGCTTGTCTTGGCGCGAAAGCCCCACTTCTCTCTTACACACTCCCTAGATCTCTATTTCTGATACTGTATCTGCTCCCCCACAACGCTCTCTTGACCCAATTTGCCTGTCTTTCATCCCCTCCCTCGGTGCTCAGGGTCCTCTGTCTTTTAGAGTCATATCCGGAGAAAAGAAAAGCACGTTGGAGTCTTCATCACCGTCTTCGCTGAAATCTTCCAGCTCTGTCTGGGTGTACCGGACCAGCCCCGGGTGGTACTCCCTAATACTTGTCCTGTCACAGAGGCGAGACTGGAGCGCCAGCTGTAAACATGCACGCACGCACAGTATTTCAAAGGGGTACAACCAAATTAATACCAGGAATTTTAGCGAGTCGAGTCAGAAGTGTAAATATGCACACAGAAAGCATAGTTAAAGTGACCACTGACTGTGGTACTGCCAGAGTGCCAAAAATGCTGATCAATATCAGAGAAAGAGAGAGCGTCAAAAGCAATGCATGAGTGAAGGACAAAGTTCAGATGACAGTAGGCGTAGACAAAATTTCTCATTAAGTTGGCTTAGTTTGTTTACTCTGAACTTAAGACAGAATAATGCCTCCACCATGTGGGATTTTAGATAGCATGCTGGTGTGACGGCATCATCGCAGTCTAATAGGTGTACTCCCACCATGCCGGCTGTCCCTTTTAAACAGACGTCAATTTGTCTCTGTGACTCCCTCCGATGCCAGCTTAAAATACTGGTACAACTACACAAGAGACAAAAGCTATAGAGTAAGACACTAAACGATAGGAGAGAGAGAACAAGAGTGAGGTACACAAAAGAAGAGTGAAAGAAACAGAGAAAATAACTAAAAGAATGTCCTAGATATTAATGATAAAGTACACACAGTGAATGAGAGACAGCAAAGAAGGCAAAATACAGAGAATAACAGGGGTAAAAGCCTGGAAAATTAATAGGGCACTGTGAAAGCCAGAGAGCGGAGGAGATTTCATAATAGAGAGAGGAGTGTGAAAATGCAGATTTATTGCGGAGAAGGGGAGAATGTTTTGACACTGTTGTTATCCCAACCCCCGCTCGTCTCCCCCTACCAATCTCGCACCTGATGTGTGCGGGCTGCTGGGATTCACATGCTATGATGAATCACAACCGCCTGTTAGTCATGATAGAACGTGTATGTTTGCCTACTAACTCCCTCCTCTCAGACACTATAGTCACATATGTATTTTTCTCCCTCTCACTAAAATCTGCGCGCATACACACACACACACACACACACAAACGTGTAATGTAGCCTACTTTCCAACTCCATTCTGGTTGCTTATTTCCAATTACCTGTGACATTAGTGCATGTGTTTTCCTTACATTTTCCTATCTGTATCTGTACCTATTAAGCTAAATATACTATAGGACCCTGCCTAAGACCCGAAAGTAACTGGGATAGGCTCCAATCACCTGTGACCCCTAATGGGAATAAGCAGCACTGCTAATAAACAGTAGATAATGAATTAATACTAAAGGAGAGGATGTGTGTAGAAATGAAAGTGGAAGGGAAAAAGTATTTATAGGAAGGGTAGGGGAAATATGTAGAGGATGGAATGGAGAGGAGACATGGGTAGAGGAACAAGAGAAGGGAGGTGTTCACCTGTATTCCTGTGGGACTGAGCAGGCTCCAGGTGTCTCTGTCCAGGCCGAAAACAAAGGCGTTGGCCAGGCCATGGAGGGGGGCAAAGAGTACGTGAAGAAGAGTGAGAGAGAAGAGAGGCTCCTGGGGATATACTGCATTGTGAAGCCTGAAGAGGGAGGTAGTGAGAGGTGAGATGCATGAGAGAGGGAGGGGATGATAGGGATGACACACAAAAATAGGTTAATTTTCATATTGAGTGTGGGGTATGAAACAAAACAAAAACACAAACGTGTGCTAACATAATGTGTTGCAAAACTGGTCCAGGGCTGGATAGTATGACCTAAAATGTATATCACGATATAATTCAAAGGATAAAAGATAACAATGTCGTAGATAAATAGATAATAGGTAATCATTTTTCCAAGTTTGTCTTGGGGAAAAAGAGTGAAGGCCAACCAATTCTTACATGTTTACTGTATGCGCCTGCCCACCTAAGTACATTTATTGTGTGTGTAAACTACTTGACGATTAAACTTTATTCTGATTCTTCTAATATCTAGCTTTCAATAATACATTTACATTTATTAATTTAGCAGACGCTTTTATCCAAAGCGACTTACAAGAGAGCTTTACAAAAGAGCTTCAGTAAATGAGCATAACAACTTGATAGACCCCAACATAGCGGGCATCTAGGTTACAAAACATACATCATGAGAACCAATAAGTGCCCAGGGAGGAACTATAAGAGCATTCTGCTGAACATTATACAAGTTATTAAGGTGAGCCTCCGCCAGGCAGTAGTCCACCAGTGGTACAAGTCATAACACAACAATAAGAAGTTTCTGAACTACAGCAACAAGTGATATTCCTGAGTGCCATACTAGTTCTAGTGTTTCTAAGTGCCATTAAATTCTCAGAATAATTTACTGTATTACTACATTAATACAGTATGGCTATGTTCACACTGCCTGCCTAAATGCTAAATTCTGGTTTATTTATCAGATCTTATTTTTTGCTGTCTGTCCACATTGACTTTTTAAATATGGCTGATTATGGAAGCCCATAGTGGACTATATTCTATGATATGACTATGCATATCATATTTCCTAAATGCAAGCTCATTTTCAATGTCAGTGTTATACAGGACAATATTCAAATGGAAGTGCAATAATGGCAGTTGCATTTTTACGCAATATTGGCCTTTCGACCATATTAAAACTTTAATTAAATAATGGTTTGACATTACATTTGCAGAGACATGTATATTTGACTATATTCAAATGTCAATGCAAATGTAAAAATGCTATATAAACAATGTAGCCTAATTTTCCATTTGTGCAAGTATTATTTAAGTCTTAAAATTACAATGCACTTTAACAATTTGAACATGGAAATTAAAACGGAATTTGCCATCTTATTTTCAAAGCTTTGTGTTGGTTAGTGGGAAAAATCAAATGAAACAGAACACCTCAACAACTTTGCTTTTAGGGCCAAAATTCGATCATGAAAATGCAATCTGTCAGATCTGTCATTTGTCAAACAGGTCTTCAGTTAAAACGTCACATTTTCTCGAACACAACAGTGGTAGTTATTGAGGATTGTTAGGAGAGAGACAGAGGTGGGGTGAGAGCTTTTGGATGGGAGATGGGGAAGTGGTGGAGTTTGTGCTGGAGAATAGGTTGGGAGGGCCGATAGCTCAAAGGCAGTTCCTTTTGCTGAGGGTGGATTTAAAGATTGACAAGAGGTTGGAGTGGGAAAGAGAGGAGGTGGGAAAGCAAGGAGGCGATAAGGTGAGGTGTGGATGATGAGTATGTTGAGGGAACACTTAATGTGGAATTTGGTGTGTGCATTCTGGTGAGGCTGAATGATGAAATTGAAGATTAGGTAGCTATAATTGTGGGGCTGAGGTGGGTTGAAGAGGTGCATGTTCAGATTGGGCTATTGCACTAGTAGAATTAGAATTAAGACCGGTAGGTAAGAGTGGGAAGATCTGCTTGTTGGGTTGATGGCAGTCTCTTTAATGGCCTTAAATAGAGTTTAGGTTTAGCAGTTTTGCTGGTTTCCCACTCAGCTGTGAAGGGGAATGACAGATGAGGGAGGACGAAGAAAGGGTGGATGTGAAGATGGTGTTTGCGATCAACTTTCTGCCGGTGGGACGGTAGTCGGAAAGGTGAATGGTTTTATTGGGTTTGCAAGTGTATTAAGGAGGCAATGAGTGTCACAGCGAGCATATGGGAAGAAAGTGTGGTATAGGCTGAGGTTTAGGAACACAGGGTTGAATGCAAAGCTGAAGGTCATAGGGAGGCATTCTACCAGGTTGTTTGAAGGGTGTTTTGCAAAGGAGATAGAAGAGCATGTTTTCTTGAACTGTAAGTTGTTTGACATAGACACCTCTCTGACAGATGGCTGAGAAGGTTAAGGAGGCTGGACAGGGCTGGGGTATATTTGGGGGCGGTTAGGTCAGTGGGTAAATTTCTAAAGCACACAAGGTCCCTTGTGACCTCTTAGGAAGCGCCTGGCCACCCTGCAGAGGAAACTTCAATTGGGAATCTTGTCCTTTCGGTCATTCCCAAAGCTCATAACCAGACGTGCTCAATGGGATTGAGATCCGGTCTCTTTGCTGGCCATGGCAGCACACTGGCATTGCTGGCATGCAGAAACTCACTCACAGAACGAGCAGTATGGCTGGTGGCATTGTCCTTCTGGAGGATCATGTCCAGATGAGCATGCATAAAGTGTACCACATGAGGGAGGAGGATGTCTTCCCTGTACAGCAAGGGAATACCGCAAGGGAATACCGCAGGGGGAAAGGAGTGAAAAGTATATATAACAAATGGAGACAGAGGACGGATTGTGGTGGCACAAAAAAAGATAAAGGTGTGTATTATGAAGGAAATGGGATAGCAAGACAGGAAAGTGAATAGGAAATAAATTAGTGTAAAAGAAACAGGTAAAGAGAAAAAAAAGCAATCCCGAAAAATGTATGCGGGAAAACATGATAAATATGTGAGACTGTGTAAGAGAGAATCTACTGGTTGAGACCAAAGTGTCAGCCAGGGAGAAAAAGTGAGAGGGAGAGCAGGATGGGTGAATGAATGATGGAGGGAAAGGGTTTGAATATCAGTGACAAAGTAAAGGAAGGCAAATTGGAAGAAGCAGAGAGTTGGAATGACAAACACAGAGAGAGGTCTTAGGACAGAGAAATAAAATGGCATCACTGAAATTAAAGAGATGGATACAGAATCGCAGCAAAGACAAGGATGAGCGACAGAATAAGAACATTTAATTAAACCCTTTTCACACCTAGTATTTATTCTCTGTTCATACCATAAGGCTGTTTGGCTCAGGAGTAAGGCTAGTTATGTTTTGACATTCCTAAAAGCAATGGCGGGCTGTGCATTTCACAACTGGACCTTCAGTAAGGTCCAACAGAATGAATCCACCACTTAATACCATCATTATGATGCCATGGCTCTAGACACTACATTTAGATAGAAACATACTGCACATTTAAAAATGTATAAATGGCCAACCTTATGATGTCTTGCTTTTATTGAAAAGTTTGTCTTGAGAATGGCGTTTTAACTATATCTTCGACCAAATTGGTATCCTCTCCTCCTTCCGCTATTGCGGGTTGAGAAACTGTTTATCGTACATTTACATTTATTCATTTAGCAGACGCTTTTATCCAAAGCGACTTACAGTAAGTACAGGGACATTCTCCCTGAGGCAAGTAGAGTGAAGTGTCTTGCCCAAGGACAACGTCATATAGCCACAGCCGGGGCTCGATCTCACAACCATCCGATCATGAGGCCAACGCCTTAACCGTTGAGCCATCTGACGCGTACAAGAATTGGCTCGTGTTTCGTTTGCTCACTCTGCATAGCCCTGCAGCTCATCCAATAAAAGATGTGGGCTAGCTAGCAGGCCTAAAATTGTGAACTTGAAAGCTGATTGGTTAACGCCAGTTTCATTTCCCGTCACTTTAGCACTGTTGATTCTGAAGGCCCAAGGGCAGAATTTAGCTGAATGGTTGGATAAAGCTCTATCATAAAGGCCAGCCCTCAAAATATCAACCTGTGGCTGGAAGCAGTGCATGCAACCAAGAGGCAAGAAATTTAAAGTATAACTATGCAGAATATATATTTGTGGTAACCATCATCAACGCACACACAAAACAATTACACAAACACAATTTCAAACCGCTCCATCTAGCATTCTAGAATGGAACCCTGGAAACTTTGAGAGGTTCAGCGGACACCCACACTACCCAGATGGCCCTCAACCCCCCAGCACACAGACCATTTTAAAAACTCAAAAAGTAATTTGTCTATCACACAGATGTGCAGTTTGTCCCATGTCTGTTTTCTAATTGGTTAACTCTCAACACAATACAGTAAGTTGAATCTATATTATCTCGTAAAGCTCCATCTGCCCCAAATGGTGTATTGTCCTGTTGGATGAGTAAACTCATCCTTTGGCTCACGTGGTGTGTGTGAAACAGTTCAACCTGATGGTTCACCTGTGTTGTTTAGTTTGTGTGTATTTGCATATTTGCAAGTACAGTATAAGAGGGATGAAGCAATAGAAACAGAAGGTAGATAATACATTTTTGGGATGTGTGTGTGTGTGCAGGGGTCTGATACATTAATGTCCCTCATGAAAGATGAATGAGCTGAGAGCGTAGCTGCAGGCAGCGCCTGGTTGGTGTGTGTATGCAGGCAGTGGAGCACAGCAAGACATTATTACACATACTTGCACACATACCAGCACACAGTAGCAAAGCTCCCTAAACCGGTTGTGAGCCTGTCTTATATGACAAGCACTCAGGGCACCTGGTACATCACTCTCTCATTCACCTGAATATCAGCATCAATTCTCACTCTCCACTCCCCAACCGTTCTCCTTCAATTCCTCACCCCTCCCTTTAGATCAGTGGTGGGCAATTCCAAACAGCTACCCTCGAGGACCGGAACTGCCGAACGCAGCTTTAAATCCCTCCGTTATTTATTGTCTCGTGGGTGCAGTCTTTTGCCACACGATTGAACAACAGGATTTCAGCTACACAAAAGAAGCACATGTGCAGGCATCACTAGAAGTAACAAACTGCTGAACCCTGCTTTTGGTGCCTTTCAGGCGATGGTGTCAAACTTGTGCCATTAAAGAGCATGAGGGTGTAAGTTTTCATTTCAACCAAGCACTACTACAGCTGTTTTCACCAAGTAGGAACCACGACTAAAGAACCATGGGGATAGTGGAGAATGGGAGGAGGAAAATGAGTTGGAGGTCCCTTCTTTCTCTGTCCCAGGGGATGCAAGTTGACCCGATGTAACAGCGCAAAGCACCCGAGTCGGAACATCTGACTGGTTATGGTCCTGGAATTATATAGGGCATGTCCTGTTGACCGCAGCAGAAGCAAGTGTCAGGGATTTGTGCCTGATCCCTGTAGCGATTAGAAGCCAGTGGAGCGATCTCAGCATGGGAGCTGTGTGTGAGAACTTAGCTATCTTAAAGATTAGGGCGGGTGACATCATTCTGGATGATCCGCAGAGCGTGTAGGGCACATGCTGGTACGCCAGCGAGAAAAGAGTAAATAAGACGGAAAACTACTGTTGCCTGGTAGAAGAGCAGTATGGAGTACTCTGAAACAGACACATCCTGTTTCTGCTGTGTGGAGACTACCGATAGGTCAGCATTATGCAAGCCAAGCATTAATTGAAATCCAGTCTGACGATGATGATGATGCCTGGCTTTCTTGCCAAGGTGATCTAGGTGATGGGAGGACACCCAATAGGCACAATTATTTTATTGACTCGGAGGGTGGAAGTAAGTGTTGTCAGTGTAGAAGTGGTAAGAGAAGTAATGTTATCCAACAACCAAGCCGAGAGTTTTGGTGTAGATGAACATTAGGAGTTCCAGCACAGATCCCAGTGGGATAGCAAGGTCAGCGTCCCGTAGCAAGATTCCTTTCAGACAGAAAGGACCTGAGGAAACCAGCGATGCCCAATTCACCCAGCATGGAGATAAGAAGCTGGTGGCTGACCGTGTCAAAAAAGAAAAAAAGGCTACAGACCATTCGAGGAGGACCAGTGCAGATGCGAGGTCTAAGGCTCTAGCTGTGTTGAGAGCCTCCATCACCACTTGTAAAGGAATTTCTGTTTGTCAGATTGGTGAGTCTAGCCGACTGTTCCTGGCCAGGAAGGGTAGCTGCTATACTTTCCCTGGACATAACATACTTGTAGAGAAACACAGATCAATCTTTTATTGACTGACTGCATGGTACCGCCGTCACATGCTGGGTGCGTATGCATCCATCCTTGCATGTGTGAGCTTCTTTATGCTGTATTCAAGGCTGCTTTTGTATTTGTCCATGTGCTTTACTGTGAGTGATTGAGTCTGTGAGTGCATGTGCAGATGATAGAGGAGTCTTTAGGGATTCCCTGGAGTGTGAGGCAGCATTTACAGCACTCTTAGCGCAGCCAGAGAGGTGAATATTTAAAGATGTGCCGGGGGAGAGCTGTAGGAGACGTGTATGCGCGTCAGGTCTGTGTGTGTTTTGCCTTCGGATGTGTGAAACATGTCACGCAGCCTATGTGTCGGTGTGTTTCTACACTATGTGTGTGTCTGGCTAGCAACACGACAACACTGTCCCCAGCAACATTCAGTAGAACCCTGCACGCAGACACGAATGAGAACTGTACACAGATATAAAACTCATACATGCATGTTAATAGCTTTGTGAGCACGTACTACACCATATCTAGAGCAGAGTTACACACATGCACACATTTACAGTCTGAATGATGCTTTTGTTAGAAGCACTGAGGAAAAAAATCACTGTGCTAAAGTAAACTCCAAATTATATTTAATGAGAGACACACACAGAGCTGCAAATACTTCGCAGAAGACTGGATAACTGCAGGGGGGGGAGGCAAGAGAAAAAAACAGCTGCCAATGTGAGAAAGAGAAGAGAGAACAAGAGGAAAAAAATTGTGGGCGAGTTGGGGTGCAGATGTTGAGAGAAAAAGAGGGATATATAATGCAAACCACAGAGAAAGAAGAGTTAATGTATCCCCCCTCCCTCATGCTGTCTCTCGTTCTTGTCCCCCCTCCCCCCTCCTACTCTGTTCTCTTTGAGGGATGAATAATAACTGCGGCTCTGAAATTTCCTCCGTCTTTCCGATTGAAGAAAGGAGATGGAGAAGGTTTGCGTGCCCAAGGCACATTTCCCCACACACACACACACCTGTACACACAGTCACATTTATATACACATACTATAGGCTAGCCTGAAGCAGGAAATGTAGACCCACCTGAAAACAGTTTATGTGGTGGTGGGGGGGGGGCAAAGACAAAGCTTACTGATGATACACGCACACGTTGACAAAACTGACCGAAAATCCACAGCTCAAAATATAAAACAAATGATGGAAACATTTGTGATATCGCAAAAATATATTTTGACAAATACCTGTATACATTACATGTATTCATTTAGGAGACACCTTTATCCAAAGCAATTTACAAGATATACAATATAGGAAATTGGAGGGGGGACACAGGGTTGGAACAAAAGAGGGGAGACAAGATTAGGATGAAAAACAGGAAGAGAGAGCTAGAGAGGGAAGGAGGGAGAAAGAGTGATGCTGTATGTTGTATAATAGCTTCGTAAAATAGCTTTGTATAATAGCTGCGTAAAAGCCAGAAAAGGGAAAGAGGAAGCGAGGGGGAAAAGCAGAGAATGGGAGAGGAGGTGGTGAAAACAGCATAATAACTAGAGGGGCTGCACCAACTCCATTTGCCACAGCTGGCAAACAATTAAAACATTTACCAGTGGCTGTAAAAAATGTGTTCGTGTGTGTTTCACACTGCATGTGTGTGCATGTTAAGGTTGAATCAAACACGAGAAAGCAAAAGTATGTTGAGTATGACAGTCTGGAGATCAGGAGTGTGGAACAAGAACAAGAAAGTTTAGGAAGACAGACACAGACAGAGAGAGAGCAAGAGGGAGAGAGAAGCCATTGCCCCAGGCCATCTCTAAACCCTGTTTAGAAGGCTTTGGAGCTCAGAGAAAAATAATCTCCCACTCAGACACACTCACACACAGCACTCCATAGACACACACAGCCTAGATGCACACATGCACACACACACAACAATGCCTTGACTTGCCCACACTACCTGGACACCTACAGGCATAGCCTAGTCGGCATACACACACACACCAGATCAGCAGAGCTCCAGTAAGGTAGTATACAGCTGCATCGCAATTACACACTTTGGCACTCAGGGGAAGGAGTGAGGGAGGATGGTTGGAGAGGGGTGGGGGGGCAAGAGCTTTCCCTTCCCCTCCTAAGGGGAGCAGAGAGAGAGGTACGGAGCCAACACTTTAATAGCTGGGGAAATGCATGCAGCCAGTGCAGTGAATGAGGGAAAATGAGGAGAATCAGTAGGAGGAGTAGGATGATTCCCCCCCAAAATTCTTCCTTTCTGAAGGAAAATCAGATGGTGCGTAAGAGTGTGAGAGAAAGAGAAGGAGACGGAGCATGTGCGTGAGAGCATTTGCGGAAGTAGAGGGAGAGGAAAAACTGACAGAAAAGAATGGCAGACAAGGGAAAGGACAGAGACAAAGATGCAAGAGAGGGAGGGGTAAAGTAAAAAAGATCAGAAGGAAGAGAGAGGGGAGGGATGCAGTGCAGAATGCATTTAGTCATCTTCATCAGCTGACAGCAGAGGAAAAGAACAAGGCAGGGAAGGGGGATGGACGGTGGTCAGCCAAGCCTTTGAGAGACATTGACCCTGTAATTGACGAGAGTCTCCGCGTACATCACCGTGGCAACAGTTAGAGCCGCCACAGCTAATCACTTAGTAACCCTGACCTGTCAATCAGTCTTCAGGAAGCGTTTGGGTTGGGGAAGGAATCATAAAATAAGTTATGTGTTTTCATTTAGCTGCCTACAAGCCCCCTTCCCTTCCCAAGACGGGAAAAGACCCAGGACACCTTACACCACAAACACACATGCACCCACACACAAACTGCACAAACACAGAGACACTACGATGCAAATTAAGTGTTACCTGTTGATGAGGGGGAACAGAGACACCAGAAGATACACGGAGGGGTACCACTTCAAATGCTTTGTCTCCTTAGCCCAGGACACCTGAATCGAGAGATGCAGGAATAATCACTCACTAATAATGCGAGTCAGCACGCAGGCAGGCAGATGGGCACTCATAGTGTTGTCGCACAGGCTGGAGAGCTTTTAAGGAACCGTTATCCATTTCCTGCAAGTGGACTAGACAGAGCGCGGGCCCGGAATTGATGTCCTCTTTGAGGCCCTTTCCCTGAAAAAAGTTGCAGAGCCAGACTCTACTCCCCCAGGCTACAATGTGGATATTAATTGGACACAAGCAAAGCATGGCGGTTGTTCGCATTGGCGCCAGGTTTTAAACTATTTGGATGAAAAGCACTAGCGTGAGTCCCTGGTGGTGTTTTATCTCAGCATACGTGTAGTTTTGTGCGATGGATAACCTTTGGCTTATAGAATCCCTTTCCCCAAAAAATATGCACCCACTCTTTTAATTGCAGCTAGTTATGCAATTATGAAGTGCTGTTAGTTTTTTTGCCTGAAGAATTAATTTGACCACTGCTTCTATGGTTTTCGGGAATCCACAGTGGAGAAGGGGATGAGGAAGTAGGGGGGGAATAAAGATGAAAAGGGAAGGATTGAATATATGAGGTTCAAAGTTTTAATGACAGTCCTCATGTCAAGGCCTTGTGCTCCTTGGCAGCAGGCTGTAATGAAACGGTAATTATGCATGGCAGGTTCTGCGGCCTTTTGTTAATGACGTGCATTATAGACGGTAATCAGCATTACTGCATTCTATTTAAGAGCCTGGTTTGTGAGCAACTCACCAGGCTTGAATGCATGCAGTACAATGAGTTAAATGGTTTGTGGTTATGATACTTGTGCCTCTGGCCTGATAAACACGGTGCGTATTTCTCGCGTGTGCACGTGTGCCCCCAAGTCACGCAGTGTATCACAGCAGGGTAACCGATAATCTCCAGTGAACATTGGTAATATACATATGCCCTGTGTGTGTCCAACAATGGAACAGAAACTACACAGAGAATGTGAGTGTTTAAGGGAGGTCACATTAAACAGCTTACACAAGGGATAAGGGCGGCTGTGGTTATATGAGGGAAATCACCAACGGGAACAGTGGTTATTTAACCGGCGAGGATAGTATTTGTCTGGTTTGCATGTGCTAATGCACGGACACACACATGCAAACACACATAGTGCATAGAAAGGATCAACAGAAAGGAGGAGAGGGAATGTTGTTTTAAAGCATCCTGGCGTGTGCATAAACACTTATAAATATGAATGTCCATGAACCTAGTTTGCTGCTTTATTCAAACTGTGTATTTGTTTTTATCTGTGCATTAACTGGGCCTGTGTGGGTGGCTGGAAGTGGAAGAGAGAGAGATAGACCAAGAGAAAAAGCAAAACATGAGGGGGCTTCGGGGAGTGAGGGGAGGTGGGAAAAATTGAGAAATGGCAAATTAGATGTACTTATTTATTCACACACAAGGGTTACACAGAGCAACTAGCACACAAGCAGGAGGGGAATGCTGACGTGCACGCACACATACTCAAACTCAAACACACACAGTTTAGAATGGGTTACGGTTATTCCTGTACCCCGTGTGCACTCTTCTCTTTTACCTCTACACCCTTACCCCTGTGTGCTTTGATGAGACTGTGTGCCATTGTACTAAAGAGTTTCCCCTCGGGGATGAATAAAGTAATCTGAATCTGAAGATACCTCAGATCAACCTGAAGTTAATACAACTGCCACAAGAAGGCAGCATCTAGCTTACCATCTCTTCAGGCCAAACCATGACCCAGCACCCCCACACAACTGTCACATTAAAACACCAACCATGATTAAATCAAGCCAGGGCCTGTCTTTCACTTCTTCCCCCATATACAGTCATATGAAAAAGTTTGGGAACCCCTCTCAGCCGGCATTATAATTGACTCTGCTTTCACGCAAAAAATGATAAAAGTGGTATGTCTTTCATTAACCAGGAAGATCTAAGTACTGGGGTGTTTTCCAAACAAAGATTTTTAGCGAAGCAGTTTTTAGTTGTATGAAATTAAATAAATTGTGAAAAACTGGCTGTGCAAAAATATGGGTACCCTTATGATTTTGCTGATTTGAATGCATGTAACAGCATGTAAAACTGATGACTTGAAAAATCTAATTGGTTGGATTATCTCGTTAAGCCTTGAACCTCATAGAAAGGTGTGTTCAATCATGGGAAAAGGTATTTAAGGTGCCCAAATACAAGTTGCACTTCTCTTTGACTCTCTGCTGAAGTGAGACAGAATGGGATCATCAAAACAGCTCTCCACAGATCTGAAAACAAAGATTGTTCGTTTTCATGGTTTAGGGGAAGGCTACAAGAAGCTTTCCAAAAGGTTTCAACTGTCAATTTCGACTGTAAGAAATGTTGTCAGGAAATGGAAGGACACAGGCACAGTTGCAGTTAAACCCAGGTCTGGAAGACCAAGAAAAGTACAGGAGCGGCATATGCGGCGGATTGTGAGAATGGTTGCAGACAACCCACAGATCACCTCCAAAGACCTGCAACAACATCTGGCTGCAGATGGTGTATCTGTACATCGTTCAACAATTCAGCGCAATTTGCACAAAGCACATCTGTATGGCCGGGTGATGAGAAGGAAGCCCTTTCTGCGCCCACGCCACAGGTACAGTCGCATGGAGTATGCTAAAGCTCATTAAGACAAGCCAGATTAATATTGGAAGAAAGTGCTTTGGACTGATGAGACAAAAATTGAGTTGTTTGGTCATAACAAAAAGCGCTTTGCATGGCGAAAGAAGAACACTGCATTCCAAGAAAAACACCTGCTACCTACTGTCAAATTTGGGGGAGGTTCCAACATGCTGTGGG
The DNA here is from genome assembly GCA_030340685.1 of Protosalanx chinensis. Taxonomy (NCBI): domain Eukaryota; kingdom Metazoa; phylum Chordata; class Actinopteri; order Osmeriformes; family Salangidae; genus Protosalanx; species Protosalanx chinensis. Next base: position 13,245,492 of record CM059319.1, read on the forward strand.
GCTGTGTGGCTACTTCAGGGACTGGGGCCCTTGTTAAAGTCGAAGGTCGCATGAATTCAACCCAGTATCAACAGATTCTTCAGGATAATGTTCAAGCATCAGTTACGCAGGGGTTGGATATTCCAACAAGACAATGACCCTAAACACTGTTCAAATTCAACAAAAGCATTAATGCAGAGGGAAATGTACAATGTTCTCAAATGGCCGTCACAGTCCCCTGACTTGAACATCATCGAAAATCTATGGGATGATTTGAAGCGGGCTGTCCATGCTCGACGGCCATCAAACTTAACTGAACTGGAGCGCTTTTGTATCGAAGAATGGTCAAAAATACCTCCATCCAGAATCCAGACACTCATCACAGGCTACAGGAGGCATTTAGAGGCTGTTATTTTTGCAAAAGGAGGCTCAACTAAGTACTGATGTCATTTTTTTTTGTTGGGGTGCCCAAATTTATGCACCGTCAAATTTTGTTATGATGCCTATTGCATATTTTCTGTTATTCTAATAAACAAAACGACACTGCTGAAATACTCCTGTTTCCCTAAAGTTTGTCATTTATGAAAAGGAATTTGCTTCTTTGAAATCCCAGTTAATTATGAACAAAAATCAAAAAAATTAAGAGGGGTTCCCAAACTTTTTCATATGACTGTTTCTCTCGTCTCTTAAAAAAAAAAAGGAGTGAAGGGATGGAAACTGACAACACAAACACACATCCCTGACTAAAGTGGAGTGTTGTGAGGTTAAATAGCTCCCTACTGGAAAACAAAACTGCCCAGCATGGCCCTAGCAGCTAATCCTGCATGTTTTAATCCACGGGTCGGTGTATGTGTCAGAATGCATGTGTGTTTGTGTGTGTAGGTACTTCAGGTTTTGTAGAGGGAACTTGTTTAGGGTTTGGATATTTGAACAGGAGCAACCTTACCTTTCTCCTTTCCCTTTCTGGATTGAAAGTTCCAAACCAGGACTGTATCTAAGAAGACACACATAGACTTGGGTTACACTCTGGGCACTCACAAATGTTGACACAAACAGGAGAGGATTGACTTTGACATTGGGGGGGGACAGCTGGCAATCTTCTTTGTTGCACTTTTGATTTTTTTTTTACCCTGCGGTATAGACTAATCTTTAGGGGGGACACATACAGCATTTTCCAATATTTGGGGGGATGCCCTCATCTCCCTAGGTTCCTAGGTCAAGGCAAACACTGAAAGGATGTTTGTTCAACAATTTCTTGACTATCCGTTGCCGTGGTTTCTTTTGCACTTTTAATGTCATTCTGTGAGTGCAAGTTTGTTTGGCGAAATGAAGGAACGCTAAAGAGTAACAGTGGGAGGAAAAAAAGAAGTGAGCAGAATGTGTTGTGCAGCTATGCTAAGCCACCATATTCATGTACCGTATTCTTCGGATCATAAGTCACAGTTTTTTTTCATAGTTTGGCCGGGGGTGCGACTTATTACCTGGAGCGACTTATGCATGAAAATATTAACATTCAGTGTTGGGCACTAGCGGCTTACTAGTTTAATTACATTTCTCAGTAGCGTGGTTGTAGGGTCGCTCAAATAGCTTTTCAGTAGCTTAGCTCTTTTATTAACCAAGTAGTGCGGTAGCGTCCACACAAGCTACATTTTTACAAACATCAGACAGACAAGTTAGCTTGCTTGAGTGAGTTACGTTACTTGATGGAAAGACAAATTGATACTAAGGGAGTCGTCCAAACATAATGGAGCAGATTTGAGCAGGTCTTTTCTTTTACTACTGTGGTTTGAGTTAAGTTATTGAGTTTAGAGTTAACTTGCAGTTCGTCCTGCAAATGTGCCCAAGTTATTGAGCATACCCATGCAAACGCAGGTTTTGTGTCCTGGTTTTGGAGCAGTGAGAGCACAGTGTATTGTTTAATAAACAATTGAATGTAACATTTTTGCCTACTTATTTGTCTGATAGACAGTTTTATTGATCACTGAGATAGCTTTGCCTTGGATTGAAGTTGTTCCAATAAACATTAGCTTCGGTGTAGTGAAGCTTAATTTGATGTAGAGCAGGGGTCTCAAACTCATGCCATCGCGGGCCAAGAAGGTGCAGGTTTTCGTGTTAACCAAGCCACTATTCCATCTGATTTCACTAATGAGTTTCTCCACTTAGTGAAATCAAAATCAGTATTGAAATCAGCTGGAGTAGTGGCTTGGTTAACACGAAAACCTGCACCCGCTATGGCACGAGTTTGAGACCCCTGATGTACAAGAGTACCTGCCTGCAGTCCTCTGCTGGGAGGCCGCTCTGCTCCAAGGCCGGAAGTGACGCATTTATTTTAGTTTTTTTTCGGGGGGCGGCGGGGGGAAGTGAGGACATTTAAACCTGGATTTCACCTGGATTTCACGACACAGATCACATCTCTTCCTAGTTGCGGTAAATTGCATATTTTCCACAGTAAGTAAATGCATGATTTATTGTCAATATAAGTGCCGTAAAACAATAACGTTATAGAAGTCTTTATTGATTTACCGAATAATTACCGAATGTTACAAGTCTTCTTAACGTCTAAGTTTACTTTCATCAACAAATTATCAGGGATTATTAAACGTTCGCATTTGTGTGTAACGTTATAATAAATTTTTGTAAACTCTCCTTGCATTAGCTGGGTATCGTCACAAAATTAGATTAGATTCAATGTAATGTCATTACACAGGTACAAGTACAGGTTAACGAAATACAGTTAGCATCCAACCAGAAGTGCAAAGCAGTTATTACAACAGAATATTATTGTATACTCTGTTACTCTGTGTAATTTATGTTTAATACTGTAGCATCTTGTACTCAACAGCTGTACATTTGTGTTAAATCACTTTAATCTGTACCTACCCTGTATATTCTGATTATACTGTTCATACTGTGTATATTCTGAGTATACTTATATTTATTATATTCTGTTTTAATAACTGTTTTGCATTTCTGGTTGGATGCTAACTGTATTTCGTTACCCTGTACTTGTACCTGTGTAATGACATTAAAATTGAATCTAATCTCAGAATAGACACAGTATGAACAGTATAATCAGAATATACAGGGTACAAGATGTGAAAGAGTACATGGCTCATTTTACTTTTTTAATGTTCTGCCTCTGTTTTATAATACAGTATATAAACTAAACGAATAGCTTCTACACCATCAGTACTTTTATTTTAGGATACTGAGGATATAATTTATATAATATATATATAATTAGAATGGCCCTCTGACCTCCAGATGTAAATGTTGATTCCTGTCTGTCTCCTAAACCTGTAGATACACATTTGTGTAACACCAGTTAATCCAAGGACGTCTAGGCCCAGTTTGATGAATATGTTAAAATGTGTCCCTCCACCCCCTGCAGATCACAGTTTCCAAACAGTGGTTTGACTACTGAAAGGTGTGCCCCCACCCCCTGCAGACCACAGTCTCCAAAGAGCCGTTTGATCACTGTTGAAAGGTGTGTCCCCACCTCCTGATGATCACTCTCCTAATACGTATGTGAATGTATATATTTTATTCAATACACTGCTAAACAATAATTTAATATTTCACTTCTTTCTGATATGTAGGATTTTCCACATCAACCATATGGGATTGACTGTGGTATCTTCATGTTGATGGTAGTACACATTATTTGTGTAATTATGTGTGTTCAAAGATATCACAATTACTTACAAATTACTATGTTTTATTCCTAGAATGCCCTTTACACCACTTTGGAAGCTCCCTTTGACTTTTCTATTGTAAATTGATTCATGCAATCAAAGTAAACTCAAAATTACTACAACAAAACATAAATTATGACATAATGAGCTTATTTTTTGTGGGGGGGTTGTTAATTTTTCAGATGGACATGCCACTTTTGCGACGGTGGTGGTGTATAATCCTCATGGAAAATTTTGACCTTGGAAGGTGAGACCGCAAATGATGATATGATATTTGAACGACTTAATGTTTTTAGAAATTTTGGGGGGGGTTTTCTATTTTTGAATAATTTTTTCAGCCATGGAAAGGTGTTCGCCCACTGGACGGATGCATCTAAAGCCCTCTTGCGAGGTGAAGTACTGCCAGTGTTTAGGCTGATGAAAAGGAAGGTGGATAACATTACTGAGGTACAATTATAAATTTGTTTGGGTTCCATCTGAGTTTTATTTCGTTTCAGGTCAGAAACCAGCATTTTAATTTCCATATTTATGTAATTTGAACAATGTCTAGATGGACATATTAAAGGAGGGCACTGATGAGATCTTTTCTTTTTGGAGCCTGTGTTATGTATATTACAACTGACCATTTTGCTTATCTATATATATTTTCAGGAAAAATCTGGCTGAGGTCTCAGTCAGACTTGCCTCCCGCCTAGGACACCCTCTGCTTCACCCAGGACCAAAACCTCTCGCCATAAGAACGCTTCTACCCTTCAGCCACTGCACTCTTCAATAGGGCCAAGGACTCGGAATGACTTTGCCACAAACACCCCCATCCAGCATCCTACTGCACAAGCCACTTTTGCACTCAAAACCCCTTTTGACACCTTAAAATTACTTACTGTTGTACCACTGTTTTGCAATGCTGTATATATACCCCCCTGACCTTTTTACACCATATTTTTTATTGTATTATATTATGTTCTTATCATGTTACATATATGTTCTATCTTGCTCTTCCATGCTAATGTAAATTCTGTGTTTGTTAAACTTGCATAGCCATTAAAACAGATTCTGATTCTGATCATGAGTGGGTTGATTTTAATAACTGTTCTCTGCCAAAGTGGACCTGCCTGAAATCCTGTGCATGGGGGAAGAGAACCAGGCTAAGGTAGTATGGGAGGGTGTGGAATGACCTTGAAAAGGAAACAATCCTGGAGCCCTTCAAGTTCACATTTCACAACACAGAAGACGTGGAAATTCTGTGCAGAAATAATGGACCAAAGAAAATATTTGGCCTAATCTGAATGTCAAACAGCTAAATGAGTTTATTGTCTGCCAGAATAAAGTCAAATCATATTGTGACTTGGTGTGTTTTACATGTTATCATTGATCATTGAATAATTCGCTTGGATTATACTGTACATATCAGCACAAAAACATAATTGGCATAGATATAGAGCCAAACATGAAAAACATCAGTGCAATAAGGTTCAATGACAATTTATTATTAATATAATGAAAAGGCGGTGAAGTATTGTATAGTACACAATAAAATGTATAGGCTTATGACGTCTCACGAAATGTAGGCTGATGAATAGGAGTCATAACTTGCACTGAGCGATGTTATTCCTAACCTCCATTGTTTTCAGTTATCAACATTTTGACCTTATCTTGTCACGATCCTCAGCTTTGTAGTAGGCTACAAATACATTATTGAGCCCCGAGTCATATCACCCACCCTTTATTTTTCATAATGACTAAGTTACGCAGTGCAGTGTATATTAGTCTGGCTTCTTGTCTTAAGTTTACTATATAAATATGATATAACGATTTAAACTATAGACAAGGAATTCATTGATTTAACGTAATCTAATGTGTTTACTAATTAATGCATTTGGGAGGAAATGCGCTTTTATATAAATTTGCGCTTTTATTCTGAAATCTTGCGCTTTTATTTTGAAATGTACTTCCGGCCCTGGAGCAGAGCGGCCTCCCAGCAGAGCGGCCTCCCAGCAGAGGACTGCAGGCAGGTGCCTCTCCTGATGTAGAGTTACTGGTAGCTTAGCACTTTCCAAGTAGCTTGCCCAACACTGATATAATTTCACATGTTATTTTCACACTAAACCGCATGAGTGAAACTGATGGTTTGGTAAACTTGTTAGCATGTTCTTTAGGCTATAGTTATCTGAATAACTCTTAATATGTTACGTTAATATACCAGGCACATTCTCAGTTCATTGTTTATGCGTCATGTAATGTTTGTTTACCATGAGTAGAGTAGTATGAGTAGACTCAGCCTGTTGTTCTCTCTATTTTATTTTTAATTGCCTTTCAAGATGACATTTCTGTTTTTGGTGTTGGATTTGATCAAATCCATTTCCCCCCAAAATGTTACTTATACGACGCCAGTGCGACTTATAAACCGGGGCGATTTATAGTAAAAAATACAGTATTCTTTTTTTCATACAGGAAGTGGATTTTTCCCCTCTAATTTCCTTCCTCTCTCTGTCCCATTACAGTCTCTAAGTGCATGAGTATGTGTCACAGCCTTTCACACAAAGGTCCGACAAAGTGACTTGTGTGAGAATGTTTTTGCCAGTGTTTTCAATCCCGGAAGTATGACAACTATGCTAACTTTCTGGAAAGTATCTCTCGGCTCTCAATAATAACACACACCTTCTGGAATGCTACCTTTGGCAACACACGTACACGCCCAGAGACAGAAGGGGGATGAGAAAGAGAGAGAGAGAGAGAGAGAGAGAGGGAGAGGGAGAGGGAGAGGGAGAGAGAGAGAGAGAGAGAGAGAGATCATTTACAACTTGCACTATATAGTTGTGCTTTAAGTCACTCTGGATAGAAGCATCTGCTAAATTACTAAATGTAAACGTAGGGGATGGGGGAATGTAAGTGTAGGGGGGAGTCATGTGGCTGAGCGGTTAGGGAGTCTGGCTAGAAATCAGAAAGTACCTGGTTCTAACCCTGGCCATACCAACATGACGTTGTGTCTTTGGGCAAGGCACTTCACCCTACTTGTCTCAGGGGGGTGTGTCCCTGTACTTGCTGTAAGTCGCTCTGCTAAAATGACTAAATTTAGGTCATTACTTAGCAACACCTTGATCTACTGATACTTCTGTGTGTTCTCTGGTATTCGGAAAGAGTGTAAACTGGTTGTCAGTGAGAAGGAAAGGCTCAGCTCACCCTCTCATTGGCCACGTAGATGATCCTGGTGTAGCAGCAGATCATGAGGAGGATGAGGGTGAAGAGTGGCACGTACCATCTGTATGGAGACAGGTAGCAAAAAGGGGTAGAGATGAAAAAGAAAGAAGGGATAGAGAATAAAGTAGAGACCAAAGTCCTAAAACACGTTGCAAGTTGCTGAGTTACATATCTGGGGAAATATCTGCCTTCTCTTGAATATAATGTAACTAATATAATGTCATTGTAAAGTGTTTTGAGACCATGTACCATGGTGATTTTGCACTTTAAATAATACATTGATTGATAGATTGTGATAGACAAGCACACTTGAGGCTCCTGGTCAGTCCAAGTGATACAATGTAGCGATAGGGGGTGCTTAAATAGAAAGAAAATAGTTCCTACATTATACTGCTCACAATAAAAGTGGGAGTTAGGTGGCTGAACGTTTATGGTGTCAGGCTAGTGATCAGAAGGTTGTGAGTTCAATTCCCGGCTAACATGAGGTTGTGTCCTTGGGAAAGGCACTTCTATCCAAGCCATGACTATCGCTCTGCATGCTGTGCTGAGTCACCTGGAACAGCAGCAGAGTTATGCCAGGATGCTCTTTGTGGACTACAGCTTGGCGTTTAACAACATCAAACCGGACATCCTCACCACCAAACTCAACACCCTGGGCCTCCCCTCCCTGACTTGCACATGGATCCAGGACTTTCTCACAAACAGACCCCAGACTGTGAGACTTGGCCCACACCTCTCCACCACCCGCACACTGAGCACAGGCTCACCACAGGGCTGTGTGCTGAGCCCCCTCCTGTACTGTCTCTAAACCTACGACTGCAGTCCGGCCCACAAAGACAACATCACGGTCAAATTTGCTGACGACACCACAGTTGTCGGACTGATCTCAAAGGAAGACGAGGCAGCCTACAGAGAGGAAATCCAGAGACTGGCAACGTGGTGTTCAGAAAACAACCTGACACTGACAAAGGAGGTCATTGTGGACTTCAGGAGGAACAGAACTGACCCGCCCCCCCTCTACATCAACGGCGAATGTGTGGAGCAGGTCCACACACTCAGGTTCCTAGGAGTCCAGATCATCAATTACCTCTCCTGGAAAGACAATATCACAGATGTCATAAAGAAGGCTCAGCAGCGTCCACACTTTGAGAGTTCTCAGGATGAACCATCTGAGCAAAAATCTACCGCTGGCCTTCTACTGCTCGTCCATCGAGAGCCTGCTGACGTACTGTTTTTCCACCTGGTACGGCAGCGGCACCGAGGCAGTCAGAGCGAGGCTTCAGAGGACTGTTAAGGCAGCACAGCGGATTGTCGGCTGCCCCCTCTCTTACAGACATTTATACCTCCCGGTGCCTCAGCAGAGCTCAGAACATTATCAAGGACAGTTCACACCCCGCGCTACAGGTGCATCAAAGCACGGACAAACAGACAGACTTTTTCCGAGAGCCATCACAACCCTGAACTCTCAAACACGCTGTTTCCGGGTATAACATGCAGCACAGACTTGTTTTACAGTTTTACCTGTTTTATATACTCTTAAACCGATTTTACCCGTTTTATTTGTATGTGTTTTTGCACTTGTTTGTCTGGCACTGATATAGGAGAAGTCTCCAATCTCGTTGTACAACTGTATAATGACAATAAAGGCCATTCATTCATTCCGCATTAGCTCTACTCTAAAACTTAGCACAGACAGTGAGAGAGAGTGAGAAAGGTTGGAGGGATGAAAGAAAGAGAAGACAGGGATTCATAGCGAAAAAAAGACATGCTATGTTGATGGGCAACAGAAACACAAAAAGAGAAAAGTAAAGGAGACGACAAAGAGGAATTCTGACATGCTAACACACCACATACTTCTGGTGCTACACAATGAAAAGCAACGATGATGAATGAAAGCCTGATTAATGTTGGAAGATTAAATAAGATCATCCTTTATTGGTCCAGCAGTGGAGAAACTGCTGTTTGCAACAGCAAGGTACTGTACAGTGGAGGGGATCTTAGTCATTTAGCAGACGCTCTTATTCAGAGCGACTTACAGCAAGTACAGGGACATTCCCGCTTAGGCAAGTAGGGTGAAGTGCCTTGCCCAAAGACACAACATAATGTTGGCATGGCCAAGACTCAACATTTCTGATTGCCAGCCCGACTCCCTTACCGCTCAGCCACCTGACTCCATCCCTGCTATCTTATCGTCTGAACGCTCCTTACCTACGAAATCCTGTTGTTGGAGTGGCAGGACAGAGATTATGACCAACCTGTTTAACCACTCGGGCCACACGTAAATAAAATGAAAAAAATCGAAACTAAACAGCAGAAGGGAGGGAGAAGGCGGAGAAAGAGCAGGGCAACATGGGTGTCTTGGACAAGTATTTGGAACAAGTTTGACAAGAGTATAAATCCTGTTTCTCTCAGCGCAGGCAAACTGGTTTGGACATACACAGCATATGAAAGAGAAATGAGATGACCAGCCATTCCTTTACTCATTCCCTCCTGGCTGCTCTTGCCGCTCTCTTTTGCTCTCTCCCCTTTCTAATCTTGCTCTCCTTCATCCTTTCACTTCAGAAATGACCATCCCTTTTCTCTCTCTTTCTCTAACAAGCTCTGTGCTTGGCGGAACGCTGAGACAGACAGACAAACTGAGTCTGGGAACAGAAGAAGACCACCAAGACAGTCACTCCCCAACATAAGATGATTGAACCCTGATAAAAAATTCTGTTTTTAATGCAGCCACTAGACAGGCTGTTCGCTCTGCTGCATGCAGAGAGGTGTGTGAGTGAGAAAGAGAGTGCGTGCATGTGCTTGTTTAACGATACTCAGACTGGAGGTTCTGCAAGCACTGACCACCCTTCCTCTGTCCCCACACTCCTCCCTTCTGCCCTTCTAACCGTTCTATGAGATTGCACTCACATTCCAAATCTCCACGCAACGTGACTGTCTGTGATCCAGCTGAAGTGAGAGACAGAGAGAGAGAGAGAGTTCAGAATGCAGATTTAAATCAAACCCAGCTAACTGAGAAACAAACATTTTGGGTGGGGGGTCCTGACATCAAGTCAGCTTCAATTCTGATATACAACTTATTTTCCTTCAATCATTTCCCTTAAATTATTTTAAACAAGGGCTCCACCCAGAATTAGATATTACAGATCAGGGCTGACCATTTGAAACTAAAGGTTAGAATATACAGGTAGTATTCTATTCACTATAAAAACAAAATCACAAATTCTGATTAATGTTCGTCTCACACTTGGACGAGCCAGCATCTCAAAACACATTGCTGCTATAAAGTGACAGTTGCTCAGTGATCCTAGCGATAGTTGGTTGAGCATGACCAAGGTGATTAGCTACTTACCACCAGGCTCCAGCAGGACCATAGTATCCCCTGAGGAGGGGAAGGGTGGCCATAACCAGTGGCACCCCCCATGCCATCGCGTGGTACAGTCTGGAACACGGGGGAGAGGGATACGGTTAAGCAAAGTGGAATGGAGAAAAAGAGAGAGCGATTGATATGTGGATAGGAGAGGTGCAATGAAGAGAGATAATAAGGAGAGATGCAATGGAGAGAAAGACAGAGAGAGTGCACAGACCTACAGACAAGCTCTGTTGAAGTGAGAGGCTGTTGATCAATACTTTATTTACATTTTTTACTCTCGATTTCCAAGTCAATACACTCCAAGACAGGGGTGGGCAATTCCGGTCCTCGAGGGCCGCTGTCCTGTAGGTTTTAAACGTTTCCCTGCTCCAGCACACCCGATTCAAATGAATGATGATTATCAGGCTTCCACAGAGCTTGATAACAACCCCTTCATTTGAATCAGGTGTGCTGGACTTTTGGACTGGAATTGTTATTTGACCAAATATTCTGACTAGCATTCAATCATATGAATCCATCACTTACTTATTGTACTTAGCTTATAGCAACATCTGCTCAAAAACAATGAACAGGGTTGTGAGTACCTAGCCTTAACTTTAATTTAATAAAGACTTACATTCTCTCAAAATGAGAAATAAATTTGACACAATTATTTGGGATTGAGATAAATTTTGCTTTCATTTTTAGGAATATTTTATGAAACATGACCGATTCAGTGGATTTGTTTTCCATTTTGAGATTGAAGAAGTAAATCTCCATGTCGTCAACTCTACAGGTGACGCCTCTAAATCGCGTATCATGTATAATGTATCATGATATTTAAATTACAGTAATTGTCAACCACCTATCTATCAGCACATGGAGATCATACTTAAATTGTCAATAGAAAGACACGAACAATTCATGAGTCTGCGCTGGTTTCTGAGTTTGATTCATAAACAGGGGTCACTTGAACCCGAAACCGAAGCCCACAGCCAGGAAAAACAAGAAGTGGCTCCATAAGAAACATATCAAGTGGCCTAGCCAGTCTCCAGACCTAAATCCAATAGAAAATCTTTGGAGGGAGCTGAAACTCCATGTTGCTCAGTGACAGCCCCAAACTCTGACAGATCTAGAGAAGATGTATGGAGGAGTGGGCCAACAATCCCTGCTGCAGTGAGTGCAAACCTAGTGAAGAACTACAGTAACAGTTTGACCTCTGTAATTATTAACAACGGCTTCTGTACCAAATATTACAATTGTTTGACTCAAGTGATCAAATACTTATTTGACACAGTACATTTCTACTAAATCGTACAATGTGATTTCTGGATTTTTTTTTACGATTCTGTCTCTCAAAGTGGAAATCCACCTACGATGAAAATTGGAGATCCCTCCATGTTTTCTAAGACGTAGAACTTGCAAAATCACAGAGTGATCAAATACTTATTGAACTGTAATAAGATGAACTGCAACTGATGTTGGCCAGACTTACATCTCATATCTGTTGGTGCTCATCTCCCTGACCAGGTTGAGGTAGAGGTTGAAGGTGATGAGGCAGACCCAGGCCAAGGCACTCCAGTCTAATGAGAAAGAAGGACGCGGATGGAGCAGAGTGGAGGGTTAACAGGAGAGAACAAAGGAGAAGGAGGAATGAAGAGAGAAGAGGCATGGATGGAGAGGCCGACGGATGGAGAGCGAGGGGATGTAGGACAGCAGAGACAAGAATGGAGGAAGAATAAATGGTGAGGGATATCAAGGTTAGCTTACAAGTTACATTTGTCTATAGTTTGTGTGTGTGTGTGCAACCTCTATAATAAATTAGGCCCATTCAGCAGTAATATTAGGAAACCTATGGCTGATGTTGATGAATTTGAGGAGAAGCAGAGAGAGATCATGATGAACTTTGGGAAAAGAGGAGGGGGTGCAAGGAGAGACCAAAGATGACATTAATACTCAAGAAATGCAAACAGAGGAAGAGAAGTCAACAGACCAAAGTCAGAGATGGAGAGACTGAAGTAGAGAGAACGAGACAAGTATGAAAGAATTCCACATTCACTAAAGGCATCTTATGTCCTGGTCCTCTCCATTGTGTGTTAGTGATTTTGTAAGGCCGTGCTGACTGTCAGATTGATGTGTAGCACAGTGAACCCATCCTGTCTCTAAGGAGATGGACATACTGACACTTACATAATTCAACACACCCGTTGAAGCAATAACACTCCCTTTGTCTTTCTGTGTACTGAGCGGTGGCAGAAACTGAAGTTATCTTCCACTGCGCCTCCGGATGACAGCTTGTTGTATAATAACAGAAACAACTTGCATAATATTCCTGCCTTGAACTTGGGTTTCTCATCCTGGAGCCAGGTCTGACATCAGCACAAACCAACACACATTCAGTTTTTCTAGCTCTTCTCAGCGCAACATGAATATACCCCTGCTCCATGTTCATGAGACTCACCACATAGACTCTGTCCCTCTCAGCCAGCATTTCCTTTTCTCTCCTTTTGTTATACACAAAAGGAATTGGAATTTCAGCCTTGAACAGTTCTGAAAGTGTATTTGGGGGGCTTGCTGTCCTGCTGGAAGACCTATGACTTTTGGCTGAGACCCAGCTTTCCAGCAGCATTGGGTTCAACTTCACTCTTCTATTTGTACACAGAATAAAAGGCTCCCGGCACCCAAAGGCAGACAAGCAACCTCCTCCAGGTTTGACGGTGGAGAACACATTCCTTTCATGGAAGGTGTCATTTAGTTCCCTGTTTCCTTGAATATGATGTGTAAGCCAGATACTGTTTGTGTATTTTATTTTCAGTTCATCTGTTCTAAATATGTTCTCACAAAAGTTTGGGGTTTGAGTGTGTATGATAATGAATGTTTCAGGAGTCTTACCAAAGTAAGTAAGCCACCATGCCTGGAAGTTGCATAAACTGCCTTCAGGGTGGGACTCACTCTGGGGAAGGAGAAAGAGGGAATACATAAGTCATGCTTTTGTGTGTGTGTGTGTGTGTGAGAGTGTGTGTGTGTGTGTGTGTGGGCTCGCGCATGCATGCGTTGAAAATAAATGACTCACCATGACATATGCCACGCTGTCAAAGAAGGCCGCTATTGTCAGACTGAGAATCATTTTCTGCAGAGATTGAAAAGATGGACTAGAGATATTAAAAGAGAGACACTCATTACAGACTGCATGACCCTCAAACCACACACAACCTACTCACACAAGCAAAGACATAACCACACAAGTACAAAATCTCATATACCAACACATAACATACCAGCATGTGCATATGTGCATGTTAGCAAAAGATAATTTTTTTTTATAAAAACAACAGGAGCAGTGAGGTAACCATAGCAACCACATTTGTAATTTGATCTTTTACATATTTGTTAGACTATATCGAGTTCTGCTCTCTGTGATTTTTTCATAATTGCATGTCCCTTCCCCGTGGACTGCCTTCTCCACCACTGTTTCAAGTAAACAAATACAATACATTAATATGAAGAAAAGAGAGGAGATGAAAAGAGAGAGAAGAGTAGAGAAACGTATCATGATCTGGTCTAAGCTGGCCCAGAGATAACAGGATCCAGAAAAGGTTGCCATTGTAATGTCATCTACTTTAGATTTGATAACAGCCAGCACCACTACACCTGAATGGGTGGCAGGACCGGTATCTCTCTTTTTGGTTCACACACACACACGAGAACAAGTGCACAGGTCCATGCGCACACACAGAAACATATGCAAGCACGTAGCCAACATACCAGCAACCGCAGTAAAGTCTGAACACATTCATGTAGGCTAAGCTTAGGCAACACATTGCACAACACAAAGCATTCATTGCATGATAGTGTAGACAGAAACTGAGTAACAGGAACCAGTTCACTACACAGAGCTAGCCATAAGTCAATAGCAACCATTATTTCATTTGAACACATTCATTAAGTTTCAAATATTGCCAGATGTGTTCTGCACAATTTCACTTGACTTCTAGAGCCTCAAAGGTAAATGTTCTGACATGCAAACATAAACACACAAGCAACTTCAAAAAACACATCACCTGGGCCAAAAAGTGATATCGCCGTAAAATCCAGATGACGAATAACATAAAGAAGCTGAGAAACAAAGAGAGGGAGAGAGAGAAAGTTAGTGGGACAGAAACATTATGCATGCCCTCTTTAGCATATGAAATTGGTCACATTTGGGCTCACCATCCTATCAGAGAGAAGGTGCCAGTAGCTCGTTTTACTGCGAGGATCACCACCTGAGGAGACAAATCTCTCACTGGGTATCAGTCCGTTTACTAACCACTCAATATGAAGATGTCGCTCTTCAAAAAGCTGGAAATTGCGACCATTTTTCAAAAAGTCAAAAGTCAAAAAAGTTAATCTCAAGCCCTGCTATATCGTATTTTTTGCACTATAGGGCGCACTGGATTATAAGGCGCACTGTCAATGAATGGTCTATTTTCTATCTTTTTTCATATGTAAAGCGCACCGGACTATAAGGCGCATTAGCGGAAAAAAAGTCTGATAAATCAGTCGAATAATATTATGGTGAATCACAGTATGTATTACTCCGCGACACTCCTGGTTACGGTAGCCGTAATGCTGCAAGCGGTGCGGCTTTGTAGTTTACCAAAGTCGTACTAAAACATTTTTATTTAGTGCCTTGGACCACACAAAAATCGCTTAGAGGTCAGTAAACAAAATAATTAATCCATATATAAAGCGCTTCGGATTATAAAGCGCAGTGTCGTTTTTTGAGAAGAATAAAGGCTTTTAAATGCGCCCTATAGTCCGAAAAGTACGGTAATTACATTGAAACTCACTGGTGGGGTGTGGATCTGGGGTCTCATTTATAAAGGAGTGCGTAGAATTCTTACTAAAAGTGTGCGTACGCCCAAAAGCGTAAATTGGCGTACGCACACAAAAATTCAGATTTATAAAACCGTGCGTACGCACACCTGTAGGCAATGTTCGCTTTATAAATCACATCTTAACCACAAGTTTGCGTACGTAAAGTATCATTGCACCCCGCCCTGAACACGCCAATTTTTAACCATAAATAGTCAATGCAAAGGACCTCATGAATGCTAATCTAGTATCGTTCTCATGAACCTGGCAGGTGATTCTTCTTCACGGTGAATGAAGGCAAACTAAAAACAACACAATAGTGCGACCGCGCCAAGGGGCAGAACCGAAGAAGAAGCGGTAACAACTGCAGTAGTAAATTCCGTGTTTATGTATCTTGCATGGCGATTAAAAACGAATTCTGATTCTGAAGTGTAATGAGTGTAGTGATTGCGCGGGAGATTAACAACTGTATTTCCAGTTTTTGACATATAATATATGCACAGTATTAAATATTTAGTTATAGGCTACTTTGTGTTCTGTAGTTACATGCATTTCAGCCTCCTACACTGCGGTAAAAGGACGTCTGATTGTGAGACAGACAGCACTGAATATTGATTTAAAATTTGAGTTGCATTGTACAAGATGTGTATGGAACAATTATCACGCAGTTCAAGCTCAAATAACACTGATGTATTTAATCTTCATTATAATCATAAATTGAGTCAACGTGTGTGAGGACAACAAAATACATAAATATTACGAGTAATCGCTTCTCCGACTTTAACTTTTTGCAGTATGTGTCTCCAATTCCCACTGTCTCCAAAAAGTGCGTAGGTTTACGGGAGGGTCATAGTTTGCGTGGAGGACCGCACATTCTACCGCCAAGTTTGTTTTTTATAAATCACTGACTTTGCGTGAAAACTGGCGTACGCACGTTTTCAGCCCCGTTTTGTGCGTACGCAAGCTTTATAAATGAGACCCCAGGGGTCATACATTAGTGTATTAATACATCAGTGTTATTTGAGCTTGAACTGCGTGATAATTGTTTTCACACTTTTAGTAAGAATTCTATGCACTCCTTTATAAATGAGACCCCAGGTCTTGCATAGAACATTCTAGAAACTTATTGTAGAGTTGGTAGATGGAAGCATTGCTAGGAGAGTGTGAAGCATTCTTAAATGTATGTAATGGCTGAGTTACATTACTTTACCTGCGAGATGCAGTGTTCAAAGTAGGACATGGCAGTTAAAGGTGCACACTTCAATTAAACTGACATAGGAGAGACGGGCAGGACACTCATCTACAGCCCCAATTCCAAAAAATAGAAAACTTCTCAAATGTTTAAACTGATTAAATGTAAAATTAAGGAAAAACTATGGTAATTTGGAAATTTATGGTAGCAACACATTACAAAAAAGGTTGGGACAAGGCCATGTTCACTGTGTAGCATCCCCTCTTATTTTAACGACAGTCTGATACAGGACTCTTGCTGCTCAATGGTCCTGGGTCTTCTTTGTCATGTTTTTTGTTTTATGATCCAATATGTAAATCAGTTGTGTCAAACTAGTGCCATCAATTTAAATATAGGTTTTCACAGATTGGTGAATCTCTGACAATTTTTACTTTTGAGAGACTCTGCCTGTCTAAGATATTCTTTTTCTAGCCAATTATGTTACTGACCTATTTAGGTCATTTGGGAGTAAGTGACTCAGCAGGTTAAGGCGTTGGCCCCATGATCAGAAGGTTGTGAGTTCAATTCCCGGCTGTGGCTATGTGATGTTGCGTCTTTGAGGCACTTCACCCTACTTGCCTCAGGGGGAATTTCCCTGTACTTGCTGCAAGTTGCTTTGGATAAAAACATCTATAGCTAAATTAAGTTATGCTTTCTTTTTAGTAACACACTTTTTCCAGTCTATTATCGCCCCCGTACCAACTATTTAGAGATATGTTGCGGCCCTCAAATTCCAAATTGATTTATTGTGCCAAACTTTTGAGAATTGGAGTAGGATGATGTGAATCTACACTGTGAGTCCACACCCTCACCAACTCAAAGGCCAATTATACAAACACAAACTTTTATCAAAGCCTCACTGTAATGTAGCTATGTGTAGTGTTGAGCTTTATTGATTCCCACAAAAACGCTGCACTGCCACATCAAGAGGGAAATGCACCATAGGCCCAACCCTACGTTGGAAGTGATGAGACAAACCCAACTGTTTTACAGATTCAGGCTTTTTTTTATGTATGAATCTAGTTAGACTTTAGTCTTAAAAGTAGGTTATGTGGTGGCTGATAATTAGGTAGAGGTATACAAGCTTCTTACAGCTTCTCTGACACAAAGTTACTGGGTATTTAGTGGGCTGGTGGCTGTACAGCATTGCTGCAGCATTCCTGGGTAAACTAGGCCATTGCTGTGGGCCAAATTGGACCCACCCAAAAAGCTCACTTTTGGACTCACTGACAAAACATTGTGCCTTCTTTTTTACTGCAACCTTACAACACGTCATTGTGCATGTGCAGCAATCAATTAAGCTTTGCCATAGTTGTGTGTGCTTATCAGTTCTCCCGTGATTAAAACGTGAGCATAGAGAGAAAAAACACAATCACGGTTAGCTCTATGATATTCAGATTCAGTTTCAGATTCAGAATACTTTATTAATTCCCTTGGGAATCGCGGTTAGCTCTATGATATGCTTTAATGTTAAAAGGCTTGTCATTGTATCCTACTGCATACACGATCCCAACCAACCACTAAGCAAAAACTCAAATCAGGATGTTTCTATTTATGTTGGTGATCTAATGTTGTTTAGAACTATTTGTTGGTCCCCATATGGTGACTTGCCAGTGTTGTTGTTGTATCTCTTGCTTTATGTTCACAATCGTTGTGTTATGCATTTATAGTTCTTCCCTTGGCACTTACTGGTTCTGATGATGTATGATTCACGATCATTGATCTATTATATTAAGTTCACGATCAAAAAAAAAACACTGTGTTCCGGGTTTATCACGTTGCTATGCTCAATGACTGATGCTTTGTAAAAGCTCTCTCTTGTAAGTCGCTTTGGATAAAAGCGTCTGCTAAATGAATAAATGTAATGTAAATGTAAAAATGAAGAACTAGGCTTTGTTAACCGTAAACTATGGTTTGTTAAATACTGAGTACCTCTGCATTTAAATGAAACAATATTTCGGATCAATTACGAGACAATGTTTTCCAGTGTACTATATCTAAAACCCAATATCTTAGCAGCAAACTATATCAATATCAGTAAGTGGTAACACATATTATTACTTAAAAGCTGGATGAGTGTTATCGTGGACTGTTGATGAACAGAAAGCTAGCTCTAGTTTGTAGAGCTAGCTTACTGTATCTTACTGTATTTTTATAATTTAAACGTGGTACTCTGCGTGCTATACTATATCGCAATTTCCCCAGGGACAAATAAAAAAGTATTGAGTCTATGAGTAACTGTAGCTACTGTTTGTAGCAACAATTACAACGAGCTGGACCACAAGGCTAACACACCAGCTTTAAAAGCCCGATGAAAATTGTAACTGTAGTACAGCTACAAAGCTACTTACACATCGATAGTCTTCAGAGTCTGTATTGAAGAATACACAAGGTTTACTGTTGTTTGTTAATGATACGTCTTTACTACCCATTTCTGTTATGCTAGCTAGTAGAGAGCAATAATTGCCCATCAATGTTTGGCGTCTAGTCCAGAAACGCACGTGAGCTGACATCAATATTCTACAGTGCGCATCGAGGGGCAATATTAGCTCACGGTCGATGCGAGTCTTGAAAACACGAACATTTAATTTAAAAGATTTTCAGAATATCGTTACGTAGTTTATATTCATCGCTTATGATATTTTCAGACGTCCATTGTTGTTTTAGAATGAGATGGGTGGTTATTTTGCGACATAGCCTACTTTTTTAGACCTTAGAGTTAGACATAGGATATTCTGTCTTTACAATTAAGTGTTCTGAATATTCTTTATATTTTGTCTTTACGATTGTATTACCTCTATTAGCCTCTGATTTTCAATTGATAATAACTGAAATTATGCAGCCTACGGTTTGGTTAAATTGGGAAATGCTTTGTGTTAGTAATGTATTGTTGATAGTAAGCCTGTCGCAGTAGGTCTATTAGGAATTAGGCTATTCAGTAACAGGTGGCCAGAAGCTGGATGATTTTACCAGAGATTCATCCTAGGAGTTGATGAACACTAGGTGTATGACAACAAATCCATACATAACCCACATATGTGTATCTCGCCAATTTATCTTCTGAAATTGTGGGTTTCTTTTAATTAAGGTTTAGAGGCGCGTGTCGCTTGAGATTGGTGGGGACAAGTCTAACTCATCTATCACACAGATAGCCTAATGTTATTTAATGATGTAGAAAAGTAGACGTTAAAACAGTTTTGGAAAGTCAATATGTAAAATATTTCATTCATTAAAGAAAACTTGTGTTGACTACAAATGGAAGTGAGTCACTTAATGTTTTGCTGGATAAACATGCTAAAAAATTAGGCTATATATTTTTTTTTTTTAAGAATTTATTTCTTCATGTCATACAAAATAGGGCAGTAAATGAAAACAAATCTTTGGCAGATATGGACATCTCCATTAACCCCATGGTAATGAAACGACATAACAGCTACAACAGAACATGATCTCTTGGAAACACTTCATTTCTCTTTACCAGCGTATCAGTTGTTTCCATGTCATTGAGCATGTGGAGCATGTGGGATCATAGGCTTTGTGGCGTCTACCAAGCCTCCTTCAATTCATGCACAGAAAGACATTCATTGTCACATACAGCAGTGCGCTATGCTGACAATACATAGACAATAATAGACTACATTAGACACAATGGCATCATTAGCCAGGCTAAGTCCCCTGCCGTCAGTCGCTGAGTGGACTGTTTGCAAGAAGGCCTGACATTTCGACTTAAATAAACAGCTATCTCAAATATTTAACTCGAAATCAAATATAATATACAATTAAATAAACATTTAGATGAATGTGCACCGCTCTGCACCGGGCATCAAAATCGAGTGCAAAACCAGAAGGAAATGGAACCCGAATATACCACAATAAAAAGGTGATACATATTATTTGAATGACAATAGGCCTACATGTCCAACAACTTAATAGACCGAAACATCGAGAAAGACAGCTTTCTGTGCTCTCAATTTTTTTTAAGACTCCATCGAACGAATTTCATAAGAGGCAAAAAAAAATGTCATTCAGGCCAAATCGTTCCCACTTATCGAGTGGAAGCAACACGACCAGAAAAACTAAATAGACTACAGTTCAAATAGTTATTGGCCCCAGCCTCAAATACCGATCTCCTGCTTGTAGCGTTTGGTGAGAGTGTCAGCCTGTCGTGTCAACTTGGAGAGGACGCCCTGGAGCCCAGTCAAATGGAACTGAAACTGCTTCTCCAGGTCTGCCTCCTCATCCTCGACCTCTTCTCCCTCGGAGTCCATTCGGGAGAGTTCCTGCTTGCGCCTTTCCCCAGCGTACCGGACCCCCCATTCCATGTCGCGGCGGATAGACTTGAGGAGCTGGTAGTAGCTGTACATGTCTGCGTCGTCCAGGTCGTTGTTGGTCTGAGATTTCAAAGCTGCCATCTCCCTCTCCTCGTCCAGCGGAACGTCCCGGAGTAGGCTGGGTACCATGACCGTCTGGTCCATGTTGTTGACGGCGCCGAGGAAGCGATTCATGGCATTGAACAGGGAGTTCTTTGGGTTGTGGGCTTCTGAAATCTGCATCATCCTGTCGAGTTGGTTCTGCTCGTCTTTTGCGTAGTGAATATAACGACAAATTTGTCTGCACAAATCAATCGTGTTGTGCTCTGAAACGCTTGCTGCTTTCCTCTCTTTCAATCCTGTTAAATCGGCTTTGAGACCAACCGATTTGTCACGTTCAGTGCTGGAGCAGTGATTGGTTGCTGGATAAATCGCGTCTGAATGTACTTGGTTCCAGACGAAATATGAGACTTAAATTCAGTTGTCTCTGTGTGGTCTTGTCTTCTATCGTTTCTTTCTGCCTTGTCGAGGTTCTGAGCCGCTTCTTATAGCAAAGTGGGTTTCGTGCTCAAGGGCGTTCCCTAAACCTGTTTGTCAAGGTAATCTGGTAGTCTGTGTTGTTTAACCGGAACTCGATAACCTTAAATAGTACCCAGCCCAGACCAGCCTCAAATGCTTAATTTGCTATAAGTATTGCATGGAAAACAAGTGCAATAGACTGTCATGCAGAATCATAAGACAACGGAGTAACATGGAACGGTAAATAAACATGGACAATTAAAACATTCAATGTTTAGAAAATAGCTTCTGAGGCTAGACAACAGTAAGTCGTAGTATGTTGATCACATTCACAAATATGAGTAAATAAAATAAAAAATAGCAATCAAACGGTCTAGCTTTTGAAATACAATTGACAAAATACACATATTACATTAAAAGCAGTTGCACAGGGTGAAACCTGGCAAAGCAGAATCCCAGTTTTTGTCATTATTCATGATGAAGCAAGTCAGCCCACTGAACCCTACCTTCACATCAAGCCAATCAAAAGCTATTCTAAAAGGGGCTTGTTTGTTTTTAAAGGAGAATAAATATCTGTATTGTAGACCTGATGTGACTTTGGCCTAATATAAACGCAAGAGGTGATTGCAGTTGCGAAGAAAAACAACTAAAAACTTTTGAACTATCTGTTATTTACTTAATAATTAACTTCTCTCAGTTTATAATAATACCTCATTTTTAGCAGTTAATGCTGTAGGCAAGTTCCCAGATTTGCTTGTGAACACATAGCCTACACCCAAAGAGACATATGTAAGAAACCCAAGAATTGGCTGACCGTGATGGTAAAGGTAAAAATGAATGACGCAACTTTCCAGGGGGCGGTTGCTTTCGTGTGATACTAACCTGGTTTCAACGAACACGGATTCTATGAAAAAGACCGGATGTATACAAACACACATACGTTTACATTAATTTATTTCGCAGATGCTCTTATCCAAAGCGACTTCCAAGAGAGAGCTTTACAAAAGAGCATAGGTCACTCATCCTAACAACGAGATAGCCCCAAACATTGCGGGTAGCCAGAACATGAAGCATGCATTGTGAGAACCCAAGTGCTAAAGGGAAAAACCAACAAAGCATTCAGTTAAACAAGTTATAATTAAACAACATTAACCTCAAAAAGTGCAAGAGTGTACCTGTAGGAAAGCAAGCATCAATAGAATATATTTCACAGCAAGTACAAGAATTTCAAATTGGTTACAAGTGACCAACAAGTCTCTCAATAAGAGCAATTGTGATCCTGGAGGAAACGTCTAGAAAATCATTCCTATGTATGTTATACTCACTTGATTAATAAGTGCATCTTGAGCCTTTTCTTGAAGGTGATCACAAAACCTTGCTCACACATACACACTATCTCTCTTCCTTTCATTCTGATAAATTATTTCTCTCTCCCTCTCTCTCTCTCTTTGCACTATTGTGTATATACAGTACATACCACCCACTCGTATACAGTACTCACACTCATTTTCTATGTTCATATTATATCTTTATGTATAATAATCTTACCTTTTTATATTTTTTCCTTTATACTGCAGATTGTGTATTTTTTTTAATGGTTGGTTTATTGTACATGCCTACTTTTAAAATGTCAGTTTTGTATATTTTTATTGTTTGCACTATCCTACCACAGTAAATTCTTTGTTTTTTTATACAACTTACATGGTAAATAAAAACCCATCCTGATTCTCTCTCCCCATGCATCTGTATAAATGAGGCCAAAACAAATATAAATCAGATTTTCCCCTGGGTGCTATGGAGAGGAGATACTGGCACAGATTGTTCCGGAATGCACCAATGATTCAGAGCCCTGGATTGGAGAACTGGCTGCAGCATAAGTGAGGAATGTAGACATGAATGACAGAACCTGCTTGGGCGGTCACACCTCTTATCTCTCTCAGCGTCTTTGCTGCCCCACCTTCTTAAAAAAAAAAAAAGTAAAAAAACAACAACATTGTTTCTTTTATCAGAAGATTCCTGTAGCCTACCCCCCTGCCCCCCCCCCCCCCCCCCTTTCCATAGCCTTCCTGAATAGCTTTCACTCCATTCCATTCTCCATCCCTTCCTCCCTCCCTCCCTCACACACATACACACACCACACAAACATGCACACCCACACACATACTCTACAACTGTTTCCCTCTCTTTCGGCTTCTCCCTCATTCCCCTCCTTGTCAAGCTGTTTCCCAGAACTTCCAAGTGTAAAATGCTCAACCCAGTCAAACTGAACCAGGATCAGATTAGAAAAGATGTAGGTCAGGAGTTTTCACAACAGCAAAGCTTAATGTGTTTGGGCCACATCTGTCAATCAAGTAAATGAAAGCAACATCATGACATCACGTTCTTTTGGTCTGTAGCTTTAAAAATAACAAAATCTTTGGGAGATATTAAAGCTGACCGAGTATAAACATTACACAAATATACCCTCCCAAAGACATAAATACTTGGAGAAGCATAACATTGTTCTGCACTGTCTACAAATAAGTATATACAGGCTATACATTAATTAGTTGCATGTTTGTATGGACATTTATATACATAACAACATCAAATATGCAATTAAGCTTTCCTAAGTCACACTTTTACAACTGGTTTCATCAGGGAAAGTCAAAGGAAGTAGATAAAAGGAGGTCTCAGTATGACCAATCTGTCTCATGAGCTCTAGGCTTATAATAAGAAAGTCAGAGGGTTTGCCGTTTAAAGGGAAGGTAAAGGAAAACTTCCATAGTGTGCCTTTAGAAATTGGTTAGCCTTGGATGGTTGGTTAGGTAGTTCATAAAATCACAGTTTGTACAGATGTTATAGTTCTATTTAGCTCCGGGGCTGACAGCATGCACTGTCCATCAGTTGATGCGTTGCGGTGCAGATCTGCACGATCTACAAGATGAAAGCGGACGGTCTCCCCGCGGGTAACAGCCCACAAGCCATGTTATCCCCACCAGCCTCCAGAAGCTGCGCTCAGAAAAGTTCGTTTTTCATCAATACTAAGTCGCCATCGTGTGGAGAATAGGATCTGAGCTTCACACTTAATGCTAAACCGTTGATTCTTGAACATCTTCGAAAGCGCAGTTTTGGTGTCCGCGTTTTCCTGGAAGGTTTAACCTTGCTCACAAATCGGAAGACGCCCTATTATGATGAGTTTATATGCGTTAAAATTGTATGCAGTTACCTAGTGCACGGCGTCTTTGGGGAATTATTACAAAAATGTTCTGTTCTGATATTTTCTCTTACCGGCTGTGCCAGACAATCACACACATCTCTTCTCTCTCACACACATGCACGTAGACTACATTCAATGTAAAAATTATAAAATAATTTTGAATGAATGACGACACATCATTTTAAAGTATTTTTTAATTAATACAGAGATCACTGATGGTTACAATATCTACAACAGACTGTATTGGCATGCTTCCGCCGGTGGTGCATATTAAAAAGGTTGGCTCTCTGGGATGCAATTTTGGTGCCCTGCAGTAAAATGCACATCACTGCAACTTCATAGTATCACCATTACCTTGATTCGATTTCTGAGGAAACACATTTCTTCATGCAAGGTTCAGGTGGGAAACCAAACAAGTGCCAAACGAAAGAGCCACAAGAGCAATTTGACTAGAATAGATGTGGAGGTTGAACAAATAATTCAAATATGACATTTAACTATCGGTACCAAAACCACTGAGAAGAACTGTCATCACAGGGCATTGCAATATCTGTCTATAATTCCAGAAATCCGTGTGTCACCATTATTAACGGTGGCACTGTGATCTATCTGCAATTTCTTATTTTCTTCAATTTCTTCAAGAGTCTTTTCTTGAGTGTTTCACTGGCATCTTAATCACCAACTGCATCATGGGCACTGTGCATTAGTAAAGCATGAGCAGAACACATAAGCTTACTGTAGTTAGGGTTGGGTACCAAAACGGGTGCTAATATTTCACCGTTACCTATATGACCGGTATGTTGCCTCTACTTGACCGAATAAGAACACGATATTTTGATGCCTCCATTAGGCTTTGTGCCACTTAGATGCCTGAGCTGTAGATACAAATGTGTGAAACAGACATATGAAGCATAGCCTAATCACTGTACATAATCATTCGTTAAATTATAGCCTACTGCAGTCATGTGGTGTTATACTAAATAGAAAGGAGTCACTGTAGACCCTCATTCGTCCAGGAGTGTTCCATAGTAGGAATGGTTTCATCTGAACATCAACACGTTTTGACCCCATCCAGGCGTCATTGTCATTCAGATAAAATGGTTTGAGAACTCGATATTTATGCTTCTCTGTGCTGCTTCAGCCCTGTCCTCTGGGAGAAGTCTACCAAAGTGTCTAAAGTTTAATCTAAAGTATCATCCCTTTGTGAAACTATCAGTTCAGGCACTGTAACTTTTTAAAAGATTTAATTTTGGACCGGTATTTTAAGAGTAAAACGACTGGGAGGTTTCAGTAAGCGTTGTAACTAGTCCTCACATACAGTATCTACACATTACTTTTTCTCTGGGCCTTTGTCGGTGTGATATTGGAATCCGTAACATATAATCAAACCGAGATTCAAATTAGCACATACATTTCTTTCTCCGTTTGTGACAGGGCCCTGTCAAAATAGACACGCGAACACAAACAGGCACACACGTATTGATATTCTTGTGGGCAGGGCCGGATTAAGGCAATGGGTTTTAGGGGCTGCAGCCAGGTACTCTTGGCAGCCCCGGGCCTCGTCACCAGGGGGCCTCAGGTTGTCCGATGTTGAATGAGTTATCGTCACCGCGCATAACGTTAGAAAAATAGAAAAATAATGCGCAGAAATGTCCGCTACAAGAAAGCACAACAGTGGGGCCCAAAAAAGAAAATTACTAGCTCAAAAACATGAGAGAATTTCAGAATTACTGAAGAAGTAATTTTGTTTTAGTGCGTGATGTGCGTTGGGCGATATAGGGGCCTCGTCCTGGTAATTAGCCCCAGGCCTAAAAATGTCTTAATCCGGCCCTGCTTGTGGGTAGTACTCACAATTCAGTCCCATTCAAGATACATTTTTTTATTCTCAAATTGAAACCTTAAACCTCACCTTTAATCCAAAAGCCTAACCTGAACTCAACAGCAAAACCTAACCCTTGCATTAACCATTAAACCTAAAAGGAAAGCACTTAAACTTGAGAAGTCCAAAAGCTTATACCTCAAATCAAGTTCAACATAGTTCAACACTGAATATGTTTTTGTTAACTATTTGAAAAAAGCCTGACATGTGTAAGCATGCAGTGGTGTAAACCATTTCAGAATAAGTTAATAAGTAATAATAATTACCTATTTAAAGCCTATAATTTGACTGTCAAGTTGAAGCTACATGAGACAACACAGCTTGATGCATTGTAGTTTTTTTCTTTAAATCTACATATACTTGTATTGGGTTTGACAGATATATAATTTTGACATATGTTTCACAAAAATAAGAATTATAAATATATTTTGTATTAGTTAGCTTCAATAAGTGTAATTTTGTAACATGTAAGGGTTCCCTGTTCCTTTCTACAGAGGTTTGATGTTGAAATGTATAAGATACAGATGGGCATTTCCAATGTAACAACCAGAAAAAAAGTTTGTATTTATTAAATTCAGGTAAGAATAATAAATAATAAATGTATACTTGACGATACGTAGTTAGTACCGGATAAGATATTGATCATTGTTTGCATGACTCTCTTGTTTTAACCAATGCCATCTTTATTTTTATTTGATCAAATATTTGTTATTTTATTACCCCACATGCCAACATAATAACACAACATTGAGTATTATGTTCATATGACCTCTCAATATGTGCCACCAGTTTGACTCAAATAAAATAAAAGTAAATCATACTTTATGGAGTAAGACACATTAATACATCTAGACTACATCAGTTTAATTGAACTTCAAGCATCCTTCTTAAATGAGAAGTGAAAACGGTATGGTCAATATTTTTTGTTAAAACAACATAAAATGTTGTCTATGATTTTTTACCTGTTTCTGTACAAATGTATTTGTCAGTGATGAGACGTGTAAAAGGAGCTGCATGCCTGTTTGAGAGGTGATATGTGCAGAAGCCAATCTATCAACGTTAAGTATAATGCTAATCAGGAGCTTTAACACTGACCTACTACCAGTATTCATATGTCACCTCTAATAGTTCAGGGAAGGATTTACAGAGAACACCAGAACAAAAACAACTTCAATGCCAGACAGCGGGGGGGGGGGGGGGGGGGGGGGGGGGGGGCGAAGGATGGAGATAGAAAGCTTTTCATGGCACAGCAGTGAATTACGGAATGGCTTTTTTTTTTTACAATTAATTACATTATTAAAACATGAGATAGTCAGGATATGGAAACAGAGACATAGAGAGCTCGGTGTAAGAAAAGATGCAGTGTGCTGTACTGAGGAAATGAGTGTCCCTCCTCAATCCCCCAGGCTTCAAAGGTGTCACCCTGTCACCCTCTCCTCTTTATCTCCCTGAAATAATAAATGATCCATACTCATTTACAGGTGTTTCTGTTTGTATGTGTACTTGTGAGAAAAATGTGTCTTGTTTAACTAAACTTGTGAGGACATTTTCTTGGGCTCCACAAAGTTGATTGGTATTTAAAGGAATTTAGGGGGGTTTTAAGATTAGGGTTGGAATTACAAAAAGAGTTGAGGTCAGGTATAACACAGTTCTAAATAATAGTAATAGTCCGTCCTCACTAGGATAGTAAAACAAATCTGTTTGTGTGACAGAGAAATTGAGAGTATGTGTGTACGTGTGTGTAGAAGAATGTGTGAGTGAGTGTATGTGCATCCACTCAACTGCTCCATCACTGTTACACCATCTCGTATTGATTAGCCGTGATGATCCTCGAAAGACAGCATGCCAGCAACATGCCAATCAACTGAGATGGGAAGAGAAGGAACAGAAAACAAATAAAAAACAGAGGCAAATTGAGCCTGTCTTAAGAACATAGCGGAGAAACAATCAATCCAAATCAATCATGTACTGAACTCTATGTAAAAAAAGATAGGTCTTGTGGTCCTCTCTGACCTGTGAGAAGGCAATGCCAAATGTCACTCCAGCGATGATAGCCATGTTGGTCTCTAAGAAGGAGGTGACTAGCTCGTAGCAGCCCTGAATACAGAAACCCTCAGGTGTTTGGTGGACAAACAGTCTGGGAATCAAGGGTAGAATTCTTTGGGACATATAATGCCGTAACCTGGGATCTAAGCTGTGTACTAACCTTCTGGTTGACCTTGGTGGGGACCACAGTGTCATTGCGGAGGTCCTGAGGGCTGCAGTCGGAGGCGTTGGCGCAACAGCTGGATGGGAGGCCATTGGAAGGGTAGTACACACTGGCCAGCCAGCTGGTGTAGTTGTACACCCCACAGCATTGCAGCTACAGAGGGGTGCGAGGAAAGTGGGGCATTTTTACTTTTCCAAAACAGTAAATTTGAAGGATTTTGAATATACAGTCTGTCATTGATGGAATATTCTGTAGTCTGGTCAATTTGGGAGATTAGGAGATTATAGGACATACATAGTTCATAACATAGATCATTATAGGCAAGAGAGACAGTTTCAAGTTAAAGATAATTTCAATAATGAATAATAATTCTGCTATTGTTCTGTTGACTTACATTGTGCTGCATCATGTCCACGGCGAGACTGGTCTCATCTTGAGCATTGTAGTTCAACACTGCATCCGTGTATGCCCTCAAGAAGGTACCCTTTATCTACACATGCACACAAACATGCACCCATATGCAATGATAAAACAGAAACTCTCCAACATGAAATTCCATTTGAAAAGGTTGAGTATGGTCTTGTAGTATGTGGGGTTGCAGAGACTGACCTCATGGCGAAAAACAAAACCGGAGATCCCAGCCACTAACTCAGCCAAGAACACCAGGGACAGGAACATTGCATACTGCAGACAAATAGACAAAGGGGGTGAAAAGGAATCAAGAGAGAAAGCAAATCAGAGAAACAAATGGACAGATGGAGAATAATGTGACTTGAAAGTAAGCAAAGTAAATCCTCCTTCTCCTCTCCTCTCCTCGCTTTCCCCCTAAGTTTAAATGATCCGCCTTGTCCTCTCCCCTACTCTCACCAGCTTCAGCATCCATGGACTTCCCCTACAGGTGGCAAAGCAGCCAAACAGTCCGAAAACGATTATGACTGTGCCAGTGCTGATGAGCACGAAAGGTGCGTTGGTAGAATTGTCTGCAATCACAGAGATGTATGGGCCCAGCATCAGCTTCCCCCATACTCCCACTGCCAGAAGGATCGCCCCTGTGATCTGGATAAAAGAATGAGAGAAGAAGGGAGAGGGATGGGATTAGTATATTGAAACAAACTATTTTGTAGAAGTGTATCTGCATAAAAGAAATACAAAGGAGAGGGGAAAAGAAAATATAGAGACAAAGATAATTTTATTATGGGGATGATTAGAGAATAAAAAAGATAGCGTGGGGACATAAAGAGCAGAAGCAAGAATAGTAAGTTGAATTGGGGGGGAATTCGACCATTGTTCAATTGCTAAGCTTCACAAAGCAGTGAGGCATCTTTCAGCAGCAGTTAAAATCACTGCTTAACAGTCCAACGTATGACGTGAATTGAAATGAGCCTGAAGGAGACAACGCCACCCTGTGGCTCCATCATATATACCGTATAGCCCCCCCCAAAAAATCAAATTCATTATCATTTAGAGGCGCAAAGGCAATGTCACAAGGAGTGGTGCCAAACTGACAACATGGGGTGGCATTCAAAAATGTTCTTATTGTACTAGGCTAATTCTCCACTAATTCCTCTCCTTTGTGGGAAAGTTGGAGAGGTATTTTGATTTCTCACTATAGGTGAGAAAGGAAGATCACCTCTCATCTTGTAATTTACTTTGGACTCCTGGGGAAGGGGCCAAAGCAGGTGCTTTAAAATATACCCAAGCTATGGAGCGGTAGAGAGAAAACAGGGGAGTGAGGGACACTGGAGATGGAGTGAGAGAGTCTGAGGGTGACAATAGGTTTTAGTTTCCCAATATCTGTCGCCCCGATTGCACACAAATATATTGACACAGATGCTCACACACACACCAAACAAGATATTTCAAATCAAAACAGCTATTTGATGTGAGGCACATCCTCCGGTTGCTCTCCTCTTAGCATTTCAAATGAACGCCCATGAAGACATGTGTTGTGAGAAGAACCGGCTGTGACTCTGCCGGGGTGCGGCTATCTGGGACAGAGCAGAAGGAAGAAGAGGCTCAGATTAGTTCACCCTCCTCCAGCGAGGCCTGATGCCAGGTCATTCCCACCTTTCTCCAAAATTGCTGCACCACATCTCACTGCAAACCAGGCATATGCTTTATGGTAGAACTGCAGAAATAAATTGTGCATCTGTGCTGCATGTTAGTTTGTAATCACACACAACACCTTGCAGATCTCCAGTTACCTTCATTAAATGGCCTCAACTCGCCATTTCGTCAAATAACCTACTCCAGATGGACCCACTCCATCAAGAGAAGAGACAGAAAAACAACAACATCTAAACAGCCCAGTAACAAACATGGTTGAATCAGTTAAGTATCTTTCTGATTCATGAGACGAAGCCAACAACATGAGCTCTATATTGTACTGTAGTTAGTCAGCAGAACACACCATATTTGCATAAGCACAAACACACACTATTAACACAAATGCTAAATACATGTAGGTATACAAACTCACAACAACCTTCCTACATACACTGTTATTTCTGTGCTGAGCAGAATAAGTTCAAGAGACAGCCGAAGATCAACGAGGTTCAGTGGGTTCCATTGAGCTGACTGGAATCCCCAACTGCCTTACAGCCAGCCTGAAGACCAATCTCCTATCCTCCCCAGCCATAGCCAAAGCAAAAGGGAAATAACAATATCCTATGGGTCCTAAAGGAACCAACTTCCACATATATTTACATGTATTAGTTGGAGGCATTTCTGCATTTTATTATTTATTTCTGATAGCTATAGTGTGTTTGGAGAGGACAGGAAATGTGTAGAGAGAGAAAAAGATGAGATGGTATGCAGTAGGCCCCAGACCCCAGGCCAGCTTACATGGTGTGAGCATTAGTCTGGTGAGCACACCCACTACCAGCATTTGAGTGAACAGATAGACAGTTTCTGGATGTACATGGACAGAACTAATCTGTTTAAGTCACTAAACAAACCAATGACAGCCAATGAAGTAATGTTAAAAGAAACTGCAAAATACGGTACAGTAGCGGGCTATGTGGAATGTAGTATGGAATACCATGTGTCAACTTGACTGTTCGGACACCTCCTGTTGTATTCCTGGCCCTTATAACCTCCCCTTCCCCTGGGTTTGGAGCAGGTTACCACTTCTCTCCCCTGGCCCCAAAACAGGTGGCAGATCATTTTAATATAGCATGGTAAACATAGCCCTCGTCTGCTGGTGGTGCTACTTTTAACCTGACAGTCAGACGGTCACTTCTGACCGGAAGACATCTGCCCTGACAAGCTGACGACAGTAAAACACAGGCATGAACTGGGGAATCCTACCCCCTCTCCACCCTCTGAAGAGAAGTAGATCCAAATGAGACTCAACTGACTTCTAAGTACGTCCACCCTGATTACATCTTCTGGTGACACTGAATAATCATAGCTTGGGGACCCAGCAGAGGGCTGTAGCCTGTGGGAGTGCCAAGACTACCATGTCCGGTCTAATTATAAACGTTCGTATTGATGATACCCACACATGCTGGCTTGGAAGGACGACTATTGCCTGTGATTAGGACATGCTATTTAATAACACAGGTATAGTAGCCAACGTTTTGTGTAATCCCAAATATTAGGCTTTAGTATTTCACAAATAGAAAAAAAAGACAATAAAAGTCGAATTAAGAAAAATCTTCAGTCATGTGGCGCAGTTGGTTGGGGAGTTGGGTTAGTAATCAGAAGGTACCCAGTTCGAACCCTGGCTGTGCCAACATGATGTTGTGTCCTTGGGCAAGGCACTTTACCCTACTTGCTTTAGGGGAATGTTCCTGTACTTGCTGTCAGTCGCTCTGGATAAAAGCGTCTGCTAAATGTAACTGGGAACGAGGCGTTAGACTGCTCATTTGACCATTATTTCACAAACTGCATATTAATGTATCACTTTCTGGTGTTTAATAGTTTACTGCAATGAAACACGGCGCTGAAGTGTGGCCCAACGATGGCAAGGAATCTTCATCGCTCAGGAGACTACCGACATTCACTGTTCGTATGCGTCAGCAGCCATAGGACACGCATTATCTGAGTCATAAAAGGATGCCCCCATCAGAATAAAAAATCTATTATTTTTCGCTCGTGTCGGGGTCGGGGTTAATACATTGTACGATAAGGTACAGCGCTGTAATTCACATTAAGGTTTCTTGTTTCAGGCCTTATCAGTTTATACGCATATGTACCACGATAAAAGGCTAATCAAATGAATTTAGACAACGACGCAAAAGTCTGCGCAGTCGAATGTATCTGGGAAAATAACGGAATCGCCGTTATAAAGGGTATGTTGACGTACAGTGTACTCCCAACATCTGTAAACAAGAGCCGACCTAACGTTTTCACATTTAACACAAGGTCGGGTCACATTCTTAAAATATATCTTACCCAGAACACGAAGGAATAGACGATTAGGAGGGTCTTGAGGCAGGTTATCACTGGTTTGGTCTCCATTATGCCAAACGGAATAGTCGGCCGAAACGTCCCTTTCTCTGTTCGTTGCGTTTCTACCTTTCTCCGCTACGAGGCACTAGTGAAGAAGGTTGTTGTGCACTTGCTCAAGCAGGACATGCGTAGAATGCGTAAAGTGTCCATCACAATATTGCAATCAAAAGCATAGATCAGGCTTCAATCTTTATTTCCAAACATGTCTATGCACGAACCGTGAAATATTCATGTTCACTTTTTGCCTTTTAAGTATACGATAGGCCACATATCAAACCTAAATCAAACGTGCTCATTCAAATGATCGCATTCAGAAAGATTGTCACCCTTTCATTTATATTTAGCCAATTGGGCATTTATAATGACGGTAAATATATGCTCAGTAAAGCGAGTTAACGTGCTTGTAGACAAAATGCATTGACTTAGGTTGAAAGAAAGTGCACGCAAACACTAAAATGAATGCAATAATTGTCACTCATGCTTTGTTTGTCTCCATATCTACTGAGATGCAGCAGCCTACTGCTGTTAAACTAAACTATACAGTGTATGGGCATCCACACTTCTATAATCATCACGTGAGTGCTGGGCCTGTACACTATATGTACATATTTTGACCTTTTAGAAGTACCTTGAATTCTGTTTGAAGTAGCGTCCTGTCAGATGGTCTTTTCCTTTATGGTTGATGGTTAGAACAGAATTTAACAACCTCATTGACACAGTCTAAAAACGGTTTAGATAAGCTTCAGATTACTTCTTCCTTTTTAGATGTCTGTTTTCACATGATTGCATTTCGAAAAAATGTCTTGTCACCAAACCAAAACTCACACACACATTGGTCTATGACTGAATTATATGCTTTTCTTAAGTATTTACAGTTTTGTAATTGGTGTTCAGTTCACATTGTGCCGTGATAAATGTAGTCACCACAGACATTGTTTATACATCTGACATTTACTGTAACCAGAACTTCAAACAAACCCCCTCAAAGGCTCTATTAAGTCAGCATAAACACATGGTTGCCCCCTGGTTCTTCTGTTCCCCCAGTTGTCTCAGACTGCTCATACTGGGTTGCTTCAGTCTTAGCGGCTTGTGGCTTTTCAGTCTGTAAGCCAGTGTCAAAAAGATGGCATCCACATGCTCCTTCTCCCCAGGGTCCTTAGCAGAGGTTTCAAACAGGGGTAGGTTGTAGCTGTCAGCCACACGCTGCGCCAGGGCTGTGGGCACCTCCAGGTGACTCCGCAGGTCACACTTGTTGCCTACCAGGATGCGGGGCACCATAGGGCAGACAGAGTGGCGGCTGCACTCCTCAATCCATTCTGGGAGGCTATGGAAGGAGGCCATATTGGTCACATCATATACAAAAACGACCGCGTGGACACTGCGGTAGTAGTGCTGCACCATGCTCTTCCTGAAACGCTCCTGGCCCGCTGTGTCCCAGATCTGCAACTGAGGGAATAAAGCAATGGACTTGGAACGGGTGGGATTCAAACTAACAATATTTTTCATGGAAGCCTTAATAACAACTGACCTACAGTGTGAAGATGGAGAAATATGAAGTCATCTAGGTGCTTTTAAAATATGGGACTTTTAAAATATAGAACTAGGCACAATTGTTATTTCGGTAACATAAAATGTAAAAGTTTCCCTTTGAAAATTATCTATAAAAGACAAAACCCATAAAACGTTGTCCTCTCACAATGTATCTGTTAAGTAAACACGTTTTTTCTCACAGTAAAGACGCAATAGCATTTATCAGGAGCAACCTTAATATTGTCACAACTTCGATATGACAGGGTAGAGGCTGCATCAGCAGGCAAATAGCCCTATCTGGTACTTACATAGCCTCCGTATGAACCGCCTTACTTTACGAAAGACTTCAACCGGAGGATCAAGTTTACTGATTCGTGGAGCATAATTCAATTACTTTCTTACCTTTATATACTCTCCATCCAGTTCCAATGATCTCTCCCTGAAATCAACACCGATTGTTGCTTCGGGGTTTTCCAGAAATCGACCCCCACAAAACATGTAGGTTAGACATGTTTTGCCCACATTAGAGTCTCCGATGACGATTATTTTGAAAATTCTAGTTTGCGACAACTCGTGTTCATGACTGCATGACGATTCAATTGAACTATCTCTGTTGAAAACAGTATCAAATACATTTTCAGTGACGAATTCAATTGCCATCGCTCATTTTCATGGATCGTAAGAATTGTCGCGAGAACACCTTTTAACACTGTACAATTTCGAGAACAGGCTCAGCTAACCACCATCGAGCACTTCGGTTGGCCATTAGATGTCGTTATGCCTCAGTAAAAACAACTACCAATGGTTAAAGGATCAACAGTTTATTTATCCAGATAAGACTTGTATTTAGAAGTTAATTATCAGACACGGTATTGTATCATTTGACACAAACCCGTCCATTCAGGTGGCTGATCAAAGTAAAAAAATCCCAACACTTTAAAGTTCTGAATATGAATTAAATATGTTGAAAAATAAAAACGTAACAATAATGTAATAAATAGGCTAACTACTAAATAAATACTTGTGAGGAGAGTCTATTGTTATTCCCAGTATGGTTAGATCTAGAATATTAGCCAAATAAAACCCTGTGTGATCATGTGTGAATGTTATAAGTGCAACTGGTTTCATAGTAGCCCTATTTCGAAGGCCTTAACTCTTCCTGACAATAGCCAACTCTCAAACTACAGTGAATAAACTTACTTTATAAGACAAGGTCTTCCTTTTCAGTAATTATTCAAGTACACTCCAATATTTAACTTAAAATACAAACAATAAAAAGCTAATCCAATCAATGTTACTAAAAAGGATATTCACAAACAATGTAAAACAATATGCAATAATGTCCTTAAAACATTATTTTTGTCAATGCTATTACTTAAGATTAACCTGAGGCAGTTTAGTGCAGTTATTATTGTGTTGGCGCTTTCAAGTGTCACCTCTGCAATTTACAGTACTTACAGTGGCCTGCACAGAATACATTTGGGAATACTTATTTATTACAAATAATTGAATAACTAAAACAAAAAATTACAGCAACAAAAAATGGCTATGTAAATTGGGAAAGTTTCAATGTGAATTCAGTATGGTTTCTGGGGTCTACTATCACAATATGTATTTCATGTCAGTTGATCCTGGTTTGTTTTTGTTTCTTTCAGAGAGTTTTTGTACACATATTAAGATTTAAAAAGCAATGTGTCTTAAGACTAAGTCCTGAATGTGACAACGAGTTTAATAGTGCATCATGTTTGTGTGAATGTCTATTTTCAAGTCTCACTTACAATTTTGAATAAAAAAGCAGCCTTCTTAACACAACTGAGCACCGGTCTCTGGTTTGACTTAGTAAACCAGGTGAGCTCACAACATCAAGCTAGTCTTTGTGGGGCCTATACTACAAATCAAGATTTGGTGTTAACGAGGGTTCAACCAAATACAGAAACCCCTGGGTTAAAGATGAAGTTACCTCGTTAACGCCAAATCTTGATTCGTAGTACAGGCCCCAGGTTTCCTAAGTATTCAATTGAAAATACCCACTGGTATGATTGTTAATCTTGAACCATGCTGTGTATGGATAATGATCTTCAGTGTAGTCATATAAAGATACTTCTGGTCAATTCTTCTTCAATAACCTCCTCTGATATTATCAGGGCAGATGTATATATAAATATTATACCAGTTTTCTTACATCTCTGCTGGGTATATCAATCCAAAATGTAGGTGAGGTTGAATGTTGAATGGTTTCTCTTTCATGTAATGGTATCCCCCAGGCCACAGAGACTACCAGTTCTCGTCAGAAAAGGAACTTGAGCTGCCGGAATCTGAGTCTGCATCCGTCAGCCCATCAAAGTCCCAGTCAGCACTTGATCCACTGTCGTCATCCTCCTCTGTGGCAAAACTCTGGGCTGAGCCCAAACACACAGAGTACACGCGTGTCGAAATGCACACAGGACCCAGCGAGGACACGTACACGGCCATGACGTTCTTCCAGCTCTCCTTCGCAGAATCATACTCGTGTATGAGGACCCTGTTTTTGTTGTGCTGCAGTAGTGTCTGGGTTAGAAGCAGAAGTTTCCCACTGTGCTGGATCACCTGGTAATTCAGGGCACGGCTGTCAATCGGGATATCACCCAGCCTCTTCCACTCTCCTCTGGCAGGGCTATAGGTCTTTACCACTGGGATGTCACACACACAAACTATCTGGTCTTCAAATACACAGGCCTTGTGTAGCTTGTCTCTTCGAAGGGGGCCACAGTGTCGCCAGCGGTTCTTCTTGGGGTCGTAACAGAGCATCCTCCGCTTGTTGACCACATACAGGTGGTCGTTTACCGCAACAACCTGCATCTTGCCCAGGGAGTGGGGCAAAGGGGCCACCAGGGTCCACTGGTTTCTCTGGATGTTGTAACACTCCACTTCCTTCAGTCTGGTGTCCGTCACAGAGTTCCTGCCCCCCAGGATGTAGATGTGACCACTGAGGTAGCCCATCCCTGAATGTACCCTCCCCACGAGCCTCTCAGCCAGGCCCTGCCAGCTGTTCAGGAGAGGGTTATAGACCCAGAAGTGTTTGGAAAGGTGGGAGGCCAGGTAGAGGGTATTGTCAGGCGTGGCACAGACCATCAGGGACTCCATGGTGAAGCGTTTGTAGTCCTGGCTGCTCAGATTTACTACAGGAGGCGCCATGAAGTAGAGCTCCTCTGAGAAAGGATCACAGCACATTATGTTGTCATTTGGCAAGCCGAAGAAGAGAATCATCTCTTTGGCACTCGCGCCTATCCTGGGTTTGAGGCCGTCAACGCTGGCTTCCATGAGGACTCTGTCCTCTTTTGCGGCCCCACCCATGAAATGCCCAATGTATTTCTCCAGGCTAGGAGGTACCTTGAGGCTGTCTAAGTAAGCTTGATCTTTTTCTGTGAACAAGCTCCAGCGCACACACATGAGCACCTGCAAGGCATCCTTTGTCTCTTGTGGCGCGTTTGCATCAATCCACTGTATAGCAGCTGAGCACACCTCCCGTTCACAATCCACATCGAGTGTGTCTAATGACAACATTTCCTTCACCTGTCTCAGGTCTAGCTCACACAATTCCTTACCAGTAGTGCTGAGCTGTAAAAAGTTTCTAGCTATGAAAGCTTGTGATGTTGCCTTTAAATCTAGATTGTCATAAGTGTCGGCAAATTTTAAAATCCCCACGCAGTTCGAAAGGTCCAATCTCCGGGCCATGAAACTAGTGCATGCCTGCCTGATGTAGTCAAGCTGAAGCATATTGGCGGCTGCGTACAGCTTCTGAACATTCCCCTCTGAGATGGTCACTTTCCCAGTGTAGCAGTAATCTATTATCACTGACATCGACTCAGCATCCACGCCACGAATCAACACTTTATCCTGCATACTCTCATTTAACCCGCCGGTAAACATGCTTTTGAAGTACGTGCTGGCAGCAGCAAGGATATTACGGTTGCAAAAGAAACCTTTTCTGTTGTCACTTTTGCCTCCAACATCTAGGGTCGCGTACTCACATTCAACTTCGATTGCTATATCCGCGAGCAGCTGAGAATCGTAGAACAGTTTCAGCTCTTTAATCAAGCCCCTCGCGTGATTTACATCTTCCAATTCCTCTGGACCACTGAAAAATCCGAGCATTGAAGCCATTTATGCAATGTGGCTTCAGGAGCTCAATATGTCTATATTTGTCCTGCTCGTCGAAATATTTTCCGACTCCGAACTAGGGCGAAGCCTGGTTAATAGTTGTCAATCGGATGTAAATATGTCCATTAATGAAACAATATTGTAAAAGCTTCGAATGCTAAACAAATACCCTGCATTTATCCTCAGTGCAAACACCCTACTTGCAGTGCAGCGTTTCTTCGACGCCGACTGACAACTCAATTTAATGAATGAAAATATTTGACTATTGTCCTCCAAGTCCGATATAAGCATAATACAAGCAGCCTGAAAATTATATACACTTTCAGTAGTCGATTCCATTCGCTTTTAAGGTTATCTTTCAGCCATTGATAATCCCATTTTATTCTCAAAACATACCAGCCACTGTATAGCGTTGCGTGGTCACACAATCTTGCTACCAATGGATTGGTCGCATATGGCCTCGATAGGTTGCGTGTAACGGGACTGAATAAAGTTTGGTTGACCAATTTCAGATCTTCCGATCGAGATCTCATCTCACTTAAGCGACCTGGCACCTTTAGGTTTTAATTGTAGGATTATAAACGCCACATTGTCTTTTAATCATTTCAGTGGACATAATGTATGATTATTCAAGTCAGCCAAGGAGGTAGGCTACCATTGCTGTGTCAGATTTACAGGTTTTTGTAGGATTAAGGTCAAAATGAAGCCAGACAGGAACTCTTTTTGTTGACCCCGATACTCTGATAGGCTA
Source organism: Protosalanx chinensis (assembly GCA_030340685.1). Lineage (NCBI taxonomy): Eukaryota > Metazoa > Chordata > Actinopteri > Osmeriformes > Salangidae > Protosalanx > Protosalanx chinensis. Next base: position 13,284,793 of record CM059319.1, read on the forward strand.
CATCATTCTATCTAGATGGACTACACTCCAGTTTTTAGCCTACAGCACCAGTCAATT